>OY821519.1:118151292-119351292 GCA_963682025.1 Cordilura impudica
GATTAATTGGACAAAACTTTAATTTTAAAATTATCGATAACATTATCGATAATCATATAATTAATAACACCAGTGTTACCATATGTATAGATTAATCTGTTTTTTTCAACAGATCTTTTATGTGCCGAACAGAGATCTAGATTTTTCTTTAAAAAAATATACATATTAATGATCTCGTCCCATCGTAATTTAAGTTTTCTTTTATAAAGCTAAAAAAATAATTCATAGGGGTTTTTTGAAAATTTTTTAAAAATAGTTATAAAAAAAATTGTTGTTTAATATTTAAGTAGAAAAGGAAAATTTGTCCTAAACTCTAAAAATATACCACTGAATTTCTCTATACATTAATGCTAAATAAAGAACCCAATTGAATTGAATTGAATTCTTAAAAAAATACATATATATTTTTAAAATATATATATTTATATATATATATAATATATATATATATATTTTAATGTTTTTTGTCGATTGTTTCAAACTTTCATAGGAAATGGGCAATCAATTTTTTATACTAATATACTAACAGGGGTTTTTTTTTACAGCTGCATACCTTTAAATTAAAATAAGACAAAGACGCACATCTTCAATGTCAATGGGGCTGACTTTATTTGATAGACAATTTTATGCCATTAGTGCATAAGTATGACTTGGGCCATGTGAGTGCAATGGCTTGCGCAAGAATGGCGCAATCTGGAACTCCAATTTCCACACACCTTTCACAGCATTTGAGGCCGCATTTGCCAAAAACCTCATCGAATATTGATTTCCAGGTATTCGGTTGCTCTGGTTTATAGGCGTAGACGAATGACTTTATATAACCCAAAAAAAAAAAAACAATTAAGAAATTATAGTCGGTCTAGATCCACTATACTATACTTTGGTTTAGAGACTCTATCTCTTCGGTCCAACTAATTCGATATAGAAAATAAGTATAAACCAAATTTGAGTGGCATTATTATTAACTTTTTTGGCTGCAGATATGAAAAAATTCATATCGGATGTTATTCTTATATGGGGCTAGGTCGAAATATGGACCGATCGTGACATTATTTGGTAAAGTCACTTATATTTTGAAAAAATTACAAATCAAATTTCAGAAAAATCTGTGCAGAAAAGGTTGTCTTCAAAGAGAATATATTGATTGACTTATGAGGAAACTACCACGTGGGATATCTCTACATTTTCGCTAATGTTTTGACCCTGAATAAATAAAACAAAAAAGAAAACTAAAGGCAAACGTGTTTATAAATATATTATTTAAGTTAGAAACAAAACCAACCACTGTCATTACTAAAGCAGACATCCCCGTAAATGACAATAATAGCAACTTATGTAGTGGTTGTGAGCACGGTTTGATTTGTGATGACATGAATTCCATTTTGTTGGAATTATAAATTGTGTCGATCCCCTAGCAAAAGTACTAGAAGACTACACTGGAAAAAGTGTATAATGCACTTATATTAACCAAATGTACCTTTTTACCAATTAATAAGATTAATACGCATTTTCGGGGATAACCCGAAATTTTAAAATTAAGCGCTAATATTAAAAAATAATCAAGATGATTTCTCCAAATAGTTTAGATGATTATTCATTTCTTAAGAATAGTTTATAAATTTTCAGACGTCCCAAGAAAAATGTAATATTCAATTATAATACTTTTTTAAATTAAATAAAAAATTTTCAATCCAAATCGATTTTAAACCCTCAAAGTGTATATTTGTAGAGGGTATATATGTTTGTCATTCCATTTATATTGCATTGAAATAAATTCTTGAGAAGTTGTTTTTTAAAAAAGACATTTTTTTAAGTACCATTCTGCAAAAAGTACCTTTCTTAAATTATCCTTTTTAAAATACCGTTTTCAAAAAGTATCTGTTTTTTTTAAGTACCTTTCCTTAAAAAGCATAATTTTTTTTAAAGTACCTCGTTTTAGAATGTACTTATTCTCTAAAATATTTTTTTTTTCTCTTAAAAACAACGACTAAAATATCTTTTCTTAAACAAGTACATTTTCTTAAAAATCTACTCTTTTTTAAAAAGAACATTTTCTTAAAAAGTATTTTTTTAAAGTACTCTTTTTTTAAAAAAGTACATTTTTAAAAGGATAACTTTCTTCTTAAAGTAAATTTTCTTAGAAAGTTACCTTTTCTCAAACAAGGATGTTTTATATCGTCGGTTGACAGAGTAAATTAAAAAATAGTTTCTTTATTATAATTGCTTTTAAAATTTCGGTCTAACTACAAAAGTTTTTTTACCTGCCGGAATCGAAAAAAAATTGAGAGATAATGAAGAACGAAAAAATTATAATTTTTTATTCTGATAACTTCAGTTATTAAAAAAAATATAATTTATTAGGAAAAAGGAAAAAAATTTTATTCATCTTCTAAATCACTTTCATCATTGGAAGGTTCTGGTAAGCGCTCATGCTTTCCCATGTTAGCTACTGGCAATTGCTTGTGCCATAGAATCATTTCTTCTGGAATCAGTCTTGAATCGCAAAGCTTAACAAGATCAGCCTTTTTTGCCGATGAAATTGCTAGTAAATTATTGTAAGCTGACTTCTGTGTGGCGCTTGTCTTTGGACGACCTCTTCCAGCAACATTTACTTTCTTATAATCAGATGTATGATCGTATCTATAAAAAAAAGGTTGCCAGGAATTGTTTTTCAAATTTTAGGCATTTTTTTTGCCATGATACTTTGTCGCCAAATTCGTCTCGATTTCGATTTATTGTGCTGCTTGCTAGTTCCTGTAAATTGTAGAAGTTGGAGAATTTTAATAGATGAACTTGGTATTCGCTTTGGATTTTATGTTTTTTAATCGATCTAGCCGATTGAAAGATTCGAATCCAATCAGTCATTGTGTAGGCACTCTTATTTTTCTTAGCCGACGCTATTGCGGAATGCATCGAGTCACACCCCATGTGTGAATGTCCTGACTCTAAAAATTTAAGTTCAACTCTGTTCAAGTGGCTTAAATTTTGTACAGCGTACATTAAAACAGCTGCTACATGTTGGTTTCTATTCTGACCACCACAAGTGTCACATAATAGTGAAACATCTGTCACGGTTAACGGTAAAGTTTCGAGAAATTTCAATAAAATTGATCCTATTTCATTGCTCCCCCGCTTTCCATTCAATTCGTTCCAAGTGTAACAGTGGGCTATTTCTCCGCTTCCTACATAGATAGTCAAATTGTAAACGCATATTTTTCTGGAGTAATAGAACAGTGACACACTGGAATAGGGCAATTGAAGGACACTTTGCAAATCAAAAGTGCATGTAATGAATGAAGGATCAGTTTTGCATCTGACCTTATCATTTTCTTTGGCTTCATTACACTGATTTTTTCTCATAAGATGCATATATATATATTCTTCTTCCAGTTCTTTTTGTCTGCATTAGAAGCTTGGTCATATTTTGCACATGTTGCGCAAAGGTCTTTTTTTGGTTTAAAAAACGAATAGTTGTAATCATTACAGAATATTCTTCTATAAGTTTTTTCGCTGACAATTTCTGTAATGTTGCGTTTGGGGCAAAAATCATTACGATAAAGATCGTACATTTTCCAAATAGACAAATTGCTATCTAGGTACAATTTCTTAGTGGACTTTCGTACGTAATGGGATTCCATTACAGGAAAGCTATCTATGTGGCTTTTTACAAAGAAATTCCTGTTTCACTTGTTTTATTTCCGGGTACTTTTCGACCTCTTTAATCATTTCCAGTAAATGACCCAAATTTTGAACCTGAAATTGCAGTGTTTATAGGTCCGTTTGAGATGCAAAGGGTCTTTTCAAAAAATTTTGCGCATACTCTTTGTCTGCCAGTGCTATTTTCTAAAAGATATGTTTTGGACACATTACGCGATTTTACACCGTTTACATCAATTCTTCTCCTTTTTGGTTGGTGAGTTTCGACATGTTTTATTATAAAGTCTTTTTGCCTGTTATAGTCAGAAAATCCCCAGAACGATTTGCAAATTTCTTGCCTTTCCACCTCAGAGACATAATTTGTACATTTAAACTTACATTCAGAGCAGTCAATATGCTTTGGAGCTTTAGCAGGATGTTCCTTTTTTTTTGTTGAATATGGAAGGCATTTAGCTGGACGACATTTAATTTTTTTTTCGTCTCGTCAAAACCTTCTTATTGGTATCGACCATGTAATCCGAAAAATCTGAAATATCAGAATCTTCTTGGAAGTTTGGCTTGAAAGTTTGATCTTCGTTTGAATCTTCACTGAAATCTCCATCAGAACTGCAGTCGTAGTCGACAAGCCGAAAAGAGTTGTTTTGAATCTGCACATAATCAAGCGGATTTAGGGATTTTATGTTTTAAGATTTATGCGGACAGAAATTTAAAAAGAATTTGCCACTCACAATAGATTCAATTGCTCCAGTCTCCTCATCATTATTCTCGTTCACATCACTTTGCTCTTCATCAGTGGGAGGTATTTCTTGTTGAGTTAAAGCATTAACAAACATTGTAGCTTCAGACACGCTATCAGGTTTATTATCAAACAAATCCTGTTGGCCAAGAATTTATGTATGTATGTAGTATATGAATTGAATTATAAGAATATCACCCTCAATTTTGTTTCACGACAACATCTACATTACTTAGATACATTATGTACTTATGTTGTTATCAGGGGTTTTATCACACCTTTGTTTGTTCATTGCCAATTCGGCTAAGTATCTATCAACCTGTACTTTTTTCATTTCATTTCATTTATTTCAGTCAATGGAACATGATTTCCTTACAGACTATGATTAAAATAATTACATATGTATTAATTTAAGTACAAAAATTTACAAATTAAATAATGTAAAGAGAAGTAACTTAAAAGAATCTTTTGATGTACAAAACTCTATTAGTTGGTTTGGGATTCCATTTATAGCTATATCATTAATAGAATTTAAATCGGCACACGCGCGATTTAAAGTACTGTTTTGAGCATAGTTTGTGCGATGATATGGAATACAAAAAATATTATGGTGACGAAGTATTCTAGGTGGAACATACAATTTTATTTGCGATAACAAATCTGGACAGTCGATACCACCAGAAATTATATCAAAGACAAATAGTGCAGCTTGAAATCTGCGACGATGTTCCAATGTTTCGAGACCTAATAATAAACCTCTTGATCTATATGAGGGTATAGGATCAACAAACTTAAATGATGAAAGTGCGTACTTAAGGAAAATACGCTGCACTCTCTCAATACGAGAAATGTATATTCCACAATGTGGGCTCCAAACAGCAGCAGCATATTCTAACTTTGATCTGACGTAAGATGTATATAACAATCTCAACGTACAAGGATCAGAAAAGTCAGAACAACTCCTTCTTATAAACGCAAGTATGGCATAAGCTTTTGGAACAATATAATTAATATGTGGAATAAAAGACATTGTTGAGTCAAAAACAACACCTAGATCAATTGTTGAGTCTGCAGTTTTCAATTTATAATTACCAATTTTGAAGACCGATTGAATTGGGTTTCTAGATCTGGTAAAAGAGATATGAAGGCATTTATCCAGATTTAACTGAAGGTTATTGAATAAACACCATTTATGCAGGTTGTCCAAATCATTTTGAAGGTTTAATACATCATTAATAGAATTTATTTTACTATATATTTTTAAGTCATCAGCATATAACAAATAATTCACATTAGAAAAACAACTTGATATATCATTTATGAAAAGATTAAAAAACAGCGGACCCAAGATGCTACCTTGAGGGACGCCTGATACTTGCTCATATGGCGAAGATTCATAACCTTCAACAATTACTTTACATATTCTATTTGATAGATATGACTGTATCCACATTAAGAAATTTGAATGGAAACCCATCCCTTGCAACTTAGAATAAAGAATTTCAAAGGACACCTTATCAAAGGCCTTAGAAAAATCAGTATAAATGACCTCAACTTGTTTGCCTAATTCTAAAGCTGATAAACAATACTCACTAAAAACTGTTAGGTTTGTGGTAGTTGACCTTCCTGAATAAAACCCATGTTGACATGGAGATATAAGAGACTTGGTTAAGAAAAATAGCTTTGTATACACCACATGCTCAAAAACTTTCGAAACGCATGACAACTTGGATATCGGCCTATAACTAGTTACATCATCCTTTCTGCCATTCTTATAAATGGGTGTAATAAATGCCAACTTCCATCTATCAACAAACACTCCTTGGTTAAGTGACAAATTAAATATATAAGTAAGAGCAAAAGTTATTGATGGTGCGCATTTTTTCAATAAATAAGCACACAGACCATCAGAGTCAGACTTCATATTGTTTTTTGTTTCCATTATAGCGTTATAAACGTCATCTTCTGAAACTTCTAGGATACCAATGTCTAGCATATCAAGTAAATTTGAGTATCTAGCTGCATGGATCGTTGGAGATTCAAAGTTTGAACTAAAATATTGTGCGAACATATTGGCGGCATCGTTCCCCGATTCAGAAACACGGCCCCCATACATAATCTTCGATGGAATATCCGAAACCTTTTTCTTCGATTTAACGAAAGACCAGAAAGATTTCGGATTACTTCTTATTTGCTCCTCTTTCTGCAAAATAAATTGTTTATACAAAAATTTGTTTAAAAAATTAAATTCTCTTTGATAATAGATAAACTTATCATGGCTTTCTAGACTGCCATAATCAATATAATGTTTATGAAACTTATTACGGAGGTTTTTGAGTTTTTTAAGACCTGGAGTATACCAAGGTAGCTTATACGGTTTGGCTTTCTTTAAAGGAATATTTAAATTGCAAATTCCCAAAACAGTACTTAAAAATTTCTCATAACACGATGATGCTGATTTGCACGAAAATACCTGTCCCCAAACAACATCACTAAGTAAAGTATTTATCACATCAAAATTACATCGGTTAAAATTGAAATTAAAAGATACTGGACATTGAGAATATTTAAAAAAGCAATACGAATCTATTTCAAATAATAAAGCACTATGGTGTACATTAGGAGGAGAAATTGCCAGCAAACTCTCACATAGACAAAACTTACAATCATCTGGAACAAAAACCAGATCCAAAAAACGGTTTAAGCGGTTAGAAACATGATTAATTTGAACCAAATTTAAACTCAGCATACTATCAATGAAATTGATCTCCTTACATTTATTTATATTACTAGGTAATAACTCCGTACTATCACAAATTTGTGACCAAAAAATTTCGCTAAGGTTGAAATCTCCTAAAACACAGATTCGAGAATTTTCGGCCAATTTCTCATCTAATGCAATGATATTTGAAATATGTCCCTCATACACTTCATCTGCACTTGCAGGTGGAATGTATGACACACAAATATAAAATAAAAAAGCAGGGTTATAGATTGATACAAACAGTTGATCGATTAAACCATCCTTATTATCGATGGCAATTGAGGATGACTTATATTCACGCTTGACTGCAACAAGTACTCCACCACCTCTAGAATAGCCGGTGAGAATCTCATTTCTATCCTTCCGATACACATTAAAAAGATTAAGATCAAAAAATTCAGCATCAGAAAATTCAGCATTTAACCATGTTTCCACCAACACAATTACATCATATTCACATTGAGAAGAAAAATCATGAACCATTTTGGACTTTGTACGCATTCCTGATAAATTCTGGTAGTAGATTTTAAAGCCAGATTTTCCACAAACTAATTCTGCCTTTCCGGCATTGGTTTTCTTGGAAAATTTAAAAAAGGACGCACTTTAATATCGGTTGGCCATGTACTTGATCTATTCATAATTAATATTGTTTTTATTAATTTATAATTACACAAAAATTCAACTCACTTTAAGACACCGAAAGAAATGACAAATTTCTTTTTGTCATACCGTTGAAATTCAAATCAAAGCCCACTTTGATTTCAAATAATATCTAATTTTTTTTTAAACTTAGGTTCATTAACTGCTTCTAAGGTATAAAACATTGACAAGTAAAAATCATTAAGTACGTTTGTGATTTTTTCCTGCCGTAAGGACATACGAAATTGTAGTTAATGCAAACAAAAAATCGAAAATTGGGGCATAGGATCGCCCAATGAACATAATGATTTTTGTAACCAATAGAATACAAAAAAAAAAAATATTTTGTGATATTAAGTCATTTTGGCTCAAATCTGCACTTAGTGAGTTTTACCTGTCAACCGACGATATAAAATAACTTTTTTTTAAATAAATTTATTTTAAAAACGTAAATTCTTTTAAATTACTTATAAAAAAAGCACATTTTCCTGGTATAAGGCAAACCGAAAATTGCCAAGATTTTTAGAAACTTTTATTTTGAAATACCGCATAATTTTTAGCACTCAAAACATTGAAAGGTATTATTACTTATTGTGACTATTGTTATTCTGTCGTAACGCATTGAACAATGAATTGCGACCCCATTAAGTATTTGTATTCTTAATCACTATAACAACTCGAGTCCATATAATGTCCGTAAATGCGTCTGTCTGTCTGTCTTTTGAAATTACGGTCAGTCAACCAAATAAACCATTTACCTGGGTAAAGATAATAATATTGTTTGTCGTTACTACGAGCAGGTTGGTATTTGAAATGGGTTAAATCGGGCGTCACTGTGTGGTCTAAAATATGGAGATACCTCCAATATGTATATCGGCAAGGCCACGAAAAATGAAACCACATATTTTTTTTTTCTGTCACAAAGCCCAAATTTTTTTTTACATTTCAAATGTCAAATATATATAGAATATGGCAGCACTGTATGCCAGTGCAAAAATTGTGTCTGCTTTGACATTTTACATTCTTTTCATAAGTGGCACGTGCAAGGCGTAGTTGGAAAATATACCAATGTCGGCGAAAAAGGTAAATTTTGTTGTCATTTTTTTCTACTTTAGGCAGATTATAACTTTTTTTTGGATAGAATATAAATCAAACTATTGATTAGCAAACAATTTTGTGTACAAAGCTTGGCTTTTGGACCAATTACGGCTTAATGTAATCAGCCGCAAATAAATGGTGACGTTACTGACAAATTTTTATAAAATGTTTTTTATGCATTAACTAATTAGAAAAGAAGTTGGATGAGCTGATTTTTTTTGAGTATTTTTGAAGTACTTTCATAATCAATGCTTAAATGAAGCCTTATTTGCATATAGCAGGGAATTTTTGCAAAAAAAGATTGCGTGACGTTACTGACGGAATTTTTTTTAATTTTTATTTTTTTTATTTTTTTGCTTAATAATTTGGTATTTAATTGCTAGACTCCGATTCCTGGTGCACAAAGAGACAAGCGTTATGTTGAAAAGCTAAAAGAAAGCAACAAATATGACGAGTACAAAAAGAAAAAGGCCGAAGCAATGAAAAAATTGAGGTCTAACAGAAAAGAGGAAGAAAAACTAATGTCAATAAGTGAATTGAGAAAGGCGATTTCTATGCGCCGTGCTGTTGGTCGCGAAAGAAGCAAAAAATATCGACAGAAATTAAAACAATCAGCTAAAGACACCCAAATTGAGACGAATCCAAGCTGCAGCCTCACAAACATTAGCTCACAAACATTAGGAAAAGATGTGAAAAAGGTATCGCGTGCTTTTCCGGCTTCACCACGAAGGAAAACAGAGGTATTGACGCACACTGTTGCGAATTTGGACGAAGTTGAAAAACAAAATTTAGTCAGTGTTGTAACAAAAGCTAAGCCCAACAACCAACCAGTCACCAGTCAGCTTCCAAAGGAAATTGGAAATTTTTTCGAACGCGACGATATCTCCCAATAGCTCGACATATAAAGAAATATAAATGTGCTGAAACAGGGGAAAAATGTTGATTCCAATTCGACACATGACCCTTTCTATTAGGGAAGCGTTTGCATTATTCACCGAAGAAAGAAATAAAAAACAGCTAAGTAAGTCAAGCTTCCGTAGAGCATTTTATGAAAAAAAAAAAAGAAATAATATCAAATTTTTCAATTACAGGCTGCTGCTCACTATCTTTTTTTAAAAAACATCGCCCAGAGCACACGAAGCCCATTAACGAGCTACCCCATAACACGTGTATGCGTTCGTATCACTCTAATTTCATGGAAGGTGTTTCTGCGCTGCAAAAAGTTGCTGCTAATGTTCCCAGGTATGATGACGGTTTTGTTCGCCAGTTTTTGTGCCAGGAGGCATCCATGGATTGCTGGCTTGCAAAATGCAACAAATGCTCTGGAATATCTGCAGAGTCGTTGAAAAGCGCAGTCGGCAATGTTTCGCTTCAGTTGCCTGTGTCATGGATTGTATGGGAAAAAAATGCACAATCAAAGCGAATTGAAAAGCATAAAAAGAAAGGAACTTTAGAAAGTCTGATCACACATATAGCTGCTTTATCACCGCAGTTCCTTAAGCACAGCTATATAAAACGTGAACAATCGCTTATATGACATTCCTCGCGCAAGCAATGCTGACTACGCCGTTGAGGCTTTGGTGCAGATGGTTTTCGCCGAAAACTTCGTATGTGAAGCACAAGACGAAGTTCAAAGTGCCCATTGGAATCAGCGCCAACTGGCTTTGTTCACCTCAGCATTTTATCACAACGACATCTTTCAGTCCAAAGTATTTGTATCCGACAATTTGTCTCACACTAAAAATGTCATTATCCCATACATTTACAAGCTACTGTCAGGCATGCCGAGCTCAGTGAAAATATTAAAACTGTGGACCGACGGGCTATCATCACAGTTTAAAAACAATTTCATCGCCACTATCATTCCTCATTTCCAAAAAAAATTTAGAATGCAAATCATATGGAACTATTTCGCAACGTCGCACGGAAAAGGGTGCGTAGACGGAATCGGAGCCACAGTAAAGTACGCAATCAAATAAAGGCTCGTCTCTGCATAGTAAACAGTGCACGGGAATTCGTTGCGGCGTTCCAACATACACAATCGCAAATATTAGTTGCGGAAGTTGCTGAAGAAGAGTTTAACAAAATTAACACCATTTTGGATACGGCCACAATTTTCGCAAACGCAAAAAACATTTCGTTTTCGCACCAAATCCGTACCATTGGGGCCGAAATAGTAGCTTATACTACTTCTCAGCAAGGATACAATTAAAATTTCTTTTTTTTTTGGTGATATTTTATGTTTATTTATGTTTAAAAATAAAAATACAACTGAAGTGATGCTTTAATTTTGCAATAATTAACAAGACTGAAATTAATAAAGATTTTTTTTATTTTCCGATAAAAATGTTTTTTTATTTTACAGAGTGTCCTGGCTTTAGTTCAAAATACTGACACAAAATTTTTATCACCATTCAGGAAGAAATTTCACAAATATTTCACAAAAAAAAAAGAAAAACAGAAGTCAATTCGACATTTTTCGCACTAAATAGCCGCTAAAACTGAAAAGTAGGGAAAAATTACAAATTTTCATTTTAATGATGCAAATCTGGTCAAAAACCAATTTCAACACTCAAGCTATACACACCATTGAAGAGATAATTTAATTAACTATCACTCTATCATACAAAAATCTGCTCTAAAGGGTAAGCCTGATTTACTACAATTTTTTTTTATGAAATTAGTGCGAAAAGTGGTTTTGTCTTAATATCTCCCCAGGGTTGCATCTTAAAACTCCTCTACTATGATTTTTTGGCCTTAGGGTCCCTCTATTAACCCAAGAAAAAAAAAGACCCGAAAATCCTAACGAAATTCGTACGTGTGACGTTACTGACATTTTGCGTCACGTTACTGACACTGCTTTTATGTCATTTACTTTTTTAAAATACTGGGCAATAATAAACATGAACTCTTTTCAATTCGCTCATTTTTGCACAAACCTTCAGTAACTTAAAAAGACACTTCCAAAAGCCGGTGACATTACTGACGGCTTAAAATGGTCATAACTTCACAACAAAACGAGATACAGCAAAATTGTCTGTGTATGAAACAACAGTTATGACGACAACTTTCGTATGCCGTTCTCAAGTTGGGAGAAATAATTGTCTTTTTGTAAAGATATCGACCAAAATTTGTATACGAGCGTGTCGTTACTGACGGTGGCCTTGCCCATATGCTGAAATTATTTGGTAGTAAGTGTAACAAATTGTTTACTTTTTCAAAGATTCGGCAACACCCTTACCTAAAATTTTACGGTATTTATTAAGTTTTTTCCTTCTCCTGTAAAGTAACAAAACATCTAGTTACGCCTTTTTTATATTAAGCCATCACAAATCCTACTAATATTATTTAAAGTTTTGCCAGTTATATAAAAATATTTATTTAAAACACCAAAGGCGGTATTGTTTTAAAATTTTGCTAATGGTATATTAATTTATTTTTTTTTTAACTGAGAAACTGATACCGATATACCGCTATATTAATGGTTGAACATCCGTTCTGAATTACGAAAAATATACTTTCAGATCCAGGCATTTGAAATCCCGTAATCCCGGTATTGCACTCCCTATATATGACTAAAAACCAACTTACTTCTTATTACAACTTTAATTCCAGGTATTTTTTTCTTCATTCTCGTTTCACACTTTATATTATTTCAATTCATGCATGCAGATCATACTCGTACCTTGAATTTGTAGCCGTTATGGGGTTACCAGGCTAATTTATTAAAACTTTACAATTTTCATTGAAGTTATTAAGGGTAGTGTAATGCTTTGCTTTGTTATTAATTTCATCTAACTAAATTATTACTTATTTTTAGTAGAAGATTACATTCTAAGTTTATTGAAACATATGCAGATAAATTTAAAAAATTATAATTTATATACAAAACAATATTTCCTGTTGCTTCAGGCTCAATATTAAAATATAATTTAAATATTATTAAACTTTGTCATCATTGCATATCCAGAGCTGGAACAGAAATATTATATAAAGCTTAAATATATTTAAATCTGTAACGTTTGGCCATCCTCTTACACAATATATACCAGTAGTTTTGCATGAAAACCAGGATGCTTTAAAGAATGTAACATTTTTTTTTTACAGATTAAAGTATTTTTTTTTTTTTATCCAGTTTAATTTTTTTTTTTAAGTCATTGCTTATAAACAAATGTAAAGAATATTATAACTATATATAGAAATGAAAACAAAGAGAAAGAACAAAAAAAGTTATTTAAATCTGCATTATGAAAAAAAAGAAACAAAACAAAACAACAATAACAAAAATAAAAATATAAAGACAGCAAAGGAAGTGCTAACAGAATGCAGCAAATACATGAAAAAAGTACCCTGTGGGGCTTGTTTATAGCGTGGGAATCCTCAGAGTTAAAGCTCAGAACAGACCAACTACAACAACAACAGCAACAACCAATATCTGTATTAAAAAGCAAAATGCCTTTAAACTACTCTCTTCTTGCTTTAACTTTAGACCAGAACGAAAAATTAAAGATAAAAGTTTCAACATATAGAACACTATGCGAGCAAAGTATGCAACTTTGCATATTGAACACGGAAACCAATTATTATCGACTATACGATACCTTATATTATGACAGAAAGGATGTTGGGATATAGAAAATAAGCATAGACCCAAATTGGGTGACCTTGTTATGAATTTGTTGCAAATAGAAATGAAAAAGTTATTATCGAAAAGCAGACGGATCAATTTTATATTTAGCAAAGTCACTCCTTTTCGTAAAGACATATACTATGAGTGACATAATTGGGTGAACATCGATGACAATTTTATATATCCTTTTATTATAATTATAAGATTAGTACTAGAATAATTCTTACACAAACAGATACTGTGACGTATGGGAGCTAGTTTTTTGAAAACAACGAAATTCATATTTATAATTTCTCTATTTTTTCGTAGATAAAAAATTCGTCAACATTATACAGAGTAGATCATTTAGACTGTGGCTCATTTCCATATTCCCTATTTCGGTATAAAGAAATGGATCATTTTAAAATTTGTAAATGTCTTAAAGTGGTTTAAATTCGGTTGTATATAAAAGGAAATATTTTGATCAATGAATATGACTTTTCCGATCAGAAATCGGACATAATGACTACAAAAATTATAAAAATGATACAAAAAATTTTTGAAAAAGTAAAAATAGCGATCAAATACTTGCAAAATGAAAGTTTTTTTAACCGTTGGAAATTCTGTGTAAGAAATGTTAGCCGCCGATGCACTTTAAAACGACAATACGCGTTGCAACAAAGAACAAAGTCTTTTTGAAGACGCAGTTTTTTTCGATATGAAATTAAAGAAAAAGGAAGTGCTTCATGCAGCATATTTGTTTCTGAGTGGAGTACCTAATGCGTGTATCGCTTTGGGTCGAAGGTAATTACATGACTTTTAACTTTTTTCCGAAATTAAATAGCCGAAACTTTAAGCCCAAATAATATGATAATTGAGGGTACTGGAATAGTGGTCGAACTTGACGAGTCTAAGTTTGGTAAGAGTGGAATGCGTTTGGGTATTTGGTGGTAGTCATTAGGAGGGACGTTCATACTTGTTTGAAATACTAATGAGACGTGTTTCGGAGCGCATATCGATTCATTAATATTGTCAACTTTTATAACAAGAAGTGGTTAATCAATCTGTCGCATTAGTCAGAAACGACGGGGAATACACAAACACAATTGAGGGCAGTTGGTCAATGATTAAGAGCAGAGTTCCCATTAGATGTAGAACTCTGAAAATATTGAGTTTATATGTGTCGAATCAATAGTGCAAAATTGGGGGAAAATTTTTTGGAAACTTTTTCTTAAATTATTTTATTTATGTGTTGATTGATTTATATTTTTTTAAATTTTTGTAATTTTTTATCAGATGTCAGATTTATTGATTTCCATATCTAGATTGTTTGATCATAAAAGTCATATTCAGTGATCAAAATATTTCCTTATTTGGGGTTGGGGGAACAACCGAAAAAGCTGCATTAAAGGTATGTTCGGAGTTTAATATGCAAAAAAAAAAAATTTTTTTTTTAATATGGTCACGTCATACATCAAATTAAATCACAAGATCTCTACTTCAATAATCTAACAAAATAAATTAATTATTTTAAGAAATGGTACCACTATAGCCATATCTGTGATAATTTTCTCAAATTTTTAAATTATCATATTAGTCGCAATCTGGTAACATGCTTTTGTCCAAGTGATGTAATCCAAAATGGCCGATTTGATGTATTAAGTTGGTAGAGACATCATTGGTGTGTTTTTTATCAAAGAAATTGCAAAGGCTCAACTAATAGCTATACAGTTACCACTTAATCCAAGGAACCGCTAAAATGTTTCATTATAACGAGATTTTCGTTTTAATGGAAATTGTTTGTAATAAAACTAATGCCAATTAATTTCTTTTATCCTGTTTGAAAGTTTCTCGCTTATGGGTTACATAAACTATATGATAAATGTTAGTATCGCTAAAACTCGAGAACCACTCAACCAATGTATGCGTTGGGAAGCTTTACTTTCACTGAGGGTTTAAAAGGAAAGAACATGGAAAAATATCAACGCATATGCATTTTACGCTCACTTTTGTGATGGTGTGTTTTTCCCATAAGAAATGTGTGAAATCATAATGGAATTTATTTTTATTTCTTTTACTGGCAGGTGCGGTAACTGATAATAAGGTTAGCCCTATGAAGTATTACGCGTATCGATTAATGGCACTTATCACAGTAATGAAGCAGTATGGCGTATACTCTCTTTTGCAATCCATGAAACGGTCGGGTAGAGTATTTAACATTTAGGTGCTGATTTGGTTTGCGTATTTGCTTTAATGAACAAAATGCAGAACAAAGAGAAATTGCTCCATCAAGTACAATTTTTAACGTATTTTTTAAATTGTGCAACGACGATTCATTTGCAAGAACATTGCTTTATGCACAGGTTCCATCACATTATACTTGGAATGCATCAACAAAGGAATTTCAACATCGAAAGCAAGTCATACCTCTTCGGGGTCAGCGAAATATGTTTGAAACTGATGCTTTTGGTCGAATTTACACAGTTCAACGAAATAATGATCAGTGTTTCCATTATACCCTATACAACTACGTGGTTTGGGTATAATGACTTTGTGCTGCTGTTTGTAACTACCAAAAATATTTGACCTACGCCCATCTTTTATTATACCGATCGAATCAGAATCACTATCTGATTCGATTTAACGATGTCCGTCCGTCCGTCTGTGAGTCCATGTAAACATTGTAATCAAACTGCAGGTCGCAAATATGAATATATTTTGATGAAATTAGGTTTATCAGCTTCTATCAGCCATAGGATGAACGCTATTGAAATTGATGAAAATCGGTCCATGTTCAGACCTAGCCCCCGTACAAATGACCTCTATGAAATCGACATAAATTGCCATAAGATCCAAATTGTCATATAGATCTCAGTCAAATTGGGCTTATATGCGTTTATTACATCCATTAATGAGTAGTCCAAAAATAATCCCTATGGGACAACTCTTAGTCATAGGCCCCATATAGAGCTGCTTCCCGATCTTCACTTGAATCTATCAAAAAAAAAAAGAATATTGCACTGATTCTTCTCAAATTTTGTTTGTATATATTTTTGCAAAATACAAGAGACTTTACCAAACATGGCCAGGATCGGTCCATTTTTGGGCCTAGTCCCCATATAGATATAGCATCCGATATGAACTTTTTCATATCTGCAGTCAAAAAAAATTAATAAAAATCCCACTCAAATTTGGTTTATGCTTATTTTCCATATCCAGTTAGTTGGGTCTAAGAGATAGGGTCTCTAAATGCATGGCATCGGGTATCTTATAGTCGGTCTAGACCGACTATAATTTTCTCACTTGTTTTCACTTGCTTTTGATTAATGTTCATAGTCAAAAGTCATGTAATTATTAAAGAACTCTTTAAGGACAGTTGTGCGCCCCTTATCGTGAAGCATGTCAAAAATTAGGGTTGCTTGAGCATATCCACAACAAAGTAGAATTTTATTTTTTATCATTTTGTCAACTTGAAATCTGGCTAATCCATCTTAATTATGAATGAAATACCGTGATTGAGATATGGAAGATATTTTTTTTTATCGAACACCTTTACTTTCAATGTTCAATTCAATTATACAGAGAAAATTTATAATGATGCATTGATATTGATTGAGGATATGTGTTTAGGATTGCCAAGTGAAGCTTTGGCTCAGTTGGGTACACCATCACCAAATCGTTCAAGAAATAATATTTTTAATCAAAATTATCTTCGAGAATAGAATTACTATCAAAATGTATTGACAAATTTTGTTTGTGAAAATATTCCTTAAATTAAATTAACATCAGATATTAGCTTATGAAATAATCATGCAAGAAATTGAGATTGTACCTTTTGGATGCGCCTTCTCCTTGGATAACTTTGAATATGACGATAAATGCAATTTATTATGGATCGAGTTTTAAAACAAATTTATATTTTGCTGTGGGATGAATGCACAATGGCACACAAGAAATCAATTGAAGCTTTGGATCATAGATAAGTTCGTATAAATAAAATACATTTAATTAAATTAAATTAGAAACGACTTTCATTTATTAACCAAACAAAACTCAAATTGTAGGTAATATTGCCAATTTCAATGAATTGGAGTTTTAATGACGATTGGGATTCATAACAGAAGAGTTATAATAAAATCAATATTAAGTGGAACGAAGTTCAACGGGTACAGCTAGTAATTTATATTTATTTCTGTACAATGTCACAACCGTAACGCACCTGTAACAACCGCAACAACTTTTTAATATTTTTTTTCTAAGGGACCAAGAGAGAAAAATTGTTGAATACAACTCTAAATAGTTAAATATATATTTGTTGTGACAATTACATTTTTTCCATATCTGTACTTTTCATAAGGGGGCACAAAACGTGAAATGATCATCAAGGGGAAAAAATGTGTCACAGCCATAACAACAGCAAACTAATTTTTTGCAGTAAGTAAAATAGTAAATTTGAATAAGTGAAGGTTCCATAATTGTACCTTTCGGTGAATGCTAAGCCCCACAAATTTTTCATAATGTTTTCATACGACAAAGTAGCTGCAATCAGCCGGTAAAGGTGTACTTTGTGTCACAACCGTAACCAGGATTTGCTGATATATATTTAAATATAACGAAATGAGACGTATTTGGAAATGAAAATATCTTGCTCTTATTTCAGTGTAAAACCCGCATACTTTAAAACGCAACATTTCCAAAAGTATTGTATTAAATTTACATTGATTTTATTAAAAGTTTATTTTAGTACAAATATTTATTAACAATGTTACTTATCAATAAGCAAATTGAAGGTGCTGTTCTTTTGAATTTCTATTTATTACAACTAATATAACACAAAACAAGTAAGAAAATTATAGGCGGTCAAGACCGACTATACTATAGTTTAGAGCCGCTATCTCTTCGACCCAACTAAGTGAATTTAGAAAATAAGCTTAAACCAAATTTGAGTGGCATTGTTATTAATTTTAACTTCGGATATGATATGCACTTTGCATATCGAATGCTATATTTATATAGGAACTAGGTCGAAAAATTTACCGATCCTGACCATATTTGGTAAAGCGACTTATATTTTGAAAAAAATATATACAAATTAAATTTGAGAAAAGTCCGTGCAATATTTTTATTTTCTGGTAGATTTAAGTGAAAATCGGGAAGCAGCTTTATTATGGGGGCTATGACAAAGAACTGCCATATGTGGTTTATTTGTCGATAACTGATTATTAGATGTAATAAACACATACAAACCCAATTTGACCGAGATCTATATGATAATTTTTATCTTATGGCAATTTAAGTCGATTTCATAGGGGTCATTTGTATGTGGACTAGGTCTGAACATAGACCGAATTTCACCTATAGACTATAGCGTTCATCCTATGGTCAGTAAAAGCTTACATACCAAATGTCATTGCAATATATTCATATTTGCTACAATGTTTACATCGGCACACAGGCGGGCGGACGGACGGACATCGCTAAATCGACTCAGAAAGTGATTTTGAGTCGATCGGTATAATTAAAGGTCAATTATTTTTAGTAGTTACAAACAACAGCACAAAGTCATTATACCCAAACCACATAGTGGTATAGGGTATAAAAAGGGTTTTAGTACAGATTCAAGCGTTCAGTGGGAAGAAATACATGTGAATATTTACAAAATTCTTTTTTATAAAATGCGCTAGATAACGATATACTATTATGTGAAGACTTAGATCGACTCTGCACTTAATGAAATTTGCTTTTTAAGTTATAGTTTTAAAAAGGTCTGTTTTGACAGTAATATTGAGGAATAAATCAGACTTATTGTCAACCAAGAGTTAATTGTGTTCACAAAATCACTTCTTTGTGAGATAAGACCTAAATTTTCATCTTATTTTAAAATTGAAGTAACATTCATAACTGTTTTTTTTTTTCTTTTTTCAAAGAAAATTATTAATAATATAAAAATTTCGATGAAAAAATCCATTTATGTGGTATACGGGTACCCCACATAATTTTATATGAGGTACCCAAATAACTTTATAAACGACATAAATCGATTTTTTCATCGAAATTTTGGAGGGTTCGAAGATGATTTAAGAGGTATGCTTCCTTGAGCAAATATACTTGTTCTGGCTCATAGTATCAGAATCGCGATGAGCCCATGGAGTAAAGAAAATTGATTAACCCTAATATACAAATGGGGCGTTTCATGTCAAGTGATCCGACTTTTGAAACCGATGTCTTCCAATCGGGATGAAATTTACACCAATGTTAGTCCTGTTAGATAGTAGTTCAGACACAATTTTTCAACAAGATCGGTCCAGAACTCTCTGAGTTAGAGTGGGTCAAAATTTGACATTTTGACCAAACAGGTGTTTTTTTTCATCCATGGGTAAAAACATATGAAATCAACCGAAAATATTAACATTTGTGACCTCATCACCTCCAAATTTGATAAGATTTTGTACACATGATCTATGGATCGGCACAATAATATTTGCCAACTTTCAGACATATAGCCTTCGAACTTTCAGAATTATGGCCATTCCAAGTTGGCAAAAATCAATAAAAATGCACTCAGATGCCTTAACACAATTTTTAATATCTCGAAAAGTATTCATTGCACGTTAATAATCAAGGGCTCATTTTACAGACTAAAACATGCGCCATTCCAAAAAAAATTTTTTTTCAATTTTTCGATCAAGGATAATGTAAATAAAAAAGGACTAAAATTTCCAAAGGATATTTCTCGAAAATCATTATTTTTAAAAATTTCAAAAAAATATATGTTAATTCTTATTATGTTTTGTACAAGTCTGTCAAATTTCAATGTGGAGTCTTTATTACAACATGAGTTATTAAGAAAAAAGCAGGCGAAGGTTTATGTATTTCATGAAATGTACCAAAATACAAAAAGGTGACAAATTACAAAAAGAAGGACAAATCAAATGTAACGGAACTTTTTCGACTTTTCTTTGCTTAAACTCTTTTTCTCCATTGCTAAACCTTTAATAAAAAGTACAACATAATGTATTATCATTACTAAACACTTTATTACAGCATATTTATTTATTTCTGAAGGATTTCAATTAAAAAATCTGCATCTGCCGCGTATCGCTTGACTTTAATTTTTTTTTTATCTACAGGTTCAATAGAATGCAGCTTTTGAGTTTCAGGAATAGTACGCAAATCTTTAAAACGAATTTGAAGGAACCGTGCTTCTTCTTCGTGGTCTTCTAGAGTTAAAAACTCGAAATTACAGTTCAAAAGATTTTGCAGGCACCATTCATATAATTGTTTTGGAGTAGTTATTTGACCTTGTAATGGACGCTGTAAACTAGCTCGACGTGCCTCTCTCTTTACGGTACCTCCAAGACCGTCACTTGGGCATTTTCCATGGCTTGTTGCAAAAAAATGCCACTCAGCATTACATCCAAAATCTTCCATATGATAACATAAATTGATAAAGTTCTTTTTATTTTTAAACTGGGCAGCACCACCGTCTGAAAAATACGTGATTTTCTTCGGGGTTGTTTTAAACTTTTTTCTCAAAAATACATTCAGGTGGCGATGGAACAGGTGAACAGCTACAGAATCGTGTACAAGACAATCAGATATTATTATGAAGTTTGTATGTTGTGTTTTTCCATCTGATTTAAAATAAATAGCAATTGGGTATAAAGTGGCCTGAGAGTTGTTCCAATGAAATCCCTGGACTGCATCCTGAATAGTAAAAGAAGCATTTTCTGAAAAATCGCAAACTGCTATATACTCATTTTCTTCCAAATTTGATTTTCTTTCGCTCAGATATGCTGCCTGCTGTTTTGCAATAAATGAATGAGGTAATAGAATTTCAAGTTTTTCACATAGGGAATCCACAAAAACGTCGGCTTGGCCAATCATGGTCTCCAAATTATCCCTATCTACACTTACCCATTGTTTATATGTTATTTCATCAATATCGTTTTGCTCTAGTAATTGATTTAGTTTTGCTTTTAAATTTTCAATTCCTGGACACTTGTTACATTTACGTAGGTGACACTTTGAAGAAGATGGAATGCATGTCATTTGTTTCAAACAATCTTTGTAACATTCAAGCTGATAATTCGGAACACCAGCAGTTAATTTTTTTAAATTTATGGCATCAATCATCAGCTTCACATTTTGATGCTTTGTACAAACACACACGTTATGAGATCCACTCGCATTTGCTAGAATTATATTCCTCGGACGAAGTTGGCAAAACTTGGAAATACCTATTTTTATTCCATCATGTCGTTCCTTGAATAAGGCGTACATTTCTCTTAAGTTTCCAAGCAAAAGTCTTTTATTTTTCCTGACTTTTGTACCATTTTCAAAAAAAGACACGAAATCTTTCTGTCCGGGCATACACCTGCTGACGTCATCGGATTCATAAAAGGATTTTACTAAATTGCTTGTCACTGGTGAAATTGGACTTCCCAGTTTTGGGTTAGGCGTACTCATCACACCCTTTGTTTCAACCAAATGCTTAACTTTTCGCGCGATATAGTTTGTAACCAGGAATTCTTCCTCAATTTTATGTATTGCCCAGCTTTTTGGTAAAATTGTTAGCAGTTGGATTTTCTCGCTATTTTTTGTTAATGTTTTAAACTTTTCTTTTAATTGTTCTATTATTTCGGATTGTGGGCACATATGCGAAGTTGATTGTGCTGAACCGTGGAAAATTTTGTCTTGAATCGAATCACTTATTTTCCTGAATTTTCCATCTCTGTACCGTTTTTGATGTAACTTCTTCTTTTTTATCGGAGATTGTTCCAGATACGGTAAAGATTGGTTTAATTTTGAAATAGCAACTTCTTCCGTGCCTGACGCAATGTCATCTTCTTCCGTGCCTGACGCAATGTCATCGAAAGTATCTACATTTTCGTTTATGTCTGAACCTTCTTCCAAATTAGATTTATTAGATTTCTTCAGATGCGAAAATTTTATTCTACATGTCCCACAAATTTTATTTGAGATCGTAATGTTTTTATCCTTAGTATACTGTAGCATCCATTCTTGGACTTGTCTTAAACTTTTATTGCACCCAGTGTGACCGGATTTTTTAAAAGGATTACAGCAAAATGTTGAATGGAATGGCATATTTTTTTTTTTAAATACCACAACCGAATGAATTGTGCACGACTTTTTTGTATTGACAATAATTATAATTTATTTAAATATTTAGTCTCTTTTTTTTGTTTTTTCAAACGATCAAGTCACTTTAACACTATAACACTTTGACGTTTAGCACTTATGAAATCTAGTATTCAACTGAAGTTTGACTTACAGTCTCTGAACGATTTATACTGTTTTTTTTGGTACAAAAAATAGATTACAGGTAAAAAAATACACGCCTTGCTTTTCTTGAATTGGAAAATTTGCGTGAACTACGGGTCATAAAATGTTTTTTAAATAGGGACTGAATTTGCTACTGCCAATAAGCCGACCACAGGTCATAAAATATTTGTAAATTTTTTGTGTGAACAGGCAATAAATATTTCGTCTAGGTTGTAAAGTCGAAAAAGTTCCGTTACATTTGATATGTCCTTCTTTTTGTAATTTGTCACCTTTTTGTATTTTGGTACATTTCATGAAATACATAAACCTTCGCCTGCTTTTTTCTTAATAACTAATGTTGTAATAAAGACTCCACATTGAAATTTGACAGACTTGTACAAAACATAATAAGAATTAACATATATTTTTTTGAAATTTTTAAAAATATTGATTTTCGAGAAATATCCTTTGGAAATTTTAGTCCTTTTTTATTTACATTATCCTTGATCGAAAATTTGAAAAAAAAATTTTTTTTGGAATGGCGCATGTTTTAGTCTGTAAAATGAGCCCTTGATTATTAACGTACAATGAATACTTTTCGAGATATTAAAAATTGTGTTAAGGTATCTGAGTGCATTTTTATTGATTTTTGCCAACTTGGAATGGCCATAATTCTGAAAATACGAGAGCTACGACACTGAAAGTTGGCAAACGCTATTATTATGTTTAACTTTCCCTTCGTACCAAAATTCATCCAATTCGAAATCGGTGCGGTCAACTCATTGGTTGATTTCATATGTTTTTACCCCCATGTAACTTTTTACCAATTGTTCTTAGCACAATTTGTCCTAAATAGTTCAGATAACTATTTCTTCAGTCTTTCGGAAAAAAAAATTTGAAAAAAATAAAAAAAATTTTTCGACTTTTTTTCAAAAAAGGAAATTTCTTTTTTTTTTCTCAAAAGAAAGCTTAGGTTTTTTCTTTACGAACTTTTTGGTCACTTAGTGGGATGCGAGTGGGATATCTATAAAAAAAAATGTTTTGTAACTCAATACAAGGGTTTTTCAATTTTTACCATATGCACTTATTTCAATTTTTTTCCTATTAGTGTGTAAGTGTTTCCAAAAAATTAAAAATAAAGCATATACTGAGAAACTAGACAAATTAACATTTCCGATGGTATGTTACCTAACTAAAATTTCATAACAGTATATTAATTTAATTATTATTACAAATAAATAAAAAAATTATTTTTCAACATTTCTATAGAAAAAGAGCGATTTTTTTCCTGAGGTTAACATATTACGTTTATTACAGTATCGAAGGTATGAAATTTTAGTTAGGTACGTTACATACCGCCGGAAAGGTTAATTTGTCTAGTTTCTCAGTTTATGCTTTATTTTTAAGGTTTTGGAAACACACACAAATAGGAAAAAATTCAAGTTAGTGCATATGCTAAAAATTTAAAAACCGTTATCTTGAATTACAAAACATTATTTTTTTTTTATAGATATCCTATCCTCTTAAGGGAAAAACCCTAAGTTTTTGAGTCAAAAAAATTTTGATTTTGCAAAAAAAGTAAAAAAAAAAAAATTTTATTTTTTTTTAAATTTTTTTTCCGAAAGACTGAAAAAAATAGCTATCTAAACTATTTGGGACAAATTTTGCTAAGAACAATAGGTTCAAAGTTACATGGATGAGCAAAAACACCTGTTTGGTGAAAACTCAGAGAGTTCTGGACCGATCTTGTTGAAAAATTGTGTCTAAACTAATATCTAATAGGACTAACCTTGGTGCAAATTTCATCCCGATCGGAAGACATCAGTTTCAAAAGTTGGATCACTTGACGTGAAACGCCCCATAGAAGAAAGTGCAGAAAATTTATATTTACATTAAATTAATTTTATTTTATTGCAGTCAAGAGACATAACTTAAAATTATTTTTTATTGTGTAAAATTCAATAAAAGAGTTAGATTGTTTTTGCAGATTCAAATTAATATTATATAAGTTAATAAAGGTGCAAGTTTACACACCATTGAGTGCATAATTCGTGCGATGAATTGGGACATTAAAAGTATCTACATACATAATGTTGCCATGTGACCTTCTCAACAATCGCATCCACCCACGCCTAAGAAGGAGAGAGATTGCAGATCTTATATTAAATGCTTGAAGTTATCTAACCCAATGTATATTTATTTATTTCGAATTTATGTAGAAACATTAAATTTTTGCTGGAACTGGCTGGATTTATTAAGTTAAGTATTAGTTCTAAGATTTTTTATTGTTAGTTTACTATGTGAAGATCCAATAAATGAATATGTACATGAAAAAAAAACTATCAAACCCAATTAAAGATGATTGAAATTTCGGCGATATTTTAAGTTAAGGTCTATGAAAAGACATTTATGTTGATAGTGAACAGATTTCAGATAATTTTGTGATCTGAGTGTAAATTTTATAAATTTACGTTGAACTCGCTCAATACGAGATATATAGATTGAGACATGAGGGCTGCAAACAACAGAAGCATATTCCAACTTTGATCTAACAAATGAATTATATATATTCTCTATAGTGTACGGATTAGAAAATTTTGAGCAATTTCTTTTCAAAAAACCAAGAATTTTATAAGCTTTAGCTTTATGCATTCGACAAACGACGTTGAAGTATCAAATACAGTATCCAAATCGAGTTTATATTTATCATATTTCAGTGCATACCTATTTATATTATAAACAAAAGTAATGGGATGCAGTGGACTGGCAAGCCTTTGTCAAGATATAACTGCAGGCTACTTGATTTACACCATTCACTCAGGTTATTCAGGTCATTTTGCAAATCAAAACAATCAAAACAATGATTCTGTTCTTAGGTACATTTTTAAATCACCTGCATATAAAAGAAATTGTACATTTTTAATCAAAGAGTAATATCGTTGATAAAAAAATTAAAAATAAAGGGCCCAGTATGTTACCCTGAGGAACACCCGATGTTTGCATATACGGCCTAGATTCAAATCCTTTAATTACAACTTTTCATAGTCTATCTGATAAATAGTACTTTATTCACCTTAAAAAATTAGAATGAAAGCCAAATTGCTGCAATTTTGAAAAGGAATTGAATGTGACAATTTGTCAAAAGCTTTCGAAAAATCAATATAAATTACTTCGACTTGGCTACCGTGCATATACATATTATACATATTTTATATTCGTATACCCTATACCACTATTAATATGTATGTGTATGTACTTGTACACATGGAAAAATTGGTCACTGTTATGTGATTAATTAAAAGGTCTCAGTCCAACCAATATAAAAGCCGAGCTGGAGTTTAAACGACGCCGTAGCGGTCGAGTATTTGAGGTGATCACGCCAGAAACGGTTAAGAAAATGCATAAAGTGCTACCGGATGATCGTCGGCAGAAGGTGCGAGAGCGAGCAGATACGCTACGCTTATCAAAAAGTGCTACAATTCGCATATCGAACTAATATTTGGAGATGAGAAAGCTGTCTGAAAGACAGATGTCACTTTTGGTCTCCATAGAAGAACAAGAGCGTCGTGAAGATTTTTCAGCAGTGTCTTTGGCGTTGCTTCGCCGTAATAAAGCAAATATTTTTATAGATTCAAGCAATGTACGGGAATGGAAGAAACGTGTCCAAAGAAGGCGAATGCAGTTCCATCTGCAGGCAAGGTTATGGAGTCTGTTATTTTGGATGTTCGTGGCATAATTTTAATTGATTATCTTAAAAAAGGAAATACAATAAACGGCGAAAAAGACAATGCAAAAATTCACGTATCCAATATTGCCAAAATCCACACCTTATACGCCGGATTTAGCTCCCTCGGATTATCTTCTATTTCGAAACATGAAAAAATGGCTCGGTTGTAAAAAATTTGTCAACAATGAAGAGGTACCGTCTGCTGTTGATTGCTATTTGAAGGAGCTAGACAGTTCTTACTATAAAAAGGGTATTAAAGCTATGAATATCGCTGGGAAAAGTGTACCGAGCTAAAAGGAGATTCTGTTAAGAAACAAGATAATACGTGCTCATCAATTGCCAAGCCGCTAGTTTCAATTTGGCAGTGTGCAAACATATGGAGTTTATAACTCCCAGAGAAGAACCTTTCCTATCCACTTCGTTAGCAAATTCGTTGTCCTCTATTCCACAATATCCTGTGATCTAAATAATTTCAATACCACCCCATCTAAAGAATTATTCCATCTCCTCCTTGTATTTTGGGATTGTCTCTGATCCTGCTTTGGCCGAAGTAATCGGCCTTATATACGTTTGGCCAGTGGTAAATATCTTCACATCCGTGTAAGTGAAGATATATTCTGTAAATGCGCTTAGCTCAGCCTGGTCTAGAAGATGATAGTATTTACAAATGCAACGTTCCTCATTATAAAATCTTGTCGAATTTTACCAGCCACACTACATCCATCTACTATGTAAATTGAAAGAATTGTACATAATTCAGACTCTGCTATTAATTGCATTTATACAATTCTGAAATTCTAGAGGAATAGCTTATTGTTGGTAATCGGCACTAGGCATATTTCCACTAGACAGAATTTAACTATTCACAATTTCACTCGGACAAATCTACTTGACTTAATTGTACTAGGGACGAATTTTAATTGAACTTGGTATAATTCTACTATGAAATAGTATTAGTAGAATTGTTCTAGTGGATTCGGCATAGATGTGAGATAGATACAGGTTCAAACGTCGCGGCCGCTCTAAATAAAAAAATTTCATATAGAAAAATATATTCAATTATTACATAACAATTATCATAATGTTCAATAAATCGCTGATGAAGGCTGAAATGCCAGAAACCTGTCCGATTAAGAATAAGAATAGAATTAAGTGTAGTTATGAATTTTTGAAATATATGCTTTCTTTTTCTCTACCACGCACCATTGAAACAAAATTGAAATTAGTATATTAATTACAGTATTAATTGGAATATGTCTGAAAAATTACATCAAAACTAACAAACAATTAAAAAATTTCGCTTCAGAACATCATCTCAAATATACATATGTAAAAAGTGCAGTATGTAGAATACACAAATCATACATCACATATGGCAACTCTTACAAACTGAGAATTGTGGAAATTAGAGGTATAAATGCAAATATATTAAAAAATTCAAAAATAACGATTGTTTGTTTGGACAGAGTTGTATCTTCTGAAATTAATACGAAGTAAAAGCCGTATGGTATGAAAATTGATTCTAACCACACTGCTCGTAGGCCTAACTTCAGGTGATTGTGTTAAAGCGCTAACCGAAAAGTGCAAGTACGAGTGTACAGTGCGTTCATAAATGATAGCACATTTGGTAATCTGTGAATCAATGTTATATAAAATTTTAACTATGCATGCTATAATTATCATCTCTTTGTGGAACGTATACTAATATGTCCTCTTTACAAAACTAAACTTATATTAAACAAATCTTCCATTAATTAGAAATACCGTTATTAAAATCTCTTACGTCTCAATAGTTACCATATTAAAGCTTTCAAATAGTATAGCACAAATGCAACAAAGTCTTTGTTTGCCAATAATTACCGTTTTAATACAATATATTCAATTTAATTTTATTAAAAACATTAGTAATAAGCAAAATGCTGCGAGGAAAAGTGTTAAGTGAATTTGAAAAAGTTCAAGTTTTAATTTTGATCGAAACTTGTGCATAAAGAGCAGAAATTGCAAGTGAAATCGGCTGAAGTCGAAAGGTTATTTATAATTACTAGCAGATTCCAGCCCTCGAAATTCGGTTAAAAATTCTACGAAATTTTATTTTTTCATTAAATAAAGACCCTAAAGGTATGCTAATCAATTATAGCCAAATCACAAATCAACACAAAAAAACAAACTCATTTTTATTACAAACACATTAACAAATTTAATAAACACATACATAGCATTTTATAATTTTATGTATGTGTTAGTTGCAACTTTAAATGCAGTTTACTCAAAAATAAAGGAAAACATTTTAAAATCTGTAAATCTGCAAAACGGCTAAAAAGAAGTACCTTTCAAATAATATATGCTTGGTCAAAATCGGAATAAAACGGTAGAATAAAACATCGGTCACAAGAAATCGCCTAGCCTATTAATATTATAGATTTGAAAAATATTGAAAATTATGGCAAAAATAAAAGCAGTGGTAGAAAATATAATTTGAATGAACGCAAGCAAGCAACAGCACCAAAAACTCTGTCCAACTTGAAGGATGTGTTTCCAACAAAGTGTGCAAAACTATCATTTGGAATGTTCTTAAATCTTCCAAACATATTCGAAGACAAAGAATGAAGAAAATTCCTCGTCTTTTGAAACGTCATATTAAAAATAATATGGGTACAAATTGGTCAAATGTAAGTTGTTTAATGTTATGTTAGAAAATAATAAATTAATTTGTTTTCTTTTAAAAGATATTTTTTCAGATGAAAAAAAATTTAATATGGATGGTCCTGATGAGAGTTTTCGTTACTGGCGTGACTTAAGAAAAGAACACCAATGTTTCTCTCGAAGAAACTTTGGTGGCGCTTCTGTTATGATTTGGGGTGCGTTTACTGAACATTGTTGTCTTGAGTTGCAAATCGTACCCACCAAAATGAAAAATATTGTAAATTGCTGCAAATGCAGTTTATTGCCATTTCTACATGCCAATACAGAAAAAAAATTATTTTTCAGCAAGACAATGCAGCCTGTCATGCCAGCAAATTCACAAAAGAATGGTTAAGCTCGAATAATATCGATGTTTTGGAATGGCCTGCTTGCTCTCCTGATATGAACCCCATAGAAAACATATGGGGAATTCTCGTCAGGCAAATTTATGCTGACAATCGTCAATACATGAATGTAAATTAACTAAAAATTTAAATTTTCACTGAATGGGAAGCACTTATTCAAGGTATGTATTTTGAATAAAATAATAAATTGTATGAAAAATTTAATATTTGATTGCATTAAAGCAAAAGGTGGTGTTCTAAATTACTTATTAAGACGATGTTATTTTTATTATTTGTGTTATTTTTGTTAAATAAATAGAGGAATTAATTAATTATTTTTGTTAAACAAATACTTTGTTGCATTTGTGCTATACTATTTGAATGCTTTAATATGCTAAGTCTTGGGATGTAAGCAGAGTTCAGAAAAAAACACACACTGAATAAAAAACTCGTACATATATGTAACCAAACATAACTTAGACCAACACACACATATTTTTAGCTTCATATCAATTATGTGCATTTCTAAATTTTCTACGGTGCCCAACACAATCATGACTGTGTTCGTTTTAATATTTCGTTATTTACACGAACTTTTTTGTATCACGTACTTTTTGCTTCGATCACACATAAACCACACATATTGGAGTGTTGCTTTATTTGAAGTTCGTGTTCTGGTACGTGTACTGAAAAAAACAGAACATGTACAATAAACAGGTTCGAGTTCAGTTATATTTTAAGTCGAGTTGTGGCTCGTGTACTAAGAAAAAACAGAACATGTACAATAAACAGGTTCGAGTTCAGTTATATTTTAAGTCGTGTTCAGGCTTGTGTACTAAAAAAAAACAGAACATGTACAATAAACAGGTTCGAGTTCAGTTATATTTTAGTCGTGTTCTGGCTCGTGTACTAAGAAAAAAATAGAACATGTACAATAAACAGGTTCGAGTTCAGTTATATTTTAAATTCGTATTCTGGTTCTTGTACTACGAATAATTGAAACATCAATTCGCGATCTGATACACCCCGATAAAAACGACAACAATTGTTTCAACCAAATTTATTAAAATTTTATTGACCCTTTTTTATGACTTACGTTGCAAATTGTTTAAAATTGTCAAATATTTTAAAATTTTTTTGGCCATTTTTTGTGATTTACGTTGAAATTATTTACAATTGTTTTTATTGACTGGTTTTTATTTTAATAAAAGATGGTAATAAAATACTTAAGACACAAAAACTGCACTTAAATCTTTCTTGCAGGTTTCAATCAGACGTGTAAATTTTTTAGTTTCGCTATTAAAAGTTGCGTATTTTGTATAGTAAAACTAATTTCTGTTATTGCTTTCAAATTGTTTTAATTTTCACAAAATATTTGCAATTTACACAATAACACAGTACACTTATAGATCACGATCTAATGAAAACTGAACCACTTTTAATGAATAAATGACGCACGCACTTGCTATTTATTGCAAAATCAATTGCGTGAAATTGACAATAAAATATGAAAATATTTTTTTGGGTTTTTTTATTGACACTCATTGTGTTTTTATGCAAAAAATCCCAAAAAATCATTGAGAAAAGGATTGTGCATTGAGACTAATTGGTTCGCAAATTAAGGGTGGGTGGTGATTGTGTTTTTTGTGATGCAAAATTTGTTTGTGTCTAAAGTTATTTGTTACCAAAAAAAAATGTTTGCAAACGATCCAAACAACCAACAAGTGTGTCTTTTATGCCGCAAAATTGGGTGACACTATGACACTAATTGGTTGCAAAAATAGGGGTGGGTAATGGTAAATAGGGGTAGGATGCTAAATAGATTTTGTGTCTTAAGTATTTTATTACCATATTTTATTAAAATAAAAACCAGTCAATAAAAACAATTGTAAATAATTTCAACGTAAATCACAAAAAAATGGCCAATAAAATTTTAAAATATTTGACAATTGTAAACAATTTGCAACGTAAGTCATAAAAAAAGGTCAATAAAATTTTAAAAAATTTGGTTGAAACAATTGTTGTCGTTTTTATCGGGGTGTATCAGATCGCGAATTGATGTTTCAATTTTTCGTAGTACAAGAACCAGAACACGAATTTAAAATATAACTGAACTCGAACCTGTTTATTGTACATGTTCTATTTTTTCTTAGTACACGAGACAGAACAGGACTTAAAATACAACTGAACTCGAACCTGTTTATTGTACATGTTCTATTTTTTTTTCAGTACACGTACCAGAACACGAACTTCAAATAAAGCAACACTCCAATATGTGTGGTTTATGTGTGATCGAAACAAAAAGTACGTGATACAAAAATGTTCGTGTAAATAACGAAATATTAAAACGAACACAGTCATGATTGTGTTGGGCACCGTAGAAAATTTAGAAACGCACATAATTGATATGAAAATAAAGATATGTGTTGGCTGCTTTTGAACAGAACATTGTGTGTTTCATGTGTGTATTTTCTGAACCTTGGATGTAAGAGATTTTAGTAACGGTATTTCAAATTAATACGAGTTTTGGGTAATATACGTTTATTTATTGCATGTATAGTTAAAATTTTATGTAACATTGCTTCACAGATTACCAAATGTGCTATCATTTATGAACGCACTGTATGTGAAGGTTCATGGTTCAAATATCACGGCCGCCCTAAGCAGACAAGTTTCATGTAGAAACAATCTATTCAATTATAACATAAACATTATCACAATGTTCAATAAATCGCTGATGAAGGCTGAAATGCCAGAAACCGGTCCGATTAAGAATACAGTATGCATTTTTGAAATATATGCGTTCTTCTTCTCTACCACGCATCATTGAAATATCTTATTGCTAAATAAACATTTAAATCTGTTCAAATTCCAAGTAAGTAAATATTAGAATTTTAATAAGAATACTTCGAATACCTGCAAATATTCAAGGCCGTATTTATAATAAAAATTTATGCAGTATCTAGCATGAGTATCTTCTATAATATCAATAGGCTAGGCGATTTCTTGTGACCGATGTTTTGTTCTACCGTTTTATCCCGATTTTGACTAAACGTATATCATTTGAAAGGTATTTCTTTTTGGCCGTTTTGCAGATTTACAGATTTTAAATTTTTTCCTTTATTTTGAGTAAACTGCATTTAATGTTGCTACTAACACATACACAAAATTATAAATATGCTACGTGTGTTTTATTAAGTTTGCTAATGTGGTCATTAATGAGTTTATCTTCATTCATAATAACAATAAACCATAAAAGTGTTGGTTTGTGAATTGGCTAAGTTGAAAAATAAAGCTGCCTAGAAATTGCACTCGAATTTCGAGCGCTGGAATCTGCTAGTTATTTATAATGCACTTGCTGCTGTATTTGCTAAACTCAGATCAACAACCTTTCAAACACTAAGTGTTTTAAAACAACTGATGTGTGTCAAATTAAGCAAAACCATATATATAAATTATTTTTAAGTGCAAATAAATATTTTTTACTTTGCGGATCTTTTCAACATTTCTTTTACATAATTTTCAAATTAAAATAATTTTGTCATAAACTTAACACTTGTAAATATTAATTTAAAAAAATTAAGGAGTGAAATCACACAAATTGAAATGTAAACAGAGTTGATTTTAGCTATATCAGGTGGCATTAATGCAAAAAATATGGTGGCATTACAAATTTCAGAGGTGTTTTTAAATTTATTAGATGACAACAAAAAATTGATTATAAATAAACTATGTGCTAACTAAAAACTAAGGCTAATCGGTTGACTAGTAAGAATCTCATTGTTGAGCGCGATATGTAAACAGCAGCTAATTTTCATTATGAATTCGGGGGTTGATATCTAATGAAACTATGAGAATGTATTTTTTATATACATGTAATAAGTGGATAAACGATTCATCTGAATTTAATTCTAAACTACGTAAATATCTGAAATTGTCTTTATATATCAAACTAGGAAACTCCTTTGTGTGTTGTCAGGACATTAATACTCTTAATGTACGGACTTACACAAAGTTTCACGACTTTCGGTATCATAGAACTTCGATCTTATCCACTTTTGGTTTGACTACTAATATTTATTACCAATGAACTCACATAAATTTTCAGGGATTCACTGTGATGAAGTACCCCTGAATTTGTACTTTGCTAGGAAGGTACCAAGCCTAACATTTTTAGTTTCCTACATATAGGTTCACACCCATTTTCGTAGTCAGTAGTCACATCACGCAATGTTTTAAAATCCTAGCTTTTATCACATTCATAGTCTATAAATTTTACTTTTTTGGGTGACTCCATGACCACTAGTCCGAACGCGCCCTATTTTGCGTACTTATTCTCAATAATTGCCAATGAATTCACATCAATTTCTAGCGCTATTGCTATTATACTATTCCATATATAGGTAAATCTATAATATTAATAGGCTAGGCGATTTCTTGTGACCAATGTTTTATTCTACCGTTTTATCCCGATTTCGACCAAACGTTCATTATTTGAAAGGTATTTCTTTTTAGCCGTTTTGCAGATTTATGGATTTTTAAATTTTTCCTTTATTTTGAGTAAATTGCATTTAAAGTTGCTACCATCACATACAAAATATTATATATATGCTATATGTGTTTTATTAAATTTGTTAATGTGTTTGTTAAAGAGTTTGTTATCTTCATTCACAATAATAATAAACCATAAAAGTGCTGGTTTGTGAATTGGCTAAGTTGAAAAATAAAGCTGCCTAGAAATTGCACTCGAATTTCGAGCGCTGGAATCTGCTAGTGTATTAAAATTCGTACACTCTTTGATTTAAACAAAAAATTTCTAGCAGTAAAAATCTATTTAAAAAATTTTATCAATATGTATATCATATTAACGGTAATACTTGCAAAGTTTATAAATTTTATTTAAAATTATTATAGCTGTTTATTTTGAACAGATTTAGTGGTTTTTGTACCCTATACCACTATATGATGAGGGTATAATGAGTTTGAGCTGCTGTTTGAAACTAACAAGAATATTTGAGCTATCATATCGTTCGATGTAGCGACGTCCATCCTTCCGTCCGTCTGCTCGTCTGTGTCTCCATGTAAACCTTGTAATCAAACTACGGTTCGCAAATGAAAATATCTTTCAATGAAATTAGGTATGTATGTAATCGTCTGTTGGTCATAGGATAAACGCTGTTCAGATTGGTGAAAATCGGTGCTTGTTGAGACCTAGTTCTCGTAATAGTAAACCCTATGAGACTGACTAAACTTGTTGTAAGATCCAGATTATTACATATATATATATAATAGTTGGTGTAATTTACCCACTAATCAATAGTCAAAAAATGAACCCTCTACGACCATTTTTATGCATAGTCCCCATACAAAACTGATTTTTACTTAATGCTATAGAAAAACAATAGTATTGCATAAATCCTTATCTTTCTCAAATTTGATGTGTATATATTTTTGAGAAATGTGAGAGACTTTACTAAATATGTTCATGACCATATCTGCACGTCATAAATTTTTAACAATAGCACTAAAATTTGGTTTTATTTTCTATATCCAGTTATTACCTAAGCAAAGTTGGATCCAAGACCCTCTCTCGAAGTTCATTGCTTAGACTGACTATTATTTTCTTGCTTTCCTTTTTTTTTAATTAACAAGTGAAAAAATTGTATTATTTAAAATTAATTATAACAGAGACTTTTTTCCATTTAGCGTTTTAAAAAGAAGCGCTAAATTGGCGTTCTTCATTTTTCAGTTTAAGTGATTTTAAGGTATTCTAAATACAACCGTTTATGTTGAACTAAATTGTATTTGTATATTTGATCAAATGACCATACCATTTTTGAAAATGCTTTATTAATTAGCAGTTTCTTTTAAAGGTAAACATCTCTTTTAATATTGAATGGAGCTTTATGTATAAAAATATAAAATGAAACACATATAATGTTTATAATAAAATTAATTCACTTAAATGTAAAAAAAAAATCAAATGAGTCAGAAAATAATACATTTTTATTTGTATGAACATTCTCTTTTTTTATTGATATAAAAAGCATCATCAGATACCAATTGGTGTCAAATGTAGAAATAAATTAAAAATCTTAATATGCATATGTTTTTTTAAGGCACAAAAGTAGCGCTTTTAGTTTCATTGAAATTTACTGCCTTTTGATGGTTTTTTGGGTAGTGTTTATTGGGAAAAAGTTGGCATCGCAACATCTAAGTTATTAAAATCATGCTTGTTATATATATTAAATAATCTAACCCATAAAAAAAATTTTTATTAAAACTCTTTCTTTCCTTATGAATATGAGTTTAGAATCTCTCCGTGACTGTGCGTGACTATGCGTGACTGTGTGTGACTATGCCAAAGTTCATCTTTAGCATGCATATCGACCAAGTTTTAGATTGATTGGATGAGTGGAAATCCGCTTTAAATCTTTTCGTGATTGTGCGTGACCATGCGTGACTGTGCGTGACTAAGTCAAAGTTAATACTTTTTCACAGCAAGTCTATCGACCAAGTTTCAGATCGATCGGATAATGGGAAATGTGTTTTAAATAACTCCGTGACTGTACGTGACCATGCGTGACTGTCCGTGACTAAGTCAAAGTTAATCTTTTTTCACAGCAAGTGCATGGATCAAGTTTCAGATCGGGCGGATGAGGGGAAATGACATTTAGATCACCCCGAGACTGTGCGTGACTGTGCGTGACTATGTCGAATTAAATCTTTTTTTACAGCAAGTATATCGACCAAGTTACAGATTGATTGGATGAGTGGAAATCCGTTTTAAATCTCTCCGTGACTGTGCCGGACCATGCGTGACTGTGCGTGACTAATTCAAAGTTAACTTTTTTTCACAGCAAGTGCACGGATCAAGTTTCAGGTCGATGCGGTGAGGGGAATTGACATTTAGATCACTCCGTGACTGTGCGTGACTACCCCAAAATTAATCTGTAGTCACACCTAGACTACGGGCCAAGTTTCCGATCAATTGGATAAGGGGAAATGGAGTTGCCCCAGACATACAGAGAGGTTGCGTTAATAAGTTTGCTTCAAACTTATTAAAACTGATTTAAGTTTGCTTCAATTTTGCTTATTTTTGCTGCTTTTGTCAGTATTGAGATAGTTTTGTTACTCATTTCCTATATTTATTTGTTATTGCATTTTTAATAAAAAATAGTACTTATATATTTTTCTCTATTATAGCTTTTATTACAACTCGGCTCACCGTACTAAAGTAAGATCTATGCTTAAAAATCGAATATTTAAAAAATCAAGTAGGCCGTTACAAACACACAATAAATTCAAAAATGTTGAAAGAAAAATTCATTATACTATACCACTAGGGTATAATGAGTTTGTGCTGATGTTTGTAACTACCAAAAATATTTGACATAGACCCATCTTCTATTATACCGATCGATCAGAATCACTTTCTGAGTCAACTTTGTGATGTCCGACCGGCCGTCTCTCAGTCTGTCAAACTGTGTATCCATGTATCCATGTAAGTCTTGTAGTAAAACCAAATTATTCACGACCGAACCTAAACTGCTGAAAAATTTTTATATTTTTTTGTGTATTCGTAACAAAAGTGTCGTCAAAAATCTTTTTTTTTCAGGTCCTTCCAGGAAAAATCCATGAGACATATATATAACTTTGGTCGTAAACGATCAAAATTAGTGAGTAACTAAATTACTTTGCTTCGAAGATTACCATAATTGATTTTGTATTTTTGAGATATTTATAATTAGCCTTTTTCTAAGTCTTTTTATACCCTACACCACTATGCGATTTGGGTATAATGACTTTGTGCTGCTGTTTATAACTACCAAAAAAATTTGAGCTAGACCCATCTTTTATTGTAACGATCGACTCAGAATCACTTTCTGAGTCGATTTAGCGATGTCCGTCCGTCTGTGTGTCCATGTAAACCTTGTAATCAAGCTACAGGTCGCAAATATGAATATATTTTAATGAAATTCCGTGCATTAACTTTTATCGGCCATAAGATGAACGCTGTTGAAATTCGTGAAATTCGGTCCTTGTTTAGACCTAGTCCCCATACAAATGACTCCTATGAAATCGACATAAATTGCCATAAGATCCAATTTATCGTATAGATCTCAGTCGAATTAGGTTTGTGTATGTTTACTATATCCATTAATCAGTATTCCAAAAATAATCCCCATAGGACAATTCTTAGTCATAGGCTATCAAGAAACAAAAGCATTTCACAGATTTTTTTCAAATTTGGTTTGTATATATTTTTCAAAATATAAGTGACTTTGCCAAATATGGTCAGGATATGTCCATTTTTCGACTTAGTCCCCATATAAATATAGCACCCGATATGAACTTTCTCATATCTGCAGCCAAAAAAATTAAAAACAATTCCCCTCAAATTTGGTTTATGCATATTTTCTATATCCAATTAGTTAGACCGAGGCGATAGGGTCTCAAAACCATGGTATAGGGTATTTTCGTACTTGTTATTCATAGTTTAATTAATTGTTGATTTAATATTATGAATAGTTTTTATTTAATAAAAACATAAAACTATAAAACATCTTTTTTACCATTGACGACCAATTGGACATGTATGTCCCGTACTGAATTTTGCTGAATAATAAACCGATTCCAAATATTTTGGCGTTTCTGAAAACCATAAATACTGGTCCAAATTATGTCAAAATTTTAATGTTTTTAGTTCAATAACGTTCGAATTAATGACATTGAAATATGATATCAAAAAATATAATTTTCAGATTTTGGGGTCGCCTTATTAGGACCTGAGAATACATGTGCCAACTTTTTTGGAATGGTCTGAAAACTTAAACTATCCTCTGTCGACTCAAGTCAGTCTTAAAACAATCGGTTGGAAAATGTGGAAAATATAAGAAAAATAAAAATGGGACATATATATCCCATTGGGACACTAGTCCAAAAAATCACCCTGTTGGACAATTCTTAGTCACAATTTTTAGTCACTTATGAAGCTGCTTCCCGATCTTCACTTAAATCTATCAGAAAACAAAAATATTGCAAGGATTTTTCTCAAATTTGGTTTGTATATGTTTTTGCAAAAAAAAAGTGTTCACCAAGCATTTTCAGGATCGATCCATTTTTTCACCTAGTCCCCATATACATAAATATAGCATTCGAATAGCAGGAAATCTCTTGCTGATATGTATGTTTTACAAATAAATGACGTTCCTAACTGCAATGATTGAATGCTGGATCTCGTGTTCATAAATAACCCTACACTATTCAGTGTAATTAGAACAAGTCCGTTAAGTTTTCCTGAGGATTGTCATCATCCAACACTTTTATTATCCACACCACTTCCACAGAGACCTAATATTTCTAGTTTTTCTGAATCATTGTGCTTTAAACGAACTAACTACCAAATGTTAAATCAATTACTATCTGACTATAACTGGCTTCAAATCTTTCATTTTCAAACGATGGAAGTAATTTTGATCAGGTAATCGAAACTTTTTATAAGATAATTTTAACAAATGTAACGAAAACTGTTCCTTTAATAATAGCATGGTTGAAAAATCGTCTATATATTATAGCTAGAAGTCATTATAACCTAGAATATAAAAAATGTTACGATAAATATCTTAGTAAAATGAATTCAAATATAAAAAAAATCCAAAATTGTTTTACAACTTTGTAAATTCTAAATGCAAAATTTCATCATACCCAACCACTATGAAAATGAATGGTACTGTCCTTTTAAACGATGTTGATATTGCAAATGTTTTTGCTGAATTCTTTGCGTTCACATTTTCCACAATGACGTTAAACAACACACGACATCCCTATGAATTCCAAGGCTGACATCAATTAATATTTCATCCTTAGACGTGTTGACTGTTCTTAAGAATCTAAGAAGTATAAAAAGTTCACTTAATCCGGGTGCAGATGGTATTCCCAGCTGTATCTTAAGAAATTGTGCTGAAATATTGGCTGCCCCGTTAACTCTTATATATAATAACTCTCTTAAATTCGGCTTCTTTCCAAAGTGTTGGAAAAATTCATTCATTATTCCGCACTACACATCTGGTAGCCGCAGTGATGCTACTAATTATAGAGCAATTGCAAAGCTTAATGCTATACATAAGCTTTTAGAGAAAATTATAACTGGTATATTATCACACGAAATGTCATCAATTCTATCACCAGCTCAACATGGCTTTTGCAAAGGACGGTCTACGACTACTAATCTAATGGAATTTACTTCCTATATAAACTCTGGATTCTGCAAAAATAAACAAACTGATGTTATATACACGGACTTTAGCAAAGCTTTTAATAAGGTTAGCTATGATCTACTGCTAGCGAAACTTGATGTTATTGGATTCTCCGGGAACTTCTAAAAATGGATTCGGTCGTACTTAAAACATCGTAAGCAATGTGTAATTTTCAATAAATCTAAATCGAAATATATAGATGTTACTTCCGGTGTCCCTCAAGGGAGTCACCTTGGACCTCTCCTATTTTTACTGTTTATTAATGATCTACCAAAGTCTATTCAATACAGCAATATTCTTATGTATGCCGACTATGTAAAAATCTACTCCACCATCATAAACAATGAAAACTGTATACGTCTCCAGTCTGACTTAAATAGCTTCTACAAATGGTGCAATGTCAACTTAATGGAATTAAATCTAAAAAAATGTCAGTCTATGACCTTCTCTAGATATTCGCCATCTTCGAACGACTATGTCATCCATGACACAAAACTAAACTCAGTTGAATCGTTCATAGATTTGGGAGTTCATTTTGATAAAAGACAAAGTTTTAATTCTCACGTAACAATGACTGTTAATAAGGCAAATGGTGTTTTATCTTTTATAAAGCGTTGGGCAAAGGAATTTAATGATCCTTATATAACAAAAAATGTATTCACGTCTTTGACCAGGCCGATACTTGAATACGCATCAGTAATCTGGATTCCACAGTACAATGTTTTCGTTAAAAAACTTGAATCAGTTCAGAAACATTCCTTACTATTTTGTGTTCGATATCTTGAGTGGAATGCGGTATTGAATCTTCCACCGTATCGCAGTCGTTTGGCTCTAATAAAGCTTCCAACTTTGAAAAGTAGAAGGATCGTTTCTAATATAACATTCCTCAAATTGGTTCATGGTAAAATTGATTCTGAATGCCTTCTTGGAAAAATTTGTATAAATGTTCCTAACAGACAACTTCGATCGTATGAGCCGGTTTACCTGAATTTCCACAGATCAAATTTCATTAATTTCGATCCATTCCGAGGAATTTGCACCGAAGTGAACAGACTCTATGCTTTAATTGATTTATCCGATGATGTTGATGTTATTAAAAGAAGATTAACGACATATTTGAACTCTAATGATTATGTTTATAACTGTATTTAAAGTCGGTATTATTTTTATAAAATATTTTAGTAAATATTGCTCAGCTGTTGCTTTATTGTAGCTGAATTAAATAAATAAATAAAAACTCGATATGAACGTTTTTATATCTAAAGACAAAAAAATTGATAACAATGCCACTCAAAATTGTTATATTCTTATTAACTATATCTAATTCTTTGGACCTATAGTCGATTTTAAACGGCACTAATGTTCTCACTTATTTTTTAATAAAGACTAGCTGACCCAGCAAACGTTGTTTTGCCATGTAACTTATTTTTAGTGAATATTTTTGCTGTTAATTATGATGATATGTATTTACCATGTGTGGGAGGTACCACGCCCACTGCTTTTATCCCGCCCATTTTTACACAACTTGTCACACTCATCAGTCGGGAACTCACACCTGGTTTCAAGACTGTCGGGCTGACAGTACTCCAGATAATATTTTTTGTATAGGAGGTGCCACTCTTCAAATTAGTTTAATATGTACATGAGCATAGTTTCAGAACTGCTGCTGTCATAGTACTCCAGATACTATATGTTAAAACTTTGTATGAGAACTGCCATGCACACTTTTCCAATCACGCCCATTTTCACTTCGGCTGCTAATATAAATAATGTATGCACTCCTACAAGGTTTGAAGGCTCTAACTATTATATAACTCTAGATATTTGATATTAACTATTTATTTTGTATGAGAGCTGCCACGCCCACTTGTCCCATCCCACCCATTTTTGTCCTGATTACTCACATTAGTAACATATGTACTATTGCAATGTTTCAAAACTCTTGCTTTCACAAAAGTCAAGATATATGATGTTGTTCAATTTATGTGGGAGGGGCCATGCCCACTTGAAATACAAAAGGCCGTTAACCTAATCTGGACTATTACCATTCTAATGAAACTGGTTTGGTTCAAATCGGTTGGGTAGTTTCAGAGTCTATAAAACACATACATACATATATATTATATATCTGTGCTCACAAGCATTAACCGCCTAAGTCGAAAATTATGTTTCCAGAAAAATAACTTTTTATATTAATGTGATGGTGCTTCATTACGACTTTGGTCAACATGTTTTCATTAATAACTTTTTAGTAAAAAGTGATAGAGAAATGGGGATTTCACGTAAATAACTCAAATCATTCTTAAGTCAACTTAGGCGGTTATCGCTTGTGACCACAGATCTATAGACACTCCAGTCGTGATCTTGTTTTAAAAAATTTTAGAAAATTGTTTTTAATATCCTCCACACCACCGTGCAAAGGGTATAACTATATATCAGTTTGAAATTCCATTTGTGACGCATCAAAAAATGAATCTGCGGCCCAATAAACTATACATCTTATTGATCCTTTTAACAACTCGAGTCGATATAAAAATGTCCGTCCGTCCGTATATCAGTCTGTTGTTTAAATTACGCTCATTCACAAAATAAGCCACGTACTCGTACCTATGTTAAATTATGATATTGCTTGCCACTATTTCGAGAATAATTCAAGTGAAATAAATCCAGTGTTATTGTAGTAAGGTAGAACATAAGATATAGAGATACCTCTAAATAATGTTAAAAATTCAGTGTGCTTCTTATAATAACATAGTACTAACAGATTCCAGCGCTCGAAATTCGAGTGCAATTTCTAGCCAACTTTATTTTTCAACATAGCCAATTTTCACAAACCAACACTTTTTTGTTTATTATTATTGTGAATGAAGAAAACAAGCTCATTAACAAACACATTTACAAATTTAATAAACACACACATAGCATATGTATAATTTTATGTATGTGTTAGTAGCAAGTTTAAATGCAATTTACTCGAAATAAAGGAAAAAATTTAAAAATCTGTAAATGTGGTGAACAGCTAAAAAGAAATACCTTTCAAATAATATACGATTGGTCAAAATCGGGATAAAGCGGTAGAACAAAATATCGGTAACAAAAAATTGCCTAGCCTATTAATATTATAGATTAAGTTTCTCAAATTGTTTATTTTTAAAATACTTTGTTTTTTTATTTGTTATATATAAATAGTGCTAAAATTCCAAACATTAATGTAAACATAAAACCTAGGTGGAGATTATTAAAGATTTGGCATAGCCGAATTTTAGTACTTTTGTTTATTTTTTTTTTTTTTTGTAAAATTTGTTGTTATAAATTTACTAGACAGAAAGGTTTACTGTTGAGCAACAAGTCAATACAAATAATTAAGAAAATTATAGCAGTTCTATACCATGCGTTCCGAGAGAGGGCCTTGGATTCAGCTTTACTGAGGCAATAACTGGATATAGAAAAAGAGCATAAAATAAATTTTATTGTTATTAATTTGTTGCCCGCAGATATGGAAAAGTTCATATGATGTTAATTTTATATAGAAACTGGTCAAAAAATTTTTCGATCATGACCATATTTAGTAAAGTTACTTACTTTTCCCAAAATCGTGTACAAACCAAATTTGAGAAAAATCTATTTAATATTTTTGTTCCTTTAGATAGGTTTACGTGAGGATTGGGAATACGCTATGATTAAAAATTGACATACAGAGTTTATTTTTGGACTACCAATTAATGTGTGTAATGAGCGCACACAAACCTTATTTTACTGGCACATATGTATATAGAGACTAGGTTCGAAAATGCACCGATTACCATCAAATTCATTACCGGAAAGACAGACAGACAGGCAGATAGAAAGGCAGACAGACAGGCAGATGAATTGACATCGCTAAATCGACTCCTAAAGTAATTCTGAGTTAATCGGTATAATAATTGCGTAGATTGTATAGCGGGAGTACATATCGGCCCCTTTCGGTTAAAACACGATTTGAAGTCGCATTATGCATTCCCTTATTCTTATATGGTAAAGAGATTTATACGTGCACTTCACGGGCTAACCTAAATACACTTAAATTATGCTTTAATAGGTTAATAAGATAAATTTTTTGCCTAAAAATAAAATCACACTCACCTGGATTTCGTTTGCAAATAGTAAGATGCGATTTTGAAGATAATATTAGCTCGCATCAGATTATTTTGTTTTATAAAATCATTAAATTTCATTGCCCTACATATCTAATACATATCTAACAATGTTGACGGTGCAGCGAAAATAGTAAAAAAAAAAATCATAGTGCTTGGTATGCGATTATGCATTCCATCAAAGCACATTTTGGCTAAACGTAATCAAAAATTATGGTTTGACCAGACTTGCAGAGATGCAGTCAGATCCAGAGAGGAAGTATTCAGATATTGGAGTGAAAATAAAAATTCTGTCACTGAAATGCTACGCAAAGAGGCGAGAAATTAATGTGCCAAAGCACTAAGGCGCGAAAAGTTTCTTTACGATCAGCGTCTTGTTGCTAAAGTTGGTCATTTTTTAAAAGAGTGCCGAATAATGATAGTTCTGCAATCCCAACTCTTATAATGAATGACCAAATATTTACTGACCCGGTTTATAAGGCTACCCTTTTAGCTGAAATTTTTGCAAAAAATTTGTTTTTAGCGGATAGCGATTAAGCACTGCCCGAACTCGAAAGAGTATCATGTACTATGCCTAAAATATTCTTCAGAGCACGTGCAGTTAAAAAGGTTCTTTCGGATCTCAAGTTAGGAAAGTCTCCGGGGTCGGATGGTATTCCAGCACAACGCTATCCAGTCCATTGGCCAACCTTTTCATCTTTTCATACCGTGCGGGAGTCTTTCCCTCTTGCTGGAACGTTGCCAATGTCGAACCAATCCTTAAAAAGAATGAAGCTAATAATCCTCAAAACTACCGTCCAATTGCTATCTGCTCTGCGCTCTCGAAGGTGATGGAGAGCATGATCAATTTCCATCTGGTGAATTACCTAGAGACCAACTCACTTCTTAATGATCGACAGTATGACTTCCATAGAAATCGTTCTACGGGAGATCTGTTAGCTCTTCTTACTGAGCGATGGAGTTAATCCATTCACAATTTTGGTGAAAGTAAAGTGGTTGCTCTAGGTATTTCTAAGGCATTTGATCGCGTGTGGCATGGTGCATTGATATCAAAGCTTATTGCATTTGGGATCGGTATTGATTTCTCTCGATTTATATCGAGTGTTCTCAGAGACCGCTGAATATGTGTTGTTATGGACTCGTTCTCATCCAATGAGTTTCAGCTTAATTCAGGGGTACCCCAAGATTCTGTTCTTCCTCCGTCTCTTTTCCTTATCTTTCTGAACAACATCCTGGGCCAAACTTTTAACTTTATATACTCTTTTCCAGACGACAGAAGCATTTGTCATAAATTTTCTTTTAATTGTTTAGCCAAGCCTCTTGGAGTTTGGGGGAAAATGGCCGCCAATGTCTGACACACTCAATCAAGACCTGTTAACAGTCTCCAAGTGAGATAAAGCGAATAGGGTTGATTTTAATGCTCCAAAGACCCAAAGTTGTCTGTTGACCCATACGGCCACGGGTTCAGTAATGTCATCTTTATATATGGGGGGTATAGGAATTGAGGAATCGGATATTCTTGATGTTCTGGGCATGAGAATTCAATATGATGTTCATTGGAATGAGCATGTTTTTCAAGTGTCGAAAGAAGCATTCAAGTGTCTTGGTTTTCTAAAACGGTCCAAAAATTACTTCACTCCTTCTGATTTCCTTAAAATCTATACCACTTACATCCGACCGAAAATGGAATACAACTCCCATATATGGGTAGGAGCTTCAAAGTCTATTTTGAAGCTACTAGACCGTGTGCAATGGTGGGCGTTGGCGCTCATCAATGACAGTAGGGTAACCAACTTTATGGACTCATTGGAACATCGTCGGAATGTGGGTTGTGTAGCACTGTCCTATAGTTACTGCCATGGGAAATGTTCTTCTGAGATTAGGGAACTTATTCCAAATGCCCGAGTTTCAGTTCGCTCTACCCGCTTCTCTAGTAGATAACATCCGTTTGTAGTCTATTGTACAGTTGACCGCACAACGCATTACAGAGAGAATTCGTTAATGTGGAATAAACTCCCTGCAGATGTCTTTCGTGACAGTTATAATCTAACAAAATTAAAGTATAATATCCACAAACTCTGCTCCCTCTCTCCTCCTAACCATAACTTATTTTCCTGAAATCAACACAATGCACTGCATTTGTAGGGGACATCCCCTGAGTGTTGGTTAATTAAAAGAAAAAAAATTAAAAAAGTGTTCTACCGGCGGGTCGTGGCGGGCGCAAAGTATATACAGGATTAAAGAGAACACTTTCACCTTTCCACATGTGGTATACGTTTCTTGTTCCCTTTTGTTCCCTAGAAGTTCTATTCCATAAATTTTGAATTTTATGGATTACAGGGAAAATTCGTTTATCAACCGAACTAGCCATATGTGGAATAATCTCCCCGCACACATCTTTCCTCTCACTTACAATCTAATAAAATTTAAGGCAAATATCCACAAACATTACTCATTATTTTCTCCTTCCCATAACCTATAATAAATAAATAAAAGGTTGGTCCTGGTCAAACTGGTAGTTACTAACATCAGTACAAACTCATTAAGTGGTATAACGTATACAAATTATTCAAACTGTTGCTGTATTTCGACGTAATCCGCGATGAAAAAATTTTTTACAAATAAAGAGTACTTTGGATTTCATACCAAAGTCAGATGATGAATAGGTTAATAACCTCTAATCGCATAAAAATTTTAAAATTTAAGTTTGCTCCATTAACAACTGTTGATGTTATAAAAGCAGATTTTCGCATAAAAATCTTTTAATTGAAAGACGAAAGAATTAAAAGTATACGAAAACCTGAAAGCTCATATAATTATTAATTGTAACGCTTTTTATGAAAGTGATGTTTTAGAATAAAATAAAAATATACCCGTCCACACTAAAAAACAAGAGTAAAATTTGTTGTTTAATGTTGCTTTTGGAAATTGTTTTGTGCTTTACTCTTTTTAAATACTTTTTTTTTATTGCTGCCTTTTTTCTTGTCTTCTCTGATTATTACATATCTTTTACTTTTGTTATACTTACATACATATATCCTCTATTCATTTTGAACATAGTGTCAAAGTCTGTATATGAACTTTTTAACTTGCTTAGTTTAAGTTTTGCAAAAGATTTTGCTGCATGACTATAATGGTATACAAGTAGTTCGTGTGTATGCATGAAAATAATAAAATTGATATCTCACAAATATGAAGAAACATAAAATAAGAACTGCATGGTTATACCATACATTCACCAGAAACGGTTCCTATGAAATTCGTAGGGCAGAAGTACTAGAACACAAAAAAATAATTATTCATAAAACGTTCCCTTAAATTTGTTCCAAATTTGAGAAAAATCTGTGAAATACTTTTGTTTCTTGGTAGATTTAAATGAAGATCGGGATGCAGCTCTATATGGGGCTACGACTAAGATTATTTTTGGACTACTGATTAATGGATATAATAAACACACACAAACCCAATTTGACTGAGATCTATACGATAATTTGGATCTTATGGCACATTATGTTGATTTCATAGGGGTCATTTGTATGGGGACTAGGTCTGACCATCAACCGATTTTCACCACTTTCAATAGAGTCCTTTCTATGGCCGATAAAAGCTTATATACCAAATTTCATCAAAATATATTCATATGTATATGCGACTTGTAGTGTGATTACAAGGTATACATGGATACACAGACGGACGGACAGACTGACGGACGGACATCGCTAAATCGATTCAGAAAGTAATTCTGAGTCGATCGGTATAATAAAAGATGGGTCGAGGTCAAATATTTTTGGTAGTTACAAACAGCAGCATAAAGTCATTATACCCAAACTACATAGTGGTATAGGGTATAAAAAGTGTAAATAGTTTTTAAGTTTTGATTTTCTTTCATTTAAGTAGGCTAGTTAAATTTTACGCTTTGATTTTTGAAATATCTATAATGTGTAGGCGATTTCTTGTTACCGATGTTTTGTTCTATCGTTTTATCCCGATTTTGACCAAACGTATACTATTTGTTAGGTATTTCTTTTTAGCTGTTCACCAAATTTACAGATTTATAAATTTTTTCCTTTATTTCGAGTCAATTGCATTTACAGTTGCTACTAACACATACATAAAATTATACTTATGCTATGTGTGTGTTTATTAGATTTGTTGGTGTGTTTGTTAATGAGTTTGTTATCTTCGTTCACAATAATAATAAACCAAAAAAGTGTTTGTTTGTGAATTGGCTAAGTTGAGAAATAAAGTTGCCTAGAAATGGCACTTGAATTTCGAGCGCTGGTATCTGCTAGTTATATTGTATTGTGTTGTATTGTATAAAAGAGGTGACGAAAGTACCGCGACCAAATGATCTATTGTACTGCCCTCTGCTAATTGTTGTCTCTATAAAATCTCACCCAACCCTGAAGCCCTCAGAAATTCGAGGATGTTGTTTGGTTCCAGTGATTTTATTTCGCTGCCTGGTATTTGGAAAGAACCCAGGTGCTTTTTCCTCTTATGCATTAAAGCTCCACAATCCCCCAGTATATGCTCCGCCGATTATGCCTTCTCATCGCAAAATCTACGCATGGCGTTCACTTCAAGTCCTAACTTGCTCAGATGCTCCCTGAGCCTACAGTGGCCAGTTAGAATCCCGGTTAGTATTCTCAGTCTGTTCTTTGATAGTCCGATACATGACTCAAACCTTTTACTGTTGTAGTTGCCTAACAAAAGTTTTGATTGCCTTAACCCGAGGTGGCTCGAGAAAAGCTCCTGTTTGATAGGATTCTCATATTCTCTAAGTATGCCTTCCCATACTCCTTTTCCTATTCCACAAAACGGTTCCTGCCCCATTAGCTTTGTGGAAGCTCCCTTTCTGGCAAGCTCATCTGCTTGTTCATTTCCTTGGATCCCAATATGCCCCGGGAACCAACAAAGGCTGACTTTATTGTGTCTGCCTAGCTCATTCAGTCTTTGCAGACAGTCCCATTCTAACTTAGAATTTACTACATAGGAGCCTAGTGCTCGAATAGCAGCTAGAATATCTGATAGTATGGTTATGTCCCGTCTTTTGTACTTTCTATTTAAGTTGATCTGTGCACATCTATCCGCTTGAAAAATATTCGTGTGTATTCCAATTGATGCGTAGTATTTGGTTCTAGGCCCAAAGACTCCAGCTCCTGTTCCATTTCCGGTCTTTGAACCGTCCGTGTACCATTTGATCGTATCCTCCTTTAGAGAATATGCTGTACTCAAAGTACTCCATTCCTTTTTATTACTAAGTTTTGTGACAAAGTTTTTCTTGAAACCGTATTTCTTCTCAGTCCTGTCCATTGGACAATCTAGGAGGGAGTAATCTTTAACTTGACTTATTCGGTTCCATTGCCCTTCATAAAGCCTGGTTATAGGTTTGTCCCCCTTTATCCTGATTGCAGTTGCCAGGGCTTTTTCCCAGATATTTAAATTCTGTCTTTGGTTCGATGACTTCTCCTAGAATTTGAATTGCCTTCCACCTTGGAAGATTTCTTCTCCTGGTAAATGGTACAATAGTGGTCTTTGTCGGATTGATTTTCAGTCCTGTTGCCACACACCATTGATTGATAATTCTCAGCCCTCTTTGGACAATATCGCAAAGGGTTTCCTCGAATTTGCCTCTTGCTATTATGACTATATCGTCCGCGTAGCCTTGACATTCTACCTGCTTCCGACAGTTTCATTAGTGGTTTGTCAACAACCAGACTCCACATTAGAGGCGAAAGAACCCCTCCCTGTGGACATCCTCTGGTTGTGTTGACGGCTATGGTTTCCCCTTCTGCTGATGTTTCTGCTGATCTTGTGTTGAGAACTTCTACCATCCATCTTGATGTCACTAAATCTACTCCTCTTCGGTTTAATGCCCTTTCCTTCTATAGCTAGGAAGGCACAAACGGCTATTTCCTTCTCATCTAGTGATTTTTGAATAGCTCTCACTAGGTTGGTAAGAGCGGTCTCTGTTAATCTGCCCGCTCTATACCCATGCTGGTTTGGATGCAAAGGCATCTATTGTAATATCCCACATCTTACATAGTTGTCCACTGCTTTTTCAAGTGTCTTCAACATGAAAGATGTTAGGCTCATTGGTCTGAAGGATTTTGGTTGTGCAGTGTCTTTCTTCCCCACTTTGGTATGAACACCACTTTCGCCCTCCTCTATGCCTCTGGTATATACCCCAAGGCCAAGCTACTACGCCCAATATTTATTAAGAATGGTAAAATTTCCTTTAGGCCCTTTTGTAATAAGGCAGGAAAAATACCATCCGTTCCGGGGGACTTGTAGGGTTGAAAGGTGCCTAAAGCCCTTTCTAGTCTCTCCCTTGAACATATTTCGATTGCTATTTGCCTGTTTTCCCGACTAGGGTTTCTTGGACTGTTACTCGACCGTTCGTTGTCTACTGCAACACTTCCTGGAAAGTGTGTCTTTAATAAGAACTCTGCCCTTTCTCGGCCATTTTATGTGTAACTACCGCCTTCTTCTGCTAGTTTATATTAGTAGTATTTTTTCTGTTGTGCAAATAAATTAAATAATTTAAATTTTGCCCATAAAGAGTAATAAAAAATCAAAGCCATACCATTTCAATGAAGATTGGGAAGAAGAATTTTTATTCATTATGTATAAAGCTAAGTGTACTTCTTTAGTATGTAATTCGATGATTGCTTAACCTAAAAGAGCTAATCTAAACAGGCATTTTCCTACTGGACGTGCTAAATTTTGCCAAAAATTTCTTCCAAAATTTACAAAAAAAAAAAAAAAAAAAAAAACAAAAAACCTAAGTACAAAGGTTTAAAAAATCTCTTCGTTTACAAAAATCAACAACGGCAACAGTTGCAGCTTTGCATATTTTCCGAATTTTTATCCTTTTTGGCAGCAGCAGATAGCTTATTTCAAAATTTCAAAAAATAAAATGGAGATCGTTGTTGTTATCAAAGATATGCAACTTTCAAGACAATTGACTTGCGATCACAACTTAAACAGGATTTTAAAAAGTGTATTTGGTTTTCACTACAATTAGGAGAATCAATTGACAATTGCGATATGTCCCAGCTTAACATATTTGTACGTTTCGTTTTTGCTGATTCAAGTTCGAGGGAAGAATTTCTGAAAATTCTGTCATTGAAAGAAAGAACCAGAGGAGATGACGTGTGCAATATTTTTAAATCCTTCACATCATTGGGAAATATTCCTCTTGAGAAGGTCGTCTCCATTACTACCGATGATAGATTTTCCTAAATTTATTACATACCACTGTATGTGGCAAAATGTCTAACCTTGATGATATTATGATAGCAACGATTAAAATAATTAACTCAATTCGGGGAAAAGCACTACAAAGAAGACTGTTCTAGTCACTTTTAGAAAGCATTGAGGCAGAATTTGGTTGAAAAAATGTAAAGTTTTAGAAAGATTCCGCCAGCCATATATAAAGGAATTTTTGGGTGAAAAACGATCCTCTTGCCTTTTTACTTCATGACAAGATTTGGCTGCAAAAATTATAATTTTTTAACGAATTTAACAATAAAGCTAAGTGAACTAAATCTGAATTTTGCAAGTATGCAACGGATACATAACCGATATGATTTAAAATTAAACTAGAATTGTGGATATCTCAAATTGATTAAATAGATCTGAAACATTTCTCAAATTTGAGAGACAAGATGGGTTCAACTATAGAAAGATGTTAATACAAACAATATTTTACAAAACATTTTTGTGCAATTTCAATAGAGATTTGTGGACTTTGAAAACCTTCGTCCAATCACTTTATTTTTTATTAACACCAGATTCTAAAATAAATATACAAAATATAGCTGCACTAATCGAGAAGAATTTACTATAAACACAGTTAGTTGGAAATGGAACTAGTTGAACTGCAATGCTATATTAGCTTGATATCATTTGATAAAGTTGAAATGTGGAAGTTTACTACAATTGAGAAATATCCGCTATTAAAATGTGCTAAGAGAATTCTTTCGTGTTTAGCATCCACATATTTATATATCGTGATTTTCTCATATGAATTATATTATATGTAAATATCGTACAGGTATGATTCAAAATAATCTTACTCAAAAATAGCTGATTATATATAACTAGATTCCAGATTCCAGCGCTCGCAGTGCAACTTCAGACAACTTTATTTTTCAACTTAGCCACTTCACAAACCAACAATTTTTCGATTTATTATTATTCTGAATGAAGATAGCAAACTCATTAACAAACACATAAACAAATTTAATAAACACCCACATAGCATATGTGTAATATTATGTATGTGTTAGTAGCAATTTGAAATGCAATTTACTCAAAATAAAGGACAAAATTTAAAAATCTGTAAATCTGGTAAACAGCTAAAAAGAAATACCTTTCAAATAATATACGTTTGGTCAAAATAGGGATAAAACAGTAGAACAAAACATCGGTCACAAGAACTCGCCTAGCCTATTAATATTATAGATGTCAGTCATCTCATTAAAAGTAAAATAAATGTTTATTTTAACTATTTGTTAAGTTTTAACTATTTGTTTATTTCATTTATTAAATTTTACTAAGACTCATATTTTTCTCATATGGCCGATCGCCATTCCTTCGGAAAATGTAATTTAGCTCTTTAGGTCGAAAAAATTGGGCACACCTACAGTAAGGCCATTGAAAATTTTGCATGAACCCTTTCTTGATGACCGTAAAATATTCATGCTGGGCTTTTGTTAAGCTTATTTTTCATATGAGCTGTTCGTCCCTTGTATCACATTCTAATCTTTTGCTCGTTGATTGGATTCTTATTGGTTAGGGTATAGCGAAAAAGAAGTTATTCGAAAAGTTCGAGTATGGGTGTAGGAATTATAAGCCTCTCTATTGATTCATATCACGTCGCTAGGCGATCTAGTTACGTCTGTAAGCGAAAATCAAAATCACACTTTTCCAATTTTTGGCGAAAATATTTGTTAAAAAAAATTAAAATAGTTGAACAGCAACAAGGTGGCAGATGAGTAATGCTGCATTCAGTAACTCAAATTATTTTATTGTTAATAAAAGGTGTTTTTGAAGCCCAATATAATTTGAAATTGTAAAAAATAACACAAAAAATTTAATCAGTATATAAATATACTATAATCTCGATCATGGGCATTATTGGTCGATAACATAAGGAATCTCCGTATGTATACCTATTCACACTTATTTCGAAATCGATCATCGTTTGTCTGCTTAAATCATTTATACCAAATTTTAACAGAATATATTTATATGTCCGGCCTAAATTTTGCAAAAACTTATTTTGAAATACGCTATAAAATTAATAAAATCTGAATACTGGTACTTTTATATCAATGTTTATAACTTTGAAATGTATCCATACATTTTCTTTTTTTATGATATCTTAATTTTTTGCAGAGGTGCGGTTCTGAGCGAGTAAAAGAACCATACTTGGCTTTTCTCGGTTTCGATTATTTTGTTCGAAAAAATAAGTTTTATTTCATAACGTACTTAAAATACTAATGTGATTATAAAATATGGTTTGCATGATTTGTGGAAAATTTTTTGATATTGTGAAACTACTCCCGAAAAAATTTAAAAAAAATTAAAAATAAAATTCCCCATAATTTTTATTCTATTGCGGTATTCGTATTTAGCAGGGCACAACACAGTAAACAAAAGCAATTAAGAAAATTACAGTCGGTCTAGACCGACCATACGATACCCTATACCATGGTTTAGAAACCCTACCTCTTCGGTCCAACTAACTGGATATAGAAAATAAGAAAAAACTAAATTTGAGTGGCATTGTTATTAATTTTTTTGGCTGCAGATATGAAGAACTTCATATCGGGTGCTATATTTACATGGGAACTGGGTCGAAATGTTGACTGATCCTGACCATATTTGGTAAAGTCACTTATATTTTGAAAAAATACACACAAACCAAATTTGAGAAAAATCTGTGCAATATTTTTGTTTTTTTGATAGATTTAAATGAAGATCGGGAACCTGCTCTATATGGGGCCTATGACTAAGAATTGTTCAATAGGCATTATTTTTGGACTACTGATTAATGGATACAATAAACACATACAAGCCCAATTTTACTAAGATCTATATGATAATTTGGATCTTCTGGTAATTTATATCGATTTCATAGGGGTCATTTGTTTCACCAATTTCAACAGGGTTCATCCTATGGCCGACAAAGGCTCAAATACCAGATTTCATCAAAATATATTCAAATTTGCGACCTGTAGTTTGATTACAAAGTTTACATGGACACACATACGGCCATCGCTAAAGCGACTCAGAAAGTGATTCTGAGCCGATCGGTATAATAAAAGATGGGCCTAGGTCATATATTTTTGGTAGTTACAAACAGCAACACAAAGTCATTATACCCAAACCACATAGTGGTATAGGGTATAAATAGTCGCACTCGGATATCAGACAATTTTTCTTGTTTTTGTTGCTTAGTGTTGATCCAACATTGTGACTTTTGATGTGTTTATATCTATACGCGCAGGGGGGTAAATTTCTATTTCACAATACAATCACCAAACAAGTAAGAAAATTATAGTCGGTCTATACCGACTATACGATACCCTATACCATGCGTTTAGAAACCCTATCTCTCAGGCCCAACTAACTGGATATAGAAAATAAGCAAAAACCAAATTTGAGTGGGATTTTTATTAATTTTTTGGCTGCAGATATGAAAAAGTTCATATCGGATGCTAAATCTATATGGGGACTAGGTCCAAAAATTGGCCGATCCTGATCATGTTTGGTAAAGTCTCTTGTATTTTGCAAAAATATAGATCTATATAACAATTTGGATCTTATTGCAATTTATGTCGATTTCATAGGGTAATTTGTATGGGGGCTAGGTCTGAACATGGACCGATTCGCACCAATTTCAATAGCGTTCATCCCATGGCCGATAAAAGCTTATATACCAAATTTCATCAAAACATATTTATATTTGCGATCTGCAGTTTGATTAAAATGTGTACATGGACACACAGACGGACGGACGGACGGACGGAAGGACGGACGGACGGACATTGTTAAATCAACTCAAAAAGTGATTCTGATTCGACCGGTATAATTAAAGATGGGTCAAGGTCAAATATTTTTGGTTGTTACAAACAGCAGCACAAAGCCATTATACCCAAACCACATAGAGGTATAGGGTATAAATAGCGTAACATGTGAACGTAAGACAAAATCGGTGCGATTATGATTGTATTGGTGAAAGAATTATGATATGTAATAACCTGTTTGAAAATGAAAAATAAAAAATGAAAAATATAAAATAAAAAATGAAGTATACAAGATGAAAGATAAAAACTGAAAAAATTAAAAATAAAAAATTAAAAATAAAAAGTTAAAAATAAAAAATTAAAAACGAAAAACGAAAAATAAAAAAAAGAAAAATCAAAAATAAAAAATAAAAAATTAAAAATTAAAAATGGCAAATGAAAAATGAATAATGAGAAATGAAAAATATAAAAATGGAAAATAAGAAATGAAAAATGAGAAATGAGAAGTAAAAAATGGAAAATACAAAATGAAAAATAAAAAAATTAAAAATAAAAAATGACAAACGAAAAATGAGAAATAAAAAAAGAAAAATAAAAAATTAAAAATGGCAAATGAAAAATGAAAAATAAAAAAATGAAAAATAAAAAATAAAAAATGAAAAACGAAAAATTAAAAATGAAATATGAAAAATAAAAATGGAAAATAAGAAATGAAAAATAAAAAATGAAAAATAAAAAATGAAAAATAAAAACTGAAAAATAAAAAATGAAAAATACAAAATGAAAACAAAAAAAATTAAAAATAAAAAACGAAAAATGAAAAATAAAAAAAGGAAAATTAAAAATTAACCGGTTGAAATAATAAATTTTAATAATTATTTGTATATTTGCAAAGACCCTGCAGTTAATTGCTATAAGTGATACATAGATGACGCTGTTTGATTTGAAATAAGTGCATTAAAAGATATTTTATTACTAGATGTTTACACATCTCCCCTGTGATCGGGATCACATGATTTTTTAATGATTATTTCAGTTCTGCAGCCGCCATATTTCGGGAACTGTAAAATTTTTTACATTTCTAATAATTCTTAATGAATTCTGATGCAGCGTGGTCGACTTGTATGGTACTGTAACGATTTTTTAAGCGGTTCCGCTAACTGTTATAAACCGGTTGCGTTTACATTTACTCCGCATGTAAATACAACACTACATTTTACAGATTAATAAAGACTAGCAGATTCCAGCACTCGAAGTTCGAGTGCAAATTCAAGGAAATTTTATTTTTCATTTAATAAAGATCCTAAAGGTATGATTGACAATTCAACTCATTTTAAATGAAGAAAACAAACTCAACACATTAGCACAAACACACTAGCAAATTTAATGAACACACACATAGCATTGTATAATTATACCCTATACCACTATGTGGTTTGGGTATAATGACGTTGTGCTGCTGTTTGTAACAACCAAAAATATTTGACCTAGACCCATCTTTAATTATACCGATCGAATCAGAATCACTTTCTGAGTTGATTTAACAATGTCCGTCCGGCCGTCCGTCCGTCCGTCCGTCTGTGTGTCCATGTAAAGCTTGTAATCAAACTGCAGGTCGCAAATATGAATATATTTTGATGAAATTTGGTATATAAGCTTTTGTCGGCCATGGGATGAACGCTATTGAAATTGGTGAGAATCGGTCCATGTTCAGACCTAGCCCCCATACAAATTACCCATATGAAATCGACATAAATTGCCATAAGATCCAAATTGTCATATAGATCTTACTCAAATTGGGTTTGTATGCGTTCATTACATCCACTAATGAGTAGTCCAAAAATGATCCCTTTGACCCCATATAGAGCTGCTTCCCGATCTTCACTTAAATCTATTAAAAAACAAAAATATTGCACTGATTCTTCTCAAATTTTGTTTCTACATATTTTTGCAAAATACAAGAGACTTTACCAACCATGATCAGGATCGGTCCATTTTTGGACCTAGTCCCTTTATAGATATAGCATCCGATATGAACTTTTTCATATCTGGAGCCAAAAAAATTAATAAAAATCCCACTCAAATTTGGTTTTTGCTTATTTTCAATGTCCAGTTAGTTGGGCCTAAGAGATAGGGTTTCTAAACGCATGGTATAGGGTATCGTATAGTTGGTCTAGACCGACTATAATTTTCTTACTTGTTTTATGTATGTGTTAGTAGCAACTTAAAACGATCATAACTCCAAAAAAATATTCCGGACGATGAAAATCTGTCAATCTGGGTAACAGCTAAAAAGAAATACCTTTCAAATGATAAATTTTTTGTCAAAATCGGGGTAAAACTGTGAAACTTACATCGGTCACAAGAAATCACCTTGCCTATTAATATTATAGATAATGGATAATGAGCGCCAAAAGTGAGTAATATAAAATTAATCATTACTTTTTTTGATGTGAACTTACCTCTCGGGTAGTACAATTGATTGAAGTAAAACCTTTAAACTTTTTTTGTAAAAAGTTAAATGAATAAACTTTTAATTAAATAAATTCGGGTAATGCTGCTTTTATTTATTTCGAAATAAAATAAAGTTCCCTAACAGTACTTATAAATCGAAGTTCCCATATATAGATCCTTAAACATTTGAAAGTTCACCTCACACAATTGTCGTTTCATTTTATAAAATGAGCATATCATGTTTACCCTCAAATTTGTCATGTGTAATTTTAATTTTTTAAATTTTTATGTATTAATTTTGATATTTGGAAAATCAGTTTTTCTCATTTTCAATTCAGTTTTGGCTTAAAATAATAAAAAAAAAATTGCCTTACCCTACTACCTGATGTAGTTCGATTGTTTGTTGAATAGACGAGCATCACTACATAAATTTACTAATTAAGTCGTTACTATTTTTCAATCAAATATTCCATTTCTTCTCTACACCCTATTTTGCACGCAGTATTTTATTTGATATTAAATTAATTTCAAAAGCTCGATATCAACATAAATATGCTGATTATGTATTAATTAAGTTGTTGAATATCTTGAAAATTATTAATGAACTTAAAAATAAACAAGTCGAAAATTTTTGTCAACCTGTTTATGAAGCAAGTGATCATACACATCGAATTTGATGCAGTTTGTTTGTTTGAAGATGGTTTTAATTTTAGCTGTGGTTGTATAGTGTTACCAAAGCCGATCTAGACCGACTTTACGATACCCTATACCATGGTTAAGGGACCCTATGTCTCCGTTCCAACTAATTGGATATAGAAAATATGCATAAACTAAATTTGAGTGGTACTGTTATTAATTTTTTTTGGCTGCGGATATGAAAAAGTTCATACCGAGTGCTATATTTATATGCGGACTATGTCGAAAAATGGACCGATCCTGATCATATATGGTAAAGTCACTCATGTATTGAAAAAATATATACAAACCAAATATGAGAAAAATCTGTGCAATATTTTTGTCATTTGATATATTTAATTGGCCTATGATTAAGAATTGTTCTTTAAGGATTATTTTTGGACTACTGATTAATGGATATAATAAACACTTGAAAACCCAATGTGACTGAGATCTATATGGTAATTTGGATTTTAAGGCAATTTATGTCCATTTTATAGGGGTCATTTGTATGGGGACTAGGTCTGACCATGCACCGAATTTCACAAATTTCAATACCGCTCATCGTATAGCCGATAAAAACTCATATACCAAATTTCAGCAAAATATATTCATATTTGCGACCTGTAGTTTCATTACAAAGTTTACATGGACACACAGAAGGATGGACGGACGGACGGACATCGCTAAATCGACTAAGAAAGTGATTCGGTATAATAAAAGATGGGTCTAGGTCAAATATTTTTGGTAGTTGCAAACAGCAGCACAAAGTCATTATACCCAAACCACATAGTGGTATAGGGTATAACAAGTAAGAGCGTTAAATTCGGCTGTGCCGAGTCTTTGATACCCCCTGACCTATGTCTTAAATGTTGGGTACGGTTACCATTTTAATACCATTTTAACTTTGAAATTCTTATAAAGTTAATTGTTTTTCTATTTTGGCCAGTATCTATATATTAATACGTGTAGGTAAATTTTTAGTTCCCTTTTGAAGCAATATGCAGGCACGGAGGAGTGTGAAAATTGGCATAGTTATAGCTCATATGGAGGAAAAGTTGAGAATGATAAAACATATGTTTAATATGTCTTAAAAATATATTAAATAAATTAAAATAAAATAAAATATTTATAATAATTCGTTAAACCCTATTAATGCGAATGATTTAAATTATATATCAGACGCTCTGTTGTGTGGAATTGCGAATTGCTAAAATTGATTAACATACCTTTAGGCACATTTAAATATTCATAATTTTTATAGTTATATATGGGGGATTTCATGTCAAGTGCACCAACTTTTAAAACCGATGTCTTCCGATCGGTATGAAATTTGCACCAAGGTTAGTCCTATTGGATGGTAGTTTAGACACAATTTTTCAACAAGATCGGTCCAGATCTCTCTGAGTTAGAGGGGATCAAAATTTGACATTTTGGCCAAACGGGTGTTTTTTCTCATCCATGTAACTTATTACCTATTGTTCTTAGAAAATTTTCTCCCAAATAGTTTAGATAGCTATTTCTTCAATATTTCGGAAAAAAATACTTAAAAAAAAAAAAAATTTTAGAATTCTTTTTTTGGCTAAATTAAAGCATTTTTTGCCTTTTTTTCAAAAAGGGCATTTTTTTTTTATAAGAAAGCTTAGGATTTTTCCTTTAAGAGCTTTTTGGTCGCTTAGTGGGATGGGAGTGGGATATCTATCAAAATAAATGTTTTGTAACTCAAGACAACGGTTTTTCAATTTTTCACAAATGCACTATTTTGAATTTTTTCCTATTTGTGTCTAAAACCTTACAAATAAAACTTATACTTAGAAACTAGACAAACTAAACTTTCCGAAGGTATATAATATACCTAACTCGATACTGTAATACCAGAATATGTTAACCTCAGGAAAAAAATCGCTTTTTTTATACCCTATACCACTATGTGGTTTGGGTATAATGACTTTGTGCTGCTGTTTGTAACAACCAAAAATATTTGACCTAGACCCATCTTTAATTATACCGATCGAATCAGAATCACTTTCTGAGTTGATTTAACAATGTCCGTCCGTCCGTCCGTCCGTCCGTCTGTGTGTCCATGTAAACATTGTAATCAAACTGCAGGTCGCAAATATGAATATATTTTGATAAAATTTGGTATATAAGCTTTTATTGTCCATGGGATGATCACTATTGAAATTGGTGAGAATCGGTCCATGTTCAGACCTAGCCCCCATACAAATTACCCATATGAAATCGACATAAATTGCCATAAGATCCAAATTGTCATATAGATCTTACTCAAATTGGGTTTGTATGCATTCATTACATCCATTAATGAGTAGGCCAAAAATGATCCCTGTGACCCCATATAGAGCTGCTTCCCGATCTTCACTTAAATCTATTAAAAAACAAAAATATTGCACTGATTCTTCTCAAATTTTGTTTGTATATATTTTTGCAAAATACAAGAGACTTTACCAAACATGATCAAGATCGGTCCATTTTTGGACCTAGTCCCTATATAGATATAGCATCCGATGTGAACTTTTTTTTATCTGCAGCCAAAAAAATTAATAAAAATCCCACTCAAATTTGGTTTCTGCCTATTTTCTATGTCCAGTTAGTTGGGCCTAAGAGATAGGGTTTCTAAACGCATGGCATAGGGTATCGTATAGTCGGTCTAGACCGACTATAATTTTCTTACTTATTATTTATGTAAATAGTTTTTAATTTGTTTAAAAAATACCATGCAAAAATATAGTTGCTCTTTTTATAGCCTATACCACTATGTGGTTTTTGGTATAATGACTTTGTGCTGCTGTTTGTAACTACCAAAAATATTTGACCTAGATCCATCTTTAATTATATCGATCGAATCAGAATCACTATCTGATTCGATTTAACGATGTCCGTCCGTCCGTCCGTCTGTGTGTCCATGTAAAGCTTGTAATCAAACTGCAGGTCGCAAATATGAATATATTTTGATGAAATTTGGTACATAAGCTTTTATCGGCCACAGGATGAACGCTGTTGAAATTGGTGAGAATCGGTCCATGTTCAGACCTAGCCCCCATACAAATGACCCCTATGAAATCGACTTAAATTGCCATAAGATCCAAATTATCATATAAGTCTTAGTCACATTGGGTTTGTATGTGTTTTACATCCATTAATCAGTAGTCCAAAAATGATCCCTATGGGACAACTCTCAGTCATAGGCCCCATATAGAGCTGCTTCCCGATCTTCACTTAAATCTATCAAATAACAAAAATATTGCACTGATTCTTGTCAAATTTTGTTTGTATATATTTTTGCAAAATACAAGAGACCTAACCAAACATGGTCAGGATCGGCCCATTTTTGGGCCTAGTCCTCATATAGATATAGCATCCAATATGAACTTTTTCATATCTGCAGCCAAAAAAATTGATAAAAATCCCACTCAAATTTGGTTTATGCTTATTTTTTATATGCAGTTAGTTGGGCCTGAGAGATAGGGTCTCTAAGCGCATGGTATAGGGTATCGTATAGTCGGTCTAGACCGACTATAATTTTCTTACTTGTTTTCTATAGAAATGTTGAAAAATTATTATTTTTTATTTAATTTTTAATAATAATTAAATTAATGTATAATAATAATAATATTAAAAATAAAAAGATAAATAATTTATTAAAATTTAATCTTTATTGCATTAGATCCATTTATATCATAACTATTTTTATACTTAATTTATTGTAGCTGATGAAGTATTTAAGTCTTGTAAATTTTTAAATACCCAGTCTTTCATCCAGCTTTTTTGTCGCCTTTATTTACTGCGTTTTTTTGTCAATCCTTTCTTGGCGTTACTAGGTTCAGCTGTTGATTTCGCTGCTGGTTTATTCTTTCAACTTGAGTCTTCCATCGACAAGCGGTATAAAAGTATGGTATTGAGCGGTGCCATCGATTGTTACCGCAGCATCGAATCTGCTCTTCAATGTTTTCAATGTTTTCAATGTTTCCTGATGATCCTCTTTGCTACTAAAAACTATTTTAGTTTCTTTAAAATAATTCTTTGCCCAATGGAATAAAGCAGTCGCATCTAAGATGCGATCTTGATGAGAGCACTGGAGGCTACACTTCGCTGCATTCCTTTTAAGGTTTGCTGCAATACCATCACATGCTCCTTTACCATGAGCAGTAGGATGAAAATGCCACACAGCTGGCATTCCAAAATCTTTTTCATGGGCCTAAAGATTGCCAAGCTATTTTTGTTTTTAAAATGTTGACGAGCTCTGTCCGAAACGTAGTATATCTTCTTTACTGTAAATTTAGATTTTAGATATTTTAGTATTATCTTCTGGTACTCATAAACTGCAACGGTATCATGTTTTAAATCATCGGATAGGATTGCCATACTTTTGTGTTCCAGTTTTTCATCTTTCATGTAGTAAATAACTACTGTGAATATAGTTGCTTGGTCGTTATTGAAGTGGAATGCTTGTATGGCATCCTGAAGAACATATTTATAGTTTTCTGCGAAATCATATGAAATAGCGAAATCACCAGACTTCAAATGTATCTTCAAATCCTTGAAGAATGACCATTGCTCTTTGACTAAAAAGTCATGGTTTCTCAAGTTTAGCAATCCTGTACACATTTCTTCCACAAAATCATCCACATTTAAAATGATTGTTTTCAATGTGCATCTGTCAGTCTGAATCCAAGAATCAAATTTGACCTCCTCTATATATTCTCGATTTAAAGAGTTGATTAAATTTTCTTTGATGAATGTGGTTTTCGGGCAATTGGTACATTCACCTAAGTGGCAAGAAGTTGTTGCATTAGGACACATAGTCAATTTAAGGCAATCGCGGTAATCGTGTAAATCTGCTGCCGAATCATCTGTTAAATACTTTAAGTTGATTTCCTTCAACATCAGTTTAACATTTTCATGGTAAATGCAAACGCATACTGTGTGAGTTCCGCTGCTTTCTGCCAAAATGCAATGTTTTGGCCTCATTTGGGTTAATTTCGTGAAGCCAATTCTAACATCCTCGTGTTCAGATTGAAATGTTGCAAATAACTCTTTCAGGTTACAGATAACCATTCTCTTCTGTTATGTTATGATGGTATGTTACATACCTCCGGAAAGGTTAATTTGGGTAGTTTCTCAGTTTTATTTGTAAGGTTTTACACACAAATAGGAAAAAATTCAAAATAGTGCATTTGTAAAAAACTGAAAAACCGTTGTCTTGAGTTACAAAACATTTATTTTGATAGATATCCCACTTCCATCCCACTAAGCAACCAAAAAGCTCTTAAAGGAAAAATCCTAAGCTTTCTTATAAAAAAAAATGCCCTCTTTGAAAAAAGGCAAAAAATGCTATAATTTAGCAAAAAAAAAATTCTAAATTTTTTTTTTTTTTTTTAAAGTATTTTTTTCGGAAAAATTGAAGAAATATCTATCTAAACTATATGGGAGAAAATTTTCTAAGAACAATAGGTAATAAGTTACATGGATGAGAAAAAACACCTGTTTGGCCAAAATGTCAAATTTTGATCCCCTCTAACTCAGAGAGATCTGGACCGATCTTATTGAAAAATTGTGTCTGAACTACTATCCAATAGGACTAACCTTGGTGCAAATTTCATCCCGATCGGAAGACATCGGTTTCAAAAGTTGGTGCACTTGACATGAAACCCCCCATATATAGATTAAAGAAACATAGGAGGACAAAAATTTAATGAAAAAATAATATTTCCTAGAATTTGCACTCGAATTTCGAGTGGTGGGCTATACTAAGTTATTATAATTTGTTATTAATTTTTTTTTTTTAATTAAAAAAATTTCATTATTTTTTTATTTTTTGAGGGGAAAAACTATTAAGATTCTTACATAAGCGATTCAGATTCAAGGTAATAACACTTTGCAATGTTTTGAGAGCTTTAAAATTACTCAATATTCAAAAAAAAAAACAAAAAACAATAAAGTCCCAAATTAGTCTTGACTAAAAATCTGGGCAATTTTTGACATATATTAGTAAAATGTGAAGATATTAACCATTAAGAAATCTGATTGTTAAACATTTTTATCTGAATTAACTTGCAATATGTTAATATACAGACAAACAAGTAAGAGTGTTATGCCGAATCTTTAATACCCGCGTTAATCGTTTATTTCGCGAGCGAGCGTTATTAAAACAGACACTGTATCGATTAGAGTTAACTCTGAATACCCACCACACTGCACAGTGATATGGAGGGTATAAAAAATAGATTTAATACAAAAAAGTTAAAAAATTGTTGTAAAAAATAATAATTCTCTTTACAGGCTGAGATTAATGAATTTATAAGTATTTGCAGTTACTCAACAATATTAAGCATTTAAATGCACATTTATCAAATTTAAATTTGTAGCAGAAATAAATTAAAGAAATATATTTAAAAATATAGATATTCCAAAAATTTTTGCATACATTTCATTGTTATTTTTTGGCTTTATTAGGTTAAGAATATGAAAATTTACATTATGTTTAAAGCCATTTTCTAAAATAAAACAAGTAAGAAAATTGTAGTCGGTCTAGATCGACTATACGATACCCTATACCATGCGTTTAGAAACCCTATCTCTTAGGCCCAAGTAACTGGACATTGAAAATAAGCAAAAACCAAATTTGAGTGGGATTTTTATTAATTTTTTTGGCTGCAGATATGAAAAAGTTCATATCGGATGCTATATCTATAAAGAGACTAGGTCCAAAAATGGACCGATCCTGATCATGTTTGGTAAAGTCTCTTGTATTCTGCAAAAATATATACAAACAAAATTTGAGAAGAATCAGTGCAATATTTTTGTTTTTTAATAGATTTAAGTGAAGATCGGGAAGCAGCTCTATATGGGGCCTATTACTAAGAGTTGTCCAATAGGGATCATTTTTGGACTACTAATTAATGGATGTAATATGTACATACAAACCCAATTTGACTAAGATTTGTATGATAATTTGGATCTTATGGCAATATATGTTGATTTCATAGGGGTCGTTTGTATGGGGGCTAGGTGTGAACATGGACCGATTCTCACCAATTTCAACAGCTTTCATCCCATGGCCGATAAAAGCTTATATACCAAATTTCAGTAATTCATATTTGCGAGCTGCAGTTTGATTACAAGCTTTACATGGACACACAGACGGACGGACGGACGGATGGACATCATTAAATCGAATAAGATAGTGATTCTGATTCGATCGGTATAATTAAAGATGGGTGTAGGTCAAATATTTTTGGTTGTTACAAACAGCAGCACAAAGTCATTATACCCAAACCACATAGTGGTATAGGGTATAAAAAATATAAATCAATTGACAAAATGAATTCATCAAAACATGATAAATTGTGTACAACAAATTTTTAAATACGAAAATTGGAAATATTTTCAAGTGAAAAATTTGTAATGTGAAAATTTTTCTATAAGCTAAAATTTTGAGTGTGCAAATATATTATGTAAATCTAATTCATTACACCATATACCACAATGTGGTTCGGGTAATTTGACTTTGTGCTGATATTTGTATACCGATCGATTCAGACTCACTTTCTGACTCGTTTTAGCGATTTCCCTCAGACCGTTTGTGTGTCTGTTTAAACCATGTAAACCTTGTAATCAAACTACAGGTTGCAATTGAGAATATATTTTGACGAAATTTGACATTTCTATAATATTAATAGGCTAGGTGATTTTTTGTTACCGATGTTTTATTCTGCCATTATATTCCGATTTTGAACAATCGTATATTATTTAAAAGCTATTTCTTCTTAGCTGTTTAACAGATTTACAGATTTTTAAATTTTTTCCTTTATTTTGAGTAAATTGCATTTAAAGTTGCTACTAACCCACACATAATATTATACATATGCTATGTGTGCGTTTATTAAATTTGTTAATGTGTTTGTTAATGAGTGTTTTATCTTCATTCACAATAATAATAAATCAAAAAAATTTTGGTTTGTGAATTGGCTAAGTTGAAAAATAAAGTTGCCTAGAATTTCGAGCACTGGAATGTGCTAGTAAGCTTTAATCGGCCATAGAATTGCCATTAGATACAAATTATCATAGACATTGGTTAAATTTGTTTTGTATTTATCTATTACAACCATTAATCAGTAGTCCAAAAATAAAACCTGAAGAACAATTCTTAGTTATATTTATTAGTTTAATAATTGCAAGAAAAAAAAAATATTAATTTCCTCAGTTAATTTTTTCTTCTTTGTTTCGTAGTACAATAGATTTAATATTAGGTATACAGAAATTTTTTCTAGCGAGTGTATAAAACCAGGCTTTTATCACCAGTAGTCGTTAAATCTAATAGATCGTATCGGTCAAATTTATCGCAAGTATAATTACGTGTGTATGTAGAAAACTAAATCGTTAAAAGGTGACAGGAAACGTTCTAAGAAATATCCATTCAAAAATATTGATTTATTTTGAAATTCAAAGTACCTGTAATTAATACGTACCTCATATGATGCAAAAAAATTTCCTCCCTTCATTACATCTGGATCTCAAAAAGAGCATTTATATTACTTCTTTGAATGCTCTTGTAATATGCGGGGTTATAATAAACGTAATACAAAATTTTATGCATTTTGTTCTCATTTACCCCACCGCACCCCTAAAAGAATATAAAAAACACATTTAAACTATTGTATTTGTGTGATAATAAAATTTTGCATTAAACACCAAGAAGTTAACATCAGATTTTTTGCATGTTGTTAAGTACTCGAACGCAATGGCCCATTTAAAATATTTGCAAAAGTAAGTAATGTTAAAGACACTCCTTATTCTTCTTTTAATTATACGATTTTTTTTTTTTGACTATTTTTATTGTTTTTTCCAACAACGTAATTGCTAAAGGAGTGCCTTTTAAAGTAGTTTTTTTCTCTTAATGTTTAAAACAATTTCCTCGTAGTTATTATCTTCGTTTTTGTTAAGTGCATATTGGTAACTGGAAATATTGGCATACAGTAAGTGAAATTATTATTTTTAAACGTATGACCTTTTGGTTAAAAAAAATAATTGTTGTTTATTGTTTGACGATGAAAAATCAAGATTAAGATATATTTACAAGATTAATGCCGGTTTTCTCAATGTATCGTCAAACTGCCTGTTACTTAACCAGGACATAAATTTACTGGACCGATAAACTGCCGGTTAACAATTTTGGTTTTCTCAATGTACCGACAAAAACATTATTTTCAGTTGGCAATGCCTCTCAAAGTACGTATGAAAGTTGGGAGAATTATTTTCAGTTGGCAATGCCTCTCAAAATTGATATGAAAGTTGGGAGAATAATTTATCTGTACGATAAATAAATAATTGGCAGATGAGTGCCGGTTAGCTTTGCGACAAAATAGAAGCAAACCAGACATTGAGAAAACCAAATTTCTTTAATCGGCAGTCTCTCGTTGGGATAAAAGACAATCGCCTATTGAGAAAACGGGCATAAAACTTACACAAAAACCACTGATCAGTTGAAATAAAAACTAGAATGTGTCCTTTGACAGATCCAATAATTAGTAGTCGTCAATGTTCTATTATATAGTATTTTTTAGACCCTCCGCCCCACTATGTAGAGGGCATGTATCAGTTTGTCGTTCCGTTTGTAACGCTTTGAAGAATGAATTTTGAACCTCACAAAGTCTATCTGTCTGTCCGTCTGTCTATCTGTTGAAATCACAAAATAAAACATTTACGGGTAAAGTTAGGACAATATCGTTTTTCACTTATGGTTATGGCCTAAAATATGAAGACACCTCATAAAAAATTTTAAAACAGGTGTGTTTGTTGTACTAATTTCGTTTATTGGTTTATCAAAATGTTTACTTTTCCAAATATCTTTTTACATTTGCTATAAAAAGTGCAATAAGTCCAGATATTACTGTAAACGTAAAACATAGGTGTAGGGTATCAGAGATTAGGCAAATAACATACTGCTTACAAAACCATACAGCCAACTATAGGGGATGCAATATTTACCAACAATTATTACATCAAAAAAGAGCTGCAAACGCTAGAACTCAGAATCAATCAAGAAGTCAACAAGTTCCACCACAACTAAACTCGTCAGAAAATAACCCAACAAACACTAACAACGAAAGAGGTTATATTTCATACTCACAGGTGGTCACAGGCAATACAACAAATAATGCTGAAAATAGTTTTATGGAGAGATTAGAACGGATGATGGATAAACTTTTTGATATGATGACACAAATTATGATGAAACTATGCAAATAGATCTTAGAATTGCAGCATGGAATGCCAATGGGGCTTCCAATCATACCAGGGAAATATAAATTTTCCTTAAAACTAATTATTTAGATATTTTACTAATTTCTGAAACTCACTTTACAGAAAAAACTTATTTTAATATTAGAGGTTATGATCTGGTTCAGGCCAACCATCCTGATAGAAGGCCACACACTGGCTCAGCAATTTTGGTAAAATCTTGTTTAAAATTCGAAGTTTTTGATCCAATAATTAAGCCAATAATTCTAGCAAGTGGTATTAAAATCAAATGTGATAACTTCCATATTCATATGTATTCGGTTTACTTTCCCCGTAGGCATGGTTTATCTCTTCAGGATTATGAAAACTTTTTTAGTAAACTTGGGCCCAGGTTTATTGTGGGTGGACACTTTAACGCCAAGCATCCCTGGTGGGGATCTAGAATTGCTAATCCGAAAGGAAAGAAACTTTATGAATGTATCTTATAAAACCCTATCTACTGGTAGACCTACATATTGGCACAGTGATCTGAATAAAATACCAGATTTACTAAATTTCTTTGTTACCTCCGGCATACCAAGTCATTTACTTGACATAATTGGTTCTGATGATCTTAATTTAGATCACACTCCTATAATTTTAAGCTACAGTACCAATTTACAAACTGAAGCCAAAAACTGCAAAATAATCTCACCAAAAACAGACCTTTAAATAAATTTAGAACTAAATATATCAATAAAAACAAGTGATGAAATTGATAGTGCTGTTGAAAAGTTAACAAACCTTATTCATGAAGCGGCAAAATGGAAGTAAAGTTGTAATATCGGCAGAAATAAGGGACTTAATCTATATATCTGTGGTCACAAGCATTAACCGCCTAAGTCGAAAATCATGCCTTTGAGAAAAATAACTTTCTATACAAATGCAATGAGGCTTCTTTACGACGTAGGTCAGAATGTTTTCATTAATAACTTTTTAATGAACAGTGTTAGAGACATGGGGATTTCATGTAAATATAAAGCGTTTTTAGTAGAACATGATAGCAAAAATAACCCAAATCGTCGAATACCATGCTTTCGAGAAAAATGACTTATTATATGAATGTAATGGGGCTTCATTGCAACTTAGATCAGAATGTTTTCATTAATAACTTTTTATTAACCAGTGTTAGAGAAATGTGGATTTCACGTAAATATAAAGCGTTTTTAGTACAATATTATAGCATACATAACTCAAATCATTCCTAAGTTAACTTCGGCGGTGGTCGCTTGTGACCACAAATATATAAAATTCATTTTTTGTTTGACCTCTATGCAAATTTTGATTTTTCAACGGATTTCTCTGAAATTTGGTACACACGATCTCTGTACTCTAGGAAAGGTCGCCATATGATTCTTACCGACCACGCCCACTTTTACGCCCACTTTTTGTATACAGTTCATTTTCTGTTTTTGGTATGTTTGGTCGCTAGACAAATTTTTATTTTTCAACGGCTTCCTCTGAAATTAAGTGCACGAGGTCTCTGTACTAAAGCGAAGGTCAGATTGTATATCTTTCTGGCTACGACTACCTTTACGCCGACTTTTTTATAAAACTCATTTTCTGTTTTTTGGTACATTTGTTCGCTATACAATTTTTTATTTTTCAACGGATTTCTCTGAAATTTGGTACACACGGGAATAACTTCACGATGAACAAATTCCCCAAATTTAAAAAAAGGTCCCCAAATGAAATGTACAAATTCCCAATTTTTTTTTAAAACGAAATAAAAAAATGAACTTACTCCCCAAATTCGTTTTTAAAGTTTTACATATTTTTATTTAATGAATTTTGTTAAGTATTTATTTAAGTGAAAATTTGCATACTGATCTCAATATCTGTCCTGCAATATACGCATTCAAAATTTGTATTCTTTTCAATAGCGTCATTTCAACGCGCTCGCGGAACGCAGTTCGGCGAACTTCGTTAAGAGAAGCGGCAATGCCTGAATCTACTCAAGTGCGTCTAGAACTCCAGTGGCTAAGACAAGCTGAATCCAGGGAATCTGAAACTCCTTAAGCAAGTGTTTTTCTCATAGACAATTTTATGTCGGCTGCTCCAGAGTATAATGTTTTCGTATATGCACCAGACGGAAAAACCAGAAATGTTGCATATCACAAAGCTCTAGAATAACTAAAATTCGTAACTTTTAGACATAATACACTCAAAATACTCCATGCATAAATATGCATACCATACATAGGTAAGCAGGCGCCGAGTAATTAGTCCCCAATGAATAAATTCCCAAAAAAAAAGGAACTTATTCCCCAAAAAATTGGGGAATAACTTCACGATAAACAAATTTCCTCAATTAAAAGAAAAAATGTCCCGGAAAGAAATGAACAAATTCCCCATACTACTCTCGATATCTGTCCTACAACAAATTTATTTAATATCTGTATTCTTTTCACGCGTTCGCGGAAAAATATTTTTGGTAATTAAAATAAGTTGACAACAACTGCGCGGCAGCACGGGTGTGGCTGCCAAACGCGCGGACGCGGACGCGACTCACTCGTGGAACACAGCTCAGTGAAAATTCTTGTGATAAATTTTATCTACGTATGTGCAATAACTACCTGTTGATCAAAATAGGACAAACATATACTATAAGCAGTTGCTTGAAACAACCTTGCGGCACAATTTTAAACGTCGCATCCATTTTCCATTTTTAAAACTTCTATAAATTTCACATTTCTGCTCAATGCTGACCATTTATTGAATGAAGTAAAGCCGTTTTCTTTTCTGACAAAAAATGTCGCATTTTATATGCACTTTTTTCGAAAAGTGTATTTTTTTATATATTCTAAATTTATTTTATACATAAATCGAAAGGTCTCAAAATGCTGTGTTCGTACAATGCAAAACATTTTGATTATTATCCTCTATGAAGTCATGTGGTGAAAATATCCAAAAAGGGGAACAATGTGGAAATATTCTCACACTATGACCGGAAAGAAGTCAATGGCTACAATTTTTTGCGATTTACGTGCGCTCGACTTTAAGACCTTTCGATTGATATATAAAATAATATTGTTCTTAATTTAGAATATATAAAAAATAAACTTTTCGAAAAAAGTGCAAATAAAATGCGACATTTCTTGTCAGAAAAGAAAACGGCATAATTCAATTTTTAAAACTTCTGATTCGTTTAATTTGCAAACGATTCCGTTATGCTTCATGTTTACAAAATAAATAAACTTCAAAAAAAAAAAAAACTTCAAGCGGTTTCGCAGCTTAATTTTGAAGTATTTTTGCTGTAGCGTCTTTAAAAAAACTCATTAACAAATTCCCCAATCCCATACAAATTTTTGGAGAGAAAGTTAAGTTTTTGAGGATTTTGTTAATTTTTTAAGAAATTTGGACACGACGAATAACAGTGAATATAGTTTATGGAAAGTGACACAGTACCTCAAAAATCCAATAAACGAAATATTCCAATTACAAGGAACAAACAGAATATGGAATATGCAGAAATGATAAAAGTTAAGCTGAATTGTTTTCTCACCATTTAGAACACACTTTTAAATCATTTCCACTCACAAATTCTACCGAATAATATACTAACTTCTTAGAAACTCCTTGCCAAATTGATTTTCCAATAAAATCCTTTTCCCCCATAGAAGTTCGAAATGAAATATCATGGCTCAATAACTTTAAATCTCTGGGATATGATAAAATTGATTCAAAAGTAGCAAAGTCGCTCTCAAACAAATCCATACTATTTCTAACTCTGATCTATAACTCTATCGCATGATTATCATACTTTCCACTGCAGTGGAAATGTGATCATTAAGCACAATAAACCAGAAAAAGATATCTCATCATATTGGCCAATTAGCTTGTTGCCAATTTTTTCTAAAATCTTTGAAAGATTATTTTCGCAGTGATTATTACCTGTTTTACACTTCGAAGAGAAGAATGCTCTTCACTATATATAAATGGTACCGAAATTCCAAAAACTAATAGTGTAAAATATTTAGGAATGCATATGGATAGAAAACTAACGTGGGAAAAACACATTAAAGCAAAAAAACAACATCTAAATATAAAAACCAAAAAGATGTACTGGTTATTAAGACCAAAGTCTCGTAACTCGAACGTAGAGATATTGCAACGGTATCAAAACAAAACACTCCGATGTATAGCAGATTCTCCATGGTTTGTTACCAACAAAAAACTTCATGATGATCTTAAAATACCTTGGGTTAAAGATGAAATAAATAGGTTTAGTTCTCGATACATAGATCGACTTGGTGATCATTATAATACCTCAGCTATATCTTTATTTGACGAAACAAATGAGGTTAGAAGACTGAAAAGATTACATGTTTTAGACCTACCGTATAGGCAATAGCATGACAAAAAAAATGTTAATAATGTACATAATATAACATAAGACTTGCAAATATGCCATAGTAAAACACTAACACTAACACAAAAAAAACAAACAAATAAAATGATTGGTTTATTAAACTTGTTGAAGTTTAATAACATACGTTAAGATTTCTTCGTATTATTTTTAAAAATTGAAAAAGTTGTGCTAAATGTTCTAAATAGCTTTGGACAATTTTTCTTCAAAAAAAGCAGTTTTTCACCTATATGAAGATGTATATAGAAATCCTATTTGACTTTATATTTTATTTAAGCCAACTCTCAATACTAACTAAAGCATTAGACAAAGCTTTTAAATCGTTTGTATCTATAATATTAATAGGCTAGGCGGAATTTAATATTAATAGGCTAGGAATTTCTTCTTAGCTGCTCACCAGATATACAGATTTTTAAATTTTTTCTTTATTTTGAGTAAATTGCATTTAAAGTTGCTACTAACACATACATAAAATTATACGTATGCTATGTGTGTGTATATTAAATTTGTAAATGTGTTTGTAATAAAAAAGTGTTTGTTTTTTATGTTGATTTGCGAATTGGCTATAATTGATTAGCATACCTTTATGGTCTTTATTTAATGAAAAAATAAAATTTCCTAGAATTTGCACTCGAATTTCGAGGGCTGGAATCAGCTAGTATGAATTAAAGCAAATATCCTTTTACATTTGTTATAAAAAGCTATTAATATAAACGTGAAACCCAGGTGGAGGCTATCAAAGATAAGGCATAGCAAAATTTAACAATTGTTTTTTTTTAATTTTCACTAAAGATATTATTAAATTAAAAACCAAAATTGGAAAAAGTTATATTAAATATTTTAAATAGCTTCAATCTACAGATTGGATAATTTATCTTCAATTAAAGCAATTGTTCACCTGCATGAAGAAATATACATAAATCCTATTTAACTTTATATATTATTTAAGCCATCTCCCAGTATTTACTAATGCATTTGGCTTAATGCAATAACATAAGGAAGTGGGTTAATTATATCCTCCTCACCAGTGTACAAAAGGCACTCGGTTTCTAAGAAAAAAATCTTAACCCCATAAAATACATACATTCTGGGTCCTTACAACTAGCGGAGTTGAATTTGCGATGTCCGTCTGTCCATATGTGGAAATCACGATCACGTCCTCAAAAAGTTAGCTGGGTTGCTCGTTTTCAGTGAAATTATTTTTACTGACATCATTAGAAGACTGTTACTCAAAATCTTCAAAATCGCTTAAATAAGACCTAATCTCTAAATAAAAATATAAACAAACTCTGTAAAAAAAAATGATTTTTAAATGCTGATCTTGTTATGCCGGTTTTCTCAATGTATCGTCAAACTGCCTGTTACTTAACCAGGACATAAATTTATTGGACCGATAAACTGCCGGTTAACAATTTTGGTTTTCTCAATGTACCGACAAAAACATTATTTTCAGTTGGCAATACCTCTCAAATTTGATATGAAAGTTGGGAGAATAATTTATCTGTACAATAAATAAATAACTGACAGATGAGTGCCGGTTAGCTTTGCGACAAAATAGAAGCAAACCAGACTTTGAGAAAACCAAATTTCTTTAATCGGCAGTTTCTCGTTGGGATAAAAGATAATCGCCTATTGAGAAAATAATATTTAAGGCTGGTATTGCCACATTTTTTTAACGTTATCTCGAGATAAATACAGAAAATCGCCAATATGAAAGAAATATAAGAATAGAAAAGTATATTTTCTTCAAGAAGTACTTAGTTATCTAAGTTTACAGTGGATAGATATGACCACTGTGTATCGTTTTCTTGCAAAAACTGAAAATTGAAGTGAGCTTCATGGGGGGTCTATAACAAAGAATTGTCCTATAGAGTTTATTTTTCGACTACTGATAAATGGATGTAATAAACATACACAAACACAATTTGACTGAGATCTATATTATAATTTTCACCAATTTCTATAGCGCTTATGGCCGACAGAAGCTTATATACTAATTTCATCAAAATATATTTGCATAGACACATAGACAGATAGAAGGACATACGGATGGACGTTATAATAAAATATGGGTCTAGGTCAAATATTTTTGGTGGTTACAAACACAAAGTCATTATACCCTGATCACACAGTGGTATGGGGTATAAAAATGATCCGGCCGTATTACCATCAATTGTATTTACATATCCATACTCTGGACAATTTACTTTCAGCCCTTGTTTTTTAAAAATTCTTCTGGCATGTTTTTTTTTCTAACATTCTGCTTTTTCTTTGGTGGTGTATTCTAGTCAAAGGTTTCTTATTCTCGTGGAATTATATATGCCAGCTTCAAAATGAACTTCATGCACCTAATTCCAATATGCAATGGAAAGATTCGATATTAATCGTTGTGCTGATCGCTGGTTCAATCATCCAAATTATGAAAATTTGTCTGTATCCTTTTAATATTGTTTACTGTAGACTTGATTATTTCTGAAGACTTCTTTACGCCCTGACAAAATTGAAATTGAAGTGCCAAAAGTTTTTTATTTTATAAAATTCTATTTAAATCTTGGCCAAATCTTCATTTATATAAAAGTGATAGCCCTATAAACAAAAAAAGTCATACATAACTACTATGCGATGTATATTGATCATAATTTTGTTACAATTTTTTTTCTTGCGAGTAAACGGGAGGGATCGGGCAGCCAAAGTTACTTAAATTAGTTAGAGTAAGTAATAAGCAAAATGTGCTTATAATATTTCCCATAACCACGTGTAACTCCACTTAATTTCCAAAAATGACCCAAATTTATAGATTGTCTGAAAAATTGCTCCTACTAATGGAAAAAAAAAAAACAAAGGGTTTAAAAAATAAATTCACTTTTCCAATAAAATCAAAATAGTAATAATCGGTTGCAAACTTTAGCTAAAAAAATTTTTAAGCCTAATTTACAACTTTGAACGGCTCGAACAACCATAACTTTCATCCGATTAAGGACGGTGGTTTTGATTTTTAATCAGTGAGATATTCATTGTAATATACGACGATACAATTCACAAAATTTTGTAGTCAAATCTTTGATTTTTGTCACGGTTTTTAGCAACGACCCACTGTGCTTCGTTGCATAATTCGTTTAATTCTTCTAATTGTAAATATACGAATACTTTCGCATGCAGCTGTAGTTTCCGTATTTATTTTTTTGCTTTGTAAGCAAAAAAAAAATTTTTTTTTTTGAAAAACAAGTAAAATTCCGAATGTGTCAATGGTAAAAAGCAGAGCCTACGGTCAAGCTCGAGTACTCAACGAGTAGCTCGAGTACTAAAATTTAACATTTTTCACGTTTGAAAGCATGTAAAAAGATAAATAGAAGTATTTAGTATAACAAGTGTATACTTTTTGGAATCGTAGCAGTACCAAAAATATCACGCTAAAATTTAACTTGAATCGGACTGTCCTACTGGCGTGGACAAACTAAAAAACGAAAAATCCTTTCCATACAAATGTATGAAAATATTCACTTCATAGATGTTTGACTTCATTTAAAAAAATTTTTCCCAAAATACATGATATGATTTTATATATTTTGAAGTCAGTTACACTGATACCATCCCTCCTGAAATATTAAACCATTCTGATAAAAAGAAGTGAGAAAATTATAGTCGGTCTAGACCGACTATTCGATACCCTATACCATGCGTTTAGAGACCGTATCTCTTAGACCCAACTACTTGGATATAGAAAATAAGCATAAACCAAATTTGAGTGGGATTTTTATTAATTTTTTTGGCTGCAGATATGAAAAAGTTCATATCGGATGCTACATCTATATGGGGACTAGGCCCAAAAATGGTCCGATCCTGGCCATGTTTGGTAAAGTCTGTTGTATTTTGCAAAAATATATACCAACAAAATTTGAGAAGAATCAGTGTAATAATTTTGTTTTTTGATAGATTTAAGTGAAGATCGGGAAGCAGCTCTATATGGGGCCTATGACTAAGGGTTGTCCCATAGGTATTATTTTTGGACTACTCATTAATGGATGTAATAAAGGCATATAAACCCAATTTGACTGAGATCTATATTACAATTTGGATCTTATGGCAATTTATGTCGATTTCATAGGGTTCATTTGTATGGGGGCTAGGTCTGAACATGGACCGATTCTCACCAGTTTCTATAGCGTCCATTCTATGGTAAATGGAAGCTTATATACCAAATTTTATCAAAATATATTCATATTTGCGACCTGCAGTTTGATTACAAGGTTTACATGGACACACCGACGGACGGACGGACGGACGGACGGACGGACGGACATCGTTAAATCGAATCAGATAGTGATTCTGATTCGGTCGGTATAATTAAAGATGGGTCTAGGTCAAATATTTTTTGTAGTTACCAACAGCAGCACAAAGTCATTATACCCAAACCATATAGTGGTATAGGGTATAACTATGGAGTGGGTTGGAGACTCTTCCCGAAACAGTTGTATAACCTGTCATGCAGAATATAGATCAATTTTTGAAACAAATGTGCTAATGTTTTTGCTTTGTTTAAAGTAAAGACATTTGATCCTGAGCCAAACTCAATCTTAAATTGATAAAGATCGAAAATAAGATTTTTTATTTTTTAGAAAATAATAAAATTGAAATAAATTTTTTTTTTAATTTTTCTCTGTCTGTAATTGACTATATTCATAGATTACTCATAAAAAACATTAAACCATTCCGACCAAAATTTGGTATCTGTATAGCACTACTCGACTGATATTGGCCACTTTTAATACAAATGTGTGAAAATATGCTCTTATTTGAAGTTTGATGATATTTTCCAGAAAATTTTCCACAATGAAGGAATAAAAATTGTATTCGTTAGAGCTATGTTTATAAAGTTTCAAAGCATTCCGCCAAAAATTGAAGCTTGGAGGAACTATTACTCGACAAAAAACAGAAACTAAAAAAAAAATTTATAAAAAAAAATAATTACTTTTTAATTGGCCTTATTCACAGATTACTCATGTAAAAAATTAAGTCATTCCGATTAAAATTGTGCTCTGGGCGAACAAGTACTCGAAGAAGATCAGCCACTTTCTATATAAATGTGTGAAAATTTGTTTTTATTTCAAGTTTGATGTAACTTTAAAAAAAATTTCCATCACGACTTGCTAAAATTTTATACTATTTTCAGTTGCAAGTATATTGAGATAATCCTCTTACAATTTCAAAATATTCGAACAATAATTGTGCTGTTGGCCAACTACTACTCGAAAAATCGCGACCAATTTCCATACAAATATATGAAAAAATTCACTTCATGCAAGTTTGACATCGATTTACAAAAAATATATAAGGCACACATGGTACAAGTTTATGCTTTTTAAAGTTAGAAATATAAGTACACTACCTATACGAAATTTCAATGTAATCTGGTCAAAATTGTGGCTCGGACGAATTACTACTCGAAAAAGATCAGACTCTTCCCATGCAAAAGTGTGAAAATTTGCTTTTATTGCTTATTTGAGATAATTTTACAGAAAATTTTTTATAATGAAAGCCAAAATTTATATTTTTTAGAATTGAAAATGCCCACGCCAGTAGGACAGTCCGATTCAAGTGAGATTTTAGGGTATTATTGTTGATACCTGTACGATTCCAAAAAGTATACAATTGTTATACTAAATACTTATATTTATCTTATTAATTGTTAATATTTAAAATTTGCATCTTCAAGTGTACGGAGACTTTCTTCTGTTCTATTTGTAAGTTACTCCTGTACATTGGAATATTTTTGATTATTGTGTGTAAAGTTTACAGTTCAAATAACAATAGAGACCGTTTAAATTTCGTCTCAATTATCACTTCAATCTGTGAACATTAATATTTTTTTATTATCCGCCTTGATTGACTATAAGTGTTTTTTGTGGTTACATCTTTGGTAGTTCTATTTTAAATTTCCACTGCTGGGATAAAAATTAAAGAAAGAAATTTTTCATTTGATTTTTTTATTATTATTTGTTTTCATTGTGTATCTCTTACAGTTTTTATTAAAAGGGCTGTAGGCATTTTTTCAGTTAAACACATTTATATGAGTATTTACTTCTTAAAGCCTTTTTATACTTTCCTCTATTTTTTACGTGCAGAGTCGTACGAGTCTGTATGGCTTTAGTTTTAAAAGCCTGCACTTTTTTTGTCGTTCGTATTTTTCAAAAAATTGTGTCATGCCATCACTTTCGTTTATTGCTTTTATTTTTCTTCTTCTTTGTACTCCTATTTGATCTAAACTTTTGCAACATTGTTGTTTAGTGGTTTTTCTTTTTTCTTTTTTTTTCCGTAAAGAAAGAAGAAAATGTGACATCCAAAGTTCATACAACAAACTTGTGTTCTATTTATTTTAGCCTTTATATTTTGAGTGATACGAAGAAGGAAAACTTTTAACAAAATTTTGTTGTAACCGACTTTTGTTTGAAAAAAGATGTAACAAAATAGCACTATATCAATTTAAATTGCAATAATGCAATTATTCCTCTTTTGGTTCTCAATAATGCAGCACTTACAATTTTTCCTTTCATGTTATTTATAAACTCTAATGGAAACATATAAATTTATTTTTACCACATATTATTATTTTTTCTTCTTTTTTTTCTGGTAGGGCCAGTGTAAGAAAATCTTAAATTGTACAAGGTCGTTAGTTTTTAGTTCATCATTTTATTTATTCTACTAGTCTTTCTTGTGTGATTTAATTGAAATTTTGGTATGTCGCCAATAGGAAACAATTGATTATATATTGTTTTAAATATAGAGTTCTAATTTCGTAAAAATTTAGCTAAAATTAAAACAAAACGAATATCGAAAAACTTAAAGCGTCATCGCTTAAAGCGAATAAAATTTAAATTATGTTATGATAAGAAATATAACCATCTTCCTACAAAACCCATAATAATCTAACCCAAATAAGCAAAGTTTTTTTCTTTCCTTATGCACATGAGTTTTGAATATCTCCATGACTGTGTGCGACTACCTTAAAATTAATCTATGGCTACAACAAGTCTATGGATAAAGTTTCAGATCCATCAGATGAGGGGAAGTGGGTTTTAGTCTCTCCGTACCTATTCGTGACTCTGTCAAAGTTAATCTTTTTTCACAGCAGGGCTATCGACCAAGTTTTAGATCGATCGGATAAGGGAAAATGGGTTTTAAATAACTCCGTGACTGTGCGTAACTGCGTGTGACTATGTCGAAGTTGATCTTTCTCTACAGCAAATATATCGACCAAGTTTCAGATCGATCGGATGAGGGTAAATGACATTTAGATTACACCGTGACTGTGCGTGACCATGCGTGACTGCGCGTGACTAAGTCAAAGTTAATCTTTTTTTCACAGCAAGTGTATGGACCAAGTTTGAGATCGATCGGATGAAGGCAAATGATATTTAGATTACACCGTGACTGTGCGTGACCATGCGTGACTGCGCGTGACTAAGTCAAAGTTAATCTTTTTTTCACAGCAAGTGTATGGACCAAGTTTGAGATCGATCGGCTAAGGGAAATAACATTTAGATCACTCCGTGACTGTGCGTGACTGCGCGTGACTAAGTCAAAGTTAATCTTTTTTCCCCAGGATGAGGGGAAATAACATTTAGATCACTCCGTGACTGTGCGAGACCACGCGTGACTGTGCGTGACTACCCCAAAACTAATCTGTAGTAACGAAAAGACTATGGGCCAAGTTTCAGATCAATTGGATAAGGGGCAATGGGGTCCATCCATGGCAGACAGACAGACAGAGAGTATGAGTTAAAAGAAAGAGTTTAAAAATTGAAATGTTTTGTTGAGTATATATAACACTTGGACATGTCCAATATAACATTAAATGCGTCTCTCTTAAATCTTTCACACGATAGGCATTTGTATAAGGTTTCTTTGGAAGAAATTTGAAAAATTTATTAACAACTAAAAAAATACATTATTTAAAAAAGATATCGGTTATCGATAGAGCCAAGATTTTTCGGAATCATCATGAAATAAACTTGAGTTTAATTTTGGGATGTAGCATCTTAAACATAATACCGAGAATCCGTTACACATAAAAGGGTAAATTTATCGCCATTTGTAGAGTAGAGTGTTGGCAATCAAAAGAAAAGGACAGTTCTACAGCTGACTTTTTAGGAGCATTACATATTAGAACAATATCAAAAATAAAGAAAGTTTTGCGGCAACAGTTCGAAAACTTCCTACAAAATATAGTCGAAGTATTGATCGTGAAGAGACTAATTAAACAAGTAAGAAAATTATAATCGGTCTAGTCGTTTAGAGACCCTATCTCTTAGGCCCAACTAATTGAATTTAGAAAATATGCACAAACCAAATTTGAGTGGCATTATTATTAATTTTTTACTTTGAATATGAAAGAGTTCATATCGGATGCTATATTTATATGGGGTATAGATCGAAAAATGGACCGATCCTGACCAAAGTTGGTAAGGTCACTTATACAAACCTGACTTTTTAGGAGCATTTGAGAAAAATTTGTGCAATATTTTTGTGTTTTGATAGATTTAATTGAAGATCGGGAATCAGCTTTATTTGGGGCCATGACTAAGAATTGTCCAATAGGTTTTGCTTTTGGACTACTGATTAATTTGTGAAATAAACCACACAAACCCAATTTGACCGAGAACTATATGATAATTAGGATCTTATGGAAATTTATGTCGATTTCATAGGGGTCCTTCGTATATATTTTTTCCCTAGAGTGTTGGCAATCAAAAGAAAAGGACAGTTCTACAGCTAAGTTTTTAGGGGCATTACATATTAGAACAACTCGTTTTCATGGACCGATCTTGACTAAATTTGGTAAGGTCACTTATACCAACCTGACTTTTAGGCGCATTTGAGAAAAATCTGTGCAATATTTTTGTGTTTTGATAGATTTAATTGAAGTTCGGGAAGCAGCTTTATTTGGGACCATGACTATGGGGTTTGTGTTTGGACGACTTATTAATGGATGTAATAAAGGCACACAAACCCAATTTGGCCGAGATCTATATGATAACTTGGATCATATGGCAAATTAAGTCGATTTAATAGGTGTCACTTGTATGGGGACTATGTCTGAAAATGGACCGAATTTCACCAGTTTCAACAGCGTTCATCCGACAATGTCCGGCCGATAAAGGCTTATATACCTAATTTCATCAAAATATATTCGCGTCCTGTAGTTTTATTACAAGATTTACATGGACACATAGACGGACAGATGGACGGACATCGCTAAATCGACTCAGAAAGTAATTCTGAAGGGTTAAATAAAAAAAATTAACCAAATTCTATCCGAATTCTTAAATTCTAAATAGTGGTTTCAACGAGTCTAAAAGAAAAACTCGTTTTCGGTAATCTTTATTTAAAAATATTTTAAATACCAAGGTTGGCCTTGGCAAATAATGGGTTAACGTTCTCGGATTTATCTCAAATTTTTCCCAAAAATGTGGAAGATATACACATTTGGTTATAATATTTTAAGTAAATTAAACAATATTTGCAAAAAATAAAAATTTTTTGAATAAATTGTCTTTTATTAGCTTGGGGTCATATGTGACCCCAATTCTAAAAGAGTGAATGGGGTCATACTATTTTTTTCCGAAACCCTACGCTATTAGGATAAAATATAGCATTCGAAAGTAGAGAACTGATTAATTTTTTATATAAAGAATTTGGAAAGATTACATATACTGAATATTTAAAAAAATCCCATTTTCTCGAAATCCGCAAAAATAAAATCCTTGTCAAAAAAATGTTGGTATAGGGATGTACCTAAAAATTCACACAGTCAATATCTAACATGTATTCAACAAGACCTTAAATTTTTTAAATTTTCTTTAAGAAAATTGTTTAAAACTTGAAAAAGAAGTTTTCAAATGCGCAATAGTTCAACAACGTGGCAATAAAACAATACGTCATATCTGAGTACTTATAGGTATAGCGGCAAAAAAGAAAATTTTTGTTAAAAAAAATGTTAGAATGGCTTTAATCAATTTCCCAAAGTTGAAAATGTGCCATCATATTTCATGACCTAGTGTTTTTTTTTTTTTTTTTTTTTTTGGCACAAAAGTGGTCTGGGACATTTGCTAGTTCTTGGCGAGTTTTTTTTTTCGATTTTGTATTTATATAGCCTTTTGAGAAGACAATTTAATACAGAAATCGATTCATGTAACAACTTGATGAAAAAATTAAACTATAGAACGCAGTTTTCGTAAGATCTGAAAAAAAGTTTTATTTTCCCCTTACAAACACACTTGAAATTTTCAATATAATTCCGGCGCGACTTTTCCTTATCCGATTGTTAACAAACTTTACATTTATTATATTTATATAGAAAGGAAACAAACTGGACCCCGACACTCCCCAAAATCGCAATTTGAAAAATGTCCACATAACGTAGGACCACTCAAATGCAAATATTTTCAAATTTGAAATTTTTTTTTAAATATAGTAAGCTAGGTCTGATATGTCATTTGTAAAATGTATTTTTTGTTGAACTTTGTTTTTGCAATCAGTTGATTGCCAAACTCCGCGAGCTAATATATAATTAAAATGCGAGAAACAATTTTTGTTATTCTTAAATACATATAAAGAATTATGTAAAATATTACCCTCCAAAATTCAGTTGCGCAGGAAAATTTACATTTTTCAATATAATGTAAATATGTATGTGCTTATGTCCATAGATACAGACTTCCGTATTAAGAACAGCAGAAGTATTTACATCTGCTTATGCATGATTTAGGTGGCTATTATGAGCAACTTTCGATTTTCGATTGTGATCGAACTAACTGATCGAACGAATTTTCATTTGGTATTATGGCGCACACTCTACAAAATAGCGCTATTGTGAATTTCACTCAATTGGATTACACTAGTCAACAGTCAAAATGTACTCGGGATGCGATAATTTTTTCTGTGTAGATAACCTTGACATGAGCTCGAAAAACGCAATAAAAAATTTTTTTTTCGTTTGGTTTTTTTTTTTTTTTTTTTTTTTTAAATTTTAAAAATTTTTTTTTGGTTAATTTGTTTCGTCCGGCATAACTCGGGAACCACTAGCCCGATTTAATTGAATTAAATTGTAAAAAATTTAAAATTACAATTCCCTTAATCTGTTTATATATTGTTTTCCTATACAAGCAACAGTTTCCAAGTTAAAAATGAATATATAAAGGAAAAAACTTATTTTTGCCTAAAAATTTAAATTTTTTTTTTTTTAAAAATCCATAAAAAATCCCAAATGAAAAAAAATTTCAAATCTTATTACTTTTACGTAAAGATACATAACCTATGAGCAAAATAAGAGAAAGATCATGAAAATCGATGCACGCGTTTCGCTTTTATTCGCAATTGAGTAAAGGTATGAATTTAAAAAATTTGCTCGACATATGCACAACTTTGTCTATGGTAAGGTTTTTTCTTTTTTTTTATGATTCTCAGAATTAACAAAACGGAATAAACAAAGGGTTATTTAATTTTTATGATTGCGTAAGCAAAGTAATAAACGGTAATAAATGTGCGTGAACAATTAAAAGGAAAAAAGGAAAGGGGACTTTTTTACTTATTTGGGTTTTCCGGTGACTACCTGTATGATTTTTTTACATAAATGCAACCCACATTTATTCGGAAAATTTAAGACTCACACATGGTGAAACAGGTATGTAGCCACCGTAAAAAAATATACACCCATTTATAAGTACCTGTCAGTAAAATACTAAACAATACACAGTACAAATAGGTCTTCATTGATCGATTTTACTCATTCAAAAAGTGTCGACGAACGCGATAGTTAAAATGAGCAAACGTCCGCGAGTATTTGAATGCAATACCAATCCAAGTAATTTTTGTTACATGTGCGGAGAATACGTTTGTGGAAAAAACAAGCGTTATTTTTCACCTAAATTGAGAGATTCATTTGAAGAGAGCTTCAATTTAAAGGTCTCAAACATAGATGAGCGGTGGACACCAAGTGCTCTATGTCCAAGGTGCTACGTACAGCTAAGTGACTCAAGGTAAGTGTAGATTACGAAATTCAAGAACATATATAACTTATTATTGCAATTCTTTCAGACGACAGCCGAGAATCATCATGCCAATGCTTTGGAGAGCTCCGCTTTGCCATGCAACAGATTGCTACTTCTGTCTTAGCAAAAAAACAGGCGTGGGAAAAAATATACGATGGACTTACGCTGCTGTTTCAACAGTGAATTTTCCAGTGCCATTTTCCAAAGAACCAGTGGACCCGCAACCGCCCGTTTCAAGATGGGCATCTAATAATGAGGCGATACATCCATCATCAGATCCGGAGACAGTAGGAACCACATCAGAATGCGAGTCAACATATACATTGCATGGAGGTCAACGCTTATGTTCCCAAGCAGAACTGAACGATTGGGTTAGAGAATTGAAACTCTCCAAGGAAGATGCAGAGTTGCATGCATCGCGCATGAAACAGTTCGGTTTCTTGGCTCCTGGTGTGGTGACAACAATCTACAGGAAGCGTCATGAACCATACGCAAGGTACTACACAAAAAAAGACAACATCTGTTTTTGTAAGGACATTCCCGGATTATTTGGTGAACTCGGGTACTCTTACGATCCAGGAGAGTGGCGTCTTTTCATCGACAGCAACAAGCAGAGCCTTAAAGCAATTTTACTGCACAACGGCAACAAGAAACCTTCGATTCCAATTGCTCATGCCGTTGACACCAAGGAAACATACGAAGTCATGGACAATATACTAAAGTGCCTTAACTATGAGAAACACGATTGGAAAGTTTGTGCCGACCTTAAGGTTATCGGTATCCTTTGTGGATTACAAGGTGGATTCACAAAGTACTGTTGTTTTCTCTGCCTTTGGGACAGCCGCGATCGTCAACATCATTACACCAGGAGGAGTTGGACAGAAAGAGTTAACTTCATCCCCGGCAGCGACAACGTGAAATATACACCACTCATAAAAAAGGAAAATGTTTTTCTCCCACCTCTTCACATAAAGCTCGGACTCATAAAAAACTTCGTGAAAGCTATCAACAAAGATGGCGAAGCGTTCGCCTATTTAAAAACCATTTTTCCTCACCTTTCATCGGCAAAGATTAAGGAAGGCGTTTTCGACGGTCCGCAAATTAAAAAGTTGTTGCAAGACCAACAGTTTGAACACATTTTATCACCAAATGAAGCTGCAGTTTGGAACTCATTTCGGCAAATTGTTTCCGGATTTCTTGGAAACAACAAAAGCTCAAATTACAGAGAGATCGTCGAACAACTACTCCAAAATTATAAAAAAATTGGAGCAAATATGTCGCTTAAGATACATTTTCTACACTCGCACTTGGACTTCTTTCCGGACAACCTGGGCGATGTGAGTGACGAGCATGGTGAGCGTTTTCATCAGCAAATGAAAGAAATTGAGCACCGATACCAAGGATTTTGGAACGAAGCTATGATGGGGGACTATATCTGGTTCCTAATAAGAGAAACAGACCCACAACAATATAAAAGAAAGACAAAAGCACATAATTATTTTTAATTTGAAGGTTTTTATTTTTGTGTTTAGATATTTTTTTTTAAAACTTTTTTATAATTAATTAATGTTGATATCCTTAGGATAATTTCTTGTACATATATCGAATTGTTTTTTAATTTAAAGTCATATATTTTTGTCACCCAACAAATTTTAATTTTTTTTGTAATAAAAAAGAAAAAACCTTACCATAGACAAAGTTGTGCATATGTCGAGCAAATTTTTTAAATTCATACCTTTACTCAATTGCGAATAAAAGCGAAACGCGTGCATCGATTTTCATGATCTTTCTCTTATTTTGCTCATAGGTTATGTATCTTTACGTAAAAGTAATAAGATTTGACATTTTTTTTCATTTGGGATTTTTTATGGATTTTAAAAAAAAAAAAAATTTAAATCTTTAGGCAAAAATAAGTTTTTTCCTTTATATATTCATTTTTAACTTGGAAACTGTTGCTTGTATAGGAAAACAATATATAAACAGATTAAGGGAATTGTAATTTTAAATTTTTTACAATTTAATTCAATTAAATCGGGCTAGTGGTTCCCGAGTTATGCTGGACGAAACAAATTAACCAAAAAAAAATTTTTAAAATTTAAAAAAAAAAAAAAAAAAAAAAAAAACCAAACGAAAAAAAAATTTTTTATTGCGTTTTTCGAGCTCATGTCAAGGTTATCTACACAGAAAAAATTATCGCATCCGGAGTACATGAAATTTTTTTCATTTTGTTGAGTAGTGTTATTCACAATATTACATATTTATCAGCTGGCACTATAAATATTGTTTTTTTACAAATTTATTAAAGAAAAAAAAAAATAAAATAATTAATGATTTATAAACATGGAATTATGGTTCTATGATCGTCTGATGAAGATGAATGCTTCGGCATGAAAGATGCTTCCAACATTTCGGAAATGGATTCTACTACGTAAGTATGCGAGGTTTTAATAAGGGTACCATTTGTTTACAGATTTATAGAAAATTTTCGACTTCAAGGAGGCGTTTATGGACTTGCTGTCTACGACAGATGAACTGCTGCGGCAATGCATATAAGGCAGAGCAATCTCATGAAATTAAAATGATTTACAACTTATATTTTCAATAAGTTTTACAAACTGCCATCCAGCATCGATGGCAGCATCAAAGCAAAATTGTTGTTTGATTGAAAATTCGATGTACAACGAAATTTTCGACCATGTTGCCAGCTCATAATACAAATTTGACATTCGATAGTCGATGTTCGATAGCCAGTGAAGATCGAAGATCGAATGCAACTCATAATAAGGGCATTAGATTCGGACACTGAAAATGATGAGCGCGATAAGTTTGATGCATATTGATTATTATCAAATTCTTACAGAGAATATCCAAAATTTGTCGCTAGGCTCGTAGCCTTCAAAAATCCACAAATAAATAAAGTTATTCAAAGTTAAAAATCAAGTTCTTTACCCGGGTAAATACCGACGGTGTGAGGGTTAGAAATGTTAGAAACATTTAATGAATAATGACATTAGCGCCACCTAGGTCTGAAAAATCCAAATCAATTATGAAAAATCCAAATCATGCCGGCCGCCTTGCATTTATGCAATCAAAAAATACTGGCTTTAAGTCTCACATAAGAAACAAGCAAGAAAATTATAGTCGGTCTAGACCGACTATACGATACCCTATACCATGCGTTTAGAAACCCTATCTCTTAGGCCCAACTAACTGGACATAGAAAATAAGCAAAAACCAAATTTGAGTGGGATTTTTATTAATTTTTTTGGCTGCAGATATGAAAAAGTTCATATCGGATGCTATATCTATATGGGGACTAGGTCCAAAAATGGACCGATCCTGACCATGTTTGGTAAAGTCTCTTGTATTTTGCAAAAATATATACAAACAAAATTTGAGAAGAATCAGTGCAATATTTTTGTTTTTTAATAGATTTAAGTGAAAATCGGGAAGCAGCTCTATATGGGGCCACAGGTATAATTTTTGGACTACTCATTAATGGATGTAATGAATGCATATAAACCCAATTTGAGTAAGATCTATATGACAATTTGGATCTTATGACAATTTATGTCGATTTCATAGGGTAATTTGTATGGGGGCTAGGTCTGAACATGGACCGCTTCTCACCAATTTCAATAGCGTTCATCCCATGGCCGATAAAAGCTTATATACCAAATTTCATCAAAATATATTCATATTTGCGACCTGCAGTTTGATTACAAGGTTTACATGGCCACACAGACGGACATTGTTAAATCAACTCAGAAAGTGATTCTGATTCGATCGGTATAATTAAAGATGGGTCTAGGTCAAATATTTTTGGTTGTTACAAACAGCAGCACAAAGTCATTATACCCAAACCACATAGTGGTATAGGGTATAAAAATTAAGAGGAGAAAGAGACTAAACAAATAAAAGAATACAAATTAAACATCAGAATTACAAAAATAAATGGGTTCTATTTATTCCAGCTACGAAATCAAATTAACTAAATATTAAATTCAAAACTAAAAGTAACCATTTCAAACCGTCAACTAGCGTAAAAAGAGCTAGCTAATTACAAACACTGTTATGGATAGTTTGGCTATACACATCTCTACCGATCATACTCTTCTATTCGGAGTGGATCTTTTCTGTGAAGATGTTTTCAGGTTCCTCCATCTGCACGCAACCAATACATGAGACGAACTAGGTCTCTCGCTATCTTGGCCACCGTCGAACTAGATCCCCCTGCTGAACTATTGGATGAACTAGGTCCTTTATTCTTCGGCCGGCCCAATGAACTAGGTTGGGGTACAAGTTTATGCAACAATGTATGATGCATACCACTACAGCACTTGTACATTCCCTAACTTTAACAGGTGTACCAAGTGTGGTCATGGCTCAAACATCCGGCATAGTACTTGTAGAGGAATACCTACTTTATATGATCCTCATAATCAGCCCCCAAAAACCGCTTACAAATACGTATGGGGTGATCTTTCAAGCACACCCGACAAACTATTTTCCTTGTGGTTTTCCTGTACATTTTTTCGCAATAATTTTCTTTAGGGGTTGACCTCGACGCTTGGGGCAGTTCTTTCAAAGCCCGAAATTTTTCTCGCTGCCTCATTGCAGGAAATGGACGCATCAAAATCCGTCCAAATGTGGTCTGTTGACCCCTGGCACAGAATCTTCGAAGAAATAGCACCACTAACGAAAGTATCTAACTGACTACTCTTCGAGAAATTGAGGTCTGCCAACTTAGGACACGATAACGAAGATGAAGTTGAAGCGTCTATTGAGTGACTAGGCAACTTTCCAGTTAGTTTAGGTAAAGCAAAACCTTCGACCTTTACTTGGAGCTGACTATCCATCAGAGGCCCTAAAATAGATGAGCACTGCTTTTGAACAGAACCAGCCCGCGCATCGTTAAATCCGGAAACCTGAGCGTTTTTAAGCTTTCTTCGTAACTTTTCTGAAATAAGTGAGGCATGTGAACCAGAATCTATTAGAGCTCTGGCCGAAAAACTTTCCCCACGCACCACGAAGTTGACTACAGCAGTTCCTAATCAGAGCTGTTTCGAAGTTGCAGTAAAACAGTCTTGGATGCTCGTGGTCATTGCTACAGTCCCCTGACTTGTACTCGGTCCTCCGTTAATGCGTGGTTGGCAACAGATCCACTCACTTCTCTGTGCAACATCGAATGACGTTTGATTTTACACGTCGAGCAACTAAATGTACTTCGACAGGTATTTAATTTATGACCTTCACTTAAACAGTTAAGACACAAGTTATGTCTCGTTACGACTAGAAACCTCTCCCCGGGAGTAATTTTTTAAAAAATCCACACAAAACCGCAAGAAATGATCATTTGAGCACAAGGCTCAAGATTTGTTGGCTGATAAGTTCTAAATGTCCTCTTCCAAAATTAACTGTTGTTTTTATATCTGATATATTTTGAATTTAACAACGTTTTTGGCTTCTCCTGTAAACCTATGAAAAGTGATGTTACGTTATTATGCATTTTAGGTGATGAAATATTGGATCCCAATTAGAAATATCAATTTTATGTAAAGTGAGGGCCGAAATCCATTTATTGATATCTTGCTGTAGCCATGTTATCTCTATCGCCGGCTCAAACTTATCAGGAATAAGATTAAATAACACTTTCATCTGACTATTGATTAAAATCCTCTTGTTTTCATTCCTTCCCTTTAAATTGTCCCATGCACTCTGAAATACCTCATTTGTCAATGCTTAATCTTTGCATGTCAGGTATGTCGGTACCCTCAACGTAAACCGCCGTGGCTAAATCACGAAAGGAGGGCCAAAACTGATAATCACCACCAAATATCTCCTTAGCACAGGGTGGCAACGTTAATTCTGCCTTGAAACTGGTGGACAAAAACTGATGACACATTTTTTCGAGGGTTTCACTGATTTCCAAAATTTTTTGATGCCCATAAAAAAACTCGCCAAACTGACTAAAGGGTTTTACAACCCTTTGATAGTATACTATCTAGTCCGTGTGTTTTTTCACTGTTGCACTGTGCTATGGATGTATTCGAAATTTGATTAAAGTATTTTTTTATATAAGATTAGACATATTCAACAAACTTGTGACTTTTATTTATACAAAAGATATTTGTCGGTACTCAAACTTAGAAGATATTTGTCGGTACACGTACTTAAATAGATATAATAATTCTTAATTTAAAATAAAGTTTAGTCATGAAAGTTCAATGTACTAATCAACTAACAATGATCTAAATGATAACAAAAATATAAATTAAGAGACTTGATTTGTAGAAAAAATAAACACATAAAAAAAACAAGATAATCTTAGAATTTAGTAGTTAAAACAAGTAACAGGTTGTAAATTTGTCTAAGTTTATTCTGATAGTTGTTTGTTTAAATGTTAACAAAACATCAACATGTGATTAACAATAGTTACAAGTATCAACAATGCGTTCATGTCAGTGCAGCAATTGTCATATTTGAAGTTACATTCTCGTACATACAAATATTATGTTGAAAAGATAAGCCATTGCCTTGTTATGCACTGATATTTATTTAATAAGGGATTATCATAGAAATGTAGATTTATAGAGGAAGTTAGTATAACAATCTGATGTTGATAATAATAGTAACTACTTATGTCTGATACTACAAACAAAAAACGTGATAAATTCTATCGCCCCTACTGCACAATCTTTAAAATAATTGTTGCGCAATATAATTTTTTTTTTTGTGTTTAAATTAAAAATAAAGAAACTCTAATTTCGAGTTAGACAATAAAGCCATCTTCAATATGTTTCGGAAACGTTAATTTCAACCAAGCAATTGTATTTCAAAACGAATACATTTTTTCTACACTATATATGTTGTTATCTATCTGTAATATTAATAGGCTAGCTGATTTCTTGTTACCGATGTTTTGTTCTACCGTTTTATCCCGATTTGGACCAAACGTATATTATTTTAAAGGTTTTTCTTGTTAGCTGTTCACCAGATTTACAGATTTTTTAATTTTTTCCTCTATTTCGAGTAAATTGCATTTAAAGTTGCTACTAACACATACATAAAATTAAACGTATGCTATGCGTGTGTTTATTAAATTTGTTAATGTGTGTGTTAATGAGTTTGTTATCTTCATTCACAATAATACTAAACCAAAAAAGTGCCAAAGTCGATGCCAACGAAAACAGCGATCAGTGCTAGTACAACGACTATTAGCGGCAAAAGGAGTAAATATCATGATAATTTTATATTTTCTTTAATTATATTTATGAGATTAATGCTAGATAATTTTTTAAATTAAAAAGTTATTTCATTTCCATTTCACTTTCAGAAAAGAATTAAAAAATTCATATTTTTTTTGTACTTTAAAACAAAATTATTAAAAAGCTATCCTATATATTTAAGTGAGTTTACACTTTCTTTTTTAATTTGTTTTTTATTCAAACCACTAGATTTATAGCTTTCAGTCCAACTTCTTTGAAAAACGCATCCTGTAATCGGCTCTTGCTGATCTTTTGCTTATCCTTATCTAATGTATTTGCATCAAAGTGATCCTCCTTTTTGGAGGATCACTTTGATCCATATTCCATATTCCATATTCGTAATTGCTCTCCTCGTTTAAATTTCCGAACTAATTTTACGTTTTTTTGCAAGTCGGGCATGACAATCTAGAGTTTGTATTTGTAAGTTCTTTTCCGTCAACCATGGTCAGGTGGAACTCGTAACTACATTCAGGATATTTTCGTTCTCTAATTTTCAGCACCGCGGGCTTAATCTTGTCAATTTGTTCTTGAATGTCCTCCCCCGTGGTCCTTATGAGTTCCGGCCATTCCGTTGCAAACTGAAATATTATTGGTCGGCAATAATGCCCTGATGACGGCCGTGGATTTTTTCAGTATATAGAAATATCAGATTTAAGCCGCGAAGGAACAACAGCTGTCATAAACGTATTTCCATGTGATATTGTAGCGTCATTGGAAGATATTCTTTGCTTATAAACGCTTTGTGCGGATAATCCATCGCAGCCCCATTTACTGATTAATGTCAGCTTCTCAGCATAATCTTGCCAATTTGTTCTTGAAAGTCCTAAACCATGGTCCTTATTAGCTCCGGCGATTCCCTTCCAAACTGAAACATTATTGGGCAAGAATAATGCACTGATGACGGCCGTGGATTTTTCCAGTATATAGAAACATCAGATTTAAGCAGCTTCTCAGGAAAATTTTCCAACTCATTTTCAGGAAGACCGCCCAGCAGCCGTGTTGCTGTTTGGTCCATAAGATCCTGCACATTGACTTTCACAGAAACTTCGCTAACCTCCGCAATGTTTATATTAGGCACATGTTTAAATAAGATGTGTGCCTACCTGTGGCGATCATAAGACAATATTGTAATTATATTTTTGTTCTGTGACTATGTTTATACCCTATACCACTATGTGGTTTGGGTATAATGACTTTGTGCTGCTGTTTGTAACAACCAAAAATATTTGACCTAGACCCATCTTTAATTATACCGATCGAATCAGAATCACTTTCTGAGTTGATTTAACAATGTCCGTCCGTCCGTCTGTGTGTCCATGTAAAGTTTGTAATCAAACTGCAGGTCGCAAACATGAATATATTTTGATGAAATTTCGTACATAAGCCTTTACCGGCCATGGGATAAACGCTATTGAAATTGGTGAGAATCGGTCCATGTTCAGACCTAGCCCCCATACAAATTACCCATATGAAATCGACATAAATTTCCATAAGATCCAAATTGTCATATATATCTTACTCAATTTGGGTTTGTATGCGTTCATTACATCCACTAATGAGTAGTCCAAAAATGATCCCTTTGACCCCATATAGAGCTGCTTCCCGATCTTCACTTAAATCTATTAAAAAACAAAAATATTGCACTGATTCTTCTCAAATTTTGTTTGTATATATTTTTGCAAAATACAAGAGACTTTACCAAACATGATCAGGATCGGTCCATTTTTGGACCTAGTCCCTTTATAGATATAGCATCCGATATGAACTTTTTCATATCTGCAGCCAAAAAAATTAATAAAAATCCCACTCAAATTTGGTTTTTTGTTTATTTTCAATGTCCAGTTAGTTGGGCCTAAGAGATAGGGTTTCTAAACGCATGGTATAGGGTATCGTATAGTCGGTCTAGACCGACTATAATTTTCTTACTTGTTCTATTTTAAGTTAGTCCAAGATTAGACGGGAAGACTCTGGTACTATCAAGGGAGGCGATTTGGGTGTTATTCTGAACTCTAATATATGAACTTAGGGGGCTAAACTTTCTAGACTCGTCTGGGCCCAACCGTAGCCATTAGTTGGACACCACAGGCGGGACCGGACTTAATGCTGGATATAATGCGTATTGATATTTTCATCAAGAGCGCGGCTAGTCTCTCGCATAAGCTCTTGGGGACACAGAAAATCCTACGGACAGTGGACGGACACAAATTGATCGGTTTTCTGATGTCTCCGATGATGAACTTTGGGGTTAATTTTATGATCCAAATGCCGACTAGGGAAGTCTGAATACCCAGTGTATACCGACGGTTCGAAAATGGAATCGGGTTAGTGGTCTACTCTGAGCAACTTTACATTCAGGTATCTCAGAGATTCCCTGTAAATGTAGCGCAGTCTTCATAGCAACGAAGATAATTCTGGAGCGTAATATGGATCCAATGACCCTTGATATTTTCGTAGACAGTCTAGCAGCTCTCAAAGATCTGAAATCGGTAACTGTTAGATGGAAGTGTGTGAGGGAATGTATTAGGTCCATCTAACAAATCCGACAACACACTGTGAGGCTAATATGGGTTCCAGGACATCATGGGGTCAAAGCAAACGAGCTGGATGACGAGTGTTGTTGGAAGGGCTCAGAATATTTGAGAGGAACGATGGAAACGTATATTAAAATTCCGCCATCCAAGCTGTCGAAACTAATTGAAGAGGACATGGTAGACACAACTGACCCTTTGGAGAATATCCCAGATCCTATGGCCCTTGCCTAATCCTATGAGAAGGAAAGCAACCCTTGGTTTTGGTAAAGGAACATTGTATAACAAAGCAGATGGCCAAGAGCTGACCTCTGTAGGAGCTGTATTGATAAGGAGTCAGTGCAACGTTTGCTCGGTGAATGTCTACGGCAATGATTCTCCGCTAATCTGGGGTGTTCCACTCGTTGACCTTGCGAATTTCTTGAAGGAATCAGGATGGATTCATAGTGGACGAAAGAGCTCTTTTTCACTTTTCATTTCCTTTAAATATCTATCTGTACTTTCATATTCTCTTTCCCTATCTTTACCTTCCCACACCAAAGATTTTATAAGTATTCTTCGTTTAAAACATAGAGCAGCTTAGATACAAATAATTTGAGTGTAACAGCTACGCTCTATTTGGTGGTTAAATTTAAGAACTCGGTATTAAGGCAAAATATCTAAACTGTTTTGAACTTTTTTTATTAGAAAATCAGTTCTATGGCTTTGTCGTATTTTTTAAAATTAAATGTTTGTGTCTAAAAATTAAACATATAAAAAAATAATTTCATTTAAAAAACAACTACTACAACAACTCGTATCTTAACAATTTTCACCTAACAGGTAGTTCGTCTACAATAAAATTTTTGCATTGATTTTCGCTTTGTTGATTAACTTAATAAAAAGATTTTAATCGTTTCAGTCTTCTAAATAATTTTGCTGTATAAATTAGATTTAATTAGTAATCTAAACATGTACTTCGTCGTATCTTTGATAATTACCAGACCTATCGTAGAGACAGTTTTTCTTGTTATGTTTCCAATATGTTTTTATGTTTTTCCTGATAACAATGAATTTAAAACTAAAGCTTAAAGTCGAAGTATCTTAAATAAAGGGGATGATTTACACACAAAATATTTTGAAACCGAAGTGTTTTTCCATGGGCAAACACTTTGTATTGAAAAAGAAATTTTCGTAAGTAAGTAAAATTGATAATAATGGCTAAAATTATTATACGACATTTGAATTAAATCTTCAAATGATCTTTATTTCTAAACTTCCAAAAATTAAATCAAATTTTTTAAAAATTTCATATCTTGTTTTCTATAAACATTTGCAAATCAAATTGCCTTTATTGCAAAAAAACAAAAAAAATAAATATATTTGAGTATTCCCATTTTATCGATTTTAATATTAATTAAATCCGTTTGTAGTGATTGTGCATTATTATATTTTATGTTTTACAATAACAACAAAACAGAGTAATTAATATTGCCAACAGCAATTCCAGACATCTAAGCTGCCATAGATTGCTGTTCATTGTCAATCAATATTCACACCCATTTAACTGATTTATATCAATGCTATTGATAATGTAAAAATATAAAAACAAAAACAATAAATGTGAGTCTTAAAGTAAGACTCTTATTATTAGTGAATATTTTTCAGACGCAAAAAAATGATTTAATAAAATTTACAACAATAACAAATCAAATATGTCTGATGAACAAAGCAGATGTTACAATTAAGAAATTTTTATTCCAAATGCGAATTTCATTAAATAAGTGAACAGTTAATTTATTAAATTCCAAATGTTAGAGATCATTAAATATTGCTTGGATTATATATTTCAATATGGGAAATTAGAGTTTTTCCCGAGGTCTAGGTATAGGATAGTACAATAAAATTCACAATAAACTACATTTGCCAAAAAATAGGAGGTAGGAGCAGAGCAAGTGGCTCTTCATCGATCTGAACATACCTATTCCTTAACTCCATTTAATAAGGGGGCTCCTATAAAAAAGTTAAAATTTTATGAAAATGTAATTGCCAATTGTTTAGAACACACATACCAGGTCTCTCCTATCTTTAAGGGCTCCCATACAAAATTTATATGACAGACTAAAAACATATAGAAGAAATAGTCCCATAACTGCATGAGAGTCCCCCATAGGGGGTATAATGTATGACCTACGTCCTCATCGAGCTCAAAGTGGGGGGCAAAAAGGAAAAAAATTAAACTTCATAATAGGCGCAGAGTCAGAAGTCTCTTGGGTTTAACGTGCGTGCCTGTCTTGTCGACTTAACCACACGGTGCTCGAGCACTGGGAAAGATATTATGCGTCCTACCTACGCCCCGCCATAAGACGGTTACACGCTGGAGAGATGTACTTGGCATACACTCTACACTTTGTTATTGTGTCGGGCCTACCAAAAAGCAGTTGCTTTAAGGGCAGCAACATCTGGGTGAATGCACCTCCACATCGATCTGCAATCTGCCCGCTATGTAGGCACCACAACCACTGCGAAACTCCCCGAAGGGTCTTTCCCAATGAGATAGTCTTGAAGATTCATCAAAGATTCCGACATTGACATTGCTTACTATGACACACTTTTCTGACACCTCTCTTACGCACTCTTGTATCGTCAAAAGACTTCAACTCATGCTACCATCTGACCTTCTTGCACCCGACTCATCTTACGACTTATCTTCAGCTCATGCCTCTTCCCAACAACGCACATACCAGCTCGTGGTTACTCCACGACCACTCCCTACTAGTAACACACAGCAATCTCCTCTGCACATCAGATTCGAGAGCCTCTAGTGCCACGTTCGTAAAGTGTTCCATTAATACCATCGGTTCAACTCTGTATCGCATATATTAAAGGGATGTGAGCAATCATTTCATCTGATGTTTCACCATCCACCAGCCAGCCACCATATCCCATGTGTCATAGTTCGCTTTGTCTCCGTGGGGAGTCTAAGAGTCCTCTTCTCAGGGCTCTTCGATTCCCCCGCAGTTCCAAATTTAGAGCCTTTTGGTAAGGCGTCGTTACCAATTGGCCAAATTTAGTAACTGCCAGTTATTTCCCAAGTAGAATTGCACTGGCAGACATTTGCGACCTTAACCTTTAGCCGCTAGGAATAATCACCAGAATTAACTGGCTTTGCCTAGCGTTGCCCAGGAGCACCACGAGGAGGTAGGTTATAGGTTGTTGTTTCAACCACTTCTGGCGAACCAATAGCTTAATGATACAACTTTGTTCCCAATATAGCCGCAGAGTTACTCCTAAAGTGGTAGAATGTGGGACCGACCTGCATAATTTTTCCTCCCAACATTTTCTCAAAACATACTTGCCCTTTTTCTCCGCCGCTTTAGGGCGCTTCCGTACAAAATATTAATTTTTTATGATATCGAGAAGTTTAATTCGATTTTTAATTTGTCATGTAATTGCCAGGAAAAATGATAATAAACATATCAAATATGCAAAATTCGAATATTTTTCCAAACGGTTTAATATGCGATCAGTTCTCAACAAATTTGGAATGCTATTCATGATATAGGAGTTGGCAATGCGAACCACAATATTGACTGCCAAGTAAATGTAAATATGCTCACCAGAACGCACCTGTGATTCAAGTAAATTCCACTTTTTTTTTAATTTTTTGTCAGACACACTAAGTACAGATACTCAAAATAACGTTATTTTAATGTGCTCTTTAATAAAACCAAACGCAATGCGGGCATGATAGCATACTAAAATTTATAAGATTACTTTCACGCCTGATTTTGCCGTATGTTACTCATATATTTAATACTATTATAATATCATGTACTATATATACCCGTCAAACTGGAAACATGAAAAAATTGTGCCATTACCTAAGTCAAATGGAGAATTCAGGCCTATAGCCATTTTGTGTTTTCTATTGAAAGTCTTAGAAAAACTGTTGAATATACAAAAGATTTCATATGTCAATACTCACAATTTGCTTTGCAGTACGCAATCTTCTTTTCGTCAGAGCCATAGCTACCTTATGGCTCTTGTCGAAGTTAATGAGAACATACGGCAAGGATTGGAAAATTGAAATATTAACTTTTTAGCGCTTCTAGACCACTCTAAAGTTTTCGATATGGTAGGCCATGTTATACTCATTGGAAAACTGAAACACTTTTTTAGATTTACGGAAACATCAATCAAACTTATATCATCATATCTTTTGAACCGCACACAATCAGTATTTGTAAACGGTGTATGGTCAGATAGATTATCCCTTACTGGGCGAGTGCCTGGATGCTCTATTTTAGGCCCACTTTTATGCAAATGAGTTGCCTAAACAACTCACCAATTGTAAGATACATTTATACGCAGATGACGTGTAACTCATTTAAGTAGCCCAGTTCAGAATATAGCTTCAGGCATAACCGACTTACACAGAATCTACCTTATGAACTGAAATGAAACTCGAAATTTTCACTACACTTTTAGTCCTTTTTATTTTTTTATGAGGGTTCGTGTTACTACTTGAGGATCTGGCGCCTAAGGACCTAGCCCTACGTTGGGTGCCGGTTAATTAAAAACAAACTTAATATTTTAATTTTAGCATTCAATCTTCAACTGCCCGTTCTTTATTTAATGTTTTATATTTATACTAGCAGTTTCCAGCCCTCGAAATTCGAGTGCAAATTTTTAGGAAGGAATTTTTATTTTTTCATTAAATAAAGACCCTAAAGGTATGCTAATCAATTATATCCAATTCACAAATCAACACAAAAAACAAACTCATTTTTATTACATTGTATAAATTTATGTACGTGTTAGTAGCAACTTTAAATGCAATTTACTTTAAATGCAATTTACAAAGGAAAAATTTTAAAATCTGTTAATCTGCAGAATGGCTAAAAAGAAATACCTTTCAAATAATATGCGTTTGTTCAAAATCGGGATAAAACGGTAGAACAGAACAACATTCACAAGAAATCGCCTAGCCTATTAATATTATAGATGTTTTACAAAAAGTTAACTTAAAATATTTTGTAAGAATATTTAAATAAACTGATTAAAAATAAGGAGTAACAATTATTGTCGGAATCAGTTTTATCGAGAATTTTATTTAGTTTAATAAATGTGTGTTGACGTCAGTATCGTTGGCGTATGCAACGATTTCTTGAGTTCCAAAAAAATGCAAAGCAGGTGTTACACTTTGTATTTGGACATTTTGATAGCGGATACTGTGAAATTTGGGAGAACGATAAAAGTTCAATTTTTGTACGATAGTGGAAAGAGGTATTGTGATATATGTGGAACCGTTTTAAGGAACATTTCTTGTATTCCCCGCGTGGGACTAAAGAATTTTTCATATTAAGGGATGGTATGGCATATCTTAACTTGCATAGTAATGCGAAAAGAAAGTTTAATTCCCACCATTTCTGAAGATATTGTTTCAAATTGCCAGAAAATTTAAATTGTTAATACGGCGAAAAACCTTGGAATAATTTTCAATAGCAATTCGACATGGACTGATCATATAAATTTACTTGTTGCTCGAACTTATGCAAAACTACGAGCTATTTAGTCCACATATTAGTTCACCCCTTTAAGAATAAGGGCCTTACTTGCCAAGACGTACCTGATTTCTTCCCTGATGTATGGGTGTGAACTATTTGGAAGCTGTGACGCAGTTAGTAATACGAGACTAAATGTTTTGTGTAATAATATTATGAAATATGTGTATGGATGGAGAAGATTTGATCATGTTTCCTCCGTTTCCAATAATCTTTACGGGGTCTCGCTTGATAATCTGTTGAAAATTCGCACTCTAAAATTTTTGCATAAAATAATAAACAGGCAAACAGAAACCGAAATATTATAATACATAGACATCAATACCTAGTATCAATACTATACTAGCAGATTCCAGCACTCGAAATGCGAGTGCAAATTCTAGGAAATTTTGTTTTTTCATTTAATAAAAACTCTAATGGTATTCTTTACAAATCAACTCATTTTAAGTGAAAAAAACAAACTCAACACATTAACACAAATTTAATAAACACTCACATAGCATTAATTTTATGTATGTGTTATTAGCAACTTTAAACGATCATAACTCCAAAAAAATATTCCATTTGATGAAAATCTGTAATTCTGGGTAACAGCTAAACAGAAATATCTTTCAAATGATAATTTTTTTTCAAATTCGGGGTAAAACTGTGAAACTTACATCGGTCACAAGAAATAGTCTTGTCTATTAATATTATAGATGCCGCTCGTCTTTGGAACAATTTTTCATTAATTCAACAATTACATAGCAATGCTGAAAGATGCAGAAATTTTTTGTTTTGACTTTTTTAAATAGTCTTTTTTTTATCAATGTTGATATATTATACTAAGTATGTTAATAATATTATAAAATGTTTCATTTCTAACGCAATAAGTTCCTGTACTATAAATATAAGACTCTATCTTGTTGTACAGGAAATGGAAGTGAAATAATAAATAAATAAAAATAAATAAATAACTTTTATTAAGCGTAAAAATACTTGACTTTAACGCGAGCTTCGGCTTCATATTTGAAGAAATATGCCGCACCAAACGCTGAATTGAGTCTGTAGGGTCTGGTGGATGTAATAGAGTCTGTAGGGTCTGTTGTGTACTCCATATATGGCAATTCTGTTTACTAGCAAACCCGTTAAGCCAAAAAAGTGCCACATTTCTGAACACAATTTTGCGAAGATGTTCTTATGGCTTTAATTCCTTCACCAGCTGGATGTTATATGGATTCGTCGACGTAGTGAACCAATGAACCGATAATTTTTGATCTTCTTCCACACTATCGTTTACAGCGGCAATATTCTATTTAGTACGCACATTGCTACGTCGTGTTGAGAGTACTTCTTGACGGAAGGCTTGCTCATATACGTATGTCACGAAATTGTCTATAAATTGAGCGAATCGATGACTGAATTTCAAAGTAAATTTTGATAATTTGGTAGCACTGTTCAGATGTGGATCTGCTCGCGATGATTTGCCAGAGTATACTGATCGTAAGGGTCGAAAAGTGAGCGCAGCGTGAGAGTTCGTTTGATAACTAACACTTTCGCAAGTTCTATCTAAGCAAAGAAAACATACTTCACGTGCAAAAAAAGATGTAGTCCCAATTCTGTGGTTTTCTAGAATAACCGCGTATGTCATAAAATCAAAATGTTCAGGGGAGCCAAAAAACGTTATATTTGAAATTATGGGCTCGATGTAAAGTAATTAGAACATTTTATTTAACAGTCCTGCAGACATGGGCAATAAATACTTTATATAAAATTTTGAGTCAAAAATCTTCAGAGGAAAAGATCCTAGAGAAGGACGAAAAATAATATGTAAATTACACTTAAAGTGTGTGAAAATAAAACAACTTATGTCGACAAACGTCGTTTTCTTTGAAAAAGAAAACTAGCACCATGTAGTCATAAGTTATTGTTGCTTGAAAAATGGATTTTTTTGTTCGTCAACAAAAAGTTAACGGGAATTAGTATGAGAATATAACAACATATCAAGAATAATAGTGATAAAGAAATAACAGAAATAAACACACAAGTTTTTATAAGAGGTTATACACTGAAAACTAATCCAAAATTATTTTGCATTTTTTTTTTCATTAGTAACAACGTATGTCGCTATATGTCGTTTTCTGAGAAAATAATTTGCCAGCGATCAAACGTAGGTTGACATATGTCGTTAGTGCTGCAAATTAATTTAATAAACATTTAAGTTACGTCGTTATTTAAAGAAAAAACTCAGAAACGTTCAACATTTAAAAAAAAAAAATTTAACACATGTAAAGAGCGTTTAAAATTAATATATTTGGCATCATTAACTCAAAAATGACAAAAATGGATACACGTGGTTATTCCAGAAAACCACAGAATTGTGACTTAATGACGTAAATCTTTCTTCAAGTGTTCTTTATTCACTCTTGATGTACTCTTAGGTGTTAGGTAAGACTATAAAGTAAATTTTCCTGTTGAGGTCCTTAAATCCACGTTGTCAAGTCAAAGTAATTATTTGGACTAAGTACTGGATGGAGCTATGAACAGTGTTGCCATAATTTGAAATTGTAAAGATGCTAAATTGCAAAGAAAAAGATGCTAAAACGTACTGGAGTCCAAAAAAAGATGCTAATTTTTTTTTTTTTTTTCAAATTTCGTTACCTTTGTATTGAAAAATTAAATACTTATTAATAAATTATTTGGTTTTTAAATCGAAAAATTAATATAAAACATAAGTTTCGATTTATATTTTTTAAATTTTTATTAAAATTATTTTGGATTTCATTTGTAATTTTTTTTAAACATCAAATTCAGTTTTTTTAATTTTAAATTAAATATTTTTAATTTTAGAGGTATTTTTTTATTTCAAATATATCAGAATTTACATTATGAAAAGGTACGATTATATTACAATAATTGGTTTATGGAATCTAATATTTCTGTGATGTCTTCATCTTCAAGTTCTTCTTGGCTCTAATATTTTTCTGACGATCGACTTTTATCAACGACATTGCTCGGTATATTGTAAGTGTAACAGCACCCGTTTTTCAATTTCAAACCTTTTATACGCATTACAGAACATAACAACACGGATTTTATTCTGTTCATAGTTTGCTTTTAACTAAAGCCATTAAACTAAACAAACGTTCAACTTCGAATTTGAGAAAGAAAAAACTAATAAAGACAATTCAAATATTGATAACTCTTTAAATGGATTTTCGCCAATAGAATTTTTGTTAACTTCAATCCATAAAAAGGTTGTATTCAGTGTTGTATCCCAATATTGTTCTGTGATATAACTCTATTGGATTTGAATTTGTTCTGTTTCTGATGATATAAATTTAAACTCATCTAATATATTGGTTATCGGTTATTGGTTTAATGTGTTTTGTATTGAAAATTTTGGCATTTTTTATATACAATAATATTTTTAGGCAATCGACTTTTTTATTCATTAAAAACTGTTGTTGGTGTTTACATTTCAAAATGTTTTGTTATATTTGTTGAAAGAAACGAGCAGAGGGGTTAAAAGAGTAGTAAAAAAATTTATCGTATTACACTTTGAGAAATTAAAACATATCAATACCATTAAAATTAAAATTGTATATTCAAAAATAATGAATAAAATAAAAAAAAAATGCTAAAAGCAACTTTTTATTAATAAAAGATGCTAAGTTAGCATCTAGCATCTTTACATAAATTTTGGATGCTAAACGACAAAAAAAGTTGCTAAATCTAGCAACTAAAATGCTAAAATGGCAACACTGGCTATGAATCTTTTGACCTGCCATTGTCTCTTGTTCTAATGGTCAGCAGATTGTGATTTCTTACACGTTCTTACTTTTTCATTGATATTGCAGCCAGACGGAACACCACAAAATCTTTCTGCACCAATGAGCGGATGAACGAATTGTTATACCTGCTTTACCTGTTGCCTGACTGTTGCATAGTGTATAAATGGGTGGCCCCTTTGTCATTCTTCTAAGATATTCAACCATATAAATGGCGAGAACTTCTTTCTGAAATATGAATGGGAACTTACCCAAGGGTAAGGTATATTGTGACTTTGGACCGAAGATTCCAGTCACTCTATCCTTAGTAGTATATTATAAGCTGTCATTTAATGGTTGCCATGTACTACAGTCTTAAATTTCCCATCTTCTTAAAGACTTTTTTAAACACTTTTCGCAGCTTTAAGAAAAATACTACAGTTCGTGAGAAAATCCCTTTACTTAAGATTATTAAATTCTTACCTTGTTACTTTCCCAGGCTATAAGTTGTTAAAGTAAAATATAAATTATAATCCTAAGCCCACGTTTCATCAATAATATTATTTGGTTGTTTTTGTGTTTTTTCTTCTTCTTCTTCTGTTAGTTTTGCAAAAGTTTCTTAAGCAATTGAAAAATCGAATGTTTCTTTTTTTTTCGATAAAGCACGTACGTAGGTTTTAAAGTCGCGTGTCTGACGAAAGTCGGCGCCTGTAGCAAAATCAACGATTTCATATCTAATGAGCTGCAAAGAGGCGTGCGTATGAACAACTGCAACGACAACATCAATATGATGTTGTAGTTATTGTTGTTGTTGCCTGTAAGTTTGCAATATTACAGGCAAACAAAACAAAAATAAAGGTGTTTTAGGTGGTACCAACCAAGACCAACTAAATTAAACGTAACGTAACGACGCCGACGACGAACCACCACACACACACATCTATTAACACCAATTTTCTGCTGGCATCTCAAATTCAAATAAAAAGGTGCAATGAATGTCCTTCAGTTGAATAATTGTGCAGAGGTTGTATGTACCTAAGTTGTCATTTGCTGAACGAATGTAAAACTATAAAAGTGGGTTTCAAACTTTTAACAATGTTACAACCACCTCAATAACACCAACAATAATAATAATCGTAATAATATCGAAAAAATATGTTTTATTTAAACAACAGCGTAAAGCTTTTAGAGATTTGTCTTGCAGTGGTCTATACGAAATATTTAAAAATATATTTAAGCCAAACTTAACCGATTTTAGACATGTTTATCTATTGTTGGCATCACAAATGTTGAGTTTAAAAATATTATTAATCTACGAAACTTTTATCTTAATCTCCCTCAAAATCAGCTAAGTATGTACAGGTATTGAATAGACTTCATCAAATGTGGGCCATCATTTAGGTGTTTTAAAACGCACTTACTCTATGTTCAAAAAGTATTTTGTTTTTTTACATTTTCGTACAACCAATAAATAATTATAAGTTCACATGTTTTAATGTACAAATTCTTGAACTTTATCTAAATAAGTCTTTAATCGATATTCTTAGTTCTTATTAGAACTAAGGTCGATCGTAACTTTAGCAAAAAAGATGTTTAATTTATTCCAGCGGACAACTCAGAATGTAAATTATTCCATTAACTAATTTCATATAATTTATTCTATAAAAAGTGTTAAGGAGTTTTATATGAAAAGTGTCCTACAAAAAAGGTAGGCTGAGTGTATATTCCAATCTAAAGTATAGAGCGGAAAAAGTGTTCCATAACAATTATGTAATACAGAAAACAGAAATGAATTTGACATATAAAAAAATAATTAGCTAATTAACTAATTTTAGACATTTCCCGTCAAATCGAAGGCATGCACAAATATGCTTATTTTTTGTGCTATATAAAATTCCATACAATATTTCCGTGGTTTTGTACAGGCTTGTTCTCAAAATCACATATACTAATCTCTACAATTTTTTGGTGAATACGTTTTTATACCCTCCACTCCAATGTGCAGAGGGTATATATAAGTTTGTCATTCCGTTTGTAATAATTAGAAAAAAAATTTTGGACCCCATAAAATATATATATATTTGTGATCCTTATAACAACCGGAGGTGATACAGCAATGTCCGTCTGTCCGTCTCTGGAAATCACGATGACGGCATCAATCGGGCAGATAGGGTTCTCATTGACACAAAAAATGATTCACTAACATCCTGAGAAGTCTGCTATTTAAAATCGTCCGAATCGGTGGATTAGGGCCTGAGATTTGAATGAAGAACTAAAAAAGTCTTGAAAAAATATAATTTTCTATGTTGTTCTTGTCACAATCACGCCCTCAATAGGACAGCTAGGGTGATCATTTTTAGTGAGAATGATTCACCAAACTCATGGGAAGATTTCTATTTCAAAAATCAATTAAACCGATAGAACAGGTCCAGGGAAATCTCTAAAAAATTAAAAAAAATTAAAAACAAGATGTTTCTATATTGTTCTCGTTGTTATTCTAAATGCTGGATTGTTGTCATAGCTGCACTTGTTGTTTTTGTGGTCGTTGTAGTAATAATATAATAAAAACAAACCCTTTTCACATTTTTTATCAACTCTGGTAGAAAAATTTAAAAGTTTCCATTGTTTTGGCATCACTAAAAAAATTTGTTAGATCATTTCCGTCATTGCCACGAGCCTGCCTGCAAAATTTCAGATCGATTGGGTCACGGGAAAGTGGTTAAAATCGGTCCAAAATTTGTTCGACAAGCAGACACTACGAGTTAATATAAAGGGAATAAAAATTCACCAGCATCTAAAGCAAATAATGCTACAATACCTAGTTGTTAATAAAAAAAAACAATGTAAATTTAGCAAAAAAAAAAAAATAATTATGTATTAATTTATTTAAAGAGAAATAACGTTTGATGTTGTATTTTTTGTGTGTAATATATACATGTACATACATACACATATTAACTAATACAAATAATATACATATATTATATGTATGTATGTATGTATATCCATAATAATTGCATGTTAGAAATAAATCGGTATATTATTTTATTTACATAAAATTCTGCAATATTTTGTTGTGGGGAAAATACATTTCTTTTGCATTAACAGAGTGTCACTTCATATTGCTCAGCGTGACTATGCCGCAGTAGATGGCGCCACAATTATTGTTCTAATTAGCTTTGCAATAGTTATTTCTATTTTAACATGAATGTCAATATTTTCAACTAGATATCATACAGAACAATGTTAAGAGTATACACGGGCTGGTTTTTTATTTCATACGTTTTTTCATTATTATTTTACAAATATGAACATAAGTTTGGCATGTTAACTTTTTGTTGTCTTTTTAAAATAGAGTTACCGAGTTCATCAATGAGTTTTTTGCTTTCAAAACAGTTCTACATAGTTATATAGAACTATTATTCTGCTTTACCTACAAAATATCTGATTGCGATTACATCTACTTTTTAAAAATTTTCTATAATTACTAAAGCATTATTATTCACATAATTACAAAATAGCACTTTTTAAATTTTCCATTCAAATTTAAGAAAATATCAATTCTAAAAACTGGAATTAAAATTTCCAATTATAAATTAGAAAATATTAACTGAAGTTCAGAAAATCATATCAAAACGTCGGAAATAATAATTTTAAATTTAGAAGACATCAATTGCATCTTTAATATATAAAATTTATTCGCTAAACACAAATTGAAATTCAAAAAAAAAAAAAAACACCAAATATGTTTACATTTAAAAATGTTTACATCTAAAAAAAATATTGCCATTCAGGAGAAATTAATAACTTTTCAGTACCGCGAGTCAGTAACTTCTTTTAACGATAGTCGAATCGTTAAAAAAAGAAAATTGCAAAATATCTGTAAAATTTTTAAACGATATTCGCTATTGTTAAAGTCAGCTGTTGTTGTTATCTAAACGACAACCATTTTTGTGTTGTTTATTCAATCGACAAAAACTTAATTTTTTAGGTTGAAATGTCGTCACACATAAATAAAAATCATAAAATAGTGAAAATATTTTGCTTTAATTAAAAAAACTTTTTTATATAAATAAAAAAATTAAGTAGCATATTCAATTCATTTATTTGACCAATTAAAAGAAACTATACAGCCATCTCCAATTAGCACGAATTAATGCATATAGCCACCCTACACAACCATTACCTTTGCAATGAAGGTTAGGGCGAGCTATTTAATTAGCAAAAACTAAATTAAACGAGTTATAAGTTATGTCATTTAACCGGAAACGCATGCATAGAGAAAACGCATGCATATTTTTCCAATATTTTGTTTACATTTGTTATCAATACTCAAACCGAGGTGGAGGGTATCTAAGATTCGGCACAGCCGAATTCAACACTCTTACTTGTTTTTTATTATTTCATTATTCCCGCTAGTTTAAGTGTTAGCCGCGTTTTCCGAAACAACTTCTTTTCGGTCGAATCGCAAATCTGGGTGCAAAACATAAACTTAAACTTACCTATTTACAAATGTCCGTGTTTTAAAAGATAACCAATTTAATAAAATGAACTTGTTTTATTTAAAAAATGTCATATGTATGTCATTAAAAGCAACTCCGGACCATTGCGGAATCTTCTCTTAATTTCATTGCCTCTTGAAGATTACGCGATATGAGGCATATTTTTGTATATACCACAACCCTGCTATCATAGCCTAGCCGATTAAAGTTTGTTTCGCCTGACCATGTTACTAGCTTCCACAGCTCAACCATCCAATTCCCATGTTCGCCTGCAAATTCAAAACGAGTGGCCGATGCTTGGTTAACATAAGCGGCTTCTTCACTTTTGCTTCCGATTACACTCCGCTTTTCCTGAGGCAATTACGAATTGTCTGATTGGACAGATAAATTTGTAGAGCCTTAGTTATTCCTTATTGGCATCTGTAGCATCCTCAATCCAATTCCTTATAGTACAAAACGTCTCACCATTCCCTTTGTAAGTGCATTGAGTTTAGTTTACCGCTTTACTTTATTATTTTCAATGATTTCACCGATATTTTACGGTAGCTTTGAAACGATCCCAATAGACATCGTATTTTCTTCTAATTTCACGCACAGATTTTTCATGTCGTTTCCAATTTTAGTTGGGATAACTTTAGGCATAGGTCTTTCTACTATAAGTGATATTTATATTTCAACTTAGAAAAAAATATAATAATGATGATGATGTTTTGTGCTTAATGCAACTACACTCAATCACGATGAAAGTGATTCTGAGTCGATCGGTATAATAAAAGATAGATAAGAATATTTTTGGTAGTTACCAACAGCGGCACAAAGTCATTATACCCAAACCACATAGTGGCATAGGGTATAAATAGCATAAAAAATGTAACAGTTCTTCAGTGCTTTTTAATTATTGTAATACAAAAAATATTTTTTATAAACAGTTTTTTATGAACTTCATAAACTCCATCACAATAAGGAAATGAAATAATACAAAAATTAAATGGGAAATTTTTAAGAGGAAATTATTAATTTGGGAAATTATTATGATTTTTTAAATAGTCGTACCATACAAATATTAAATATATATACAATATCTCCATGTTTATACATAAAATCGATTTTTGCATGTTAACGATATAAAACAAGTAAGAAAATTATAGTCGGTCTAGACCGACCATGCGTTTAGAGACCCTATCTCTCAGGCCCAACTAACTGGATATAGAAAATAAGCATAAATCAAATTTAAGTGGGATTTTTATTAATTTTTTTGGCTGCAGATATGAAAAAGTTCATATCGGATGATATATCTATATGGGGACTAGGCTCTATATGGGGCCTATGATTAAGAGTTGTCCCATAGGTATAATAAAAGATGGGTCTAGGTCAAATATTTTTGGTATTTACAAACAGCAGCACAAAGTCATTATACCCAAACCACATAGTATAAAAATCGTGTGCCATTCTGAAATTTACGAGGTTTGATAGCGGTTTGATAATAGCCTAATTTTAGCTGGACACATTTAGTCTAAAATTTTTCCAAGGTGATAACCTGATCTCTTACTGATAACCTGATCTCTTACTGTGGCATTTGGCCAATCTATGTGGACAAAAATCCAAAAATAAAAGTTGGCGTGTTGTCATAATTTTAATGAAAAATCTGTTTACTATGGATAAAATCACAATATGACGAGAAAAGTTATATTTTATTTTAAACTAGCTGTAACAAGATGTGCATCGCTACACCAATCGTAACAAAATAAATAACTGGGAATAAATTTTGTAGAAAACTATTTTGTTTATTTTTTGGCGATTTTTGATTTTGTCTATTTTTGTTTTTGCGTTTTTTTAATTTTGGCGATTATTGTTATTCGAGATTTTTGGTTTTGACGATTTTTGATATGCGCAATTATGCGCAATTTTTGATTTTGGCGATTTTTGTGATTCGCTATTTTCGGCTTCGGCGATTTTTTTGTTTTACGATCTTTGTTTTTTGGCAATTTTTGGCTTAAGCAATTTTAGTTTTTGTGATTTAGACGATTTTTGTTTTTTTTTGTGATTTTTGATTTTGGTGATTTTTGATTTTAGCGATTATTGATTTTGGCGATTTTTGGCTTTAGCTAGTTTTGTTTTTTGCGATTTTAGGTTTTGGCGATTTTTGATTAAAGCGATTTTTGTTATTCGCGATTTTTTATTTTGGCGATTTTCGGTTCCGGCAATTTTTGTTTTTGGTGATTTTTGTTCTACTGATTTTCGATATTCGCGATTTTCAGTTTTAACGATTTTTGACTTTGACGAATTTTTTGTGATTTTTGCTTTTGGCGATTTCTGTTTTTTATTCCGATTTTTGGTTTTGGCGATTCCTGTTATTCGCGTTTTCGGTTTGGCGATTTTTGATTTTCGCGAATCCGCCCATATTTTCAGCGATTACTCAAATTGGTAATTAATGTACTTCAGAAGAGTCACGACTGTCATTATGAAAGTACTTAATATTTTTGTGTATAATTGCCACGCCCATTGTTTGGGCAACTACGTACAATAATTATTTCAGACAAAGTTCCAAGGCTTTTTCTACTATAGTGCTCCAGTTATATGATATTAAATATTTACTTTGTATGGGGGTGACACGCCAATTGGTCCGAACTCGCCCACTTTTTAGCCGACTATTCACGACTATTATGGGGGTGCCGCGTCGTTACCTACTGTAAAAATTTCAAGATTATCCTTTAAACCACAAACAAATAAACGTACAAACATGCAAAACTCTATTTTTTTATATGTATAAGATAAATTTATATATTTCAATTTAAATATTTGATATACATAAATATTTAAGCGAATAGCGGGAAGCAGCTTTATGTGGAAACTATGACTATGAGTGGTCCTATAGGCTTTGTATTTGTACTAGTTATTTATGTGTGTAATAAACACACCTAAACCAATGTTGAGTGATATTTATGCTATATTATAATCCAGCTGATACGGAAATTCAAGTCGATCTCATAGGAATCATGTATATGGGGGCTAGGTCTTAACATGGACCAATTTTCAAAATTTCAATACAGATTGTCCTATGGCCGAAAAAGCTTAAATGCCAAATTTTATTATATATTTATATTTGTAACCTGTTTATTGATTCCGAAGTTTACAGATAGGGAGTCGGTGAAGGTGATTCGAACGGCATAAGAAAAGGTGGGTGGGTATAGGTCAAATATAATATGGTAATTACAAACATCAACACAAACCCATTATACCTTAACTACTATATATTGTAGTGTAGGGTATAAAAAAACTGTGACATTGATGCTGTTGGAAAATCAAATCCATTTCGACTCCTTTGGCACTTATTCACTTTGGAAAATCCTCTGCTTTAACTGTTCTTTGGTATCTGATGTAGCATAGTGAATCTATCCAGCGTCTAGGTGTGAAGCAACGCCATAACACCTTCAGGTTGCGCATTAACATCTTCAAAAATAATTCTGGAGTTGGGTTACTTATGGTCAATTATCAGTAATTGCGGTATGCATCTAGCTTACAGCTTTCTCATGCCCAAAAGATTTTTAAAAATTTAAAAAGCTCGCAAACCCTATAGGATAATATGGTCACTATCTAGCTTGTTCTTTGTGACAAATGTTTCAATTATATTGGAAGGACCTCTTAGAAGCTGTAGTTTGGCTAAAAATATAAGAAATATAATTGATTTAGAAATTTATCAGGCTGAAGTTCAATTGTTTTTACTTTTAATAAATATATCAGAATCTGTTCATTATACACTACACCACTATGTGGTTTGGGTATAATGACTTTGTGCTGCTGTTTGCAACTACCAAAAATATTTGACCTAGACCCATCGTTTATTATACCGATCGAATCAGAATCACTATCTGATTCGATTTAACGATGTCCGTCCGTCCGTCCGTCCGTCTGTGTGTCCATGTAAAGAGTAATCAAACTGCACGTCGCAAATATGAATATATTTCGATGAAATTTGGTATATAAGCTTTCACCGGCCACGGGATGAACGCTATTGAAATTGGTGAGAATCGGTCCATGTTCAGACCTAGCCCCCATACAAAAGGCCCCTATGAAATCAGCATAAATTGCCATAAGATCCAAATTATCATATAAATCTTAGTCAAATTGGGTGTGTATGTGTTTATTACATCCATTAATCAGTAGTCCAAAAATAATCCCTATGGGACAACTCTTAGTCATAGGCCCCATATAGAGCTGCTTCCCGATCTTCACTTAAATCTATCAAAAAACAAAAATAGTGCACGGATTCTTTTCAAATATTACTTGTATATATTTTTGCAAAATACAAGACACTTTACCAAAGATGGTCATGATCTGTCCATTTTTGGGGCTAGTCCCCATATAGATACAGCATCCGATATGAACTTTTTCATATCTGCAGCCAAAAAAATTAATAAAAATCCTACTCAAATTTGTTTTATGCTTATTTTCTATATCCAGTTAGTTGGGCCTGAGAGATAGGGTCTCTAAACGCATGGTATAAGGTATCGTATAGTCGGTCTAGACCGACTATAATTTTCTTACTTGTTTTTTATAGGAAACAAGTAAAAGAGCCGACATTTTTCGTTATCTGCTAAAAATAATCTGTAAAACCTGTACCAACTCTGGTTCATTTAGCAATTCTTAAGTATTAGTTTTCAAAGTACTACATGGGAAATACGTTTTTTTTTAAATTTTAAGTATTTTGAATATTCTCAAATTAAATTTATTGAATGTGAAATACTTTTCAAGCATACTTTATACAGATTCATATATATAAACATAACTATACGTTTTTTTCATAGAAGTCAAAAGTAATAAATTGTTTTTAAATTTTAAGCAAATATTTAATTTGGCAAGTTGCAAAATATTTTATGTACACCCTGCATTTTGTTGCTGGGTGTTATGAGTATTGTCGAATGTTTGTACGCTTTGAATAATATCGATCTTTAGCATAAATTTTTTTCTAAACAAATAGTTAGAAAGTTTATATAAAATTCCAGACCAATAGTTTACGCTGATTCTGAAACTATTTTGGCATCTTTCAATTTGTAGTTTCAACAAAATCTTTTGCTACGAAATCGCCACTTATCCCCGTTGCCCTTTTTAAATAAACTTTAATTCAGTAGTATCTATAATATTAATAGGCAGGGTGAGTTCTTGTGACCGATGTAAGTTTCACAGTTCTACCCCGATTTTGACAAAATATTGATCATTTGAAAGGTATTTCTTTTTAGCTGTTACCTAGATTTACAGATTTTCATCGTCTGGAATATTTTTTTGAAGTTATCAACGTTTGATGTTGTGTTTATTAAATTTGTTAATGTGTTTTGTTTGTTTTCTTCATTTAAAATAAGTTGAATTATGAAGCATACCTTTAGGGTCTTAATTAAATGAAAAAATAAAATATCCTACAATTTGCACTCCAATTTCGAGCGGTGGAATCTGCTAGTTATTATAAATTCCCCAAAGAAATCCATTACAGAATGTAAGAAGATACAAAAGTATTTTTATACACCCTTTCCTTTAACTCGTTGTGTGTTTGTCTGCCCAAAAAAAATTTGGATCGATTTTTAGCCATTTTCCCGTGATCCAATCGAGTTGAAACTTTGCAGACAGACTCATGGCGAAATTTTCGTTAAAAAAATTTTATTGCAGTATAAATCTGGATTTTTCGAAATTTCAATAGTTTTACATTGGCAACCATGTTTCATTTTCAGTCAATCAATTATTTAATTACATGACGGTAAACTTAATTTACAAAAGAAGGGAGTATAATAAAATCTTGGTTTTTAATGATTATGTTTTTTAAGAAATAAAATAATTTTCATCATACGTATAAGCCAAAAGCTTAGATATACCAAAGGATTTAATGTCCGCTTGCTGAGATGAGATTGAATTTTTATGCAAAACGTTTCTAATATTGGGGGTACATCTTAATACATAGATCTGTGGTTTTCTGGTATAACCGCGTATGTCCATTTTTGTCAGTTTTGAGTTAACGATGATGCCAAATATATTAATTTTTAACGCTCTTTACATATGTTAAATTAAAAAAAAAAAAAAAAATTGACCATTTCTGAGTTTTTTCTTTAAATTACGACGTAACTTAAATGTTTATTAAATTAATTTGCAGCACTATCGACGTATGTCAACCTACGTTTGATCGCTGACAAATTATTTTCTCAGAAAACGACACATAGCGACATACGTTGTTATTTATGAAAAAAAAATGCAAAATAGTTTTGGATTAGTTTTCAGTTTATAACCACTTGTAAAAACTAGTGTGTTTATTTCTGTTATTTTTTATCACTATTATTCTTGATACGTTGTTATATTCTCATCCTAACACCCGTTAACTTTTGTTGACGAACAAAAAAATCCATTTTTCAAGCAACAACAACTTATGTCTACATGGGGGGTTGCATTGGTAGTTTTCTTTTTCAAAGAAAACGACGTTTGTCGACATAAGTTGTTTTATCTGCACACACTTTAAGTGTAATTTACATATTGTTTTCTCGTCCTTCTCTAGGATCTATTCCTCTGAAGATTTTTGACTCAAAATTTTATATAAAGTATTTATTGCCCATATCTACAGGGCTGTTAAATAAAAAGCTCTAAAATCTTTATATCGAGCCCATAATTTCAAATATAACGTTTTTTGGCTCCCCTGAACATTTTGATTTTATGAAATACGCGGTTATTCTAGAAAACCACAGAGATATGCTCATCGTTGACTTACTATCTCTGGAACGATATATACTAAATTTTGAGTTGATGATGCATTAGCGCTAGAAGGTTCATTAACTCGATAAAACATAATAAATGGTTCCTGAATTGGATAAAACAAAATACTATAAAAATGCCAATAAATGGTTTTTGAGCTTACCAATAACTCTGTTTTTATGACAGTGAGTTCTTGGAGGCAAAATATTCACTATCGCACCCAAAATCTATAGTATTAATATTAAGCTAATAATCTTTAACGTACGACCTATTTGCCACTATTTTATTTGGCTATCTACGAAACAATGCAATGTAATGAGTGCTATCTAGTCAACATTTCTTAATTAGCTCGCTGTTTAAAAATATATTATGCAAATAATTTTATCGCATTAAACCACGCGCGGAAAACAACAATAACAAAATTTTGCTTTTGTTCATTAGTTGCAATTTATATATTTAAACAAATCTACCAGCTTTATTCCTTCCACAGCACTGTACAGTTTGTGATTCCGTTTGTAACGCACCGAAAATTTAATTGAACTTTTTAACAAATCGAGGCGATATAGCAATGTCCGTCTGTTCGTCTATCCGTCTGTCTGTCTGTCTGTCTGTTGAAATTACTCTCATTCGAAAAATAATCAATTTATCTTAGTAAGTTTAGGATAATTTTGCTCCTTATTATTTGGAGCAGGTTGAGCAATATATGGCAGCATTGAGCCAATATATGGCACCTCTAAAAATGCTAAAAATTCAGTTGTTGTAATAACTAAGTACTAAGTTTATCAAATTTTTAACTTTTTCAAATATTTTGTTTACATCTATAATATTAATAGACGATTTCTTGTGACCGATATACAAATTTTAGTTACAAACCGATTTTGACCAAACGTAACTAATTTGAAAGATATTTCTTTTTAGCTTTCTACCATGTTTACAGATTTGCACCATCTGGAACATTGTTTTTTTTTGAGTAATGCTCATTTAAAGTGGTGTGCATTTATTATAAATCTAAAAATCCCTGTGTTGAATTATGAATTGGCTAAATTTGATTAGCATACCTTAAGACTCTTATAAAATTATTTAATAAAAACACAGGTATAGATCTTATGTGCGTTCAACAAATATTTATAATAAAATATAATGCATTTTATTTAATAAGTGTTTAATTTTGAATTGGCTAAAATTCATTAGCATACCTTTAGGCTCTTATAAAATTATTTTTTATATGAACAAATAAAATTTCCTAGAATTTTCACTCGAATCTCGAGAGCTCGGCTAGTTTGTTATAAATGGTGCAATTAGTTCAGATATTAATGTAAAAATAAAACCCAGGAAAGAGCATAAAAAATCGGCATTATCGAATTGAACACTCTTAATTGTTTTGTTTGTTTTTGGTACACTCAAACAAATTAGAAATATTTATTATGTTGATATTATGATACGTCGCTTTCAATTTTATAAATTTAAATTTTTACGATAGAATTTATTGGAAATCTCTAGGTTATTGTTGACATCCTGCTTATGAGTACAAATTTACAAAAATTTCGTATGACACTGATAGCGGTATCGTGCGAAGAATATAAATATTTGAGAATATTTTTTGAAAATTTTATCTTCTGATATTTTTAAGTCCTTTGGAAAAGAAACAATATAAACTGTAAATGCAGTCTACTAAAACTTTCATTTTCAGAAATCATGGCGCTTACACTTTTTTTTGATGATTTATCACTCTATGCATATTTTTGTATACTTTGGTAGGGTACATGTAATAATATTCAACCATTAGCTCTTTCTGAGCCAATAAAGCACCAATTTAACTATCAAGCAATTTTTTTTTTATTTTTTTCTCATAATTTATTACTTTGAGATTGTGTTGTTTGTATTATTTTTTTATTTTTATTAAAAAAATAAATAATTGTACAAAAAACTGTAACTTACAGTCAGTATTTTGGATGGCTTTAAAATTCATTTGCACCTTATGCTTCAAATTTCCATTTGTCAACTTCAATTATGCAGTTTTTGTTTTGCTTTTTGCCATATTTGAGCATGACTGAGTAATATGCATAAAAAAACATGCAAATATGGTACTATATACTAACATGTTTTTGTTGTCTATGTTTTTGTTAAAATTACTTTAAAATATGTTGTTCATAATGTACATAAAAGCTGTTGATTTATTTATAACTTGGAGCATCACGAAATATTTTACAACATATTAATTTAGTATGAGTAAATAAAATAAATATGGATAGAAATTAAATTTATTATCAACAAAATTATCAACTAATTACACTGTTTTTAACGTTTTCGAATTCGCTGATCCGCATATGAAGTAAGTTTTTTCTGACTACAAGTCTTAACGCTCTACTAAATCGATAGCGGGGGCGGAGAGTGTTATTATTTTTGAGAGGAAAATTTTTTCCTTTGGCACCTATCAAATTATGTCCCTTCCTCCCTTACAAATGATAAAATTTGTAAAGCTTTTTAGAAATATATTTTTTTTAATTTAGTTAAATAGAACATTTTTTATGGGACTAAGGGAAGCGCTTGGTAAATGTGGGAAAATGCATGCTAAATTATGGGAAAATGCCTGTTAAGTCTATAGGAAATGCATGCCAAATGGTAAAAATGCATGTCAAAAATGGCAATATGTTTGCTAAATTTGGGCAAATTTATGGGAAAATGCATGCTTAAAATGGAAACTTTTCTATTAAAAATGAGAAAAATTTACATGCTAAATGTAGGGAAATTACATGAGCATACTGAATTAAGAAAAATGATTTTCAAAGCTGCAAATAAAAAAAATCTTTCGAAAAGACAAAAACATGCACATAACATGCCTTTTTACCATTTAGCATGCATTCTCTATACACTTAACAGGCATTTGCCCATAATTTAGCATGCATTTTCCCATTTCTGTACAGCAAAACCAATTCTCTCATTTTTTATTTCAATTAAATTGCGAATATTTGACCCAATAAAATACCTGTAAAATAAACAAAAATTATTTTCGGAAGGCAGACTTAGTGACGTAGCAATTTATCTACTTACATCTGATACTAAACACGGTTGTGAAAGTTGAAGTTCATCTTTTGAATCAACCGCCACATATAGGATTTCGCCTCCTCTGTGCATGGGGCGAGTTTTATGTGTCATCTACATCGAAGCTATTCAAAAAATGAGGCCAGAATTATGACAGAAAATACTTGCTTTTTGTCCCACGATAACGGTGCCTTATCGGATACCGTTACACTGCATACCCTTTTCAAGACAATTTTGCATAACGTGCAACAACCACCGTATTCTCTTGATTTAGTGCCATATGACTTGTGGCTATTCAGTAAACTTAAAAGACCACTTTGCGGATACCGTATTGAGTCCATTGAGGAGAGCTAAATCGCTGTGCGCTTTAGGACCTCTGTTAGCTGATTTGGCATCGATTTAACGAACTTCGAACTATCGTTGTTACTTATTTTACCCCACTCATTTTGCTTTTTAACATTTCCTTTGAATTTATTCTAAAAAATCTTCTCCCAGGCCCAGTTGTTGTGGACTTTCTTTTAAAATGTTTATGTATCTAATTTGATTCATTATTTATTTATTTATTTATTTATTTATTTGTTTGTTAAATGCTATCACAACAAGATAAATCTTATAAGTTAAAGTGATAGCTTAATAATTTGCAAAGTATTATATGTTTTAGAGCTTATTTTAGTATAATGATACATTAGATATAATACAATTATAATTTATTGAACGAAAAATAACAATTTTCAAGGTAATTTTACCAATTCCTTCACTAGTTCCTTTTTAAAACGTAACGTGTTGCTTTCTGTTTGAACGTTATTGTCTAATTTATTCCAAAGACGTGTAGTATAGATGAAAAATTGTCTTTCCGAAATAAGGCTTCTAAATTTTGGTAATATCATATTCTTCCCACGCTGAGATCTAGCAAAAGTAATTTTTGTGTAAAGATATTCAGGCTGCTTTTCGTATACGATTTTATGCATCAATACAAGGCATTTAAATCGTAGTAGATTTTCAAAAGTCATATTAAAAATCTGATACGAAAATGCCGATATACTGTCACTTCGTTTTTTGGTAAATACGTATCGAGCTATATTGTTATAGACAACAGTAAGTTTTTTAGTATCAGTACTGTCACAGTTTGCAAATATTTCACACCCATACAGCAGAGTTGGTATGAGATATGTTTTGGCCAAGAGCATTCTTATGTTAAGAGGCGTCGAGGATTGAACAGCCCATAAATTTCAGAAAGGGAATGCAAAGCGTAAACGACAAGATATTGGGCACGCGTAAAGCTATAAATATGGATTTTATTTGGAACATAACCCGTGTACCGTTAGTTCATGCATTCAGACGAACTGGACAAGGAAACATCACAGTTCCGTATGTCAAAATAATTATGACGACTAGCGTGAAGTGAATATTTTTCATCTAATTTTAACATATTTTTTTTAAGCCTAGTGCCGCGAAGCCGAGTGGCTTATCTGCAGATTCTAATTTGGCTAGTTTTTTTTTTTTTTTTTTTTTTTTTTTTTTTGCAGCGACAGACCAAAGAGTCTGGTGGGAATCGAAGCCACGACCCCCGCATGACAGGCGAGCACGCTACCTACTAACCTACCGGGGCGCATTTTTCATGAATTTACTTTTTTCTTTGATTTGTGTGTAAAAAATCTTCAATTTTCATATGAATCCGCTCAAGTCTCAGAAACATCGGAAAGTATTGTAAAAATGGAATTATATAAAACACAAATTATGAAAATGCAGCACAGAGGAGAAAACTTTAATTGCGATTTACTCAAAAACTTGTTTTGACACACTAGGTGTAGGTGTCCCAAAAAAAATTTTTTTTCGATTTTCATGGCCCCCCAGCATTTTTTGGAAGCTTGTAATGTAAAGTATTTTGTGATTTTTTTTCAGATTTTTCGGAAGAGGTTTAGAGGTCGCTTAAGTCGAATTTTACCCCAAAATCGGGTTTTCATGGCATTTTTTGAGTTTTACTTATTACTTGGCCCATAACCACGATTTCCTTGGTTACGAAGTCAATATTTTAAAGTTTGATGACGATTTAACACAGTCGATTTTAGCATTGTTTATTTTCAAGTAAACATCAGTATCTACGGTAATCTCATTTTTCGCAGTAAAAATATACTTCGATTTGGCAGGATTAAGACTAAGACCATTTTTGACTGCCCATTTATATATATTATTTAAATCATCATTAATTAACTCAGTGCAGGTTTCAATATTCTGTATTTTTGTGCTGATGTATACCTGTACGTCATCTGCATACATTTGGACGCTACAGTGTTTAGGAACTCCAGGGAGATCATTTATGTACATACAGAAAAGTAAGGGGCCAAGTATGGAGCCTTGCGGAACTCCCCTGTCAACGTTGAGGGCTGATGAAGTTATACCATTTAGGTAGACAATTTGTTGGCGGTTTGAAAGATATGAGGACATGAATTTATAGGCTGATTTAGAGAAGTTAAAAAATTTTATTAGCTTAGAAAGAAGGATTGAATGATTGACCGTATCAAAAGCTTTACTGTGGTCTAATAGCACTAAATAGGAAACCATGTTTACATCAAGTTTAGACCTGAGATCCTCTACGACGTCGATTAAAACTGTGATACAACTTCTTCCTTGCCTAAAACCTGACTGCTTTTCTGATAGCATTAGCATTTTTAAATAATCATTTATTTGTTTATACATCAATTTTTCCAAAACTTTTGATAAAAATGGCAGTATCGCAATTGGTCGAAATTCTGTGTTGTTTTTCGGGATTGGGATAACTTTAGCTTGTTTCCACATATCTGGGAATATCGACTTAGTAAGGCTCGTGTTAAACATGTAGGTAAAAAATGGTAAAAGTTTTGGGATAATAATTTTAATAAACTTCGGACTGACTTTATCCACGCCAACAGCATTTGACTTAATTGATAGTATACTTTCCAGAACTTCCGATTGTTCAGCACATCGAAAAGAAAAACCATTTTCTACAGGCACAGATGGGTTATTTTCATATTCATTTTCAGTCGGTGTATCTACTTGGATCTCAACAAATTGAGTGTTTAGATTGTCAACATCAACATCAATATTGGCATCACAAATATTTTTTTTTACCAATACCTATTGACCGTATTTCCTTCCATTTTTGTTTACTTTCCATAGCAGATGAAAATTTTTGTTCGTAGTATGACGATTTTACAGTATTGATTGTGTTAACAACTTTATTTCTTAAAGATTTATATAAAATATGTAATTGCGGGGTTTTAAATCTTTTCCATCTGTTATAACTGGCGTCACGACGTTCGATTAAGCTTTTAATAGTAGAATTAAACCACGGTGGCTGCGTGGCCTTGGCAATTTTGGTCTTAACTGGCACAACATTATTATAAATATCAATGAGGTTGTTATGAACGAAAGTTACCTGATCATTTACATTTTCATAATCGTAAATCAATCTGCAGTTAACATCATTGAGCTTTTGGTTCAACATTTCATAATTAATATTTCGAAAATCACGAAAAGTAAATTGATCGTCTGGTGCTTCAATCGGGTTGTCATACACAATCAAGAGAAGGTCATGCCTCGAAAAAACTGGTGCAGAAATCTGATCATACAGCAATATTTTCTTTTTCTGGTTCACAAAAAATACATCAAGTAAACTGTTAGAGCCACTAGGGAAGTGAGTTGGAATAGTTGTATTTATAGGTTGTAAGCCTAGGATTTGCATGGACTCTATAAGCTCATTATCAACAAGAAGATTGCAGTTAAAATCGCCAGCTATAATTATATCATTATACAAAGGCATCAGTGGTTCAATTGTTTCTAAGAATTTGGAAGTATCAATATCTTTTATAGACTCAATAAAAACGAATTTGCTAACCTAGTAGCTTGCCATATAGCTCTAAACCAGAATGCCCCCTCCACCGTTGGCAAAAGATTTTCTTTATTTAAAGCAGTTCCACTTTTTCATCACTCTATCCTTTTCCGTATTATATTTAAAGTAATAGTGAAGGTTGGAGGTTATACACAGACTTTTTTTATTAATAAACCATTAAAAAGTATAAAGTATAAGAATAACTTAACTTAATATCTATAATATTAATAGGCTAGGCGATTTCTTGTGACCGATGTTTTGTTCTACCGTTTTATTCCGATTTTGACCAAACGTATATTATTTGAAAGGTATTTCTTTCTTTTTTTAGCCGATTTGCAGATTTACAGATTTTTAAATTTTTTCCTTTATTTTGAGTAAATTGCATTTAAAGTTGCTACTAACACATACAGAAAACAAGTAAAAATATGATATATGATACCCTATACCATGCGTTTAGAGACCCTATCTCTCAGTCCCAACTAACTGGATATAGAAAATAAGCATAAACCAAATTTGAGTGGGATTTTTCTTAATTTTTTTGGCTGCAGATATGAAAAATTTCATATCGGATGCTAAATCTATATGGGGACTAGGCCCAAAAATGGACCGATCCTGATCATATTTGGTAAGGTCTCTTGTATCTTGCAAAAATATATACAAACAAAATTTGAGAAGAATCAGTGCATTATTTTAGTTTTCTGATAGATTTAAGTGAAGATCGGGAAGCAGCTCTAGATGGGGCCTATGACTAAGAGTTGTCCCATAGAGATAATTTTTGGACTACTGATTAATGGATGTAATAAACACATACAAACCCAATTTGAATAAGAATTATATGATAATTTGTATCTTATGGCAATTTAAGTCGATTTCATAGGGGTCACTTGTATGGGGGCTAGGTCTGAACATCGACCGATTCTCACCAATTTCAACAGCGTTCATCCCATGGCCGATAAAAGCTCACGTACCAAACTCGATCAAAATATATTCATATTTGCGACCTGTAGTTTGATTAAAAGCTTTACATGGACACACAGACGGACGGACGGACGGACATCGTTAAATCGAATCAGATAGTGATTCTGATTCGATCGGTATAATTAAAGATGGGTGTAGGTCAAATATTTTTGGTTGTTACAAACAGCAGCACAAAGTCATTACAAACCACATAGTGGTATAGGGTATAATTATACAATGCTATGCGTGTGTTTATTAAATTTGTTAATGTGTTTGTAATAAAAATGAGTTTGTTTTTTTTTTTTTTTTGATTTGCGAATTGGCTATTATTGATTATCATATCTTTAGGGACTAAGAATAAAATTTCCTAAAATTTGCACTCGAATTTCGAGGGCCGAAATCTGCTAGTGATATATAAATACATTAATACTTTAATTAATATACCACTATGTGGTTTGGGTATAATGACTTTGTGCTGCTGTTTGTAACTACCAAAAATATTTGACCTAGATCCATACGTCTAGACCCATCCGTCCGTCCGTCCGTCCGTCTATCTGTGTGTCCATGTAAAGCTTGTAATCAAACTGCAGGTCGCAAATATGAATGTATTTCGATGAAGTTTGATATATAAGCTTTTATCGGCCATAGGATAAACGCTATTGAAATTGGTGAGAATCGGTCCATGTTCAGACCTAACCCCCTTACAAATGTCCCCTATGAAATCAACATAAATTGTCATAAGATCCAAATTATCATATAAATCTTAGTCAAATTGGGTTTGTATGTATTTATTACATCCATTAATCAGTAGTCCAAAAATGATCCATATTACACTACTCTTAGTCATAGGCCCCATATAGAGCTGCTTCCCGATCTTCACTTAAATCTATCAAAAAAACAAAAATATTGCACTGATTCTTCTCAAATTTTGTTTGTATATATTTTTGCAAAATACAAGAGACTTTACCAAACATGGTCAGGATCGGTCCATTTTGGGGCCTAGTCCACATATAGATATAGCATCCGATATGAACTTTTTCATATCTGCAGCCAAAAAAAATTAATAAAAATTCACTCAAATTTGTTTTATACTTATTTTCTATATCCAGTTAGTTGGGCATGAGAGAAAGGGTCTCTAAACGCATGGTATAGGGTATCGTATAGTCGGTCTAGACCGACTATAAATTTCTTACTTGTTTTTAAATTATAATGTTTTAAAATGTGCCTTCTAAAAATCTTTCATATGTATAACAGTCTTTCTATGCGGGTTCTTCCTTTCTGAATATAATAGATTTTTACAACATGATCCAGCTAATTAAATCCGAGATATTTAGGAAATTAAAAATATTCTGTTTTTTTTTATATGAGACAGGAAATGCACAATGTTCTACCATAAAAGTTGAGGAAATCAAATATAATTTTCAGGCCAGATGTGGCTATTGAATGGGGATTAGGTTCAAAATGGTCCGATCATGAATAGTTTCAGTAAAGACACTTTTATAATTCAGTGCAACAAATATCATATTTTTATGTCTTCTAATTGCCCTTGCGCCAGTTTAATTCTTAAACAATCTTTTAGAAATTCCATTGCAATAAGAACTTAAGTAAAATTATATTTACTCATTCATATAAATATTTACACATGCTAGGAGAAATGTTTTTTTTTTTTTTTTAATTGAATGAGTAGAGGATAAGTAATTAAATTCAAACCACAACCGGATAAAGGATAAAAGGAAAAGGAAAATATCAAAAGAGATGTACATACATTTACAACCAGCATGTGGGTGAACGACAAATGAAAGTAAATTAACTGTAGAGCATGTGATACGAGTGGTACTACGTAGCTACGTACCTAAATGAAGATTTGTGGTTTCACTTGTTGAAAATTAACAAAAAAAAGTGGTCGACTAAATCCCCTGAATATAAACAACTAACTATAGTAATGAAGTATATTTAATACTTGAAGTTTTTTTAAAAGAAAACATAAAATTTTTTTTTTTAATCCAAAGCACGTTGACGAGAGAAAAATGGTACAATGTGAATTAGACAAAAGCTAAAGTATCTTCCAAATAAAAGTGTTCAATGATTTAGTTTTATGGTCTGCGAGTGTAAATACTTTAATTAGAATTGCTTTACAGTTTTTGCAGAAGCAAAAGTTTTTTTAAAACATTGGCAGTGGCAACGTTTTAGCTTTTATTGGGAAAATTTTGTAATTTTTGCTTTGATTTTAATACTTTTTCATCAATTTGTACTAAAGTTCACAGCCCTAGGTATGGCTAAGTCTACCTTCTAATTTAAGGATCGAAAAGCAAATGTTTTTTTTACGGACGAAGAACATTGTTTCCACATTTAATAGACTGCCGAGGTTACTTTAAGAACTCTGAAACTTTAAACTTCACTCATAGTAAAAAACCGGTCTACTACCAATACTGTTAATAGACTACTTCAAATTTTGAGCAATCCGTATCATGTAGTGTGTGCTTGAGAACCTCGAGAATTTGTGCAAAAATGCACAAAGGGAATTTAGAGCGAATGCTCGTAAAACATTATTTTTTGCGGTAAAACCCGTCACCGAAATCAACGAATGTTTTGATAAATGCTATAGGACTCTGCACTTCAAGTTTCAGGTTTTAGAATTGGTTTACTGAATTCCGTTATGAACAAGTAACGCCCACAAAAGTTCGCCATGCCAGAAATTGTAGACAAAATCCATGGAATGATATTGGCCGATTGGCTGAGGCTGTACCATTTAAGCTGAGCGGGTTCGTCACATTTTACGTGTGTATTTGGACATGAAAAAGTAAAACCGTGTGACCATTTTAAAGGATTGTTTGGTGATGTTAAATTGTAATCCAAAGGAGGTTTCCTGCAGTTTGGTAAACATGGACAAACTATGGATCCATTACAATACCACAGACACCAAGGAACAGTCAAAGCAGTGAACTTCTACGGGTGAATGTACACCAAATAATGCCAACAACGATATGGGGATAGTTTTTTCGGATGCATGTGATGTCATTTACATCGATTACCTTGAAAAGAGTAAGACGATCACTGACGATTATCAATCACAATGATTTGAAGCAAAAATGACAGCCTCTGGCGAAGAAAAAATTATCTTACTCGTTTCTTATGACAACTCATCGGCACCACGTGCAGGGGGGTAAATTTCTATTTCACAATACAATCATAAAAACAGCGTAACATGTGAGCCGTAAGACAAATCGGTGTGACTTATGATTGCATTGGTGAAAAAATTATGATATGTAATAACTTGTTTGAAAATGAAAAATATAAAGTGAAAAATTAAAAATGAAAAATAAAAAATGAGAAATAAAAAATTAAAAATTAAAAATTAAAAATTAAAAATTTAAAATTAAAAATTAAAAATTAAAAATTAAAAATTAAAAATTAAAAATTAAAAATTAAAAATTAAAAATAAATAAATTAAAAATTAAAAATTAAAAATTAAAAATTAAAAATTAAAAATTAAAAATTAAAAATTAAAAATAAAAATTAAAAATTAAAAATTAAAAATTAAAAATTAAAAATTAAAAATTAAAAATTAAAAATTAAAAATTAAAAATTAAAAATTAAAAATTAAAAATTAAAAATTAAAAATTAAAAATTAAAAATTAAAAATTAAAAATTAAAAATTAAAAATTAAAAATTAAAAATTAAAAATTAAAAATTAAAAATTAAAAATTAAAAATTAAAAATTAAAAATTAAAAATTAAAAATTAAAAATTAAAAATTAAAAATTAAAAATTAAAAATTAAAAATTAAAAATTAAAAATTAAAAATTAAAAATTAAAAATTAAAAATTAAAAATTAAAAATTAAAAATTAAAAAATTAAAAATTAAAAATTAAAAATTAAAAATTAAAAATTAAAAATTAAAAATTAAAAATTAAAAAAAATTAAAAATTAAAAATTAAAAATAAAAATTTAAAAATGAAAAATGAAAAACGAAAAATTAAAAATGAAAAAAAAAATGAAAAACGAAAAATAAAAAATGAAAAATAAAAAATGAAAAATAAAAAAAGAAAAATGAAATATTAAGAAAGAAAAACGAAAACCCAAAACTGAAAAATAAAAATTAAAAATGAAATGAAAAATTAAAAATGAAAAAAGAAAAATGAAAAACGAAAAATGAAAAATAAAAACGAAAAATTAAAAATTATCGGGTTGAAATAATAAATAATAATAAATATTTTTATAGTAGCAGAGCCTGCAGTTGATTGCCATAAATGATACATAGATTACGCTTTCTGTTTGATTTTAAAAAAGTGCCATAAAAAAATCTTTAATTACTAGATCTCCCCTGTGATCGGACTCACATGGATTTTTTTTTGTTTACAACGCAGAAAATGCAGTATGGTAACTATAAGCTGCAGAAATAGTATTCGTACGTTTACTGTATGACTTACGCAACGACGTACAGGTCTGTTACAGCTTTTTTTTAATAAAAGACTGTTTTGATGTCAGTAAAATAGAATCCCACTATTACTGCTTCACACATTAATTCAAAGAATCCGTCTGCAAAGAGATCCTTGAAGATACCATATTCAAAATATGAAAAAAAAAAAATTGACTATCAGGGTTGTGTAGCACGTGAAAATGGATTCATTTCCAATGTCAAAGGAAAAGCAAATAAGGCCCAGAATTTGTGGAAAATGTTTAATATTCAGATGAATACAAGTTTGCATTTTCGTAATTAAAGAAATTATTTTGCCAACGCTTAAACACGTTGGAGGTGGAATTATGGTTTGAGGTTGTACGGCAGACAATGGGGTTGAAATTACCACCCCAATAACCGGCTGCTAATCCTATATAGCATTTGTGGGATTTACTGGAGCGTAGAATTCGTCGGCAAAAACTAACTTCAAAAGGAAATGTTAAAAAGAGTCATTCTGTAAGAGTCGAATAAAATAAGTAGAGGTTAATTTAAAGCTGTTTGAGTTGATACCACACAGTAAATGCTTCAGAATGACTACCTTCCAAACTCTTGGAAAACTTCACAGATTATTGTGATCCACAAACCTGGTAAAGACAAAACACTTGCTTCATCCAATAGACCATAAGTCTTCTTCAGTGTCTATCCAAATTATTTGAGAAATTGCTATTGGCAAAAATTATGCCTTATCTTACCGTTTGTAAAGAACACGGCACAATTGAATAAGTAAATTGCATAACGCGTCGGATAACACGAACATTTGATGATAGGAATTACTGTTCGGCTATCTTCTAAGACGTTGCCCAAGCATTCGATAACGTATGACCCTAAGGTCTGAGTGGGCCGCAAACTCTGTCATAGACAGGGCTGGATCTCAGTGTATACCGACGGTTCGAAAATAGAAGAGGGTGCAGATTCAGGGGTCTACTCCGAGCAATTTGTCATTCGGGTAACTCGGAAAATCCCAGACATATGACTCATGTAATTCTTATTGCAGCGAAAATAATTCTGGAACGGGATATGGATCCAACGACCATTAACATTTTCGCGGACAGTCTTGTAGCTCTCAAAGCTCTGAAATCGCGGAAAGTTAGATCGAAGTATGTGGGGGAATGTATCAGGTCGCTCGACCGGATCCGGCAGCACACCGTGAGGCTGATATGGGTTCCAGGACATAGTGGGGTCAAAGGAAATGAGCTGGATTCTTCGATGATCTGCGCTACTTCTTGAGGGAATCTGGCTGGTTCAGAAGGGACGCATAACGGACGGAAGGGGTCTTTTTCACTTGTTCTTTTCTTTTCTTTTTCATTTTCCATACCCCTTACACTATATATCTGTACTCTTTAATCCCTCTTCCTATCTCTACCTTCCGGCACTTTCTAAAGGGTATCACAAAAGGTCATATGGCGTCCGAGTTATGATACAACCATTCTTAGCATACGCAAGAACCCCAGAATTGCACCAATGTTCGTAAATGAACACCTACGCGATGCTAAGGTATGGCTTTTTACCAGGAGAATCAAGGTAAATGAACGAAATTGCAAACATGTGACGGCCCGAAATCAGTATCCTCAGTTTCTCTGAACAACTTTGTACCACACACCAACGACGTTGTCTACCTTAGCGTTCATTTGGATCGACGCCTTATATGAAGCTAAGAAAACTCAAATAAACTTAAAAGCTTCTAGTCTACATTGGCTAATCAACCAGCAATCCAAACCCTTGAGTACAAAGTTCTATTGTATAATAGAATAATGAAGCCAATATGGACATATGGCGTCCAGCTTTGGGAAAACGTATTTAAAACCAACATCGATGTTGCGAATAATAACAAGAGCTCCTTGGCAAAAAAGGAATGAAAATATACACAAAGACTTGAATATTTCTTTAGTGAAGGAAATGCCCCTTCTGCAAACAAATTCTTAGATAAAATTGGAAACTCACCCGAAAGCACTTGCAAGAAATCTGAAAAACACTGCAGGAATAATACATCTTCTACGAAACGACATGCCTACAATACCATAGGACCCAGCTGGTTATTGTCTTTAAACTTTAACAAAGTTATAACTGGTAAGATCTATAAAAAAAACACCTAACATCAAAAAACACCTAAATGAAAGCAATATCTCGTGAACTTACGTATTAGTATTTTCTAAATCCGTATGTGGGACATGCGCAAAATCGACTTATAGTTTCAATATGCAAGACCAGTGATAGTTAATGAAAACTCTACATCACGCTAAATGTAGGATGTCTGTTACGCTATATCTCGAAATCTAGCTGGCCGAAGAAGACACCATTATGAAAATCGAGACCTATTACCATCCTCAGTTTTTTTATTATTAGAACACATTTAGTTTTACCTGGACTATCAAATGATCTGCGCTGCATTAGTTAATTAATTAAATTAGTTAATTAAAGAGAAATTATTTATTTACATTTTTGTTGTCAAAATTAATTAAAAGTAATATTTTCCCATACAGTCCCATTTTAAATCTTTAAGTCACATGAGGCACGCTTAACCAATAATTTTTTAACATTTCTAGGTGGAGTTACATAACACATTCCGAAATTTTTTGTACACCTTATACATATGTAACTATCGCCATATAATTATGACGATCTTTTTCAGGTTTGATTTATTCTTATGTTTTATGTCCGATAATTAGTCTCGTCGCATTTTGTTTAAGTCTCCTCTACATGCTGGTATCCATTTCAAGGACAGATGCTTTTTTTGTGTTCTTCGTATGTCTTGTGCGGCCGTTCGCCACCTTTATATTGCCAAATGGAGCTGAGATATTCACAATTTGTTTAAAATATTTTATATTCCACAAATTTAAACTAACTTGCCTTGCAAACTTACATACATATATTTTAGATACATTATTCATACACTACACGGATTGAAAAGTACGTGGCCTCACATAGGGGTAGCGTACCATGCTTCAATTTTGTCTGGTTATTCGGCAGGGCCAACAGTTAGAAAAAATGCGTCAAAATTTCCTGATATTTCATTAATTAGAAAAAAAGTTACCGTTATAAAAATGATGCTGCTTTTAAAGTTTGAGAAAAAAAAAATGAATTGCAAAGAGTGTGGTGCTTAAACATTGTTTTTTGGTGAGAAAATATACTGTCGAAGTCAAAGAATGGATTGATAAACATTATGGTGAATCTTCACCGTCATATTCAATCGTTAAAAGGTGGTATTCCAAACTTAAACGTGGTTGTACGAGCTCAAATGATGCAGATCGTCCTGATCGTCCAAATGTGGCAGTTACCGCAGAAAACGCAAGAAAAGTGCATCAACCGAGTAAGTTCGGCATTTATTATATGATCATTTAAATACGAAAATGCTTTCTGCTCTGTGGGTGCCGCGATTTTTAACAGTTAAACAAAAACTGTAACGTGTACATTATTCAAAGTATGCTTCGGAGATGTTTGAAGTAAGTTCGACCGAATTTTTACGTCGATTTATAACAATGAATGAGCCGCAGATTAATTATTATATTAAAAAAAAAAAAAAAAATACGCCGTAGTGCTTACAAACGTGCGAAATCCGACCAAAGCGGCCAAAGGTTCAACAATCAGCTGGAAAGGTTATGACCAGTGTTTTTTGAGATGCACGTAGTATAATATTTATTGATTATTTGGAGAAAGTGAAAACAGTAACTGCGAAGTACTATGTTTAGTTATTGGACAGATTGGATGAAGAAATTAAGAAAAACCGACTCCACTAAAAAAGAAAAAAATCTTGTACCATCATGACAATGCACCGGCGCATTCATCTGCTTTGGCTTCAGAAAAATTAAAGTCTTTATATTACAAATTGTGTCCCCACTGCCCGTGTTCTCCAGATCTGGCGCTTACTATTTGGTGATTACTATTTGTTCCCAAGCTTAAAATGATGGATTCAGGGAAAGAGATTTTCCACAAATGAAGAAGGCATATCAGAGACGGAAGCCTATTTTGAAGGGTTTGACAAATCGGATTTTTTCAAGGCTATCAAGATGTTAGAGGATCGTTGGAAAAAGTGGATTTCATTTAACGGATATTACGTTGAGGAATAATATTGATTTCAAATCCAAAAAATTGGTATTTCATTGTTAGGCTACGGAGTTTTCGCTCTATGTCGTACACTAATAATTTTTAAAGCTTTAATATAACTAATCAAGATTATTTACTTGAAAAATGCTTTTCAATATATTTTTCGCTTCATCATGCATTTTAACGTTTTTTAGTATTCTAACTACGTTGTCATCACTGGGTTTGACGCGCAAAGAAAGTAGTTTGCACGTAATTTTCTCAGACTTTTTCTTTTTTTGTAAATGTTGGCTATAAGTTACTCATACGTGTTTAAGGTAACAATGGAAGAGTTTGAAATATTTTGTTTTCTGTTTGCTTTTACTTAGGTCATAAAGTTCCTGTGTACTTAAGGATTACATTTTGGAAACATCCGGTAATTACACTCAAACAAGAGCATTGAAACTTTCAGTATATTAAGAAATATCGATGTAGCAAAAATTTTAAAGTATTTGAAATTTTGAAGGGAATATTATAGATTTAAAATTTTTAACATAAACAGCTTAAGATATGACATTTTTAATTTCCTTTCGTAAACTGATTTATTGTGACTACCGAATTTAAAACTAATCATAAGTTATGGTCTCAACTTATTTAAAATTTCAATGATTATCTTTTAAAATTGTTTTCAAATTTGCTAAAAATTTTTTCTATTTTTACAAATATAACAAGTACGAAAATTATAGTCGGTCTAGACCGACTATATGATACCCTATACCATGCGTTTAGCGACCCTATCTCATATGCCCAACTAACTGGACATAGAAAATAAGCATAAACAAAATTTGAGTGGGATTTTTAATAATTTTGTTGGCTGCAGATATGAAAAAGTTCATATCGGGTGCTATATCTATAGGGGGACTGGGCCCAAAAATGGACCGATCCTGACTTTGTTTGGTAAAGTCTCTTGTATTTTGCAAAAATATATACAAACAAAATTTGAGAAGTATCAGTGAAATATTTTTGTTATTTGATAGATTTAAGTGAAGATCGGAAATCAGTTCCATATGGGGCCTATGAGTAAGAATTATCCCATAGGAATAATTTTTGAACTACTCATTAATGGATATAATAAACGCATACAAACCCAGTTTGAGTAAGATCTATATGACAATTTGGATCTTATGGCAATTTATGTCGATCATAGGGGTCATTTGTATGAGGGCTGGGTCTGAACATGGACAGATTCTCACCAATTTCAATGGCGTTCATCCTATGGCCGATAAAAGCTTATATAGTAAATTTCATCAAAATATATTCATATTTGCGACCTGCAGTTTGATTACAAGGTGTACATGGACACACAGACGTGTCCGTTCATCTGTCCGTCCGTCTGTCGTTAAATCTGATCAGTTAGTGATTCTGATTCGATCGGTATAATAGAAGATGGGTCTAGGTCAAATATTTTTGGTAGTTACAAACAGTAGCACTAAGTCATTATACCCAAACCACATAGTGGTATAGGGTATAAAAAAAATAATCTAGCCCATAAAAACAAAGTTTTTATTAAAACTCTTTCTTATCTTATGCATATGAGTTTTGAACAAGGTTCTGAAAATACACACATCAAACACACAATGTTCTGTTCTAAAGCAGCTAACACATATTTTTATTTTCATATCAATTATGTGTTTTTCTAAATTTTGGGCGGTGCCCAACACAATCATGACTGCGTTTCGTTTTAAGAAACCACACAGATTCGAGTGTAGCTTTATTTTAAGTTTGTTTTCTTGCACGTGTACTGCTAAAAAAACAGAACATGTTCTTCAACGCGTACATCTAAACATTAACACACTACCCATCCGCGATAGGAAACAAAACGAAATTAAGTCATAAACAACATATAAAATTGCTTTGTTTTCCATTTTATTTCTATCTTTTTATTTTAATTATTTTTTTTTTTTTATTATTACCTTTTTATTTTTATTTTTTTATAACTGCTAATGAATTATTTTAGATTTTTTTAAATACATTTGGTTGAAACAATTGTTGTCGTTATTATAGGGATGTTTCAGATTTTTCCGATCGCGAGTGGATAATGGTTTAATTTTTAGACGTCCGCGTTGAAGAACATGTTCTGTTTTTTTTTTTTTTTTAGCAGTACACTTACAAGAAAACGAACTTAAAATAACGCTACACTCGAATATTCGTGGAGCGTATGATATATCATTTTGTTCGTCTCGTCGTAAGGAATCTATCGATACATGATTCGGTGTTCAGCTCTCCGTGATTGGTACCGAATTCGTTTTTAAAGTATAGAAAAGGCACAAAATTTGAATTTAAATTAAAATAGGTACACAATCCAATGGTAGAGAAATGTTCGTGTAGATAACGAAATATTAAAACGAAACACAGTCATGATGTGTTCGGCACCGTACAAAATTTAGAACCAGACATAATTGATATAAAAATAAAAATATGTGTTTGTTGGTCATAACTATGTTTGTTTACATATATGTACGAGTTTTTTATTCAGTGTGTGTTTTTTTCTGAACTCTGGTTTTGGATCTCTCGGTGACTGTGCGTGACTTTGCGTGACTATTTAAAAATTAATCTTCGGCCACAACAAGTCTATGGACCAAGTTTCAGATTGAGTGGATGAGGGGAAATGGGGTTTCAATCGCTCCATGACTGTGAGTGACTATGCGTGACGATCTTTAAGTTAATATTTGGTGTCAGCAAGTCTGTGGTCCAAGTTTTAGATTGATTGGATCGGGGTAAATATTGTTTAAATCACTCCGTGACAGTGCGTGACTATGTGTGACTATCATAAAATTAATCTTTGGCCACAGCAAGTATATGGACAAAGTTTCAGATCGATCGGGTGAGGGGAAGTGAGGTTTTAATCACTCCGTGTTAAAGCACTCCGTGACTGTGCGTGACTATGCGTGAGTATGAGTGCCTACTCCAAAACTAACCTGCGGTCACAACAAGACTATGGGCCAAATTTCACATCAATTGGATGAGTGTTAATGGTCTTTTCCCATGGCAGACCGACGGACAGAGAGTATGAGTTAAAAGACTGTGACTGTGCGTGACTGTGTCAAAGTTAATATTTTTTCACAGCAATTCTATCGATCAAGTTTCAGATGGATCGGATGAGGGTAAATGACATTTAGATCACTCCGTGACTGTGCGTGACCATGCGCGACTGTTCGTGACTAAGTCATAGTTAATCTCTTTTCACAGCAGGTATAAGGACCAAGTTTCAGATGTATCGGATGAGGGGAAATGACATTTAGATCACTCCGTGATTGTGCGTTACTACGTCGGAGTTGATCTTTTTTCACAGCAAGTGTATGGACCAAGTTTCAGATCGATCGGATGAGGGTAAATGATATTTAAATCACTCCGTGACTGTGAGTGACCATGCGTGACTGTGCGTGACTAAGTCAAAGTTAATCTTTTTTTCATAGCAAGTGTAAGGACCAAGATTCAGATCTATCGGATGAGGGGAAATGACATTGAGATCACTCCGTGACTGTGCGTGACCGTGCGCGACTGTTCGTGACTAATGCCGTTTTCTTTTCTGACAAAAAATGTCGCCCTTTTTTTGCCCTTTTTTGGAAAAGTGTATTTTTTATATATTCTGAATTAAGAGCAACCTTATATTATATATCAATCGAAAGGTCTCAAAGTGCTGTGTTCATAAATACAAAAAAATTTTGATTATCCTCTTGGATTGATTATTATCCTTTGGGAAACTATTCTAATAGGGTAGTGATGCGCAAGTTACAGCCTCTCCTACTCAACTGTCAACCTCACCTTCTCGTGGTGTTTCCTGTTTTCACAGACGAGTCTCTGACGACCGAGTATGGGCGGTATATCCCCAATAACCGCGCGGATTAAATAACTGTCGCAAATAGCAGGCCTGTAGGCACATGGATGGCAGCCCCATCAACAGGATTGGTCGTTTTAGGCTGATAACCTGATGCGTCTGAAATTAAAAATCATTCTCAGTACAACTACAAGAAATCTACGATCTGGAAATTCGATGACGACTATATGCTTTGAAAAAGGACTACGATTTGGAACATGGAATGTAAGGACGTTAAACCAAGTGGGCAAGTTGGCGCATGCCAGTAAAATTCTGGAAAATTATAGACTGGTGTTCTTGGGCATGAGTGAAGTCAGATGGAACCAATACGGTCAGATGACAACCTCCAAACGACATACTTTCTTCTGGTCAGGAATGCCCAACGAAGAAGATATCTATCAATACGGAGTCGGAATATTAGTAAACAACAAATTTCGAAATGCCGTATTGGACTACAAATTTGTAAATGAGCGCTTGATGTTAATAAGATTTAAAGGTCACCAAAAAAATCTCACAGTTATACAATGCTACGCCCCTACCGAGGATGCCAAAGAAGAAACAAAGGATGCTTTTTATGATGCCCTCAACGAAACTTTAGCGAGTATTGATAAAAATGATTTGAAAATCCTAATGGGTGACTTCAATGCTAAAGTTGACTCGGACAACGCGGAATTGCAACATATTATGGGAAAGCATGGCATTGGCGAAATGAATGATAATGGAGAACGGCTAGTTGAGTTGTGTGGAATAAACGAAATGAAAATTGGTGGCACCTTATTTCCACACAAACGCGTGCATAAAATTACATAGATGTCAGCAGACAACATCACGCAAAACCAAATAGATCATATTTGTGTTAGCGCCAAATGGAGTAACTCTTTGTGTGATGTCCGGAACCAGAGAGGAGCGGATATTAGAACAGATCACCACTTATTATCTGGAAGGATTGTTTTTAAATTAAAAAATGTGAAGTCAACCCAAGGCCAGACTAGAACCAAATACAACATCGAAAGACTAGAATCCCAGCGACATCGTGAAGCCTTCCTAGAGCAAGTGCGGAATAACGTAATCGAACCATCAACGTCGGCAGAAAATGTGATTGAAAAGTGGAAGAATATTAAAGCCGCTATAATCGATGCCTGTGTTTCAAAGCTTGGAAACAAGGCAACAAAGAATGAAGACTTTATATCTCCGCAAACATGGGATTTGATTGATCAACGTGCAAGTCAAAAAGATAAAATTAAGGAAGCACAAAATCAATATCGACTGCTAGACAAACTACCTGTCGGTCGGTCCGAGAAGATAAAAAGAAAGAAATACGCGATATGACCATAGAAGCGGAAAATGCAGCTAAGGCTCATAACATGAAAGACCTGTTTGTTATTACAAAGAAAATTGCCGGCACTGGTAACATACGCGCATTACCAGTGAAGTCCTCTGATGGAACGCTAATAACCAACGTCGATGAACAGTGGAAGCGTTGGAGAGAACACTTCATGAATGTTTTAAATATTCAAAACGAAAATGTGACCGTTACAAGAAACAATAACGGTACCACTCTGCCCATTAGAACGGATCCTCCATCAAGGGATGAAGTGATTGATGCCATTAGAACTCTAAAAAATGGCAAATCAGCAGGAATAGATAACACAACAGCTGAAGTTCTTAAAACTGACACCGAACTATTTGCAAACAGATTACAACCACTCTTCGTACAAATATGGAATTCTGAAACGTTTCCGTCTGACTTGACAAGTGGCATAATTGTAAAACTGCGACAGAAAGGTGATGCAACGGATTGCAAAAATTGGCGTGGTATTACGATTCTCTGCACGGTGATGAAAATCTTCATGAAAATAATTCTGGAATGAATGATTCATCAAGTAGACGTACTGTTGCGAAAAGAGCAAGCAGGTTTCAGAAGTGGCAGATCGTGCGTTGATCAGATAAATACGCTTCGAATCATTATAGAGTAAGCTGTTGAAATGCGGTCATGCCTGTACCTTCTTTTTGTGGACTACGAAAAAGCATTTGACTCCATCCATAGAGAGTGCATTTGGGCTGAATTGGAGAACATAGGTGTGCCTAACAAAATCATTTCTATAATCAAAAACAGTTATGAGAATTTTAAATGCACGGTTTTACATGAAGGAAAGATGTCCGAGCCTTTTGGGACAATTTCTGGGGTTAGACAAGTCTGTTTGCTATCGCCACTACTGTTTCTGATCGTTATAGATGCAGTAACTAATCGTGCGAATGAGAACAAAGCGCGCGGCGTGTGGAATCCTTTAGAACCTGGTTCTCGACTGGAGGACCTAGAGTATGCCGACGACAAATGTGAGCTCTCCCACAGGTTCATTGATATGCAATGCAAACTTAAAGACCTGGAACTTGAATCCTCCAAAGTTGGGCTTAAGATAAATGTAGGAAAAACCAAAGAAATGCGGATAAACACAACGTCGACAGAGCAACTAAACTTCTTGGAGCATCAAGTTGAACGTGTTGAGGAGTTTACTTACCTTGGAAGTATAATATCTGAAAATGGTGGTACCCTAAAAGATGTGCAAAATAGAATAAAGAAGGCGCTGGGCTCATACACTCAAGTTCGCAAGGTATGGAGCTCAAAAGACTAAAGCCTCAGCACGAAAATCCGTTTGTATAAAGATTGTGTCCTTTCTGTGCTGCTCTACGGATGTGAATCATGGTTTGTAACGGAGTCAATACAAAACAAACTGCGCGCTTTTGTCAATAGATGTCTTCGCAGAATCCTTGGGGTGTTCTGGCCCAATAGAATAACAAACCAAGAACTCTGGGCGAGGACGGATATGTATGACATAAATGTGGAAGTTCGGCGGAGGAAGTTTGGATGGATAGGACATACACTTCGTAAGCCATCGGACGAATTATGTCACCAAGCTTTGGTATACAACCCCCAAGGAAGTAGAAGAGTAGGAAGACCAAGAACCACCTGGCGAAGATCAACATTGGGTGAAATAAACAGGCTTGAGCAAAACGGTCTTGAAGCAGACGGTCCTGGACGAAGATACAACAACATTGGGTAACTCAAAGAAGTTGCTGAACGAAGAGATAGATGGAGTAATCTTGTAGACAACCTATGCCCAGTATAGAGGCGGCTCGTAATCGAAAGACGACGGGCGAGGTTATATTATTATTATTATTATTATCCTCTTGGAAGTCATAGGGTGAAAATATTAAAAAAAGGGAACAATGGGGAAATATTCTCCCACTATGACCTGAAAGAAGTCAATGGCTGGAATTTTTGGTGATTTATGAGGGCTCGAATTTGAGACCTTTCGATTTATGTACAAGATTAGGTTGCTCTTAATTCAGAATATATAAAAAAATACACTTTTCGTAAAAAGGGCAAAAGAAGGGCGACATTTTTTGTCAGAAAAGAAAACGGCATAAGTCAAAGTTAATCTTTTTTACAGCGAGTGTACGGACCGAGATTCAGATCGATCGGATGAGGAGAATTGACATTTAGATCACTCCGTAACTGTGCGTGACTACCCAAAAATTAATTTGTAGTCACAACAAGACTATGGACCAAGTTTCAGATCAAATGGATATAGGGGGGAATGGGGTTGCCCTACGACAGTTAGACAGAGAGGTTGAGTTAAAAGAAAGAGTTTAATAAAAAAAAATTGTATTTTTTATCTTTACCATATAATGATTCAGTTAGAAATTAATCAGGTTCAAGATCAAATATTTTTACCTGCAAAACCTTAGCACATTTGTTTAAAATATTGATCTCTATTCTGCACTACAGGTTTGAAAGCTATTTCGGGTCGAGTTACCAACCCTCATCAGTAACCAAAAGCAGTAGATAGTTTGTTTGGTAAAAAGTTAAATTCACATATCTCTGCTGAAAGCAACCTCATCGGAATCGAAGACAATCGGACGGTCGGTCGGACGAACATCTGTAAATCTACTCAGAAAAAGATTCTGTGTCGATCGGTATAATAAAACGTGGGTCTAGGTCACATATTTTTTGTAGTTACCTAGATCAGCACAAACTTATTATACCCTGTCCAGGGGGTGGTTGGTATAGGATCTATAATATTAATAGGCTAGGCGATTTCTTGTGACCGATGTTTTGTTCTACCGTTTTATCCCGAGATTTACCCGTTTTGCAGATTTACAGATTTTTCAATTTTTTACTTTATTTTGAGTAAATTAAAGTTGCTACTAACACATACACAAAATTATACATATGCTATGTGTGTGTTTATTAAATTTGTTAATGTATTTGTTAATGAGTTTGTTAACTTCATTCACAGTAATCATAAGCCATAAAAGTGTTGGTTTGTGAATTGGCTAAGTTGAAAAATAAAGCTGCCTAGAAATTGCACTCGAACTTCGAGCGCTGAAATCTGCTAGTATAAATAATTATGATAATCAACGTTTCGACAATGAGTATGAAGACATGCAAGTAGTGTTTAGTAATTGGTGTGGCTTAATTCAAACCCAAATTGCTAAATTATAATTTCAGAATGACATGTCGATGAACAAGTCCTACAAATGATTATCGACAACACAAAAAATTAAAATGTTGGAAACAATATTCTTGCTTTTACTACTTTAATTCCAGCAATGAGGGCATTATTTGAAATTTTGTATCTATCAGATATCAATCATTTTCAACCATTCATTCTTATTGAAATTTCCAAAAAACATGTCGGCATTTGATCATTCGATTGAAAATATTGGCAAAGCTGGGCATTTTAAACTATTTGGGGGAAAAATAGGGATTGGTTGTTCAAAATAACAATCAAGATACTGTTTTGCAGAGTTTTACACTGGCATTCCAAGAAACATTAATAATTTCAAAATCTTTAAATAATCAACCACATGGAATCTATTTGTCCATATTAGTTTTTGTATGAGTTCTTTCTTTAAATCTTGGATTCTCATTTACAGAAATCCATATTTCATATGACTTTAGAAGCCTCTTGTGGCGAAGTGAGTTTTTAGATATCCATGCCATAAAATTGAAAGAGTTTTCTTTGTAAAATAGAAAACACCTAAGTTTATGGGTAACTACGTCGTTTTGCGATTTTACTTTGGCCGATTTTTCTCCTGGATTTAACTAGCTTTTTCCAAGATTGTTTTATATTACGGTATTTAAATACCCATACGCGATTTATGGGTTAATGGTATTATGTGTCAACAACTCTGATGTCAGGTCAGCCTCAATAAAAATGTAATCAGCATCAATAAATTCGGACGAAGTTTTTTCCATAATAAATGCTCAAGTTTTTATTCTAACAATAAATAAATCAAACATATAAATATTTCAGATAAACTTATGACATTCGGTTTTATCAACTAAATACTTCTTGCTATCAATTTATTATGACCAGTTTTTTTTTTCTTACGAAACAAAAAAGAAATCATGTTCTCTTTCAATTAATCTTAATTAATAACTGAAAAAATATACAATACATTCATGTGTACATATTTAGATATGTTATTGCAAAAAGAACAAAAATTCACATAAATGCACGCAATGCTCATGGAACGAAAACTTAACACTCAATACACGATATTGTATTGTTTGGGAGTTTATCAAAAACTATGCGGAAATATAAACTATTAAAAAAGAATTCTAATAAAACATATATATTTTTTTAACAATAAAACGAAAAGAAGTAGAGCATGATGATAGAAAATAATTATAAAAAATACCAAGTGGGAAAACTATAGTCGGTCAAGATCAACATCTTGATACTAGAAACATTTTTTTTTTGAAGCCTCGATCGAGTGCACTAGACTACGAAAAACAAACTTTTGTACTTTCAAACTTTGTAGATTATTTCGATCATTTCCTTTTTTGAGAAAAAGACACAATTTTAAGAAGTTTAGTTTAAGAAAAAAACCTTTTACGGATATTTTTATCATATGATATTTTGACATTCGCTAACAATTTGCTGCAATAAGTTTGGACATGTGCCAAAAATCTTCATTGATTTAGTTGTAACGCTCGCACAGTTGCGCCCTTAGAACAAATGAAGTTTATGTGCTCTTACGATATTTTGAATAAACTTATCTTGTAATAAATTGTTCAAGGATTCCAAATTGTCTACCTTCAAATTTAACCGATTTTCAGTTTTCTAAAAAAACACAATTTTTACGCAATTTGGTCCAATTTCAGGTGGAATATAAAAAATAGGTAACTGTTCGTATTTTATTTATTTCCGTTGATTTATGTATCTATTCAGTATATTACAGAAAAAAAAAATTACTGTTTTGTGCGTCTCCAGGTAAATCGCTATTTACTGTCTATTTCTTCACTATTTTTAAACTTTAACGGAAAATAATTTTTTTTTTTTAATTTATGGATAATAATGTTAAAACATAAAAACCTTGAAAAAGAATCATGAAATATATAAATAAATATATATATAAATATCTATATTAGGGCGACAATGAAATATATGGGAAAAATTTTTTTCCACAATTTTAAACAAAAATGTGAAGATTCTTTTGCCGCTTGGTCTAAAACTTAATTGCTGAAAATTTGAGCCAAATCGGATAACTCTATCCCGTGCATCTTTGAGGTCAAAATTCAAATTTTGGGAAATTTTGTATATTTAACCATAATTGATCTAAAAATATCGTTTTTTTAAGTATATTCATTTAAATTGTTCAGAAACTGGATGTTTTAGATATTTTTAAAAGTATTCTGAAATATTATGAGTAAATTTAACCCTTTTTTGCTACGGGGGTCAAAACTACACATTTGCTTAAATTAGCTATAAATTCAATATTTAAAAAAAGTGTAAAATATTATTTCTTAAAACGAAAAACTGAAATTTTAAAACCAATATTTAAAAATATATATTTATGTGAATGTTTTTCGTATAGAAGCAAAAGCATTATATTTTAATTGGAATAAAAATATGTTTTTAATATAAAAAGTAAGCCAACTTGAAAGGTCTTTTTCGGTAAGTTTGATTAAATGTAATCATTTCTTAAATTATTTAAATTCGCATGCTTCGTATATTGTTGTCGATAGTTTTGAACAACCTGAAAAGAAACACAATAATAATTTAAATGTAAATTAGTTAAATTTAAATATAACTTATTTTGAATAAATATTGTCGCTGCTATTCATCTTTTGTGATCTTCTCATGATAATCTCCAACAAGCTTAATACCTCGATCGGCGCAGTCATTAAGAACCTTTAGTTTTTGAATAATAAATTTTCCTTTTCTATAATCTTCACAATCTTTCCAGCTACTTGGGTCTTTTTGTAAAAAATCCATTGATATTTGGAATCTCTTCAAAACACTTTTCGTATTTTTGTATACAAATTCAATCAATTTGTATACAAATTCAATCTTCTTCCATAAAAGTCAAAATTTTTTTTAGCCATTTTGTTTTTTGTTTCAAAGTCTATTCTATCATCGAATAAACTGAATGCTACGCATTCTTCATTAAGGTAATATAGATGATTAATAAACTTTTTTATGGCTCTATCAGCAATTTGTGCATTTATTTTTTTATAATCTTCTAAATTTCTCAAAAATAATATGTCGTTTAAGGGAGCTTGCTCCGCTTTATCTGAATTGAACCAGAAAAATGCATAGCACTTTATAACAAAACCTGCAACTTCAACTGACCATTTATTTCCAATTCTGTGATTTCTGGGAATTGATTGCGAAACATCAATATCTTAAGGCAATATATTCCCTTAGCCATCCATCTAGCTAAATGAAGAGCACCGGGTTTAAAAAATATTATGCCACTAGGAGGATTTCCACCCAGAAATATGATAATCAATTCCAGGAACTCTTTGTAGTCATTTCGTGGAAAGTCCTCTTTAACTTTTATATTTGCAAAATCTAAAATTTTAGCGCAATCATCACCTACTATTTCTTTTATTCGAGGTATTGCTAATCCCGTCATATACTCATCCTTTTTTACGTTCGACCATTGGATTTTGAATAAGCTGACTTCTGGGCCAGTCGAAGAACAAATTTTTGTTTCATTAAAAATAGCTGCTAAAATTATTTCAAACACATGGTTTCTGCATCCTAGGAACATAATGTCTTTACGTATTTTTTTTTTCTAATATATTGCAGGCCCCTTTAAATTTGCCAGTGTTTGAGGCGATTGTGTCAAAGACAAATGCCTCGATTCTATCCAAAACTTGATACTCTTCTAATGAATCATATACTGCAGATGCTATTTCAACGCCAGTTCCAGCCGGTATATCAGGAATATTAATTAATTGTTCAAAATCGGGAGCGGTTGCAATTATTGACAGTCGGTCTTCGTTTTTTCCTGATATGCCAGATAACAGTTTTGTATCCCAGTGTATCGTTAGTGGCTGAGTATTGGATTGAAGTTTTAACCCGATTCGAGTACTATTTGCTTTTCTGAATGCATCCCTTTGCTGATGAATAGACGTGCGGTTAATAACATACTCTGGTGAGTTTAATCCAACTGCATCCAAAACTGCAATAAGCATGTGAACAGTATCTCTAGAGCTTAATTTTAATTTATCTAAAACTGCAGCAAGTCTGGGCGTTAAAATTTCTTTAGATGGCCTTTTTGTGTTTAAAGTATTTTGTTTTTGTAAACTATACAAAGTATCAGGACAACTCGTGGTCATTGGGTCTATTATATGATCATTAGCTTCCGTAGATTCACCGTTTTCTGACTCATCTGAACTTGTTACATATGCAGTAAATCCTTTAATTTTTTTTATATGATTATAAAAAAAAATCAAAAATTTTTTAAATATTTTAGGTTGAAATAATGATTTTAGTATATTAAACCCATTGCAGGGTAATAGAAGGCTTTGCTGGGTTTGTAAAAGTTTCACATTTTATAAAAATAGTTAATTACTATAAAAATTACCTTCTGATGTTGAAGGAGCCTCTTGATACATTTTTCTTTTAGTTTCTTCCCGCTGCTTCCGGGTTTTACGTCTTTCTTCAGTTTTTTTTAAGTTTGCGTCAACTCCCACCATGCAACCTTCTCGTCCTTTTTCTCTCTGTTTCAACAAAAACAATTTATCCTCCTCGATTTTCATTAACTTAAGTGCATCGGGATGTGCGATGTCAAACAAATCATCGAGTGCATCTTTCCATGCTTCTCTCTTTTTCTTATAAATTTCGGATGTTCTGCTTTTCCGTCTATTCATTTCCCTCCACTCCTCGTACAAGCGAGTTAATTTCTTCTCTGCATTTTGAAATGACGTAGTAGGAATCCGAGCTTTTTCCCAAAAAGTAAAACACTCCTTTACCACCAGTCGTACACTGTCTTTATTTTTTAATTTCTCAGTTCTTAAATTATAAAATATAACTCTGAGAGAATCCCCTATTGATGGAAGTTTACTCCCAGTTAATTGACTTTTTTCAAAACCGATGAGATAAATTTCATCTGTTAATAAAGACATTGTTTAAAACTATTTTTTTGACAAAATACCACTTTGCACTGTTAACTCGAGCGTTTAACGCGTCAAACTGATTAAAATAATAAAGCTTTGCAATTATTTGTAATTTCTTGTAAAAAAAAAATAAAAATAGATCTAGTATGCCTTGACTTTTTTGTTTTAAATCCGTTAAATTTAAATATTATCGGTTTGTATCTACATCAACTGATAAAAATCATGTTTTACAGGGGTTGAGGTCTGCAGTAACAGGTTACATACAGGGCGGTTCATATATATTTTTATTTCGTAATGAAAACAAAATATTTCAAATGGGTAGTTTTGACCCTAGTAGCTAAAAAGGGTTAATATTTCTATTAAAAATATTTTTCGTTTTTCAGGATTAGTATATCACCTTTTTTAAATGTTGTATTTAAAGCTAAGAAATTTTTGGTCGTTCTGACCCCCGTAGCAAAAAAGGGTTAAATTAACTGATAATATTTCAGAATACTTTTAAAAATATCTAAAACATCCAGTTTCTGAACAATTTAAATGAATATACATAAAAAAGCGATATTTTTAGATGAATTATAGTTAAATATACAGAATTTCCCAAAATTTGAACTTTGACCTCAAAGGTGCACGGCATAGAGTTACCCGATTCGGCTAATATTTTTAGCATGCAAGTTCAACACTGCAAAAATGGTTGTCGTTAAGATAACAGCAACAGCTGACTTTAACAATAGCGAATATCGTTTAAAAATTTTACTGAATACCAAAATCGATAATTTTGTTGTTTTCTTTTTCTAACGATTCGATTATCGTTAAAAAGAAGTTACTGAATCGGGCTACAGATTGACAAAACGAAGAAAAGCCATTTTTTTTTGCCATTTTTGTTCTTTTTCGCTCAGAATACAACTAAAAATTAGAACAAGTTCTATTCCTGAGCGGCGCCGCTTAGACGCTCAGAAATGCCGCTCATTGTGTGGCCACTTCGGTAGTATTTCATATGTTTTAATTTTTTTCCACTCATCGCTCTGCCGCTCACCGCTTTGCCGCTCATTGCGTGGCCTCGGTCTAACAAACAGAGCGACAGAGTTAAAAAATAATGTACAAATTTCTTAATTATTCCGTATTTTAGTGAATTGGCCAAATATGGGAAACAGCTGTAAAAGCTTTGAACTTTAAACTCATTCCCGAAATTTATAAATTAGGCTTTTAATGATAGCTACATAGTGCCAGGTACCGAATTTGGAGCTATAAAATTGTAATTTTTCCTTATAATATATTATTAGTGTAGGACAATTTTTCGGCCTGGTAAACATGTGTTATGATATATTAAGTCCTGGCCCTTTTGGTGAAGTTTTTTTGTTATAATATCAATACGCAAGACAACATATTAAATGCCTAATTATACCATGTGTAGCGCAGCAGAAAAACTGATAAATAGACAACAAACATTTTTATTTATTAACAAGATGTGAAGAAAGATTTTTTTTTGTGCAGATGCATTAATAATATTGAATAAAAAACACCATTAAATTTTTATAAACTTTCAACGCCATGTCAAATAAATCACTTTAGATGTTTGTTATTCTTTAGTTTCTTAATTCTCCAAATACAAATATACATACAAGTATACTGACATATGCATGTACATAAAAATGTTGTCTGTAACACTTTATACAAATTGTTGGTTAAACAATCATTTAACTCATGATTTTGTTTCTTGTCGAGTAATTTAACTAGAGCCGTTTGTCAGTAGATGCTTAATAGATGAAAATGATTTTCAAAAGTTGCAATGCTACTGACGACAATCATCATGATGATGATGACGATAAAACTAAATACAAAAAAGCCATGATTAATGATGATGATATGATAATTTATAACTCGTTACAGCTGACCATTTCAATAGAAAGTTTGTCAGAATCTAAACAACAAAGGAAAGCCTAGCTTAGGATTGCTGCTTTGCATAGGCGAACCTTGTTTATTTGAATCATTTCCTTTAAATAACAAACATATTTTACCTGTGTTTAAATAGATAAACAGTCTAATTTTATTATCATAACAATTTGTACTAAAGAAAACTAAAAAGAATCCTATATGTAAGTACTTCCATAGACAACGTAAAACATGGTCACCTTCCAACTTTTGAAAATGTAGCAATTTATAGTTGTGCTGTAAATGAAAGAGATGATTAAATCATCTTCATGCCATAATGAAGCTTTAAAGATGTACATAATGGTCAATTAAAATAAACACCAAACAAATGATTTTAGAATTCTAAGGAGTTACTTCATGCATGTTGTTTAATTTTCTACATTTTACTTATTTTGCAAATTAAAAGAATATTAATAGGAAAATATTTGTATGCATACATCAGCATATCGTTAGCTAAAATGCAAACGGACACAAACAGCAAGAAAAATAAAAGAAATTGTGGAACAAAGAAAGAAATCTACAACTGTCTGTATATTACATTTAGCAGCACCGAGGAGTAAGTATTGGATAGTGTCCCTGGTACGTAATTGTTTTGTGATTTAAAAGCTAAAAATGATATCCAGCAATTTTGCAGAAATTGTTTTTTGCTTTAGGACTATATGATTTTAGCAAAACAACGAGACCTGAAAAAGAAATACAACAAATTTGGAAAAAAAATTCCTTACTTCTTCTCCTTTTAGTGCGATGCACTTTTCCCAGTTATATTCAATAGCTTTGATACTTCCTAAAAATAGCCATCAACGGCAGGCACCTCCTCCTTATTGTTGGCAAATCTTTTACCATCGAGCAATTTTTTTTAATTTTGAAAATAGAAAAAAATCCGAGGTCGCTAAATCTGGCATATGAGATGCGTGAAGAAGCTATTTGAACTTTAATTTTGGCCATCGCAATAGTGGATGCGTGAACGGTGCATTGTCCTTTGCCTACTTCGGCCTTTTTCCTTAATTTCATCACTTAATCGCTGCAATAAATTCGCATAATACTCGCGGTGATTATTTTTCCTCTTTGAAGATAGTCAATGAAAATTGTCCGAGTCAGATCAAAAAAATAGAAACAGACGTCATAAGCTTGCCTGTAGATGGAACTGTCTTCACCTTATTTAGACACGATTCCCGTCCAAGGCCACTGTTTTGATTGTTACTTTGTCTCAGGTGTGAATTCGTCGACTCATGTCTCATCTCTATTTACGAATCGGCTTTCTTGCGGCGAAACATCGCCAAACACTCTATTGAAACATCCACACGACGGTTTTTTTTGTTCTATAGTGAGCAAACGTGGCACCCAGTTGCCGACAGCTTTCTCGTCTTCAAATTTTCGGTCAGTATACGATGTATAGCACTTTTTGAAATGACTATAATCTCAGCTTGCTCACATATGTACCTTCACCAGACGAGAATACAATACTATTTTGTGAATTATCTTAACCGTTTCTGGTGTGGCCCCTAAGGTGTTTGCGTTTGTTTTGGTAGCACTTATGGCCTCGTTTAAACTCTGATACGCAATATTTTATAGTCGTAAGTAAAGGAGCAGACTCCCCCAAAGTAGAATCTAGCTTCGTTTTAGATTAAAGCAATGAATTACATAATGGTGACCAATTTCTTCCATGCTCAGAAATTCACTGAGATCGTTAACTTTTCATCAAAGTAATTTTTTTCTAACTACTGCCGAAATCGATACGCCAGGTCGGATTGTGCTGGGAACACCGTCGTATGCCATGAGTTAGTTGTGCTAAAAATTTCTAAATATTCATCTACTTAAAAACATTTCCGTATTTTTTTCTTTGCTACCAAATTATTTCGTGTACATTCTTTAGTCTTTTGTTTTAATCCACATAATACCATAGGACTCTAACAGAAATTCACTTCCAGCATGTATATTATTTGTCCAAATATGTTCACCTGCTTGCACAATTTACAATAATTCCTTATGTCTGTGTTTCTATGTGTATAGATTACGGCAACAGTTATTCTTTAAGTTTTATATTTAAATATTATACATGAACTTAATGAAGCTGAAGCAAAATGCCAAATGATGCAAAAATGCGTTTGTTCGTTTATATTTCGAGACTTTTTTAACTTTCAAAAAGCCACCAAAGTTGAAAGGTCATTACGGATTAGTACAAAAAGAACTGGTTCCAAATGACTTCCTTTTGAAGAAAGGAAGAACAATTTCTTAAAATAACGGTAAGATAAAACCGGCTTCAACAACCTGGGTAAAAATCGCAAAAAATAAAGTTTAAGTGATATAAATCTGTACAAATAACACCTGTCTGAAAATGTTATGGCCTACCTTTAACGAAACCCTTCTGATAGGGAGATATTAAGCTACCCACCATATGTTTCAGTCTGCTAGTAATAATCTTTTCAAACAATTTAGGCATAGCACTACCTCAATGAAACGCATTATAATGAAGAGGTATTATAAAACTTGCAAAATATTCAGAAGAGAGAGAAGAATTAAAAAATTTTATGAGTGGAATATATAGATCGTAAGCACAATTTTTGAGAATATACAATGGAATACCATCAGGTCCAGGAAAATGAGAGAATTTCCATGATTTCAAACGTTGCACTGTGGCTGAAATTTTGATTTCATTGGCCAAAAGTCTAATTTTTTTTGTCACCGATTTTCAAAATTTTAACGCGTTTTTGCACCTAATATATACAGATTAAGGTAGCCAAAAAATTAGGTTAAACTATTGCTAATTGTGCGTGACATGCTGTGCGTGACATGCTGTCGAACTCAACTATTTTTTTAATTGCAGAAAAAGGTGATTTTTTTTGTTTTTTATCAAAAATAAATGGTTACTACTCGCAAGCTTTTTATAATGTTGGTAGGATTATAGTCTTTAGTAGTTGTAAGTGGTCACAGCTGTACCGTTTAATATTACGGGCGTTATGAAATATTTATGAAACTACTATATTTTTCTCAAATTTCAACTTTAGTGGAATAGAACTTCTAGGAAACACAAGGGAACAAGAAACGTATACCACACGGAGAAAGGTGAAAGTGTCCTCTTTAACCCTATATATACTTTTGCATCCGTGACGACCCGTGGCTAGAACACTTTTTTCGTTTTAATGAAATTACTTTTAAAAAAATCCAAATTACGATAATTTAAATAATTTAAATTTGTGCTTTAGGTATTTTATAGCTAATAATAGTCAACATCAAGCCAATTAAACCAAGTCCCGACAAAATCATTAGATAATACCGATGCATATGAATTTGGATTATCACCACTACATGCAAGAATACGACTTATGGAAGACATACTAAAAATCAGTTATGATTTGGATTTCGGGTCTTCAGGATCAATAAGAAACAACGAAACCAATAAGTAGTTAAGAAGTTCAAAAAAGAAACATGTTCAAGATGAATATCGCAAATTGTGATTGATTATGGATCAGCAAAAACAAGGGTCAGGCAATACAAATGATTGCAATACCGCAATAAGATTCTTTTCTGATCCAGAAACAGCATCTTGAATAACAGGGGTGGATTTAAACCTTATTTTCAGATTTGAAATAATCCTAGAAGTACTTGCGTGCAATGAAGAAATTGACTTTAGAAAATTTGGAGATTATGCTTACGAAACTGCAAAAATATATACAACCAACTACCCATAGAGAAATATGTCTGCAACAGTTCACAAAACCCTTTATCATCGAGAAGATGTCATTTAATTTCATTTGGTGCCACTTGGAGATCTATCAGGGGAGGCTCAGGGAAAAAGGAATAAGGGTTACGGATTTTATAGAGAGCCCAATACTAGAAAAATTTCACGAAATTCCACAAATCTATTTAATATATTTTTGGCAACGTCAGATCCGTTCATCTCCAGTATTCGAAATCAATGGAAAGTGGAACATCGGGATTTAGATGAAGATGTCAAAAAACTACTAAAGAACAGAAATAACACAGAACAAAATATAGAATATTTGCAATAAATATTTGAGTCAAACGAATAATAATTATAATTGCTTTTCATTGTTATTTAAGTACGAAAAACATAGTATTAGTAAAAAATAATAATAAACAGAACCTACCATTGTTACAAATGCAATTAAAATCTATTGCAGTTTTTATTTTTAAAATGTTTTTTAAAATTATCTAATTTGACAGCAAAAAATAATAAATTTTTCTGTAGTAATAGCAAGATTTTTAGATAATATTGTTAACGTTTTTTTTAAGAGTAAATATTCTTTGAGTGTAAACAAATTTGCATATTTGACAACAAAAATTTTTTAATTTTTCAGTAATAATAGCAAAATCTCCAGATGATTTTACTATTTTTTTTTTTTTGAGTGTAAAAATTTTTTTGAGTGTAACATTAAAGAAATCCCATTGTTACAAAAAATGTTTATAATTATTATTAAAATCCAAATATTAAATTTTTTAATATATAAAAACATAATAAACATATATTTCACTTTAAAAGTTAAAAAAAAATCAAAAGTTCAACTTTGACCTAGAATTCCTTAAAAAGTCCTCCATCAATTTTAATTACATTAAATTTTAATTACATTAAAATTGAATCAAGCGGAACTAAATATCTATCCACTAAAAAAAATTACTTAAATATTTTGATGGGTCCAAAAGTAACAGAATTTTGGCCAATGAAAAACGATTTTCAGCCACTGTGCGTTGTTAACATGAGAGAATTTCCATGATTTAAAACCTTGTTAAGCTTCACTATCCATTATGACTATATCCGCAATAACGTTAAAGCTGTTCATATTATAAGGGTTTCCTGAACTATAAAGGTTATTGCTAGAGTATGTGCTTTGAAAAAAATTTTCGAATAAATTCGCAATTTTGATAAGACAAGACGATTTGCTATCATTTAATTTTATAGACGTTTAGAACCTGCTAACTCCTCTTTAAATTAACAAAATCATACCTAATGATATTTAAGTTAATGTTAGCCAATTCACAATTCATCACTTTTTATTGTAGTTATTGTCGTTATTGGTTTATGTCCAAAATTATTTTTGTCGTTAATGTCGTTTTTGGTTAATGTCCAAAATTATTTTTAATTTTAACACAGGGCTTTTTGCAAACACATTAACAAATTTAGTAAACGCACACACAGCATTATATAATTTTATGCATAAGTTAATAGCAACTAACTGGAAATGCATTTTACTCCAAAAAGATGTAAAAATGTAAAATTCTGTAAATCTGGTGTGCAGAAAAAAAGAAATGCCTTTCAAATGAGGGATGTTTGTTCAAAATAGGATTAAAACTGACAAACTTACATCGGTCACAAGAAATTGCCTTGCCTTTTAATATTATAGATGATTCATAACGTTATATTCAAGTCTAACATCTTATATTTTTAAGCAAACTATTCTTTTCATTTCGAAGCTTCCTTAACTCCTTTGTAAACCGTAGAGGGCCCAATTCTGAATCTATTTTGACTATTATTATGTTATAGAAAATTGCTGTCAAATCGGACACACTGAATTGGATAGTCCGGTTTATAATATGTGGCAATTTATTCGACAAACATTACAACTTTTCTTAATTTCCTGTATAGCAAGTGAGTCTGAAATGATGTCTTCCAGACAAACATCAAGACTCGGATGATACTTATCATCCGGACAAACAAAAGGAACTGTTGTATTCAGTAAACTATTCGTTGCATTTGAAAACACAAGATCCAGAAGTCTGCGCCTTCTTTGACTGAAGAAGACAATATTCAGACAATAGACAATCGAAGTTAACCCTTGTACTTTCCGAGATTCAGTACGTTTATAAATGACCTATATTTGGGCAAAAATTCCACGAAACATCCGTTAAATTGGAATCTTCTGATACTAAAATAGTGTCATCGTACGATATCGTTCTCAGTGGTAAATGATAGCAAATAATCTTGGAATTTTCAGGACTTTTTTACTTTATTATAGCAACACAATAAGATATCGATACTGTTCTAACTAAACTTAATATCCTTAATATCCCTTGACATTTTCAATACATTTTTTCGAAAATATATTATTGGGGACACTTCAATATCTAGTAACGCATATAAAAATTTTACTTTTAGCTTTGTTAGTTGTGCTAATAAATGTTTTAAGTTTTGTTTCACAAAAAAAATTTGAAACACTGCCCAAATTCCACTTTTAAACTCTTTCTTTTAACTCGTACTCTATGTCTGTCTGTCTGTCGTGGGTCAACCCCTTTCCCCCTTATCCGATTGATCGGAAACTTGGTCCATAGTCTTGTTGTGACTACAGATTAATTTTGGGGTAGTCACGCATAGTCACGCACAGCCACGGAGTGATCTAAATGTCATTTCCCCTTATCCGATCGATCTGAAACTTGGTCGATAGACTTGCTGTGAAAAAGGATTAACTTTGACCTAGTCACGCACAGTCACGCATAGTCACGCACAGTCACGGAGAGATTAAAACCTTCATCCGATCGATCTGAAACATTGTCCGTGGACTTGTTGTGGCCAAAGATTAATTTTAAGATAGTCACACATAGTCACGCAAAGCTACGCACAGTCACTGAGAGATTCAAAACTCATGTGCATAAGCAAAGAAAGAGTTTTAACAAAAACTTTGTTTTTATTGGTTAGAATTTTTGTCTTCATTTTTCAATTGTAGGCTAAGTAGTGTGATGACGTAAAGTATGGCCAGGAAATTATTTTATCTAGCCGCGGGTATTACATATATATACATTTCTGAAGAGGTACATTACATTACTCACTATAAAATTGCGTATTGACATTCAAAAATCACGTTTTTTGATGTAGTTGTTTACAACACCGTGGTTAAATTTTTTGCTTAAACCTGCTGTGATATCGGAATTCTAGGGAGTTCAGACTTAGATTCACTGCTAGGAAAATCTTTATGAGAGTATAATCTGGTCTCAGGGTCTAAAAAAAAGTCTATCAGTCGTATTACAAAAGGCTAGAGAACATATCTCGTCATATTTGAGGGTTGTTTTGCGTCATACTAGGGCAGTCTGAGAATAACCCGGCCAGACAAAGATAACGTAACAAATTTGGGAAAATATTTTATTATCTCTCAACATAGTCTCCATTTATATTCAATAATATACCCTGTTTATAGGAAGAACTGTCTATTTCCTAAAACAAAGTGCATGATTTTGGCCATCGCAGTAGTGGATGTATTAACCGGTGCATTTTCTTGATAAAACAACTTTTTCCTTTTCGCCAAATGCTGCCTTTTTTCCCTAATTTCATTACATAAACGCTGTAATAAATTCGCGTAATACTCGTGTTGATTGCTATTTCCTTTCTGTGGACAACGAATAAAAATTATCAGATGCGCATCCCAAAAAACAGACGCAATAACATTGCCCGCAGTTGGAACACTCTTCGCCTTCTTTGGACACGATTCTCCCATTGCAATCCACTATTTCGACTGTTTCTCTCTCTTAGGTGTGAAGTGGTGGATGCATGTCCAATCGGTGAAACATCGTCAAACACTCTATTGAAACATCTTCACGACGCTGTTTTGGTTCTATTGTGAGCAAACGCGTCATCCATCTTGCGGATATCATTCTCATCTTCAAATTTTGATTCAATGTGCGATGTATCGCACTGTTTGAAATGTTTTTCGTTTCAGCTACCCCCTTCAACCGACCATCATCCAATACCCTTTTGTGGATTTTTGTTGTGCAAACATCTATACGCGAAAAACGAAAAATGAAAAACTACAAAGTAAAAAATAAAAAAACGACAAATAAAAAACAAAAAACGAAAAATGAAAAATAAAAAAACGAAAAATTAAAAATTACCGGTTGAAATAATAAATAATAATAAATATTAATTTTATTATTTTCTATAAAATAAAAAATCTTATTCGATCTTTATCATTTTAGTGATTGAGTTTGAAATTATTCAGGCCCAAGATCAAATGTTTTTACTTTAAATAAAGAGTCGGGAAGAGACACCAACCAAAAAGCCTAGATTGTTTGGTAAAAAGTTAAATTCATATATATTTGATGAAAACAACCAAATGAGAATTCAAGCGAAAGTTAAGCTATTTAAGCCTTATCCAATATAACAAACTAAAACAGCTGTATAACCTTTCTTGCAGATTATAGATAAATTTTTTGAAACAAATGTGCCAATGTTTTTGCTTTATTTAAAATAAAAATATTTGATCTTGAACCTGAATAATTTCAAACTCAATCATTAATAATAAATAGTTTTATGATAGCAGAGCCCCTGCAGTTGGTTGCTATAAGTTATACATAGATGGCGCTTTCTCTTTGATTTTATAAAAGTGCCATAAAAATCTTTATTTACTAGATGTAGATCTCCCCTGTGATCGGACTCACATAATTTTTTTAAAACGTGGCAGCTTGTTCGGCCTCACTTAAACTCTGCCACCCAATTTTCTATAGTCATAAACAAAGGAGTAGACTCCCCAGCGTAGAATCTAGTTCGGCTTTAATATTGGTTATATAACGATAACCAATTTTTTCGCTGTTTACAAATTAACTGAAATCGTTTAATTTTCATGGCTCCAAAAAAATAAAAAATTGCAAGAGAACGTGGCACCTTGAAAGTTAACACACGTTGCCACATTTCACCATCTCTACGTCAGGTCTATTTGTTCTCGGACCGCCCTCGTATGATTTTCCACTGTGGCCCATTAATATATTTCGAACTTTCGAATCTTATAACTGACTTATCACAAAGTCTTGTAATCGACTTTTTCAAAAGAGGAAGCATGTTGATCAGCATTTTATTTTGCAGTTAATACATGTGGAAATTCGAACTCAGCCATATTCAGCGCGCCGAATATCTTTAAAAAGTATACTCTAGTACCAATAGGCCTGTCACTATAATCAGTACAAATTTCACTCGTATTAAAAAATGTTTGAGAATATATGCCATCATGTTTGACGATTTTTTGCGGTGTCGCAAAACATAAAAAACAACTCTCATACGATTTAAGTAACGAAGTACTTTAAAAAAATCATTTGGACCCACTTTTAATGAAAACATTTAATTTCCTAAAGACTTTTCCCAAATCATAATACCCTATTTGAAAAATAGACAAAACTCTATAATCTAATCTTTTTCTTTCAGAAAGTTGTCGTCTACAATTACACTTCAATGATAGCGCTCTCCATACTCTAAATTTGGGGTAAGTTTTCTTTGTTATTTTTTTCAACCAAAATCGTAATTATCATCACTAGGTATACATAAGTGGCAAACTAATAAATGTGTGTATTCTATTTTAATTACTAATACTTTAAAATTTTAGAAATTGTGGAATCGTTCACATTGCAATAAACAAGTATTTGTTTGCACCACAAGAACAACATAAAAATTAATATTAAACAATTTCATTACATATGCAAACGCACATTATTTTCTAAAGAGTTGTGAATTATTACATATAATTTTTTTTGTGTTCTGCGCTTTTTTTAAATTTGGTTTAAGGCTTTTCGACTTGTAATTAGTAAAGGCTAAACATAAGTTTACACTTGCTCAATGGTTAGTGGCCCATTTGTTAAACTTATGCGAGTACTTATGAATGTTTATATTCCAATCATTAAACTTTAATTTTCCTAATTTTGTGGTTATGCATAAATTGTTTGTGAACAAATATCGTAATAAAAAATTCTCACCCACTTCAGAATATGATGGTAATATTTTACTGTTTGTTTAACACATTGTACTCGTATTCATTTGCATTTGTAATTTGTGCAGTTAATTGCATAAGTTAAATTTATTAATTATGGCTGGGAAAATATATATTTCTATTAATTGATCTGAGTTTTTCTCACAAATGTGACATTCTGGTATATCAATTAAATTGGCTGTTTAATAGTGGTTTGATGTGGAGTCTGGTTGTTGACGAATTACTAATGAAACTGTCGGAAGCAGGAATAGATTGCCAGGGCTACGCGGACGACATAGTCTTAATAGCAAAAGGCATGTTCGAGGAAACCCTATGTGACATTGTACAAAGAGGGTTGAGGATTATATGTCAATGGTGCAGGGCAACAGGATTGAACATCAATCCAATGAAGACCACTATTGTACCATTTACCAGGAAAGGGAAACTTCCGAGATGGAGGGCAATTCAAATTTTGGGAGAAGTCATTGAACCAAAAGCAGAAGTGAAGTATCTGGGGATAGTACTGGACAACAAGTTAACATGGAAGGCACATGTCGACCAAATCACTGAAAAAGCCACGCGAGCTACAATGATTTGCAGAAGGGTAGCGGGTAAAAACTGGGGATGTAAACCCAGCATTTTACACTGGATGTACTCGATGATGATCCGCCCAATAGTAACTTATGGAGCTATAGCGTGGGCCAAAAGAACGGATCTGAAGTCGACTCAAATGCAGCTAGATAAGATTCAAAGATTAGCGTGCATTGGGATAACAGGTGCAATGAGGACGTGCCCAACGGCATCACTTGAAGCACTATTGGAACTAAGCCCACTACATATAGTGGTGCAGAAGAAAGCTTTGGCAACGGCAATCAGAATAAAGGGAGAGAAACCTATTACCAGGCTTTATGTAGAAATACTTTACTACGGAACTTAGCAATAAGAGAGAATGGAGCGGTTTAAGTACAGCATATTCTCTAAGAGAAGATACAATCAAATGGTACACAGATGGGTCAAAAACCGAAAGTGGAACAGGGGCGGGAGTCTTCGGGCCTAGAACCAAATACTTCGAGCCAATGGGAATACATACGAGCATTTTCCAAGCAGAGATTTACGCCATCGATAGATGTGCACAAATCAACTTGAACAGGAAGTACAAAAGAAGGAACATAACCATACTATCAGACAGTCAAGCTGCTATTCGAGCACTAGGCTCCTATGAAGTAGACTCTAAGCTAGTATGGGACTGTCTGCAGAAGCTAAATGAGCTAGGTAAACACAACAAGGTTAGCCTTTGTTGGGTCCCGGGACTCGTTGGGATTCAGGGCAATGAGCAAGCTGATGAACTTGCCAGAAGGGGAGCTTCCACAAAATTAATAGGGCCGGAACCATTTTGTGGAATAGGAAAAGGAGTATGGGAAGGAGTACTCAGGGAACATGAAAATTGTGTTAGGGCTTAAGGCAATCCAAAATGTTGTTGGGTGGCTACAACAAGAAGAGATTTGGGTCGTGCATTGGATTGTCAAAGAACGGTCTGATAATACTAACCGGAATTTTAACTGGTCACTGCAGGCTCAGGGAACATATGAGCAGGTTGGGAATTGTAGCAAACCCTATGTGCAGATTCTGTGATGAGGAAGCCGAATCACCAGAGCACATACTTGGGAACTGTGGAGCGCTAATGCACAAAAGGAAACAGCATCTGGGTTCCTTCCAGATACTAGGTAGCGACATAAAATTACTAGAACCAACAAACATTCTCGGATTCCTGAGGGCTTCAGGGTTGGATAAGAGTTTATAGGGACAACCTATTAGCAGAGGGCAGTACAATAGATCACTTTGGTCGCAGTACTTCGAACACCTCTTTATACAATACAATACAATATTATTTTTTTTGGCTGCATATATGAAAAAGTTCATATCGGGTGATATATTTATATGCGGACTAGGTCGAAAAATGGACCGATCCTGACCATATTTGGTAGTCACTTATATTTTGCAAAAATATATTCAAATCAAATTTGGGAAAAATCTGTGCAACATTTCAGTTTTTTGATAGATTTAAATGAAAATCGGGAACCAGCCCTATATGGGGCCTATGACTAAGAATTGTCCTATAGGGATTATTTTTGGACTATTGGTTAAACTCAATTGACTGAGATCTATATGATAATTTGGATCTTATGGCAATTTATGTCGATTTTATAGGGGTCATTTGTATGGGGACTAGGTCTGAACATGGACCGAATTTCACCCATTTCAATAGCGTTCCTCTTATAGCCGACATTGGATTGATTCCTAATTACCTACAAGAGTTCATAATTGATCAGCACACCAACATCGTTGACCAACAATCAACTCAACCGTATCATTTGCATCATCTGAAGTTGGGTTTGCAAAATCACCTACAATACCAACTTTGCACCATATGACGTTACAGTAAAAGGTACGATGCCATAAATTTTGCTATGATGTGCAATAAATTCGGAATTTCTGATAGTCTTGCTTCGTGTTTAGCTACGGCTTTATTTAAAGACATTGGTTTTAAAGATGAAAATGGGGAACCATTTGTTATGGTTAAACTTAAAGTAGCTGGCGAAGAATTGAATAGCACGGAGTCGGTTCGTAGAATGCAGTATAACGATTCAGATTTGTTAGCATTTTTTTTTTTGAGGGTAGAAGAAATAATGGACTAACAAGGAAAAAAATAAGTGGAAAATACCATCCGGAACTTAAGAAAAAATTCCATATAATATTTCTTAAAGAGTCGAAAAGCAAATTGTTGGAACATATTAAAGTTGACACCAATACAAAACAAATTAAACTATACGTATTCTTCCAGGAAAAAATCTATCCCTTACCAACTTAACAGGAATTTGCTGTGATGGAGAACCTGCTAATACTGGTATTGAAAATGGCATAATAAGGAGGTTTGAAATTCTATTGGAGAAACCATTGCATTCGTTTGTTTGCTTATTGCATTGTAATGAACTGCCATTTCGCCATCTATTTAATGCTTGGGAAATGTCTGCTACAAGTGGACCAGATACTGCTGGTGGGGACTCTACGTGAATTAATAAATTTCGTACTTCAACTAAGTACGTCTTTGGCTTATTTTAATATAACGAAAACAAAAAATATTAAAAAGCATTAAATTACTTTCAATAATATTTGTTTTTCGTTCCTTTTTAAATTGTTACCGAAATAAAATTTTTTAACTAAAAAAACATATTTTTTTATATTTGACCCTTTTACTCCCCACTTTTTGTTTGCCAAAAAATAATTTTTTTGAGTTTTGATTCTTATTAAGAAGCTTCAATATAGCATATTAGAAAAATAAAAAAAATTCCACCACGCTCCGTTCACCCCCAAAAAAGTTTTACCCTACAGAGTACATTGGTAATCAAAGGTTGTAGGAATCCATTAATTTTTTTATTTTTTCTTTCACATAAATGAAATAGCATATTGAATATATTTGACATATTTATATATGTTTAGATATCTATTTTTTATATAAAAGTTAACGTATAAGAAATACTAAATTTTAATATGTATTTTCACTATTTATAAATGATTTACCGCAGGTTATTCAGTTTTCAAATATCCTGATGTATGCTGACGATGTAAAAGTCTTTATGAGTTATAACCAATATTCCGACCATACTTATCTTTAAAATGATTTAGATTCATTTCACTCATGGTGCATTTTAAATTTAATGGAGCTGAATCTTAAAAAGTGCAAATATATGCGTTTTATTCGAAAAAGACCAATATCTGTAAATTATGTGTTGGGTGGGTGGCTTTCAACTGGAAAAAGTCGATAACTTCTTAGATCTTGGTGTTTTATTAGATTCAAAGCTTAGTTTCGTTCCTCATATTACAATTACAGTAAACAAAGCCAGAGGAGTACTTGGTTTTATAAAACGTTGGTCTAAAGAGTTCAATGATCCGTATGTAACAAAAACACTATACACGTCACTTGTGAGACCGATTTTGGAATATGCCTCTATTATATTGGACCCTATCTATCAAACTCATATTAATAGCATCGAATCGGTGCAAAAAAAATTCCTCCTATTCTGTTTTCGCAGCTTAAATTTTAACCAATTAAATCTTCCGTCGTATTAAGCTGCCAAGCTTAAAAAGCCGCAGATCTAGCTAAACGTTTCGTTTGAATCAACAATATTTCATTTAACATCCCCCAGCGTCCAACACGCTTCTTCTCAGCTCTATCTGTCCAGTTTTATAGATCAAATTATGCGAACGGTGATCCTCTTAGACGAATGTGTATTGAATTTAATAAGCTTTATAGATTTATTGATTTTTCTTTAAATACAAATGTCGTAAAAAGTAAAATAATAATCTGAACACTTTAAATTAAATTTTTCATTCATTGTTAAATGTTTTTGTAAATAGACTGTAAGGATTTATTCCATAGATTAATAAATAATAAATGAAAATAACTGAAACAATTGCTTCCACGCTGAATACATAAATTTGCATCGCATTTAATGCATTTCATATATGATCTTTGTGTACAAGCTGGCAACTTACAACTTCCAGGCCCACTGGCATCATCATCAAAAACTGGGTATGTCCAACTCCATCCAACCGAATATCTTTGGTTCGAGCCACATAACGGAATTGGACTATTTGAAGGGCGTCCAACTCTTTTTAGGGGTTGGTTCCGAGACAAAACTAAATCACTGCAAACCTCCATGCGTGAGATCAAGCTGTTTATTGATGGGAATACCTGCAACTATTGCATCTTTGCGATATTCCAACCAAGAAGCTGTTATAGCAATGTCAAAGAAGTGCATTATAATGCGAAGGGTCCACTTTTTGGATTTAAGGAATATACGGTAATAGGCAACAGGTTGATTAAGAAGATCAACAACACCCATGCCATCGTTGTATCTTCTGAGTACTTCTGGCCTTGGAACGTTAAGGTACGATTTTGTAGGTTTGTCGTAATGCTTAACTTAGTCAATAACAGCTTTGCCGAGGAAATTCGAAGCCATTTGCACTGGCTTATTATCGAACCATTTTGTGACGACAACACTGCCATCTTTGTCGCTTGGTAATGGTGGTGCGTTGAATCTGTTTATCTGAGCGGTTACGGTAGCTTGTATATTTTCCGTCTTTTGGAAATGAGGATATGATACGAATTGAAAAAGTTATCGAAGTATAATTAGTGACAAATAGAGTTTCTAGGGATTCTGTTTATAAGATTTATTACAACTGCTGCGCCAAATCCCATTGCCTTTACAACGTCATTACTGATTTTCGTAAATGCCCCTTGGTAAGCGATAAAATCAAATGGCATACCACTTTTTCCACATAGGAAGAAAAATTTTATTCCCCATGGGTAAGGCTTATTTTTGATGTATTGTTTTATTGACAATTGACCCTTAAATGGAACCAGCTGCTTATCAATGCTTCGAGTTTCTTCTAGTAGTAATTCTAGAAATCGCTTGCGAACACAATCCAAAATGGGTCTTATCTTATACAACTTGTCCGAGTTATTTGGGTCTTTTGCATTGTTAGCTACGACACGTAATGCTGTCCGTAGATGAAAAAAAACATTTTTTGTCATATTCTCGTTAAAGAGTGGCAAACTCAAACCTCTTTCCCAAAACATGTCTATGCGAGGAAGTTTTACTATGTAATTCAAAAAAAAACTTCAATTTTCTGGGCTGTGCAGGGGTTAAACTGCATTTCATATTGCATTACATATAAATTTGTGTACTCTGCTGTTTTTTGGAAGAATTCTGGCGGTAAATGTTGTTGAAAGTATGAATATGGAGTTTTGACATCGTTACTGCTTGGAACTTCATTGTAACCAATGGGTTTAGGCAAGGTGCTCCGGATATGTCTCAACTCAATACTCTTCTTATCAACAGACTCATAATCCTTAGGAGTCGATGATGATATGCACTCAACTGATTCGGCCGTTGCCTTGTTTCTGACTGATTTCTTTTCGCTGTTGTTACATTTTCGTCCATCAAAAAATTACCTGAAGTATCACGAGAAGTTCCGACACTATTTCTGCGCACTAAATTTTCCTCATTTAGCCCTTGACTAACTTCATTTATTTTTTTGTCTGAAGAAAGCTGTCTTTGGAATATATTTATCATCGTTACCCAGAGCAGCAAAATTATAAACCTCCTCAGCATCAATATCATCGAGCTCCTCGTCACTATAATCCTGGTTGTTTTTTATATCCTTAACCATAACAGCTTCTTCGTCAGATACATTACCATCACTTACATCTGAACAATCTTCCAAACAAGCAAAAATTTGCTCGTTTGTCATAAATCCAGGTTTTGTACGATTCATTTTTACTTAAAAGTTAAAACCACGATTACAATTTGAAAAAAAGTAAAAACTAAAACTTACAAAAAAGTATTTAAGGATATAAATATGATAACTGCAACTCCACGTTCACTTTTAAATTGATTTTTACAAGGATATAGAAATAAATCTATGCACAAAATTTTTGCTTAGCAACCTTTCAGTACTCATGTACAGTACAGTGTACTTTGCTTTAGATGGATGCCCAAGCCTCACCGTTGCTCAAATTTTTTTTTTACACAAAACTAATCCCTAAATTCGCGGCAACTAGAAAAAAATTATTTGAGGGAAATAAATTTCACTTTTGAACCCGTATTTAAAACTTAAAGTTGACAAATCGCAGCAAATACAAAAAACACGACAACAGTTACCAAAAATTGCAACTAAAATGAACAAATGATAAAATTTTTATGTTAAAGTATCGCTATTTCATGGCCTACGCTGCACAGTGGCTGAAAATCATTTTTCATTGGCCAAAATTCTGTAACTTTTGAACCGATCAAAATATTTTAGTACTGTTTTTTTTAATAGATAGATAGATAGTTGATCTTGACTCAGTGTGAATTTCATTTAAATTGATTGAGTACTTTTTAAGGAATTCTAGGTCAAAGTTTAACTTTTGATTTTTTTTAACTTTTAGCGTGATATATGTTTTTTTTATTTATTTTTATTTATTAGAAAGTGTCATATTTGGAGTTAAATAATTATTATAAACATTTTTTGTAATAATGAAATTTTTTTAATGCTTACACTCAAAAAAATTTTTACACTCAAAAAAATTTTTACACGCAACAAAATAGTAAAATTCACTAGAAATTTAACTAGTATTACTAAAAAATTAAAAATGTTTGCTATCAAATTTGCAATTTGCTTACACTCAAGGAATATTATTATTACTACAGAAAAATTTATTAGTGTTTGCTGCCTAATTTGTTACACTAGCTAAATAAATCTGCTAAACATTAGCGCAATGATTCTAATTTTTTTTTTAATTTTGATATGAAAATATGGGTTCTTATTTTTTGAATCTTTCTTATCTATTAAAACATTGCATTCATATGTGGGAAACCTTTTAAGAATAAAAACTGCAATAGATTTAAATAGCATTTGTAACAATGGTAGGTTCTGTTTATTATTATTTTTTACTAATACTATGTTTTTCGTACTTAAATAACAATGAAAGGCAATTATAATTATTATTCATTAGACTCAAATATTGATTGCAAATATTCCATATTTTGTTCTGTGCTATTTCTGTTCTTTAGTAGTTTTTTGGCTTCTTCATCTAAATCCCGATGTTCCACTTTCCATTGATTTCGAATACTGGAGATGAACGGATCTGACGTTGCCAATAATATATTAAATAGATCTTCATTTGTGGAATTTCGTGACATTTTTCTAGTATTGTGCTGTCTATAAAATCTGTAATCCTTGTTCCTTTTTTCTTGAGCCTCCTCTGATAGATCTCCAAGTGGCACCAAATGATATTTAATGACATCTTCTCCATGATAAAGGATTTTGTGGACTGTTGCAGACATATTTCTCCATGGGTAGTTGGTTGTATATATTTTTGCAGTTTCCTTAGCATAATCTCCAAATTTTCTAGAGTCAATTTCTTCATTGCACGCAAGTACTTCTAGGATTATTTTAAATCTGAAAATAAGGTTTAAATCCACTCCTGTTATTTCAGATGCTGTTTCTGGATCTGAAAAGAATCTTCTTGCGGTATTGCCATCATTTGTATTGCCTGACCCTTGTTTTGGCTGATCTATAATCAATCCAAATTTGCGATATTCATCTTGAACATGTTTCTTTTTTGAACTTCTTAACTCTTTGTTGGTTTCGTTGTTTCTTATTGATCCTGAAGGCCCGAAATCCAAATCATAACTGATTTTTAGTATGTGTTCCATAAGTCGTATTCTTGCATGTAGTGGTGATAATCCAAATTCGAAGGCATCGGTATTATCGAATGATTTTGTCGGGACTTGGTTTAATTGGCTTGATGTTGCTTGGCATATAATGCAGCTGGATGCAGCCTTCGTGTTAGTCAAAGCCTGACCTACTTTTCCATCTATCATTGTCAGCACTAATTGGTAGCTTACTTCAATTTGCTGCCCATCTAACTGTAATTGTAATGGCTGTAGTGTTGCTATTTGGGCCTTGATATCACTAACTTCTTTGTTAATGGCATCATGACTTTCTTTTTTGAATTCAAATTTGATTGGCCTGCAGTATTTCGTAGAAGATGGTGTCTCATTTTTCCAAATATCCATTGTTTGCGTTGTACTACTCGAAGGCTCCGAATCTTCCAAAATCTTTTTCAATCGCAATGGTACAAATGATACCATGAACATATCTGAGTCCGAAATATTTTCACATACAACTTGTTTGTATTGTTTTTGTCCCGAAGAACCATCACATCCCCATTTACAAAATAGAATTAACTTTGTGTTTCCATATTTCTTTAACTCAGTTCCTGTTATTGATTGTAGCAAGCGTTTGGCTGTGTGATCAAGTAAAGATTGTAGTTGTACTTCTGCCGAAATTGGTGTGATTGTAATAGTGTCCTTTGATGGCAAACAGTCTATTTTAGCAGCTGTTATGTGATGATATGCTGGATACATATTTGAGCCTTTTTCAATCGCACGCAATCTGAGCTGAATATATTGGTGTTTTGTTAATTTCAAATCCAGAAATAATGCTAATGCCTCCTCATTTGTGAACTGTTTTGCATCGCTCGGAGTTGGTATACTTTTAAGAATTCGCTTTGTTCTCACTGGACTAGCATTACAAGTTTTTTCAATGATATCCACTTTTGTTAATTGGTTTTGTGCTCGTAATTGATGTAGAAAAGATTCTTTTATATTTGTAGAACCAATTTCCTCGTTAAAATTTTTAAGTTTCCGCCTCTTAGATCTATCGCTGCAGTTGTCCAATGATTTGCGTGGTCTTCCAGCCTTATCTAGCTTTGCTGTTTCTCCACCAACATTAAGTTGGCCTTCTAACCAGTTTGCACTTTTATTATAAAACTTTTGTTTACAGTAGTTAACTTCTTTCAATCGTTTTTTTAGTACTTTGACGAAATTAGATAATTGCTCTTGTATTTCGGTACTAGACGAATTTAAGTTTAATTTTATTTTAACGTAACTAAGAACATCTTCCTGGTTTTTGTTTCGAAAATACTCTTCGGCCAGTTCTTTATAACTAAAGTTCTCCATATTTTTCTCAATATTTTTATTTGCGTCTGTTATCACTTTTTTATCACTTTTTATCACTTGCGAATATACGTCCGTACACTTGAAGTATTAACTTATTATTGAGTAATCCCTTATAGAATCCGTCATTTTATACATTTTTAGGTACATGTTATTCACACATTGATCTTTAATTTCATAGCAGGTAGTACTTAAATTGAACAAAACTGCACTTGTTATCCAGACTTCAATATCAGGTAAAACTAATTAGTTTCTCGCCAATATGGGGTGGTTTTTTATCTTTAGTGGTTTAGTGCCGCGATTATTGACAAACTTATAAAATTGTTTATGACTTTGGTTGACCCTTAAATTTGACAACAGGTAAATTAAGAAAGAGATCATTTGTTTACTGTAGAACCTATTGTGATCATTTTATGACTTATTTTTTTGCTGATCAAAACAAAGCCAATAAACCCTTTCGCAGGTATTTTATTTAATTATTTTACTTTTACGTAGTCTAAAGTAAAAAAACAAAATTTTTTTTAGAGTAATTTTTTTAGAGTAATTTCATTAAAATGAAAAAAGTGTTCTACCGGGGGCTCATGGGGGGTGCAAAAGTATATATAGGGTTAAACAGGATACATTCGCCTTTCTCCGGGTGGTATACGTTTCTTGTTCCCTTACTTCCTTTAGAAGTTCTATTCCACTAAAGTTTAAATTTGAGAAAAATATAGTGGTTTCATAAATATTTCATAACGCCCCTAATATCAAACGTTAGAACTGTGACTACTTACAAAAACTAAAGACTGTAATCCTACTAACATTATAAAAAAGACCGCAGGCCAATATCGATGATAGCTTGCGAGTAGTAACCATTTATTTTTGATAAAAAACAAAAAAAAAACACCTTTTGCTGAATTAAAAAAAACAGTTGAGTTTGACAGCATGCCACGCCCACAATTATCAATAGTTTAACCTAATTTTTTGGCTACCTTAATCTGGATATATAAGCTACAAAAAGGAGTAAAAATTTTAAAAATCGATGACAAAAAAAAATTTGACTTTTGGCCAATGAAATCAAAATTTGAGCCACAGTGCGCTGCAGCAATTATATTTGTGCAAAAAAAATTCAAAAATTGCAATCGGTCATACTTTAAAATTTTTTTGAAAATGTGTACACTATAGTGTACCATGGGAGCAAAGGGGTTAAAAAAACACGTTTTATTTTTATCAACAGTCAAAACAAATAAAAATGTTATTTGAATTTAATGAAATGATAGTGCTAACTTCTTTCACGTGGAGTTCCATTTGTTTTAAATACATTTCTTACTTACAATGTATTTTAAATGTTGTATTCACTAACTTATTTTGTGTGCATTCATGACATAAAATATTAAGTTCGAAAGAAGAAATTTATGATCATTTTGAATTTTTTGAATTTCGTGAAAGTGCTTTTTATACAGCTATAGAGCTTATAGAATAATGGGAGCAGTTCGATTCGCGCAAGATAGGATTTAATCAGAGACCCATGGTTTCTTGGAAAATTTTTCTTAAAGTTTCACGTAGATAACGTTTTTGCTATACTATTTTTGACGAAAAAAATTGACCCACCCAAATGTATTATAATATTATAATTATCTGGTTACCAGTTAGAAACATTTATTTAGTTATTTTAGCAGCTCTTCATTTGACCAATATTATGACTTGTTTTGAATACGACTGTCTGTAAAACCGAGTGATTTCTACTCCTCGAAGCACTAACTGAGTCTATTTTGGCTGCCCATATCGCCAACTGTGAGTCCTCCTTTGTCATCGTTAAGTGAATTATCTGATGCAGAAGAATGGTTGTCAGGTTTCTAAATTATTTTGCAAATATCCCCATTTCACTTTGCTTCAACAGCAATATGTGTATGTGTAGTATATCTCGAATAGGTTTGATTGGTAATCTCCGATGTGCGACTTAACTCACTATACCTCAACTAGACTGTTGCTTTGGAGTTTCTCTTCTAACTACATTAAAATATGTCTAGATAGTTTTTACTGCTAGTACACGTGTAAATTTATATTGAGTTCCGCCTAGATTAATGTCATAAGTCCTTAAGCGGTATTCGTTAAGGTTTTCTTAATCATTTACCCTTAAACAGTTTAGTGTTTCGATTGTCTAAGAGCTTTTGTAAAATGTGTCGATATTACGGGATTCGGAAATCTGTGTGTATTAAATCTACTTTGGAGGTAAAAAGTCCTCTTTTATATTAATGTTAGATGTTAATTTCAATACCTACCCTGCGAAAAAGTTTGAGTCACTCTAATATAGAGCCGGTATATCTACTGCCTTTATTTTTATGACCCTCAATTGTTCCAGTAAGCATTACTTGGGGTCATCGTACTAAGGGCTTGTAATCTTATATTTGGAAATGGCTCTTACAATAGGGTTTTTTTTTTATCAAAAATTGATCATTGTGTCCGCTTCGGAATAATACCTCAACTTTTGAAGCTATCTATGAATCGAGCGTATTTTTGTTGTTTTCACATGATGTAAAATGCTGTTAGACAGGCCATGTGTCAGGATCGAGAAAAGTGAATATTAGAAGGAGCAATGTCTCGTGTATACGGTGGGTGTTGTAAAACGTCTCAATTGAGTGTTTCCAAACATGTTTTTACCGGGGCTGCCGCATGCTGGAGAATAATTTTGTTGTGTGTGGAGTAGTATTAGGCACGCTTGTCCTTGAGTGTTCAACTCAATCTCATCATCTTTGTTCGGTTTCATTTGAGCAACTCATAATACAAGACTGCAAGCAGATGCCATCAGCTATAGATGGTTAATTATGGCTGGATCGTCTTCTTCCATTTTAGGTTATCATAGCGGTCCTATTTTACATGAACTGTGACTATATGGTGTAGAAAATAGTTCACGTCTCAGAAATCGACGTTTAAGGTTATCGGCTTCACAGCATATTGAACCCAGTTTTCTTGTTTTCAAATCATTCTCAATGATTCGAAACATTGCGAAATTGCTAACTGCAGTAATGCAAGTGAAAGTGCTTCTGGCGTTTGGTGCGAATCTTGTTCCAATAATACTTCATACACTTTCTTCATTGCTCTTAAGCTACTGGAACCACTCTTTCACTTAAGCCAGCCTTGCTATATGGTTCTATAAGCAAATTAATGTGGCACAGCTGGAGATTTCTTGAAATTGATGTAGTATATCAAAAGGTCCCACAAATGACGCTTATGCATCTCATAAATCTACATTTTTCCACGAAAAATGTATAAGGCTGTGATAACAAATTCTGTGATATTTCAAGGTTATGTTGTTGGCAGATGTGTAACCTGACGATAACGTTTTACATATGAAAATTTTCTTCAAGTAATCTATAATATTAATAGGCTATGCGATTTCTTGTGACCGATGTTTTGTTCTACCGTTTTATCCTGATTTTGACCAAACGTATATTATTTGAAAGCTATTTATTTTATACTGTTCACCAGAATTATAGATTTTAAATTTTTTTCTTTTATTTTGAGAATATTTCAGTTAAAGTTGCTACTAACAAATACATAAAATTACACATATGCTACGTGTGTGTTTGTTAAATTTGTTAATATGTTTGTTAATAGATTTTTAATCTTCATTCACAATAAACCAAAAAAGTTTTGGTTTTGAGTTGGCTAAGTTGAAAACTAAAGTTGCCTAGAAATTGCACTCGAAGTTCGAGCGCTGGAATCTGCCAGTCTATAGTATTAATAGGTAAGGCGATTTCTTGTGACCGATGATTTGTTCTACAGTTTTCTCCCGCTTTTAACCAAACGTATATTATTGGAAAGGTATTTCTTTCTAGCTGTTCACCAGATTTACAGATTTTAAAATTTTTAAATTTTTTGCAGTAAAATGCATTTAAAGTTGGATGCATAAAATTATACAAGGTTATGTGGATTTATTATTTTATGTGTGTTTATTAAATTTTGTTGAAGTGAAAAATAATTTTGGACATAAACCATTCACAATAATATTTGTGTTGAATTTAAACCAATAACGCAATCGATATTTAAAAATTGTTGAATTCTAAATTGGCTAAAATTGGTTAGCATACCTTTAAGGTCTTATAAAATAATTTGGTAAAAGAAAAAAAAAATTCTTGAATATACACTCGAGATCTGCTAGCTACGGATTAATGCGTGTCATATTTCTTTTTTTTTTTTAATATTTTACGTGTGTGGTAAATTTTGAATAAGAGTAAAAAAATTTATTGATGCAACAGCGCGTGAAAACAAAAGTTTTATATGAAGATGAAAAAATTCAGGATAAAATTACAAGCCGGTCAATTATTCACGATTTGGTGTTCAATATATCATAAATCGTTTTTGGAATCCTGGTATGCATAATTCGAGATATTATGGAAAACAGTGAGTCCGAAGGCACCAGCAAATATTTCTTGCAGAGCCGTAAGAAGACGTTTTCAGGATTCAGGGCTGATAGCTTGCAAGGCTAGTAAAGGTCAGTTTACACTATCACACTTTGTAATGCGGCCGTGAAAAAGTCGAGTATTATGAAAAAAGTTTAAGTTATGAGACTGATAATCTGTAGAATTTTAATTACGAAATCCGATGGTTTTAGAATCATTTCTAAAAACTTGCAATTTGCGTAGAATCAGGGTTGTTTTTTTGGTAATATTAAAAAAAAGGTAAACAAAAACAAAGAAAGTAGAAATAAAATATAAATTTCAAAATAAATTTTCTTATTTCATATGACCTGAGGGTGATGGTGTAAATGACCTAGGTATGTAGAAATAATCAGCCCAATTCTCAATAACAATTCCCTGGGAATTTTCTCCCTATTCCCTGTTCCCCTATTCTTAATAAAATCTCCCCGGGAATTTTTTCTCTTTTCCCTTTACCCTTATTCTAAAAGAACTTCGAAAATGGTAATCTCTTCCCCGGGAAAAAAAGTAGCTATTCTGAATGTCAATAAAAGGGAGAATAACTTGGGAATAATTCCGCCAAAAAATTGAGAGGGAGTGCTGCGAAAAATGTAAGTATTTAATATTTTTATGAAAAAATAGTAATATGTATCATTTAAAATTTTGTATAATAATATTATTATGGCGCTACTGTTGCTTTCAGGTCAAAAGCAACAAAAAAAAAACAAATTCATATTCTTTTGAACACAATGCAAGCCAACCCTGATGTTGCATGCGGAATGTTCAAAGGCAGCAAGGAGGAGCTAAGCCGGGTATTGCGCAATTTGGAGTGGAAATTAAACTCAGCACGCAATTCAAGTGGGTTTCTGGCATCACGTAGCTTCTTCTTGCCATGCTTTGCTCCGTCTTGTCCTGCTGCTGCTCCTCTGCTTCAGCTACCATCAGAAACGCTACACTGAACATTTTTTTTTTTATTTATTTTAATTTATTAAAGATTTTAAAAAAAAGTTTTAGGTACTATTAATTTCCACAAAAATTTTTAAATTTGTAAACAAAACAAAACAACTGAAGCAAAACAGCTGTCTTCGAATAATCGAAATTCTCTCTCCCATATTATTCTTCTCCCCGCCTGTTTAGAATAGGAGGATTTATTCTCGGGAAAAATGAATTCCCCGGGAACTCATTTCCCTGGGAATATTTAGAATTGGGCTGAATAACGGTACGACTTTATGACAGTCCGATGAATTTCATCGGATCTTTATTACGAAAAATCATATGACATAGTGGTGTCGTGTAAATAGGCCATAAGAAGTTATGTATGCTTCTCAGAAGTTTAAAAAAAAAAATCACATAAATATAGCAATATTTATGTGAAAATTGGACAACTTTGCGTTTACTTTCCCCTGATATTCAAATTATTAGTTAAAAATTAGTTTCAATAGTTCCATTTGTTTATTTGTGCATGAAAGTATCTAAAGTTTGTTGAATCTTCATCCGGATCATTATTTTCAAAAATTTCCATGACTTGCTATAACAACTGCATCGCTTAAGAGATTCTATCGGTAAAATATTTTTTTTTTGTTCTGCTTCACCTGTAAGGCTAACTATTTCATCGTCCACCTCATTGTTATAAAACTTTCATTACTTAGCTCTTAAAATCTCCTTACGTAATAACTCCTTGTTCTATATTTTCAAATTTTCAAAACTGGCATTTCTAGCTTATTCCGCCAGTTCTTTACAAACGTTCGGAACATCATTAATGTCATTTGGACCACAATTCCCTTCATACACGGTACATTTACTGCTTTCAATGAAAGGTTAATATTTTCAATGGTCATCATATTATCTTCATTTTTTTTAATTTGAGAAGTCGACTAAAAGTTCGTCGAAATAGTGGGACCCGAAAAACAGGATGCCTGGTGCATTGTCTAGCAACTCAATATTTTGTGAAGAACAAGAAACTTTCAGGAAGAACGTTCATTTCTAAAGATAGACTTCTATAAAGTTAAAACTGTAGTCTGAATTAACACTTGAATTAATGAAATTTTTCGCTGATTTTGATTTTTTATCCAAATATTAAGAAAGGACTCAATTTTTTCAATTAAAGGTCTTATCGTTTTTTTACATTTTTTATGTTGTAATGATGTGACTGTTTCAGAAATTTTTCTAATTTTATTAACGGCTCTGGAAGAAATTGATTTCACTCTAGATGGGGCAAGTTCAAGTCGTCGGTTCAAAATATCATGTTTTTCTTCCAATATTATTTGTTTTCTTTTTTGACTACTTATTGAAAAATAATTTGACATATTTTTCGAACATACATACACTCTATCAACGTTTCTTAATGGGGGGTAAGGTTTTAAATTAAAAAAAAAATCATATTTTCATAATTTTTTTTGAAGATATGAAATAATGTTGGATTATTTATTTCATATATACGTTATATCATAACATTTGTAGAATCTTCGAAAAAATTTTCAATTAAAATTTTTAATAAATAAGTCCGTGACAGCGTATCTCCGGTGGCGTTGTTGTTTTGCGGTGAACATCATAACTCGTACCGGATCATGTGAAATAAAAAATCGAAATGCGTTTAAAAGGTAGCGTCCTGAGATAGCGTTCGAAGAGTTTTTTCAATATTTTTTTTTTTTTTTTTTTTGTTTTTTGCAGCATTTTGATTTTTGCTCAAAAAATTTCGGGAATTTGTTGCTAAAAAATGGGGAAGAAATTGGAAAATAAAAAAAAAAAACTCTTCGTGGTTACCTGACTATTTATGTGAAGATATAGTTTGTACAATGTCAAAAGAAGCGGGCAAGTAGATTTTGAGTCATGATGTTCACGGACTTCGAACATTTATTTGCGAGAAAATCGATTTAAAGTTTTTAAAAAACTGATTTATATACGATATACCGTATGAGGCCGGTCGCTGGAAATGCTGTATCGTCTTAAGTTTTGCTCCAATTTACTTGAAATTTTGACACAACACTCTCGATATGTTGTACATTCAGAAAGAGAAATGCAAAAAAAACTTTACCCCCGCCCCCTTAAGGGGTTTCCAAACGAAATTTAAAATTTTACGAAATTGTAAAAAATTGGCCTCCACAACATTTAACATGCCCCTAGATGTGTTTAATGTATGACCGGCATCCTTTAGTTTTCCATTCTTAAAATTGTTTTGAACATACTTACATTAAAGGGGCTCCCATATAAAATTTACACTACAGAATAGAAATATATAGTAGAAAAAGCGCCATAACTGCTAAGAATTCCCTTAGCAGAGTAAAATAGTTTTTTTGTCCCCAAGATTTTCCCAAAATATGTCTGCCCTTAACTTCAGCCCATTTAGAGACTCCCATAATTATGAAATTGTTAAATTTGGCCCCTACAGGATGCCCCTAGACGAGCCCACTTCATTTTTCCTCTCCAAAATCTTACTTGCTCCTTAAAGAGGCTCCCAAACAAAATGTTAATTCTTTATGAGATCGAGAAGTTTGATTCAGTTTTTAATTTATTATGTAATTGTAACCTTTTATTAAGAGTAAAAATAAATGTTTTTATACTTCAAATTAATTTGTTTTTATCAAAATTTTTCCGATTTTCAGCTATGATCTGAACTAAAATATTGTTTTCTCCTCGATACAGCACAACACGTTGATATAGTCCTCAATTAGTATTACGTCTCCTTCTGCAATTTCGTTGACAACATTTAAGATACGCAGTATTTCCCGTGCTTGCTGGTAGTATTCGCGCTCTTTCTATGTTTCTAGATCGGTAGCAATAAAATTTGTTATCTCAAGTGTTCAAGAGTTCTCTATTTACTTGTTTTACTCTTCCAAGCCAACAACATGTACTCGACATGCACGATCTTGATTTCTGCTGTCGCCATATCGTCTAAATCATTTTCTCCTACAAACATATGGCCTGTTTTTCTCCTAGATATGCTGTAAGCTTTTCTGAAAATATGAAGATGATCGTTGTAGAAATGTAGTTTTCTATAAACCACAAACATACTTTCGCTTTTACATACATTTTTTTTATTAAAAATTGTTTTTTATGGCTTTTAAAGAGTTCAACAACTTTGGAATGTAAATTGTATTTTCCATTAAATTCAACAATGAATAATTTATGTATGATTATTTTCTAAAATCAAGATTTCAATTTATTAATTAAAATAATTTTGGTTACGACATTTGAAAGAAGTTAACGATGTCTTGTGGGGTTTAGCATACGAGTATATTTAGAAAATAGTTTCGTATTTTGGATTTTATTTCTGTTTAACGTTCGTTTTCTTAGTAAATTGAAATTATACAAAATTAATGTTTATAATTAATATGCAAGTTTTAATGAGATTTCTCGATTATATCAATTGATCATTTAAGGGTCTGCATTTAGTAATTAATTTATAATTTATTAAAGAGTTCAACTAAATACTAAACATTTATTCCAACATAAACGTGCGACAAACAAAAAAGAACACACACAAAAAAAATTATTTCTCAATATAGTTTCCGATATTCAATAGCCTCGATACTCTGTTTTTAGTGAAAACCTCAACTCTCCAAAATAGCGTTCAACCAAAGACTTATTCATTATTGGAAAATCATTTCACACCAATCCATTTCTGGATGTTTAAAGGTGAATCTATCGAATGGGGTGAAAAATTAAGTAATTAGATATTTAACTCATTGCTTTTGGGCATTTCAATAGCCGATGTATGAAGTTGTAGATTGCTTGATGAAACAACATTAACTGTTTCATTAAGACTTTTTTTTTTATTTCTTTATTAAAACTAGCAGATCCCAGCATTCGAAATTCGAGTGCAAATTGTAGGAAATTTTATTCTTTCATTTAATAAATTATTTTATAAGACCATAAAGGTGTGCTAATCAATTTTAGGCAATTCACAATTCAACGCTTTTATTGGTTATTGGTTTATGTCCAAAATTATTTTTTAATGTTATTGGTTTATGTCCAAGATTATTTTTCAATTCAATACAATAATAATTGTCAATGAAGAAAACAAACTCATTTATTTTGTTTTGCAAACACAAATTTAATAAACACACACATAGCATTATGTAGTTATCAGTATGTGTTAGTAGCAACTTTGGAAGCATTTTACTCAAAAAAAAAATAAATAAATAAATAAATAAATAAATGTAAAAATTTAAAAATCTGTAAATCTGGTGGACAGCTACAATGAAATACCTTTCAAATGAGGTACATTTGGTCAAAATCGCGACAAAACTGTGAAACAAAATATCGGTCACAAGAAATCGTTTTACCTATTAAAATAATAGATTCTACAAAAGTTCACATAATGCTCGCCTTTGATTGTCTTTCGTTTTGAAAGACGAAAATGAAGTTATTTCAAGTGATCCAACTTTTGAAACCGATGTCTTCCGATCGGGTTGAAATTTGCACCAAGGTTAGTCCTATTGGATAGTAGTTAAACAGAGACACAATTTTTTAACAAGATCGGTCCAGAACTGTCTGTGTAAGGGGGGGTCAAAATTTGACATTTTGACCAAACAGGTGTTTTTTTCTCATTAATGTAACTTTTTACCTATTGTTCTTTGCAAAATTGGTCCCAAATAGTTCAGATAGCTATATCTTCCGGAAAAAAAATAAAAAAAAATTTTGACTTTGTTTTGCAAAATCAAAAATTTTTTTGACTTTTTTTTTAGAGGAAATTAAATTTTTTTTTTTTTTTTGCTCAAAAGATCAGGTACCCCAGAAATATTTTATGACCGTTCTCCGAAATACTAGTTTATTTATTATTTTATGACACATGACTTTAAACAGTGGGTGGAGTGGTAGAAGTTAACAGGTAGTTTATTTTAATAATATGTTGACAAGGTTAAAAATTAAAAGGTATTTATTTTTATTATCATTGCTAACATTTGGTTAAAATATCTTCTTCATTATTAATTTTATAATGGAACATGCGGTTAACCCACACTAAACCCTTCTTTACCGTAATAAAAAATCATGTGAGTTCGATCACAGGGAAATGTGTAAACATCTGGTAATAACTAAAATGCAGAAAACAGCGACAAAAGGTTATTATTACATATCATAATTTTTTCACCAAACAATCATGTCACTCCGATTTGTCTTAATGCTCACATGTTACGCGTAAGATCTTACGCTCACATATTATGCTGTTTTTGTGATTGTATTGTGAATTAGAAATTTACCCCCCTGCGCGTATAGATATTTACACATCAAAAATTTTAAACTCATTCATTAAAATGTAATACCTTTATGACCTTAGAAAACTATTTATTGTTTTTAGAAACAGCGCTAAAGTTTAGACGTGTGCTATTTACATAATTTCTTACATACATTTTTAAAAAGTGACAAAACTTAAATACTCAGCTAAAATAAATACTCAGCTAAAATAAATTAAGTATAAAAATAGTTATGATATAAATGGTTCTAATGTGATTAGGATTAAATTTTATTAAATTATTTATCAATTATTGATGTGTAAACGTCTATACGCGCAGGGGGGTAAATTTCTAATTCACAATACAATCACAAAAACAGCGTAATATGTGAGCGTAAGATCTTACGCGTAACATGTGAGCATTAAGACAAATCGGTGTGACATGATTGTTTGGTGAAAAAATTATGATATGTAATAACATTTTTGTCGCTGTTTTCTGCATCTTATTTATTACCAGATGCTTACACATCTCCCCTGTGATCGGACTCACATGATTTTTTATACCCTATACCACTGTGGGTTGGGTATAATGACTTTGTGCTGCTGTTTGTAACTACCAAAAATATTTGACCTAGATCCATCTTTTATTATACTGATCGAATCAGAATCACTATCTGATTCGATTTAACGATGTCCGTCAATCCGTCCGTCCGTCCGTCCGTCTGTGTGTCCATGTAATCTTTGTAATCAAACTGCAGGTTGGAAATATGAATATATTTTGATGAAATTTTGTACATAAGCTTCTATAGGCCATAGGATGAACGCTGTTGAAATTGGTGAGAATCGGTCCATCTTCAGACCTAGCCCCCATACAAAAGACCCCTATGAAATCGACATAAATTGCCATAAGATCCAAATTGTCATATAGATCTTACTCAAATTGGGTTTGTATGCGTTTATTACATCCATTAATGAGTAGTTCAAAAACTGTCCCTACGGGACAACTCATAGGCCCCATATAGAGCTGCTTCCCGATCTTCCCTTAAATCTATAAAAAAAACAAAAATATTGCACTGATTCATCTCAAATTTTGTTTGTATATATTTTTGCAAAATACAAGAGACTTTACCAACCATGGTCAGGACCGGTCCATTTTTGGACCTAGTCCCCATATAGATATAGCATCCGATATGAACTTTTTCATATCTGCAGCCAAAAAATAATAAAAATGCCACTCAAATTTGGTTTATTGTTATTTTCTATATCCAATTAGTTGGGCCTAAGAGATAGGGTTCTAAACGCATGGTATAGGGTATCGTATAGTCGGTCTAGACCGAATATAATTTTCTTACTTGTTTTATAATGGAACATGCGGTAACCCACACTAAGCCCTTCTTTACCGTAATAAAAGATTTTAGACTCATTCATTAAAATGTACTACCTATATTATCTTAAATAACTATTTATTGTCATTCTGAAGACATTCGGTAATCAGAAACAGCGTTAAAGTGTGTTATTTACATAATTTCTTACAAACATTTTTACATACTTCATCAGCAACAATAAATTAAGTATAAAAATAGTTATGATATAAATGGATCTAATGTGATTAAGATTAAATTTTATTAAATTATTTATCTATTTATTATTACTAGCAGGTTCCAGCCCTCGAAGTTCGAGTGTGAATTCTAGGAAATTTTATTTTTTCATTAAATAAAGACCCTAAAGGTATGCTAATCAATTATAACCAATTAACAAATCAACACAAAAAACAAAATCTTTTTTTATAAAAACACATTAACAAATGTAATGAACACACACATAGAATTGTATAATTTTATGCATGTGTTAGTAGCAACTTTAATTGCAATTTACTCCAAATAAAGGAAAATGTTTAAAAATCTGTATATCTGCAAAATGGCTAAAAATAATATAAGTTTGGTCAAAATCGGGATAAAACCATAGAACAAAACATCGGTCACAAGAAATCGCCTAGCCTATTAATATTATAGATTATTATTATTATTATATATTAATTTAGTTATTAATTCAAAAAATAAAAAAATAATTTTTCAACATTTCTATAGAAAAAAAGTGATTTTCCTGAAGATTAACATATTGTGGGTATTACAGTATCGAAGGTATGAAATTTTAGTTGGGTATGTTACATACCGTCAGAAAGGTTTATATGTCCAGTTGCTCAGTATACGTTTTATTTTTAAGGTTTTAGAAACACTTACACTCTAATAAGAAAAAAATTCAAATTGAAAAACCGTTGTCTTGAGTAACAAAACATTTTTTTGATGGATATCCCACTCGCATCCCACTAAGCGACCAAAAAAAAAATTCCTTTTTTGAAAAAAGTCCAAAAAATATTAGATTTTGCAAAAAAAAAATTAAAAAAAAATTTTTTTTTATTTTGTTTTTCCGAAAGACTGAAGAAATAGCTATCTAAACTATTTGGGACAAATTTTGCTAAGAACAATGGGTAAAAAGCAGAGTTCAGAAAAAAACACACACTGAATAAAAAACTCGTACATATATGTAAACAAACATAACTTAGACCAACACACACATATTTTTATTTTCATATCAATTATGTGCGTTTCTAAATTTTCTACGGTGCCCAACACAACCATGACTGTGTTCGTTTTAATATTTCGTTATTTACACGAACATTTTTGTATCACATACTTTTTTGTTTCAATCACACATAAAGCACACATTTTTGAGTGTTGCTTTATTTGAAGTTCTTGTTCTGCTACGTGTAGTGAAAAAAACACAGAACATGTACAATAAACAGGTTCGAGTTCATTATATTTTAAGTCGTGTTGTGGCTCGTGTAGTAAGAAAAAACACAACATGTACAATAAACAGGTTCGAGTTCAGTTATATTTTAAGTCGTGTTTAAGTCGTGTTTAAAATATAACTGAACTCGAACCTGTTTATTGTACATGTTGTGTTTTTCTTACTACACGAGCCACAACACGACTTAAAATATAACTGAACTCGAACCTGTTTATTGTACATGTTCTGTGTTTTTTTTCACTACACGTAGCAGAGCATGAACTTCAAATAAAGCAACACTCAAAAATGTGTGCTTTATGTGTGTTTGAAACAAAAAGTATGTGATACAAAAATGTTCGTGTAAATAACGAAATATTAAAACGAACACAGTCATGGTTGTGTTGGGCACCGTAGAAAATTTAGAAACGCACATAATTGATATGAAAATAAAGATATGTGTTGGCTGCTTTTGAACAGAACATTGTGTGTTTCATGTGTGTATTTTCTGAACCTTGGTAAAAAGTTAAATGGATGAGAAAAAACACCTGTTTATCAAAATGTCAAATTTTGACCCCATCTAGCTCAGACAGTTCTGGACCGATCTTGTAGAAAAATTGTGTCTAAACTACTATCCAATAGGACTAACCTTGGTGAAAATTTTATCCCGATCGGAAGACATCGGTTTCAAAAGTTGGATCTCTTGACATGAAACGCCCCATATATAAAACCAAGTTCACCTGCAGATTAAACAGTTCTTTAGTTCTTTGGACCCGATTATACTATTTCAGTCTACTGATTTGGTATTAAGTATTATAATCTATGGCTATGGATTGACACAAAAACTTTCCACTATTGCTGTGAAACATTACCAAACACTCGAAGCAAATGTTTTGTATGCAAATGTTAGATGTAAGAAAAGTTATGCACAGCTTTTTCATTTTAAAACTGACAATATGCGATGTATAACAATTTTTGAGATTTCACTTAGCCTAACAGTTAGCACACTTTCAGTCTTTGCTTATCTTATGTCTTCTTATTGTGTATTTATCATTTTTGGCATGTATTTATCATGTTGTACCCTCCCAATCTAGCTAGGTTTTGAAATTTTTTTGAGTTTATAAAATCACTGAGAGCATTCACTATTAATGGGTGCCAAACAAATGCAAATCATCATGGCGTCTTCCAACTCAAAACGTTAGTTTAATAAGATGGCCAGTGGCAACTTTTCCTTCTTTAACATCTGCCACCGTCGGGTAAGTTTGTCTTTCTAGTTAATTTTGGTATTTATACATTTTATATTTTATATTTTATTTCTAGTGATTTATGTTTTATTTTTATTTAGATTATTCGTTTTTTTTTTTAATTCGTTTAGATTTTTCTTTCTTTTATAAATGATTCATAATTACCGGAAAAATAATTGAATAATAAATACTATTTTGTAATTTATAAGAACCACATGTTTATTTCATGCATGATGATGCTAAGTATGAACAGGCGATAAACAAATGAGATCATTTGTAATTCCAAGTTTATTTAATGCCTTATCGAAGTCACGAATACCATTTGAATGTTATTATTTCATGGTTCAAACGGACAGACATACATGTGACGTTTGATGGTATGAATTCATCATTAAGCAAAATTGAGCTGCGAATAAGCATGTGCCGTTTTGATCCCATACAATAAAAAAAAAAACCTTAGAGACAAGTGACGTAGCGTGGTTTTAAAGCTGAATCTAAGCAGCATTCGGTGGCTATGATTATGCTGGCGAACTTCTCTACCATACAGTAGCTTCGAGAGTTTTTTTTCAGAATAAAGAATATAAGATCATAATTGATGCATCATCTTTTTCTATGACAATGCTATTGGATGTAAAAAAGAAAATATATTGAAACAATATCTCAATGTTATAAAACGCTTGAGTTTTTGCACCCAATTATTTCCTTTTGTTCTTGGAAGCCGAATAAAGGCATCAAAAAAGTTTGTTGATAGTGAAATAAAATGTGAATAGAAAGTGAATTGCCAACCTTTGCGAACTCTATAAATACAACTGGTTCGAAAAAAAGAGATGACTGATATTCCTTGCTACATGCTACATGAGGTTTTAAATGACCGCAACATCAAGAAAAACAAGTAAGAAAATTGTAGTCGGACTAGATCGCCTATAAAATATCCTATACGATGCGTTTCGAAGGAGATTCTTGAATCCAACTTTGCTGATGCAATAACTCGATATAGATAAATGACTCAGAAAATTATTCTGGGTCAACGGGTACACTTATAGTTGGGTCATGTAGAGATATTAAGAGTTCGAAATAATCTTTATATGAAGCAAACCATAAACTTGAGCCTCATCCAACTATGGTAACTTTAGACACAAAGACATTTTTGTTATTAGGATATTGTGCATCCATTAACACAATCACCCACCCTTAATTTGTGAACCAATTAGTGTCAATGCACAAACACGAACTTAAAATATAACTGAACTCGAACGTGTTTATTGTTCATGTTCTGTTTTGTCGCAGTACACGAGCTAGAACACGAACTTATAATATAACTGAACTCGAACTTGTTTTTTGTTCATGTTCTGTTTTTTCACAGTACACGTACCAGAACACGAACTTGAAATAAAGCTGCACTTGAATCTTTGTGGTTTATGTGTATTCGAAACATACGTGATAGAAAAATGTTCGTGTAGATAACGAAATATTAAAAAGAAATACAGTCATGGTTGTGTTCGGCACCGCACAAAATTTGGAAACACACATAATTGACATGAAAAAAAAATATGTATTTGTTGGGCTGAGCTATGTTTATTTACATATATGTATGAGTTTTTTATTCAGTGTGTGTTTTTTTCTGAACTCTGATTACTCTTTATTTTATAGAAGACAAACTTGTTGATTATAAAGTTGATTTAACTTAATTATATTTCTTTTGGCAAGTGTTTTTTTTTTAGATGAGTCCAAAATCAAAGAAATCAGTGCTGACGAGACAAAAACTATCTCAAAGCTTAGAAATGAGGGTTCGTTTTTCGTAAAAACCTCTGCATTCCGTGCAAGTCCACCAAATTTTGTTAAAACCTCGTTCTGTTCGGACCTACAAACTAGCTGTGCGTGAAAAGCGAACTGTTTTCGTGTTGGTAAAACAGATTTCCATAATTACTGCTTCCCAAGCTAGTTCTTAAATCAAAGATCCCTTCGGCAAGGACATCCTGAAGATACCGTTCGTGTTTTATTTTCAAATGAAAAAAAGTTTTGCACATTCGGCATTAAGTACAAATTTTGTTTGACGAAAAAGCGCGTTAAGACAAGAAAATATTTTGCTAACGGTTAAGCACGCTGGAGGTGGCATTTTGGATTGGGGTTGAATGGCAGGCAACAAAGTTGGTAAACCCGTATTTATTGAGTCTATGATGATTCCAATTCGATACATATACATTTTAAAATAAAATGAAGAGCACAATAACTGGGCCTTGCAGAAGATCTCTGGTTCCAACAAGAACTGATAATGAATTATTTTATATTTCTTTAGTAAATTTGGTTGAAATAATTGCTGTCCTTATTATAGGGGTGTTCGGGTTTTTCTGATCGCGAGAGTATATTGTTTCAATTTTTAGATGTACGCGTTCAAGAACATGTTCTGTTTTTTTAGCAGTACACGTGCGAGAAAACGAACTGAAAATAAAGCTACACTCGAATCTGTGTGGATTATGTGTGTTCGAAACAAAAAATGCTCTTGTAGATAACGAAATATTAAAATGAAACACAGTCATGATTGTGTATATCACCGTACAAAATTTAGAAACACACATAATTGATGTGAAAATAAAAATATATATTGGCTGCTTGCTCTAAACTAAATATCATTAAAATGTTAAATGCTCCCAATACGGTTCAGATCCATAGTCCCTTCTTAAAATATTACTCTTTAATTGTGAAACAAAAGTTAAATTTGTTTTCAATAAAACAAGATTTCTGTCAATGGATCAAATTCTTTAGATTACCAGATTTTTAGTGAATATTTCGGGATTTATTCAGATAAAATATCACATCAAAAGTTTTTTCGTTATCGCCATACTAATAATTTTTCTCAATCATTAAATTGCATCCAAAATTATTGACGTCAGACGTTTTTATCAATAATTTTGGATGCAATTTAATGATTGAGAAAAATTATTAGTATGGCGATAACGAAAAAACTTTTGATGTGACAACAAGACAAGTCTTATAATTAAAGTACGGGATTTTCATCGTTCAAAAAATTGCCACAAAATTAAAATACAATATAAAATTTATAACTTATCTATACTTCTATACTAATATAATAAAGAGGTAATGTTTGTTTGTTTGTTTGTTTGTTTGTAGGAGGTAATCTCGGTAACTACCCATCTGATCTTCCTGAAATTTTCACAGAGTCTTACTGCGGATATGGGAAGTGCTATAGGCTATAATTTCTTAAATATTTTTGGTGGGCGTGGCACACCCCACACAAAGTAAATTTTTAATATCATATACATATATTGAGTACTATGATAGGGAGAGCTTTGCAAATTTGTCTCAGTCATCTATTATTAACGTGAGTAGTCACACAAAAAAATGGGCGCGATTAAACAAATGCCCGTGGTACCCCCACACAAACTTAATATTAAATGTGATATATGTGAATTACTGTATTAATAATATGACGAATCATAACGATTCTATTAGTATATCATGTGTAGCGAAGCACACCTGGTTACATCTAGTTTAAAATAAAGTAAAATAAATACAAGAAATTATTAAAATACATGAATTTAAAGAAATAAAAATTAAATATATTTAAACAAAATAACTAAACAAAAATTTCTTAAAATGTATTGCGTTGCTAACTAATTGTTGGTTGTGTGGAATTGCAATCCAAAGATGTGTGGCGTTTATGAAAAATTTCCATTCTGACACAATGCATCGACGCATAGAAATAATAAGTTTTTTACCGCTTATGGATCTAGCAAACTTTATTTGATCATAAAGATATAGTGGTTTCTCGGTGTAAATAATTTTGTGCAAAAATATTAAAACCCTTATATTAAGAAAGTTATCGAATCTCATTCCATAAAAACTTTTTGAGAAAGTCGAAACGCCATCACGTTTCTTCAGTCCATATACATATCTAACAATTTTGTTGTACAAAATATTTAGTTTTTTCTTGCTGGCGTAGTCGCAGTTGCCAAAAAGTTCACGGCCATAAAGTAGACCAGGAATTAGGTATGCCTTTGCAAGAAGATGTCTCACTCTTCATGGCGTTAAATACTGAGTTACCCAAAGCGATCTTAGCTTTACATATGCTTGAACTAAAAGTGTATTTACATGGCTTGACCAAGTCAAGTTGTTATTGAACACTATGCCAAGATTTTTTACCTTTTTTACAATCTCGATTCCCTGATTGTCTATTAGTATATCATTTTCAAGAATAAGCTGAAAACTTTTTTTTTATGAATAATCATAGATTTTGATTTATGCGGGTTGAGACAAAGTCCATTTGCAATGGCCCCAGAATGTATTTTATTATGGTCATAGTTTAGCTTTTCCACATTTTCCTCAATGGAGTTTACTGTTTACAGAGATACAGCTGAATGTCGTCCGCATACATGTGTAATTTGCAGTTGTTGTGGCAAATCATTGGCATAAACGGAAAAAAGAAGTGGAACCAGAATCGATCCTTGAGTGAGTGTTACAGGTCTTGAGGTCGAATTATTAACGTAGACAGATTGAGTCCGATTTGTGAGGTATGCATGTATAAGCTGCGTAGAAGTGGATGAAAAATTAAAAAAGTGTTTTAGGTTCATACAAAGTGTTTGATAGTTTACTGTATCGAACGCTTAGTTATATTCATCTGCAACTAAAAGAAACTTAATGACTTTGGAAGCTATTTTGAATACAGGCATAAGACTCTCCACTGGAGCTTTTAAAACCAGCCCTGTTAGAATTATGCAAATAATATCGTCATGTCCACCTCTTTACCTCAGAAGATTTAAAATATCTACTTAGTTATATTTTAAAAATCTTCGCCTTACAAAATCATCCCCTCTAAGAAAGGATGACAAATACTACAAGAATAAACCAAATATGATAAAAAACACAAGATATACTCCTTTTTGTCTAATGGCCCTTGATGAATTCAGCAAAATCATATCACAATGGACTATCAATAGTGATACCATAGAGAAAGAATTTTCACTTAATGAACCCTGGGTCTGTACATATACTATTATAGATTTCTCATTTGCTTACAGTAACAAACGAGATATGAACCCTGGAGAGATCGAACAGAAATTTTTAGAATTAATTAATACCACATATCACAACCATAGCTTCTTTTTACTGATGGTTCTGTCATTAACGAAAAAGCTGGGTTTGCAGTATTTAGTGAATACCGAATTTTTCTTCAACATATATAGCAGTGGAACTACTGGTAACCCAAACCTGTGTGGAAAACCTTGAAAATATCGAGCAAAAAACCCTTATTATGTATGTGATGTTAAGAATGCATTAGAAGGTCTTAATGACCCATTTAATAAGATAATCATTCCACAAATAGGAACATTAATCACATTACTATTTAATAACAAAATAAAATTTCTATGGATCCCGAGTCATTTAAATATAAATGGAAATGGAAATGGAAATGGGAAAGTAGACAACAAGCATACACCAAATTTTACTAAATTTGTTAATTTGTTTGTAATAAATATGTGTTTGTTTTTTGTGTTGATTTGTGAATTGGTTAGCATACTTTTAGGGGCTTTATTTAATGAAGAAATAAAATTTCCTAGAATATGCGCTCGAATTTCGAGGGGTGGAATCTGCTAGTTGATATAAATCCGCCTCCTATTTGTAGATGCTGTCAAACGCTAAATATATCTCATATATTTAAAGATTGTATACTTGTCTCCGAAAAACGATTCAAATGTGGAATACATAATATAGAAACTCTTGCAACTGAAGATTTTTATAAAAACTAGCTGATTCCAGCGCTCGAAATTCGAGTGCAATTTCTAGTCAGTTTTATTTTTTAACTTAGCCACTTCACAAACCAACACTTTTATGGTTTATTATTATTGTGAATGAAGATAAAAAACTCATTAACAAACACATTAACAAATTTAGTAAAACACACATAGCATATGCATAATTTTATCTATGTGTTAGTTGCAATTTTAAGCACAATTTACTCAAAATAGAGGAAAAAATTTAAAAATCTGTAAATCTGCAAAACTAAAAAGAAATACCTTTCAAAAAATGTACGTATGGTCAAAATCGGGATAAAACGGTAGAACAAAAAATCGCTTAACCTATTAATATTACAGACGTTAAAATTGATAAAAATGTTAAAAATAGATATATACGTATAAATGATAAATGATAAATGTGGCCTATATAACCTTATTGTGTTGGGACCTAAGTATATAAATAAATAATAATCTTAATTAAAATTTTACTAGTCGAGAAGTGGAATTTTGCATCTATGGAATTATGTTAGCTACACATTTTATTCAAGTTCTTAGAAAATAATACCAATAATATTTCTAGCATTTATCTAACAACAACAAATTTTTGTAAGTTTCATATCAAGAATACATTTTCATTAAATTAATTTTTATGGCCATTAATGTTTTTAATTTACAATCATTTATTCCAATCGAGCATGGCGAACATAAGAGTTTTTGGATTACGATTTCCCATAAAAGCAACAACAACGACAATAACAACATAAAAAACTGACAAATGACAGCTGTTTGGCAATTGCCGCTTTTGTATTTATTGTTGCATGTTTGGTTTAAACGACTGTTAAACTGGCTGACTAGTTGTCTAACAATCAATTTATACAACTGAGATTTGGGTTCACTAAGACCAAAAAAAAAAAATGAAAACAAAAAAAAAAAACGTTAAAACATGGCATGACTTTACTAGAGGCAGTCATAGTAAGCACCATATGACTTTCCCACTTAATGCTTTTGCCGTACTTCTAAATGCACCATTCAAGTAGTGCGAGTACATGTTACAATGATATAAAATCAACAAATAAAATAATACAACCAATTTTGCCATTTAATACCCTACATCAGTTTGTGGTATAATGTGTTATTTAAATGTTTCAACAGCTGCATGATTGCACTGTGAAACATTTTCGGGGTGATTGTCGGGGGGGTGAGATATAACAAGTCTGAATACTAGGCCAGTATAGTAAAACCTTTAAAGGTTTGAAGTCTTCAGGCCTAGCTGCTTATTTTGATCTCTTATATTTTTTCTATTCTTGCTGTGTGTTTGCTTAGTTTTTCATAAAATACTGATGTACGTTTGACTGAATATTAAAAAATATCAATTATACGTATACATATCTTCAACTCTATTAATAAATAATAATGATACGGCCTGAGTATGTTATATTATTCAAAAAATCTATAATATTAGTAGGCTAGGCGATTTTTTGTTACCGATGTTTTTTTCAACCGTTTTATCCCGATTTTGACCAAACGTATATTATTTGAAAGGTATTTCTTTGTAGCTATTCAACAGATTTACAGATTTTTAAATTTTTCCCTTTATTTTGAGTAAATTTCGTTTAAAGTTGCTACTAACACATACATAAAATAATACTATTCTATGTGTGTTTCAGTAAATTTGTTAATGTTTTTGTTAATGGTTCTGTTATCTTCATTCCCAATAACAATATACCAAAATAGTGTTGGTTTATGAATTGCCTAAGTTGAGAAATAAAGTGAACTAGAAATTGCACTTGAATTTAGAGAGCTGGAATCTGCTAGTTATTTTAAAAGGGCAAACAATTACAATTTTTTTAAGATTTCCAAGTTGATTTTCTAAAACTTTGATGGTTTTAGTTGGAATTTCTCACCCTTCAGAACGGCTTTAACACTGAGTAATTGGATATTCCAAGATACTTAACATCGTCTGAGAACTTGATCATAAACCTATTTACATTTGGCTCAAAACAGTTACGTTGTCTTCATCTAATTAACGGATTCAGTAAAGTTCTGGTTGGTTCCTAGATAACCTTTTTTCTTGCCAATATTTAAGAGTACGGTTTAGGGCTTTTTGCATACGTTCCGATTTCATAATCTCACCTTAATATGTAATAGAGGTGAGAAGATCATCTGTGTAGCCGTATTTCCTGAATTCTAAGTTCTTAAGTTTCGTGAGTAATTTGTCTACGACTCAGGTTCAAAGGAGTGGGGGACAGAACAGCACCCAGTAGACATTCTCTATAGGCATTTAATGCCATAGATGTATTACCTATATTCAGCATAATAAGCATAGAGTCCAAGATTAAATTAATGAAACAAAATTGAAAATATATCCTTTCTCAGCATGGCCTTGTATGAAGTTTTATTGAAGATGTCCAGTATATCAATGAAGGCATATTTCTATGGCATTAAGTGCCTTTTCCATCATTGTGACAATAATATGAGGCAGAAGTTTCTATGGATTTATCTTGTTAGTACTTAAGATGGAGCTTGTGAATAGAAATATCGTATTGTGTCGCTAATATGATATTCCAGAACTTTTTCAATTGTTCTTAGGATAAATTAGACGTATTGGCTTGTAATAATTATCATACGCTCCATAGTTGTTCCTCTAAATCCTTTGGAGCTTTTACTACACTGGCGCAGTGCTTTCAGCCTGACTTGGAATTTCTCACCCCCCCCCACCAGAATGGCTCTTGCCGATCAACTCAACTATATGGTGTTCATGAATCTACAGATTGTGTAGAGATTTGCAGAACTTAAACATTACTTGGTTTAACATACAAATATTTGGAAAATTATAATATTCTCCAAGGCACTACAGGAAATTTTACCCTTTTCTGGCCAAAATTAATTACAGCCAAACGGCTCTATTTTTTTTTTTTTTTTATATGACTTCCGGAAGACTATTAAGAGGGAGGGAGGGACCCTTTAAGTTTTTCATACACTCAAAAAAAAAAAAACGCTTGCAAAGTTAAATAAAAAACGAAGTAATTAATTCCAAGTGGTATTTCAGGGTTATAGGTTTCCGCAATCAAGATTTTTTAAATCTTTGATAAACTATTTGGTTTTCCAAATTTTTTTTTCTACATTTTTTTTCGAGTCTACACTAACTTTCAAAGATAACAGTAGAAATTTATCTTACCAATTTAAAAAAGTAACAAACAAAGTTATGTTTTAAGAAGGATTTTATTCAAAAGCTTGATTTTCGAATTCCAATTCGTCAACTATATTTTTTTTGTTTCCATTAAGATAGATACAACTCCCTTTGCACTTTTATTATTCTTTCGGATGTATGCTTCCGTAACATTTCCAATTGAACTTTCGCTAATATCTCAGTAACTAGTATGCCGTTTGGTCTGCATTTATATTTACTACATGTAAATTCTTTGTATAGAGTATATATATTATGGCTAAATAAATCCAATTCATAATTCCATAAGTTCATCTCAAAGTCACTTCAATTTTTCCAATTTAATCGACATTATTTTCCAATTTTTAAAAACTATTAATTTTTATTATGAAAACTTTTGTTTTGCACTCAATCGTTATTTGATAACTAATTTTTAAATTGCAAGCAAAATAACTGATAAAGTAACAGTAAATTATTTCTGTCGAAAAATTTAAAAAGGGATGTTTTCATTTTTTACATTGAAGCAAAAAAAAAATTGCACAAATTTTAGTTTTGACTTTTGGCAAAAAAAAAAAAAAAAAAAATGGGTAACATTTCCTATAGTGCAAGGTTTTAAAGCACGTTAATTACAAGAAATCAAAATCAAAGAATTTTCTCAAATATAAAAAGACTGAATATCTTCAAATTTATCAAAAATAATAATATATTTTAGGTTTCATATGTCTAAATTAAGTCAACTTTCTACGGGATAGCTGAGAGGACAGCCCTGATATTTATATAAGATGTAATATTTGTCGTGATTCTCCATTCAGACATAAGTTCTTTAAAACTGGATTGTGGTTCTTATTTCTTGTTTCATTTTGACGTTTATATTTTTTGTGCAAATATCTGAAGACATCCTTGTGCACTTCACGTTTCATTATTTAATTTTTTCCATTTTTATTTGAATATATATATATATATAAATATATACTTTTTATTTGTTTAATGTTTCTATTTATTTTATTGCACACATTAATTTTTTTTTTCTTTGTTTATATATTTTTGACAGCTAGTTCAGATAAACTAGCGATAATTTCTAAGCAAACTTGGAGATGACACTCAATTTTTCTAGGTTCAAAACTGAGTTCCAAATGAACAAAGTAGGTTCGCTCTCAAAATTTTGTATGGCGAATCATGCAGATTCAATCATGATTCGGGCGCGAACCGTGAATGAGAGAGCGAACCGCGAATCTTGCTGTCCGTGTGAACATAGCATAACTTGCTTGTTTTAATGTTGCGGAAAGTATTCAACGGACCGGGTTTGTCATGCGTTACACATACAAAATTTATGATAAGTCACTTGTTATAATGGTTTCCATTTTCTTAAATACAATTATTTTTTTAATTGAAAAGACACCATAAACCGTTTCTGTTAATACAACTAATATATTTTTTTTTTAAATTAAATTAAATTAAATCATATTAAACAACATAGTTGTTAACAATCAACAATTCGATTTTAATAATGGGTTCGTCATATTGATTAATTACATTGTTACTAGTTAATCATAATCTGTTGCCAGTTACTGAACTTTTTAATTTTTATATAGTTTATTATTTATATTCTTTATATTTTCGAATTAAACATAATATACATACAACAGATTGTATATTAATACAATTCGTACAATATTCATATGATACTAAGAGATTCCAGCGCTCCAAATTCGAGTGCAATTTCTAGGCAGCTTTATTTTTCAACATAGCCAATTCACAAACCAACACTTTTATGTTTTATTATTATTGTGAATGAAGATAACAAACTCATTAACAGACACATTAACAAATTTAATAAAACATACACATAGCATATGTATAATTTTATATATTTATGTGTTAGTAGCAACTTTAAATGCAATTTACTCGAAATAAAGAAAACAATTTAAAAATCTGTAAACCTGCAAAACGGCTAAAAAGAAATGCATTTATTAAGACTTATTTTGTGACCAATATTATTTGTGAGATTTTTTTTATTTTTTCGGGCTAATTCTGGTCAATTAAATATTAAGATGATAATAAAAAAAATTCAAATTAATACATCCTTTTCACTCGACGTTTCGTTGACGGTATTTCAACTTCTTCTGGAGTGTGAACTTTATTTATTTCTAATGACAAAATATATAAACAACAACATAAATTCAATTTAATATTAAATTCTTAAATACTAGTATCACAGGTTAACTTACGATTTTATTTTATTACATTGTCAAGTATTAAATTTTTATAAAAAACTGGACATCACAACACAAAATTTTAATAAATTTAATAAATAATTACAATTTTAAAAAATCACAGTTTAACGTAACAACTAGTATCACAGATTGTTTATATTATTAGACTAATGCTATAGAATATTGCAGTTTAATATTATCCTGGTCTTCTTTGGTGTTTAATGTTTTTTGTATTTTTTGTTGTATACGTAAACTTTCTAGTGTATATCGCTTTTGTTCGTTTTTCTCCTTATCTAATATGCGTACATCGTTAAAATTTGGTTTGTGTTTACTCTCTTTTATGTGTTGAGATTTCAAATAATATACGTTAAGTCAATATCGGGATAAAACGGTAGAACAAAGAATCGGTCACAAGAAATTGCCTAGCCTATTAATATTATAGATAATTCTTATCAATGGATTGATATTGTCAAACATATTAATTTTATTAATATAAATTAATTTAAAGTTTGTTTAAAGTTTTGACTGTTCAAACCGTGTATTTATATATGGATGATGTTCCATATATTAAATTTCGTCTACTTCTTTTAGTTTTCAAAAAATATTTCTTTTTTATATTAATATTTTGATAATTGTAAGTTTTTGTGTTTATCTTCAATACAAAGGATTAAATAGTGAAGAATTATCAAATTTTTTTAAGATATTTGGACAAGACAATTAACCGTGAATATAGCTTATGGAAAGTCACCTCAAGCAATCCAAGAAACGAAATATTCCAATTAAACGATTAAGTGGAATATAATGAAGGATGATAAACATAAGCTGAATTGTTTTCTCACCGCTTAGAACAGAACTTAAATCACTACCACCGATAAGACTAATATATTAAACTAATTTGAATTTGGATATTCCAACAAAATACATATTCCAAAATTCTTTTCACCTATAGAATTTCGAAATGAATATTAAGGTTTCAGAACTCTAAATCTTCAGTATATAAAATAGCCTCAAAAGTAGCAAATTCTCCTCACTTAAAACTATATCACAAGATTTTCATACTTTCATCCACAATGGAAATATGTTGAAATTATCATGATTCCTAAGCCCAATAAAGCACAAAATGTTTTTCAAATCATATATAGAGAAGAACATAAAACTCAGTGTTGGATGTACCAATATATGCCGTACTAATGTTGATGTAATACAGAATAATGTGTTAGGTCCAGTGTTGTATACTACTTACACTTGAGAAATGCAACTAAGAGATGATGTAACAATACCCACCTACGCAGATGATACTGATATATTATACCGTGCGACAGTATTTATTGGACTTAAACAATACCATTTACACTAGGGTGTCCCAAAAACAAAAATGGGTGCCAAAACATTTTTTGAAAGCTTATAGGGTAAAGTGTTTTTGTGATTTTTTTTCAGATTTTGGGAAGAGCTTTAGAGGTCGATAAAGTCGAATATTACCGAAAAATCGGGATTCCCGTACATTTTTTGAGTTTTACTTATTACTTGGCCCATAACCACGATTTTCTTTGTTACAAAGTAAATATTTTAAAAGAAGAATGTTCAAGCTTTACTTTTCTGTGTAGAAATCGTAAGTTTCGGAAATTTTTTTTGCTTATTTGGGTCCCCTTAATGACATTTTTTCGTGAAAAAAATCACAAAAATACTTTACCCTATAAGCTTTCAAAAAATGCTTGGGCACCCATGAAAATCGAAAAATAATTTTTTTTTTTGGGACACCCTAATATACACATGAAAGTTGAGGTTGTATATAATAAAATTGTGATCTGTTTTTTATTTTCTGATATTTTCACCTTTTTAAAGGACTTCAAAGTTTTAAAGATATAAAAATAAATATAAAGTAAATAATGTCCTTTGAAAAATGTAGCCTCTCATATCGAAAATATTTTTCTCAAAAATATATGCTGAAACGTTACATTTTTATAATCTTATTAAAAGTATTTACACAATTTGCAGAGTTTTAGTTATTAATTAACTTTTCATTGATAATATTTATTAGCTATTGAAAAAAACAAATATATGCAAGAATAAAAATTTATTTCAGAGGAAAAATTCATTATGAAAAATCTCTATTCAAAAAAAGGGGAACCTGAAGAATAGTGAAGGTAGCATACTCACAGGCTTAAAAGTAAACAAAAAACATAATATATTATATGGTCTATATTCCAAAAATTTTATTGAAAAATGTATTCGAATAAATTGTATTTACAGAAACATAATTGCTTTTAAAGATTATACGAAATACAGCGTCAAGTTACAGCTCAAATACTATAACTTAGTTAATGTATCTGAGCCGTATATAGATGTTCAATCATACAAGCTGCAAATAAGTGAATTGCCTGATAATGTGCAGAAAAGTTTATATTCTATCATGCATTATTGTGAAGAAGTGCCATGACAGATTTATCAACATCTTTGGTAGTATATTTTCACAATTTGCAATGTTTTGATATGCGACATAGCGCAGACAGCCCAGACTGGGCTTGCGTATATGATAATGGACTGATATATGACCTTTGCTAAAATGATTTTGTTACCAATACTTAATGGAGACCTACATTTTATAAGAGGGTATACTATGTTTCCTGCAATGTTCAATTTTTCTATCTGTTTCTTTATATGGAAATCAAAACTTAGTTTTCTATCCAAGTATACCCCCAAATATTTATCATTATGGGTCCATGGTTTATGAGTGCCATTAATTTCCAATTGTCTAGTAGGATAGAATCAAGATTTTCGTTTTCATGTAAAAAATACAGCTTAAGTCTTATCCTCAATAATCGTTATCTTCCACTTTTGGAAATAATCTACCAATAAGTCCAGTGCGCGCTGCAATTCAGTCACTATATCTAAACCAAACTGGTACGAAAAAAATATGCAGGTATCGTCAGCATATGCTGCACACTCACATCTGTTCAGTTCAGGCATGTTTGAGCAAATTAAAGTATATAATACTGAGCCCAGAACGGAGACTTGCGGGGCTCCAGCTGGGATCTCAAATATATCAGAATATCTATCATATATACATACATATTTTTTAGAAAGAATTCGATGGTCTTAACAAGATAATGTGGAAAATTGATTTGGATCATTTTATACAATAATGCTTTAGCAATGTCCAAAGTAATAAGAACTGTCGTATTTCCATTTCCAAAACCAGTATTTATATGGTTGTAAATCCGTTTAATCTGATAAACTTTTCGTCCCGATAAATCAAAATTCAAATATGGATGCAAATATTTAAATTAATTTCCAAAGGAGAATAGATAAAAAAAAGGAAAACTTTGTACACTGTTTTTCTATATGTGATCTGTAGTTTTACGTGTATATGGTCTTGTTCAAGTCAAACAAGTACTGTAAAGTATTTGTCTATCTTTGATACCTTTATCGTTCAAGATTTTTTATTGCTACACTAATAATAATAACACTACACCACAAATTTTCAAAAATTCTCATATCCTCGACATTTGATACATCATTTCTATGTAGAATTTTCCGCTGAATCGAAATGTGAAGTCAGATTGTTCAAAAAAAAAACTGTTTTTGAGATATTGCAAAATTACCGTTTTTTTGGTTATAAAAAAAGATGACCCCACTTTTTATGTAATGTAACCGCCGAAGTCTACTTAAGAACGATTTGAGTTATGTATGCTGTCATATTCTACTAAAAACGCTTTATATTTACGTGAAATTCACATTTCTCTAGCATTTTTTATTAAAAAGTTATTAATGAAAACATAATAACCTAAGTCGTAACAAATCCCCATTACATTTATATGAACAGTTGTTTTTCTTGAAAGAATGATTTTCAGCGATTTGAGTTATGTATACTATCATATTCTACTAAAAAATCTTTATATTTACGTGAAATCCCCATTTCTCTAACACTGCTTTTTAAACAGATATTAATCAGAGTTCAGAAAAAAACACACACTGAATAAAAAAACTCGTACATATATGTAAACAGACATAACTTAGACCAACACACACATATTTTTATTTTCATACCAATTATGTTTGTTTTTAAATTTTCTTCGGTGCCCAACACAACCATGACTGTGTTCGTTTTAATATTTCGTTATTTACACGAACATTTTTGTATCACATACTTTTTGTTTCAATCACACATAAAGCACACATTTTTGAGTGTTGCTTTATTTGAAGTTCATGTTCTGGTAAGTGTACTGAAAAAAAAACACAGAACATATACAATAAACAGGTTCGAGTTCAGTTATATTTTAAGTCGTGTTGTCGCTCGTGTAGTGAGAAAAAACACAACATGTACAATAAACAGGTTCGAGTTCATTTATATTTTAAACGCGACTTAAAATATAACTGAACTCGAACCTGTTTATTGTACATGTTGTGTTTTTTCTTACTACACGAGCCACAACACGACTTAAAATATAACTGAACTCGAACCTGTTTATTGTACATGTTCTGTGTTTTTTTTCATTACACGTACCAGAACATGAACTTCAAATAAAGCAACACTCAAAAATGTGTGCTTTATGTGTGATTGAAACAAAAAGTATGTGATGCAAAAATGTTCGTGTAAATAACGAAATATTAAATCGAACACAGTCATGGTTGTGTTGGGCACCGTAGAAAATTTAGAAACGCACATAATTGATATGAAAATAAAGATATGTGTTGGCTGCTTTTGAACAGAACATTGTGTGTTTCGTGTGTGTATTTTCTGAACCTTGATATTAATACAAATATTCTGACCTAAGTCGTAATGAAGCGCTATTACATTTATATAAAAATCTATTTTTCTCAAAAGCATGATTTTCGAGATAGGCATTTATTGATTCTGACCACAGATATAATTAAAAAATTGTGTTTACTTTTATTTACTTTCGCTTATTTCTCTTTATTTTTATTTGATGGAAAAAAGTGTTCGCTGTACTTGAATTTGATATGAATAAAATGTGTTTAAAGCGCTAATGTGGAAATTTTTGAAAGAATATTTTGTCCTCAAATTAATAAGTTCGGACTTTGTATATAAATCTTAAAGTATATATTACTGATTTTGTTGTACATTTCAAAGCCTACTTCTTCTTTCTTTAATATGAAATTCTCATTTATTTTCAATTTCAGAAATAGTTGTAAAACAGGTACAACAAATTGTCAATATGACAATTTACAAAACGTTAATTAAAAAAAACGTTCACATCTTAATCAAGTGCCAAGAATTTATTTTTATTTTTGTATAGGTGCTGAACATTAGCACTATTTTCGCTTCCAAATCAAGAAAATAAATTTTGTCCGATTGATCTACCGGTACCAGTACCACAAATTCGAATAAAAAAAATCTAAATGTTTAAAATATGGAATGTTTCTTCATCTTCAAAAAACATTATCATTTTGTGGACATTTCTTGTCAGTGTTAACGTAACATACGGCTTTGTTTACATACACGTTTTCAAATTAGGGTTACACTTTTTTTCAATAGCCCAATCGAACAGTGCGAAAATCTTAAAGCTGGTTTACAAAGAGTTGCGCTTTTGGCGTATGACTTTTTACAATATTTACATATATCAAAATTGGTATGGCCGTTTTATTGCTTATAAATATAATATGACAAATGCTACTGTGTTCAAATGAACAGGTGACTTTTGATATTCTTTCTAATCAATTTCATCGCCCTTAAGAGCGGGGTAAGGTCTCAGAACTTTTCTTTTATATTTTCCGAATGTACAACATGTCAAAAGTGTTGTGTTAAGTAAATCGGAACAAAACTAACAAAGGCACAGCGTCTCCAGCGACCGGCCCTCATACGCTATAACGAATATGTAAAAAAAAAATTTTTTTTAGAAAATTTATATAAAATAATTCCTTAACCTATCTTTATCACACAATTTACAGAGTTGTAGTTATTGATGTGTAAACATCTATACGCGCAGGGAGGTAAATTTCTATTTCACAATATAATCTCAAAAACAGTGTAACATGTGAGTTTTCATGTTACGCTGTGAGCCGTAAGACAAATCTATGTGACTTATGATTGGATTGGTGAAAAAATTATGACATAAAATTGTTTCAGCTAATTCAACCACCCTTTGCTGTAAAACGACAAAAAGTTCACAATATAAACGTATAACATATACATAATTCAACAACCACATAAATTTGTGATACATAGATGGCGCTTTCTGTTTGCTATTAAAAAAGTGACATAAAAAATCTTTAATTAATATATGTTTACACATCTCCCCTGCGACCGGGCTCACATAATTTTTTTTATTAAACTTTTCATCTAAGATATAAACATTTTATATTACAAAGATAAAAAATTTTTGGAAGAATAAAATTATATATATATTTCAGAGGAAACTTTATTTAAAGCTTTTGATTTAATACATTGAGACAAAAGTATTGGTCTATTATTATTATTTTATTATATGACTCATATTAGTTATGTTTAAACAAAACACTTTATGCTAGAAAAAAATGGGGCTTAAAGACCATATACAGGCATACTTACAGCCTAAGGCTATATATTTAATTATACAAGTTAGAAATAAGTGAATTTTCAGAAATAATACTGTCCAGAATTAGCTTTATATTGTTGCCGTTGTGAAGGATTTGGGTGGAAAGGTGCCATGGTAGGCATAAATATACCATATACCACTATGTGGTTTGGGTATAATGACTTCGAGCTGCTGTTTGTAACTACCAAAAATATTTGACGTAGACCCATCTATTATTATTCCGATCGACTCAGAGTCACTTTCTGAGTTGATTTAGCGATGTCCGTCCGTCCGTCCGCTGTGTGTCCATGTAAACCTTGTAATCAAACTACAGATCGCAAATATAAATATATGTTGATGAATTTGGTATATAAGCTTTTATCGGCCATAGGATGAACGCTGGTGAATTGGTGAAATTCGGCCATGTTCAGACCAAGTCGCCATACAAATGACCCCTATGGAATCGACTTAAATTGCCATAAGATCCAAATTATTATATAGATCTTGGTCAAACTGGGTTTGTATATATTTATTACACCTATTTATCAGTTGTCCAAAAATAAACTACATATGGCAATTCTTAGCCCCCATATAAAGTTGCTTCCCGATTTTCACTTAAATCTATCAAAAAACAAAAATATTGCACAGATTTTTCTCGAATTTGGTTTGTATTAATTTTTTTTAAATATAAGTGACTTTACCAAATATGGTCAGAATCGGTCCATTTTTCGACCCAGTCCCCTTGTAAATATAACTTCCGATATGAACTTTTTGAAATCTGCAGCCAAAAAAATTTATAACAATGCCACTCAAATTTGGTTTATGCTTATTTTCTATATCCACTTAGTTGGACCGAAGAGATAGGGTCTCTAAACCATGGTATAGGGTATCGTATAGTCCGTCTAGACCGACTATAATTTTCTTACTTGTTTTTATTAACTTCTTTTGACATATTTGTAATTTTTTAGTGTGCGACTCAGCGCAAACACCCCACACTGGGCATGCGTTTAGCAAAACATTGGTTGGAAAACTATTTTAGATAAAATTATTTTGTTCTCTTGGCTTAAATGTGATCTACGTCTTATAAGTGGATACAACAGATTTCTAGCCATGTTGAATTATTCAAATTGTTTTTTTATGTGTAGCTCAAATATTAATTTCCTATGCATATACTAATCCTCCTTATTTCTCTACCAGCAACAATACTTTGTTGGATCTCTTTTTTGTAAGCAATATTTGTAAGGTTATGACCAAATTTCAGCATCATGTTTTTCCAAACATGATTTAATTTTTCTTGCCTACGATTTTCATATTCAAGGAAAAACAAATTGCATGTACAGAGACTTTAAAAACTTAAATTTTAATTTACTATATGAATACTTTGGACATATTAATTGGAAGATTCTAGCGCTCGAAATTCAAGTGCAATTTCTAGACAACCTTAAAGTTAGCCAATTCACAAACCAAAAGTTTTTTGGTATATTATTATTATGAATGAAGATAACAAGCTCATTCACAAACACATTAACAAATATAATAAACACACTTGATAGCATAGTAAAATTTTATGTATGTGTTAGTAGCAACTTTAGATGCAATTTACTCAAAATAAAGGGGGAAAAAATCATGTGAGTCCGATCACAGGGGAGATGTGTAGACATCTATTAATTAAAGATTTTTTTTATGTCATTTTTTTAAAATCAAACAGGAAGCGTCATCTTTGTATCACTTATAGCAAGCAACAGCAGGGACTCTGGTTATACTTGTTGGGTTGTTGAATTATGGACATGTTATACGTTTATATTGTGAAATTTTTGTCGTTTTAAGCAAAGGATTATTGAAACAATTTTATATCATAATTTTTTCACCAATACAATCATAAGTCACACCGATTTGTCTTACGGCTCACATGTGAGCTTACATGTCGCGCTATTTTTGTGGTTGTATTGTGAAATAGAAATTTATCCCCCTGCGCGTATAGATCTTTACACATCAAAATTTAAAAATCTTATAATAATATACGTTTATAATATACGTTTGGTCAAAATCGGTACAAAATGGTAGAACGAAACATCGGTAACAAAAAATCGCCTGGCCTATAGATATGCCCTCCGCAAATGATCAACTTTGCATTCTTGAAACAAACATAACAAGTTTATACAATGCTACAGTTCCTTTAGTATTTCGATCCAGAAAATCCAAAGCAGCCATGGTTTACATCTAATATAAACCAGTTAATTTCTCTCAGAGATGTATGTTATTCAAGGTGGAAGCGATTTAAAACTACTGCGCTCAAAAATGATTACCATAATGCAAGGAAAAAAGTTAACGACAGCATTAGAAAAGCTAAGTCGTTCTATTATTCAATAAGTTTTGAGTCCGCTATGGACTCACGAAAAAACTGGAAACACATTCGTGATATTGGTATAGGAAAAGGCATTAAAAGTGTTGATAGCAGTATTGATGTCAATGAGTTAAACTCAGTCTTCAGTAATTTACCAGTAGTACACAACAACAACTCCTCATTTTACAATTTTAACAATAATAATGACTCCATTAATTCTTTCGAATTTTCGTGTGTAACTCATGAAGATGTTTATCTTAGTGTTGTTGGTGCTAAACCTAATGCAATCGGACACGATAATATTCTTCCAGTATTTGTGGGGATTTTGCTGCCCTTTCTCTTGCCTTATTTAACACATTTATTTAACTCAATTATAACCACAAGCACTTTCCCTTACAAATGGAGACATGCCAAAATAATTCCTGTTCCTAAATCTGCTAGCGACCACCGCCCCATAGCAATCCTGTGTTACTTTTAAAAAGTACTCGAAAAGCTCCTTCACAAACAAATGACCACTTACATAAATGAGATTGGTTTGTTGTCGAATATACAATCAGGCTTTTGATCTAATCGTAGTTGTGTTACTGCTTTGACTGAACTAACTGAAAACATAAGGCACGAAATGGATGATAATAAAGTTAATTTTTTGGACCTACTTGACCATTCAAAGGCTCTTGATACTGTTGATCACTTAATGCTATATAATAAGTCGAAACATCTTTTTAATTTCTCTTCATTATCTGTAAATCGGCTTCGATCCTACCTATCTGATCGTACCCAATCTGTTTAAGTGAAAAATAAAATCTCAACAACGTTGAATATTATGAAAGGAGTGCCCCAGGGATCCATCCTAGGGCCTTTGTTTTTTTCCCTCTATGCTAATGATCTACTTTCACAACTTCGACGTTGCAAAATTCATATCTACGGCGATGATGTGCAGTAGGGTGGCCCTTCATTATATGGAGGGAAAAAAAGGCGTCGAACTCTCAGTCTCACCCCCCTAGAAATATGCGAATAGCAAAAAAACTGAGAAATACAAAGTTTTGGGCCAGTCAAAAAACATTTAGTCGTGCCTCAACGCGATTGAAAATTTCAAGTGTGTTTATTTGGGGAAAATATGACTTTTTTTTTCAGATTTTAGGAAAATTTCGTTCTACAGCTTGCCTTTTTCGGCAAGTTGTTTTATGATTCAGGATCACTATTAAATTATCCTTTCAAAAAGCTATAAAACTTCAAAATCGAATTAAACCTCGTCAAGAAATATCAAATGCCCCAGACCACTTTTGTACTAAAAAAAAACTAGCGCGTGAAATTTGATGGCATTTTTTTCAACTCCTTTTTCAAGTTTTAAAAAATTTTCTCAAAACAAAATTTAAAAAATTGGATCTAAAACTTTAAGGTTTTATTAAATACATGTTGCAGATTAACTGTGTGAATTTTTAAGTAAATCCTGATGCCACAATTGGTTTTGTGCAGTTATATTTAAGCAGTCCGACTGCTTCAATTAATCACAATATTGGAAAACTAAAAAAGGATTTATACATATAATATCCATCGCTGGGCTATGGCCAACCAGCTCTTTTTAAACCTATTAAAATCTAAATGTTTGATCCATGGTTCCTGATATTACAATTAAGGGCCAAAAGATTCCTATTGTTTGTTCTGCCAAAAATCTAGGTATTATCTTTAACAGCTCTCTATCGAGGTCAAATCATATAAATAATATAGTTGGGTAAACTTACGTTCAACTGAGATCTCTTTGGTCAACACAATATTTCACACCTTTGAAAGTAAGAATTCTACTAGCCAAAACGTATATTATTCCTGGTCTTTTGTATGGCTGTGAAATTTTTGCTAATTGCGACTCCTCGAGCAAACGTCGACTCAATGTTGCATATAATAATATTAATCGTTATGTTTTTGGTTGAAGAAGATATTCCCATATAACTCCCTTCTCTGTATGACTATTTGGTGTGTCTTTTGATAAACTTTTAAAAATTAGAGTTCTAATTTTTATGCACAAAATTATTTACACAAAAAAATCTAGCTATCTATTCGAAAAATTGCAATTTGCCAGATCTGATAACGGAAGAGAGCTCATAATTCCTATTCATAGGACACTTGTCTCAGAACAGCAATTCGTTATGAACGGAATTCGTCTTTAGAATGCACTTCCACAAACTTATCAACTAACAAGCAACGCAAGACTTTTTAAAAAAATAATTTTTAATTATTTCGCATAATAACATATGTTAATAATATATGTAGTTGATTTAATTTATATCAGCACCTTGTACCCTTATAATTAATTAATCCTGTACTGTGATTATAAGAATAATTTTCTTGGTGTACAGGAAAGCACAATTAATAAATAAATAAATATACACTCCCAAGTACTTAACATTGTGACTCCATGGAATTCTTGTCCCTTTAGTATACAATTGATTAGTGGGATTGAAACAAGATTTGGGTTTTCGAGTAAAAACTACAGCTTGACTTTTTTCCTCATTAATTTTAATTTTCCACTTTTGAAAATAATTTGTTTACTGTAATTTGGTCACTACATTTTGACCAAATTGATGAGAAAAAATATAAGGAGGTATTATCAGCATAGGTAGCGCAGTTACAACCATTAAGATCTGGCATATCAAAACAATATTAAATAAAGAAGATTGCTCCTAAAACTGAACCAAACACAAAAATACCTGTTTTAGAAATAATTCAAGAGTTCTAATAAGATAAAGCGGAAAATTAAATTGAATCATCTTGTACAATAAACCATTGTGCCACACAGAATCTGCTTTTTCGATTTTTAGCAAAATTGTAATTTTAAACAGCAATTTATTATAAAGCAAAAATAAATGTGTTAAAAACTTTAGATAAATATTCTCCCAAACAACATTTTTGAAGTACGTGAAAATCATAACTCAAAATCTACTTGACCAATCGTTTCAAAATTTTATACACTCTTTCTACATATAAATTAAGATCGAGTTTTTAAGCCATTTTTTTTCCATTTTCTAACAACAAAGTCACCGAAATTTTATAGCATAAATCGTGGTTTTTACTTCAAAATGCTGCAAAAAAAAAAAAAAAAAAAAAAAAATTTAAAAAATCTCATCCTGATTATCTAGGAAAACGTATCACATTTTAAACGCATTTCGATTTTTTTGTTTCACAAGATTCGGCAACGAGTTATGATGTTCTCCACATAACAACACTTTTTTGGAGGAGCATCCGGAGATTTGCTATCACGGACTTATTTCTTAACATTTTTTTAAAAATAATTCAAATGTTATGATATAACGTTTATATGAAATTGGTAATCCAACATTATTCATATCTTCAAAAAAGGTCATGAAAATACGTTTTTTTTCGCCTTTAATACTTTACCACGCCCTAAAAGTAAGCGTTTTCCGACAAAATACACTTATCCGAACGGTTTTTTTTTTCAAATCCTTCCAATAGTTCTTAAAAGCCCTTCAGAGCAAGCAGCTTTTGGCTTCTCAATCGATTTAATACGGTGTATCGAGTTGAGTTTGTTTAACAGGCAGAAGTCAGACGGTGCTATCGGAGGAATATGATGGCTGTGGAACGATATGAGTCGAATTGTATACGAAATGGCCTCGAAATATCTATGCAGTATGAGGCAGGCCATTATCGTTTCCACTAAAACATGGACCTGACGTTTGAATGACTTTGGCAAGATACTTTCGGTCTTGCTTTATTATCAGTTATTTCCTGATGGTGTGCATAGATCCTAGGGCCGTCACCCGTTATGACTAATTTCATTGCATTCGGGCGGTCAGAAAGCCTTACTGTAGAGATTTTAATGATATATTTTGAGGCCTAAAATATATTTTAAAATGGTGTTGATATACCCTTTAAAATTGTCAGTCGTTGATTTATCAGAACCAAATCTTTGATTTCCTGGACGTGTTGATATTTTTTTCCAGCGTGCTCTTTTTTCTTCAACGCTTTCTCTGCATTATTGGAAGTGTGTGTACAACTCGTACATAAGTTTTTCGACATAGCCTGGTCAACGAAGAACATCCACAACAATCTTGACTTTTTTGTAACAGATATTACATTCCGAAAATAAAATTTTATGAAAATTCTTTGAAGAAGAAGCTTTTATGAAGATGTTGGCATGAAAATTGAAAAAAGTGTGCCTGCCCAAATCGACACATCCACAAAGTTTAATTCTAAGAGTCCTCTTATCACTTAAATCAATGTCAAATAAGTAAGAAACTTATAGTCGGTCTTGACCGACTATACGATACCCTATACCATGCGTTTAGAGACCCTATCTCTCAGGCCCAACTAACTGGATATAGAAAATAAGCATAAATCAAATTTCAGTGGGCTTTTTATTAATTTTTTTGGCTGCAGATATGAAAATGTTTATATCGGATGATATATCTATATGGAGACTCGGTCCAAAAATGGACTGATTCTGACCATGTTTGGTAAAGTCTCTTGTATTTTGCAAAAATATATACAAACAAAATTTGAGAAGAATCAGTGCAATATTTTTGTTTTTTGATAGATTTAGGTGAAGATCGGAAAGCAGCTCTATATGGGGCCTATGACTTAGAGTTGTCCCATAGGGATCAATTTTGGACTACTGATTAACGGATGTAATAAACAAATACAAACCCAATTTGACTAAGATTTATATGATAATTTGGATCTTATGGCAATTTATGTTTATTTCATGGGGGTCATTTGTATGGGGGCTAGGTCTGAACATGGACCGATTCTCACCAATTTCAATATCTATCATCCTATGGCCGATAAAAGCTTATCTAACAAATTTCATCAAAATATATTCAAATTTGCGACCTGCAGTTTGATTACAAGCTTTACATGGACACACAGACGGACGGACGGACGGACGGACGGAAATCGTTAAATCGAATCAGATAGTGATTCTAATTCGATCGGTATAATAAAAGATGGGTCTAGGTCAAATATTTTTGGTAGTTACAAACAGCAGCACAAAGTCACTACACCCAAACCACATAGTGGTATTTAGGGTATAAAAAGCCGAGTTAAAAACTAATGTTAAATTTAAATAAAATGTATTTATTGAAAATTTATTACTTAGTCCTCCTCTTTCGGGATAACCCTTTACTATATTAATGATTTATTGTTGCATGCGTAATTTTTATTGGTGCAGCCACGTTTAAAATCTCGGATGACGGCTCAGTTACCTTCAGCTCTCATTTCACTATAATGTGCAATAACTTGCCATTGGCCTTAGATCAGAGGGCGTGTAGACAACATGGACATTACATACTACATTACATTTAAATACTTGATCTAATTAACATTACAACATTCACTATTAAGTCATAATGAAGGAATGATCTGTCTTTGTTTTTTGCAACGTAAACTTATATTACAAGATTTATATGAGAACTTAAAATATAAAAATTAAGTTCAAAGTTTATATTCCAAACCCATTTTTATTATATTAGCAGAGCCCAGCCCTCGAAATTCGAGTCTAATTTGTAGGAAATTTTATTTTTTTTATTTAATAAACATTCTTATAAAAGCCTAAATGTATGATAATCAATTTTAACCAATTCACAATTCGATACAGGGCTTTTGATATTTATAATAAACACACACACAGTATGTGCCTTAAATGATCGCTACTCAAAACAAATGTTCCAGACGGTGCAAAACTGTAAGTCGGGTGGACAGCTAAAAAGAAATACCTTTCAAATGAGGTATTTTTGGTCAAAATCGGTTATTAACTACAGATTTTACATCGGTAACAAGAAATCGCCTTGCCTATGAATGTGATAGATACTGGTCCATTGTAATTATTCTTTCTGTTTTCTCTAGCCATCTGCCAAATCAGATTTGCCGCTTTAATTTAAATTCCTACGAAAGACCCAGTTCAAAGCATGTGCCATCCTAATATGAAATTTATTTGCAAATTTATATTTCTGTGCCTGTCCATCGTGTCATTGATATGTCGTATAAATTGTCACGAATTGTCAGAGGTTTCTGTGTCAATAGCTTTTTTTTTGCTATTCCAAGCCAAAACAAAAAAACTTATATAAATAAATAAATAGAAAAAAGAAAAAAAAAAATAGGAATAAATGTTACCATAAATAAGTGCATTAAGTTATGCTCTATTTGATTTTTATTTCAATTCGATTATACTTTATTACGAGTATACACAGTCATAATATCCATTGAACAAGTTTGTTTTCATAAGTATGTATGTATGTATGGATGTTTGTTCACCATGGAATATCGATTCGATTCGATTAAATAAAGTTGACAATTTGTTAAATATCAACACATTATAAAATGCAAAAACACAACATGGCAACGAGAGTTTACTTGGGTCAAGCCCATATTAAATTAAATTAATAATCAATTAATAAAGATATCAAATTGTGCGTTATGTACATATTTACGAGGCCTATCAGAAATGTCTTACATTTAAATATTTATATGTTTTTATATGAGAGACATATTTGGCAGAAAACGTAAACGGACATTGGGTATAATATGAAGGTTATAGGCGTAAAAGATTTAGAGTACACAAAAAATTTAATTCTTTCAACAAAAGTTTCTTAAATCACACCACATAACAAAAAAAAAAAAAAAAACAAATATAACCACTATATTCTTTTTATGTGTTATGGTCCTCTAATAATATTTCTTAAATCACACCACATAACAAAAAAAAAAAAAAAAACAAATATAACCACTATATTCTTTTTATGTGTTATGGTCCTCTAATAATACAAATGGTCAGAATTTAAAATTCGATGAATTATTTTTATTTTATTTTTTTTAATTTGTCACATTATTCTGCTGTAATTACTGAATAATATTTTCCAAATTACCATACGAAGAATAACACAACTGACTTTTAAAATAAATTAAATTGTGTAAATTATTATATTTGGTTGATACAATGGAATTAAAATTTTTGGTATTGATTCAAGCAAAAATCTGTCGTGGTCGCCCATTAAAAACATAAAATAAACTGCAGTAAATTGTGTTTTATTTTATATATTTATGTACTTTTAAGTAGGAATTAAAGAACAAAGTAAATTACTATATTTTAAATGAAAAGAGATAAATAACTATGATTTTCAAAATGAATGTAGTTCTCATTCTTTCCAGTTCAATGGTACACCATGACAGCCTTTTTGGATATAGAAGGGGCTTTTAACAATGTCACACCGGACTCGATATTAGCGGCACTATCTAGTCTAGGAGTGAATTCCGTGATCATCTCACTGATTGGAAATCGGCTTGCCAACAGGCGGATAACGTCTAAATTGCGAACAACTCTAATATCCCGATTCGTGTCAAGGGAACGCCACAAGGAGGCGTTTTGTCACCACTTCTTCTTAGCGCTGAACTCAATGCTACTTTCGTTGGAGAGACAAGGCTGCGACGTGGTCGCCTATGCTGATGACGTGGCCATAGCCGTAAATGGGAAGTTTCTATCCACACTTCTATCCTATTCTATTCTATTCTACAGAGGGCTCTCAATATGCTATCTAGCTGGGCAAGTAGTTGCAGTCTGGGGGTAAATCCGACCAAAACGGAACTTGTTCTTTTCACGAGGAAGTATAAGATACCTACCTTCGACCCTATTTCTCTTTACGGTGCTGATATCGCCTTCTCTGATGGAGCCATCTATCTTGGCGTATTCCTGGACAGGAAGCTGAACTTCAGACGGAACTTGGAGGAAAGGGCGAAGAAGGCGATTATAGCTTTATACTCCTGCAAAAAGGCCATTGGTAAGCGGAGGATCTACACAGCGGTGGTTCGTCCAATACTGCTGAACGGGGTCATCGTATGGTGGCCTGCTCTAGAGAAGGCCTCTAATACTAACCTTCTTGCAAGGGTACAGAGAATGGCTTCCATGTGTATCACTGGTGCCCTTCGTACTACACCTACGGATGCCTTGAACATCCTCTTACACCTTATATCGTTGGACATATTAGGAAGGCAGTCGGCGGCCTCATCGGCCATTCGACTAAGAAGCACAATACAATGGCGTGGTCATAATTGTGGCCATGGAGTGATCCTGAATAACGGGAACATAGCATTGAACGTGGATTACACTACTCCGAGGAGTGTATTCGAACGACACTACAAAACTCTGATACTGACCAGGGAATCCTGGTTAGGGAGGATTCCAGGTAGCAGGCGTTCGATAAATTTCTATACTGGCGGATCGAAATTGTGTGGTCAAGTTGGTTTCGGAGTCTATTCAAATGAGCTTGGATTAAATCTGGCTCGCGGTTGCCAGACCACTGCAGTGTTTATCAGGCAGAATTACTGGCAATAAAAGAAGTTCCTGACTGGTTGGGTCGGAATATTCTGTCCACAACCGCAGTCAACATCTACTCTTATAGTCAGGCCGCGGTAAAATCCTTGGAATCAATGTTCCTGAAAACAAGAACCACCCTTAACTGCCGCACGTCTTTAAATGAGATGGCCAAGCAGTTTGACATCAGACTCATATGGGTTCCAAGGCAAACTGTAAAGCTGACGAGTTGGCAAGACAGGGCACTACCTTACGGGTTCCAGCGGACTTGGAATGTGTTGGTATACCACTGGAATCTTGCAAGCTGGAACTTCGGCTTGACCCCGCCGGCATAACCGACAACAGATGGGCTAATGGATCAACGTGCAGGATCACGAGACAGGTCTGGCCGGCTCTAAATCATAAGCGCACTAGCGCGTCACTATCACTCCCCCGTGGGGAGATTTCAACAGTAGTTGCTGTTATCACTGGGCACTGCCTCATAGGGAGACACGCTGAACGCCTCAGGGTCTCGTCAAATGAATTCTGTCGTAGCTGCATGGATGTGGAGGAGGTGGAGAACATAGAGCACTACTTTTGCTATTGCTCGGCGCTCTCCAGAACGAGACTTCGAACATTGGGATCGCCGTTTCTTCACGATCTCTCTGATCTCTCAAATGTGGACATTTCACATATCAGGGGCTTCATCAGGAGCTCAAACTGGTTCTACGGTGGGGACTGAGGGGAACACCTATTCATCCCGTGGTATCACAATGGACCCCAGAGTGTAAGTGTGCTTTTCGTTTGGTTTAACAGCCACTTTCAACCTAACCTAACCTAATCTAACCTATGGTCGCAAATTTTCCTAAAAGTTTAAATTTTATTCAATTAAATTAATTGAATATTTAAATTAATAATAATTATAATTGTATCAATCTATTTTTCATCCAATAAGATCAGTAGTCTCCCTCCTTCTTAAGCGTTGGTGGATACGATTGTTGATTAAGTAACGCTAGTTTAGTTTGCACTATATCTAGGATTTCGTACTCTACTAGAGAAACATTTAAGTCTCTGTGCAAATGTGAGTTTCTCACGTAACATGGTGCGCCTGTAATCATTCCCAAAATCTTCTTTTGGCATCTTTGTATTCTTTCTGTATTTGAAGCTGAGGCTGTTCCCCATAACTGTATGCCAAAGAACCAAATGGGTTTGAAAATCGAGTTATAAATCAAGAGCTTACAATCGAGACTTAACTTTGAGTTCCTGCCAATTAGCCATGTGAATTGTACTAATTTAAATTTTATTTGTGTCTATATGACTTTTCCAGGTAAGTCGGCGATCAAGATGTAGTCCGAGATATGTAACAGAGGAATGTTGAAGTATAGACTGGTTCCTAATTCGAATTTGAGGGCAAGTCTCCTTTCTTAGGGTAAAAGTTACGTGGGTACACTTTTGTTCATTTACTTTAATCTTCCACATATCTAACCAATCTTCCAGCTCTTCAATATGGTTCTGTAAAAGAAGAGATGCTGTTGAGGGGTTTTCGTGTATGCTTAAAATTGCAGTATCATCCGCAAAAGTCGACGTAAGTGTGTTTTCATTTGTTGGCATGTCTGTTGTGTAAAGGATGGACAGAAGCGGGCCCAAGATACTACCTCTTGGTACACCAGTATGAATTGTCTGTGGAGGGCTCACAAAGCTTTTCTCTCTTATAGAGAATTTTCTATTAATTATATATTTCTCCATTAGCTTATGTGTGTTCGGGGACAACAACTGTTTCACTTTATAGAAGAGTCCATCGTGCCAAACTCGGTCGAAGGCTTGCGAAACGCCTATAAAAAGTGCAGAGCAGTACTTTTTCTCTTCAAAGCTCTTCTTATGGCACTTATAATTCTGTGAGCTTGCTCAGTGGTGCTGTGTTTTCGTCTGAAACCAAATTGATGTGCTGGAATGACATTATTTTGATTTACTAAAATTCTCTCGAATAATTTTGACAAGTTGGACAGTAAACTTATTGGTCTATACGAATCGACCTTTGTGTGATCTTAACCTGGTTTAGGTATCGTTGTAACGAGTGAAACTTTCCATTCTGGGAGAAAATGTTCAAGGCGTATTATAGCATTAAAAATAAACAGAATTATTCTTAATGCTATTCGGGGTAACTCCAAAAGCATTTTATTATCCCATCGGTCCCCGATCCTTTTTTGGGGTTTAAATCAACAATAGCCTTTTCGACCTCTCGAATCTCAAATCGAAGGGACACTGCTCTATGCTGTGAAGTAACAGGTGGCAGCTCATCAATAGAATAAGGGGTTATATTCGGAGTAAAAACGTTTTTTTAGATGTTCCACAAACAGATCTCCCTTCTCTTTGTCATTCCTAGCCCATCCTCCACTTTCCTTTCTTAGAGGAGGCTTACATACAACAGGTCTTTTAAGATTTTTTGTAGCACGCCACAAAGAGTTATCAAGTTTTTTTTTCCTGGAACCAGTTTTTCAAGATAACTATTCAAATTAGCATTTCTTTGTGTTTCAAGCAGTTTCCCTAGGTTTTTCGTGCATTCTTTCAATTGTTGCTTAAGTTGAGGAGATCTGTGCAGTTGCCACTCTCTTCGAATTCTTCTTTTTTCACCTAATAGCCTTTGAACATCTACAGAAGTAGTTCTATATAGCCTGGTATGACGAGGACGTTTAGTAGCAAGTTGAGCAGCTAGTTTGAGATTTTGTTCGAAGTTAACAATCGAGACGTCAATATTGTGTTCTTAGCGGAAAGCTTTCTGTGCAATGGGTACTACGAAACTTTTTGTATTTTGGCCATTCAGTATTGCTTGAAAGCGTTAAATCACCATATGGGGACACAATTTTTGGGGGCTCTAAATAGTAACAATAACGGGTGTGTGGTCAGACGAGAGTTCCAATGGAGATTCAACATGCACAAGTTCTTTTGCGAAGTTCTTCGTTAATCCGAAATCGATCAAGTCGGGTATTTTTTGCCCATCTGTTGGCCAGTACGTTGATTCTCCGCTTGAGACCACATCCATACCCGTTTTAGAAATTGTGTTAAACAAAACATGACCCTTCGGGGAAGTAAGCCGTGAACCCCAGACTATATGCTTGGCATTAAAATCGCCAGCGACTATGAAACGAGGGCCTAGTGATTTAAAAAAACTTGTATATTGATTTTCTGATATAGAAAACCTTGGCGGAGAATATACTTATTTATGAAATCACTAGGTTGTTTCCAAGTTCTTCAAAGCAAAGAGTTTTAGCTTGAAGGTAGTTTTCACAATGATCACACATTAAATAATGTTTCAATCTTTATTTAATTAGGATAGCTGAGCTATCACATGCTCTACCTCTTGGATCCTTAGAATTATACGAAGTGTATCCGCGCAGTAAAAAGAGACTCCTACGAGTCAAGTGAGTTTCAGAGACAAGCCAAATATCAATTTGGTTGTCTCTAAGAAAACGATAAAGTTCGTCTTTATGTTGGCTTAAGCCGTTTGCGTTCCAGAAACATATTTTCAAACAGTTCATGGTTTGCTTAGCATAGCTTGCAGTATCATGGATTGCAATAATAATAATAATGAAAAAAAGTTTTGCAGCAGTTGTGAAAACTTTGAATTTTATGGAAGACTGCTAATTGCTACAAAAAAAAATATGTACCATAAACAAGGAGCCACCCATGGAGCACACGTAGCAAATTCAAAGAGTTTTTGTCCGCTTCCGGCCTATTTTCATAAAGATTGGGGAAACATTAACGCTAGACATCGATAGTGGAAAAACCCAGGCCAGCTGGACTTAAAGCCTTACGAACGCATTCAAATAACTCTTATAATAACATTTGAAGGCGCTTATGCAGAAAGGGAAGGGGAACAGATCCAGTTGAAATTAATTTTTTTCGCAAACATAAAGAGATTTTGGTATATTTTTCTTTTTAAGCCTATTATACGTTTTCCAGAATATGCGAGTAATTCATATCTTTTCCCTAACAACTTGAGTTATATATATTAGATTTATATCCTTCTAGATAGTTTCAACAGGCCAATAAATCTAACATTACCCAATGCTTCAACTACATGATGTTTGGCCATTGATCCAGCATGTGTCAGGTAAACACTTTTTGCGCAAATTGTTCAGGTCAACACAAAACTATATTCAAATAAGACAAAGCACACAACTAATCCGTCGTCGTGCTGCTCTTAACAGTACTGGTACTGCTACATACGCCAACTACAACAGAAGTTAGTTACCTAAATACCCTACACCAAAGTGTAGCAAATACATCTGGAAATTCTCAAGCTCTGGATTTACATATTAGCAGACATTCTGACTCGTTAGAATTATTGCAAAAACCATTTGCTGTTGCGCATCATCTATCGCCTCAGTTGGAGTGCGCAAAAAGAATTATAAATCGTCAGCATATGTATATGTATGTGTATCTTGAAATGAGAAAGATAGTCTGGTAAGTCGTGATATAAATTGATAACAAACTAATATTGGTCCTTGTAAACGGTTTCTGATGTAAAATGGTGTTAGGAGAGTTGATCTTGTGGAAAATCAAAGAAACGCCTTGTTGTAGTCTATGTCACGTCAATTAAGACTGTAACGCAGCTGTAGTTTTCTTGAAAGCCGTATTGTTTATGAGATTTTAAGTTGAGTTGAGTTAGATATTCATTCATTTGAGAAAGTATCATATTTTCAAAAACTTTTGCCAAATTCCATAAATGGCTATTGCCGTTGCTCTTAATGTAATTTTGGAATTGGTATTATTTTAGCATGTAGCTGAAGAAATAAGCTATTTAAGGCAGAAAAATTGGAAGAAGTATTTTTGTAAATTTCTAATGTACATTATCATATCATACAGAATTTGACTTTAACATAGAAACATTTTATAATATGAAGTTGATTAATGCACTTTAATTAAAAGGAATTTTAAAGAAATTACATTAATAAATTATTATTATACAGTGAAAGTTCGATATAACGATTCTGAAGGGAATCGAAAAATACTTCGTTATAGCTATTGATTCGTTACACATTTGAAGAAATATGAAAATAATTCGTTATAACTTTAGTTTTTTTTTTACCCAAATTCTATTTTACACGAAAATACTATATAATAAAAACTCAATATTCAAGAAGTAGATAAAAAATGAGCATGTTATATTTTTATACCCTATACCACTATGTGGTTTGGGTATAATGACTTTGTGCTGCTGTTTGTAACAACCAAAAATATTTGACCTAGACCCATCTTTTATTATACCGATCGAATCAGAATCACTTTTTGAGTTGATTTAACAATGTCCGTCCGTCCGTCCGTCCGTCCGTCCGTCCGTCCGTCCGTCCGTCCGTCTGTGTGTCCATGTAAACTTTGTAATCAAACTGCAGGTCGCAAATATAAATATATTTTGATGAAATTTGGTATATAAGCTTTTGTCGGCCATGGGATGAAGGCTATTGAAATTGGTGAAATTCGGTCCATGTTAAGACCTAGCCCCCATACAAATTACCCCTATGAAATCGACATAAATTGCCATAAGATCCAAATTGTCATATAGATCTTACTCAAATTGGGTTTGTATGCGTTCATTACATCCATTAATGAGTAGTCCAAAAATGATCCCTTTGGCCCCATATAGACTGCTTCCCGATCTTCACTTAAATCTATTAAAAACAAAAATATTGCACTGATTCTTCTCAAATTTGGTTTGTATATATTTTTGCAAAATACAAGAGACTTTACCAAACATGATCAGGATTGGTCCATTTTTGGACCCAGTCCCCATATAGATATAGCATCCGATATGAACTTTTTCATATCTGCAGCCAAAAAAAATTAATAAAAATCCCACTCAAATTTGGTTTTTGCTTATTTTCTATGTCCAGTTAGTTGGGCCTAAGAGATAGGGTTTCTAAACGCATGGTATAGGGTATCGTATAGTCGGTCTAGACCGACTATAATTTTCTTACTTGTTATATATTTTTATTTTATTTTATTAGATATTTATAAAATATTGTGTTGTTTTTGTTTGTTTACGCAACTTAGAATGCAATCATCAATATTTTTTTCGACAGATGTTAAGCGTCAAATGTATTTTGCGGTGTAGAATCCTGTGCCTCCAAAAATGTTTGCAGTTTTCCGACAATTAGTTTAGCCTCTCTAACAGTTACAACATTTTCGATGTCTTCAGCTTCATCATATTCCTGCTCATCATCATATTGTGGTTTCGTTACACTAGTAATATTGTCATCATCGGTAAGGGACCCGGTAGAAGTAATGTTGTCATCGAAATTTACAAAATCATCAAACCGTTCTGTTAATTTAAAATGGTTTTTTAGAATAAGCCATTCTTCGCTGTAGGCAAACATTTTCTGTAACCAAAATATTTCGCGTTAGGAAAAGCCACAAGTTGCAAAACAGCTTACAATTGTTAATTTTTCTTCTTTCACAAGGCGTGGTGTGTGCCAATCTTACTACTTGTAAAACATTTATGGAGCTTTTGCGCCCCTCTTCAAGATCGTTGATTAAAATTTTGACTATCTCTTTGCGATAAACGTGTTTGAAATTTTTTATTATTCCCAGATTTAGAGGTTGTAGTTGCGTTTAGCGGCAAAAATTGTAACTTGATGCATTTAAGTGATGGAACATTTTGATGTGCTATGCAGTTATCCACAAACAACAAAACCTTACGATTGGTTTTAGCCATATCTTTCTCAAATATTTGTAAGTAATCAGACCATATATCGCTGGCCATCCAAGCTTTTTTGCTCGCAGTGTAGTCCACTGGTAAGCCTTTTAAGTTTTTATAACATCTTGGATTAGTCGATTTTCCGATTATGAGCAATTTTCTCTTCTCAGAGCCTGTACTGTTAACAGTAAATAAAATATCTCTCTTTACTACGTTTTCGACCGTGGATTTTTCGGATTTAAACGCCATTGTTCGATCTGGTGCGCATTTAAAAAATAATCCAGTTTCGTCTGCATTAAAGATATTGTGCGGTTCATATTCTGCCAACAAACTTGGTAACAATGTTTTCCATTCAGGACAAACTTGATCACTTACGCTAGCACTTCCTCTACTTCGAAATCTGATATCAAGGCGCTTTTTACAATTATCAAGCCAACAGTTACTGGCTTTAAAATCTTTGTGTCCCAGACGCAAAGTGGTTGAAAAGTTGAAATTAATACTGAATTTCATGTTTTCCGCTCATGATGAAATTTATTAATTTCATTAAAAACATATTGAATATCATGTATCTGAAATGCTAGGGCGATATTTTCATTACTTTTTTGTAGGCGTTTCCTCAAAGTGTGCCAAGTCTAACACACAACATTTGAAAGAAAATCCTAAAAAATAGTAAGAAACTAAAAAGTCTTGGAATGACTTTTAATATGTATTGTTGTTGTGTATTTTCCCATAATTTAGGTATTTAAGATGAAAATTAAAAAAAAAAAAATTAAAGAAAAAAAATTTTTTTGACAAAAATTTGCTACATCTTAGGAGTCTAAAAATTATTATTTTCTTCAACTTTGATGGACTAGAACTTTTGTGCGCGGTCGAGCGCGGTGCTCTACCTTATACCGAATGAAAGCTTGAAGTCTAATTTAAACAATAAAGTTAAATTCAGCTACTAGTTTTTGCTAGCCTTTGTCTAGTAAACGTTTAAATAGAAAACAAGCTACTTTTTATTGCTTATTACGCATTCTCTCGTTATATTACGTTTGCTGCTTGCTCGCTTGTTGCCATAGCAACCATACCTCTGGTTATAACAATGAATGATGATAAGAGCACATCTATTTTATTAGAAATTAGAGATTTAATAATCTCGCTTATCAATAATATTGTTGTTTTTTTTTTTTCTCAGAGAAATATTCAAAGATATTTATACATATGTATAATAATAATGTTATTAAAATTCACCTGCAAATTCTTTTTGTTTTATTTTATTAATTTCTCAAAATCAAAAAATACAAGAACAACTAATGCAAATTTACTTGCAAACCTCTTTATTTAGTAATTTGCCGTTAGTTTTTTTCTCTATTATTCTTTTCAGTTTACATTAGAAATTTATAAACATAAGCAAAGTTTATTTCGAGATAAGTGCATTGATTTATAAAACATGGATAATTATCAAATATCTAATGGTGAAATTGTACATCTTCTGCTTGATTACAATAATGATGTTGATGCAGTAGTGGATGTAGTATCAATAAATAATAATTTTATTAAAAAAGATGATTTAAAAGTATTTAAAAATTATTTAATAAAAACTTTTAAGCCGCGCTTTAATCAGCGGTGGATAAGCGCTAGTCGTAATAGAATATTTTTTTTTGAAAAAAAATAAAGCTTGGGCTGACAAGTTCTATACGTTTGGGGATCTTCCCGAAGATGGAGTTGAACCGTGTAGCTCTCGTGGTCGTCCAACAAAAAGCTATGAGGATTTAGGCCCTCGTGCAAAAAAAATAAAATTAATGAGCTATGTAGCAATGTTTCGGCAGAACTCATAACATCTGCTGCGAAAAAAATATGTCATGAAGAGAAAATTATTAATAAGTTTTCACCTGAAGAGGCACTAAGCCTGATTCTTGATGCTCATTTATCTAAAAACCAATACGAACTTTTGCGAAATGCTGCAAAGAATATTGGAAGTGATATTTTTCCACCATATCACCAGGTACTTTTGTGATTTTGAGTTTTGTATTGCTGAAGTACATTAGTACTTTGTAATAATTTTTTTTATAATAATGGTCCTCAAAAACAAAATTACAGGTGCTTATAGCAAAAAAAGCGTGTTATCCAAAAAATTTGCTGATAGAAGAAAATATGAGCAAAGTTAGTCTACAAGACTTACTTAATCATACAGCTACAAGAATATTGGAGGCAAAATCAAAAACAGAGCTAGAAGAAGTTCCTTGGCAGTTGAATTTAGTTTCGAAATGGGGATGTGATGGATCGTCTGGCCACAGTGAATACCATCAAAATTTTACAAGTGATAACACAAGCGATAAAAACTTTGACGGACTTGGTAGATTCAAATAATGTGTGCTGGAAAAATTTACTACATTCCTCTATAAGATTATGTAGACCTTTGAAGTTTGAATTTGTGAAAGAAACAGCTGATGTTATAACAAGTGAAGTTGGAAGAGTTCAAAATGAAATAAAAAATTTAAATAAAACAATCATCACAATTTCTGACAAAATCTTCGAAGTAAGTCATAGTTTGGTTTTGGCAATGATTGACGGAAAGGTGGCTAACACAATAACACAAACATCATCAAATGCGGTATGCTATATATGTAAAGCAAAGCCTTCCGAAATGAATAATTTGGAAATTTTAATAATGAAGCCAGAAAGTGAGGAAGCTCTTAAGTTCGGTGTATCTCCATTACATGCTCGCATAAAATTTATGGAGTGTATACTGCACATCGCTTATAATAAAGATTTTGCTGCTTGGAGAACTAACTCTGCAACCAAGGAAATAAGGGAGCAAACAAAAAAAATCATTCAAGGCAAATTAAAGTTGAGCCTGGGAATAAATTTTGACATGGTTAAACAAGGAATGGGTACAACCAATGATGGAAATACATCAAGGAGGTTTTTTGAAAATCCCAGAATTACTGCTGAAGCTGTGGGTGTAGATGAAAATCTTATTCATCGTTTCAAAGTAATTTTAATAACTATTAACAGCAACGCTGATATATGTCCGAATAAGTTTCAGCAATATTGTTCGAACACTGCCCAGTTATATGCTAGGTTGTATAGCTGGTACTATATGCCAATGACCGTACATAAAGTCTTGATACATGGAGGAAAAATAATAGCAGCAGCAATTTTAGCTATCGGAATGTTATCAGAAGAAGCCCTGGAAGCGAGGAATCGCGATTATCGTGGATATCGAAGGTATCATGCCAGAAAATGTAGTAGGATATCAACAAATGAAGATGTGATACACTTACTTTTAGCTTCTTCGGATCCTTTTATAAATAAGTTTCGAAAAGTTCAAAAAAAGCAGGAATTAGATCTACCTGAAGATGTTAAGGAATTGTTGTTATAATAAAATATTAATTTTATATATACATGTTTCATTTTAATGTTTTTTTATTATTACTAGGATTAAAAGCGTGTTTGATTTAAAACCAGGTTACATGTTAATTTTCTAATTATTTAGAAAATTGATGGGGAAAGTTGGGGTATTAGAGGAGGGGTGTGTATGGAAGATTTGGATATGATATTATTTTTAATAATCCTATGAAGTTTAGGGATTGTAGCATTGATAACAAGGGATATACATCATATTAAAAAATTTTGTTATATGGGAAGTAGGCGTGGTTGTGGGCGAATTTCGTAAATTTTTTAGCCATTGATTTTAATTGCTACAAAACATATATATACCGAATTCGGTTGAAATAGCATAAATTCAAATGAAAATATTGCCATTTATATATTTCACTTGTATGGGGAGTGGGCGTAAAAGTGGGCGGACATATTTTATTCTTCATATATTTCCTAATGATGATAAAAAAAAGCATATGTAAAAAATTTGGATGTTCTACGATGACTCCTTCTATTTTTTTCCATTTCTACTATGACGATAAACCACTGTGAGACGTGCTGCAAACTGTTCAGCTTTGGTTTTTACCATCGCTCCTGCTAAAAGAATATTTTGAATTCGACATTGTGTAAACCATTTAGATATACATTGCTCAACGTCTTCATATTCGTACTCGGCGGTATATTAAATTTTTTAGCAATGTCTTGCTTAGATTTGTCACCACGATCAACGGCATCAATTATAGAAATTTTTTCTCGTATAGAAATTGATTTACGCTTTAATGCACTCATTTTGACAAGAATAAAAAACAAGCTGACTATGTTTTTGCATTACATATGCGCTTGCAAACACATTTAGATTTCGTTGTTTTGATAATGGGACTTTACCCTTTTGCTTACCAATTAAATTTGCTTTATTCTGACTTTGTTACATAGAGGCTATAGAATCAACACTTCGTTATGTTAATCTTTTAATAACGGGACTTTAACGACTTACAAGAATGTTATATTTCTCAAATTTGATTTCATTGTATAGAGGCTTTTGAAAAATACTTCGCTATATAGAGGCTTTATAGCTCAGAATTTCTTCGTTATAGCTATAGAGTATTTTTGTACGAAAAACTATGCAATAAAGAGGTTTTTCAAGGGACTCAGCAACAAATTCGTTATATTGAGTTTTTCGTTATAACGAAGTTCGTTATATCCAAGTTTCACTGTATATCTAATGGTCTTTCACGTTTGTTTGGAGTCAATAGCGGAATTGAATTTCATAGAAAATAAATTGCCCTTAGCAGTTTTTGTTTTTCAGTTAACATCTCTTCTAGCCGCATGATATTCGTCTTTCAGCTCAAACTGAATCCCTTCGGGTAATTGAGTGTTTTATAGTAGCAGTAAATCAAGGTTTAATATTAACCCGCTTAAGAAAGGGTTTCGACTATAAACTATGCAAAAATATTAAAATTTAATATAATTGTGGTTTTTAATGAAGACCACTAACAAGCGTCCCTGAGCAATATGAGATAGAAAATTTAAAATGAACCCATAAGTCTTTTAACAAAAAATAACTGCACAACGTGTTAAATTATATTAAAAAACTTAAGTTTCACGCTTTATTTACAACTAAAACATGTTTGTGGATAATTAAAAAAAAATGCATTCTTTGTTGCGAAATTTATAAAAACAATTCTTTTTTTATAAGTTACATTTATTTTTTTTTACATATTGCTGGTATCTCGGATGTACAATTATGCATTTTACATTTTCTTTTTTCCGAACTATCTAGGAACTCACACCAATAATTCAGTTGATCATATTTATTTATTTAGGGTAGTTCGACCAACCTGTCGTTTTTCATTAGCCGCAAAGCAATAATTTTCTGATGCTTCGGTTCGAAATTCGGAAGGCTTTCTGGTACATTATTATCCCCTGCTCCACAGTAAACTTGGAAAGCATATGAAAAACCATTTGAAACGCATTTTTAGGGATTGGCTGGCATGCACTGACGAGTTGGATTGCCACTCATTTTTTTCACACACTTGTTCATCAATACAAAGGAGCTGTTGCATTGGAACTAAACCAAACTTTAAATTTATGTGTTTAATAAGAGGGCGGATTTTGTGAAGACGACATTGAAATGAAAGTTGCTAATGAGTTTCTCGAATCGTCCTACCGTCATTGTATTTCTTATCGCTTCGAATGAATATTTTGCGCAATAAAACCGAACGCGATATAACTGCGATACATAGAGATAAACATCAATGCTCGAATTAATTTTCTGAGTTCCAGTTCATCGGTTTAAATTTTGTGCTAATGTCCTTTTGGTGAGCATAGATATTCATTGCATTAGAAAGATACTGTAAAATCACTTTATTAAGGAAATAAGAAAATAGTTCATAGGAGCTTTTTAGTGGCTAGTTCTTACGGCATGGTATTATTAACTCTAAAGTGAAGAGCGGCTGCTGGTATCTGAAGGTAATCTTTTTGACAAGACACATTTTTTAAATTCTGAATAAATGGAATATTTGAAGTTGGTTTCTCGAAAGAAGATAACTCTATATTTTCATAACTAAAATCTTCATCAGATAGAGAAATATCACAATAATAATCGCAGCTGTTATTTTCATCAAACATAGTTGCAATTAAATCGTTTACGTTATCATCCTTTAAGTTTTGTTGAACATGCAAACCTTTTCTATATGCCATTTTTCTTGAAAAAAATATTATAAAAGTATGATTCATTAAAAAATAATCAAAGGCCAAAATGGCACAAAACTGCTTTTTTGCGGCCTTAGAAACTGTAACGAATTTGATAACCAAACAAATGATATTTTTAATTATAATTATATTCTTGATTTTACGACACCCTTAACTTCTTACAAACAAAATTATTAAATTAATAATAATAGAAATATTTTATATTTATTTTTCAAAAATAGTTTTTGTAAGAAATACGCTTTTTTAATTTCTATTTTACATTGAAATAACTGTTAAATAAAACAAGACAAAGGGGAAAGAGGACCATAATAACTCCGCCTTTTCCGAATGACTCCTTTTAAAAATTACAACAATAAAATTGAAGACCGCTTTTAAGCGGCCTTGGCCATTAGAGGGTTAACTGTTTTAGATTAGTTTTTAGAGGAACCGTTTCATCGGAAATCTGTAATAAATTCTCCTGCCGGAAGTTAATTGACTAACAACAGATGTTGTATAGTAAATAAAATCCCAGTCTATTTGGAAAAAGATGGCGTAGAGTAAGGCGTAGTTTAAATTTTTGAAGTCACCGTTCCGAAAAGTATATACGATATGTATTTGTTGAACAGTATGTTTATTTTTTAACACGAGCTCAATAAAGAAATATTTTATGTGTTTGTACTTGAGCTCAAGCTACACGGGTAAACACGCTAATCTTTAAATGCAGATTTCTGATCTATACAAATTTATATACATTTGCGCAGATTTAAACATTCTGTGAATTAATTGTGAACCTCATAGCCCTTTAAATGATAGCAATAAATCTATTTTTAAGTTTTACAAACTTCGTTTCATTTATTTGTGTTTATTCATAACCATTTACCTAAAGGAGTTAAAGTCGGCCAAGCTACATTCAATTAAATTCTTTGCATATCAATTGTAAAATTGATACCAAATATAAACGATGAGATATTAAGTTTATATTCAAATTTTTGTGCTGACATACTTAAATATGTATGATATAAACAAAAAATTGTTTTTTTTTTTCTTTTTGACAAAGTCGACAAAGTGTCAATTTGCTACAAAACTCCAGTTGTAGGCAAAAATAAAACAATACACACAATAACATATACATATATACAAATAAATTTTTGATAATGTATATATGTATGTGAGTGTATTGCGTTAAGTTGCTTAACATATGCATATAGGTTAGTGACTTTTGCAGTGTCAAAACATTTCATACTATTTAATGTTGTTAAGTTTATTTTAAACCAAATCAAGTAAGTGTGTTAAATTCGGCTGTGCCGAATCTCTGATACCCTCCACCCAATATTAGGTACGGCTCCCACTTTGAAACTATTGCCGATATTGAAACATTAAATCCGAATACCAATTAAATTTAAAGTGAATTGGTTTTATTGTTGGCCAATTTCTATTATAAAAAACAATGATACTTATAAAGAATAAATTACTATTTGAAAAATTACATTATTTTTCTTTTACTAGAGTAGAAAACCCCTATGTAATTCATAGAACATTATTTAAGGCAGCCGGCATCATAATAATACCCAAAGTTTGATCCCTATTAGAGATGAGACCTTAGAAGTCATACGATAATTCAAAAAAAAAAAAATTCAATGATTCTTGGCTACAAATTATTAATATTAAAAAAATTATATTTTAAAATAATTTTATTTAATACAAAAAAATAAAAATAAAATAAAGAATAATAATAAAAACAGGAAAGAAACTAAAATTTTTAATTCTTATTATAATTTTTTATTTTTAATTTTTAATTTTTAATTTTTAATTTTTAATTTTTAATTTTTAATTTTTAATTTTTAATTTTTAATTTTTAATTTTTAATTTTTAATTTTTAATTTTTAATTTTTAATTTTTAATTTTTAATTTTTAATTTTTAATTTTTAATTTTTAATTTTTAATTTTTAATTTTTAATTTTTAATTTTTAATTTTTAATTTTTAATTTTTAAATTTTAGTTTTTAATTTTTAATTTTTAATTTTTAATTTTTAATTTTTAATTTTTAATTTTTAATTTTTAATTTTTAATTTTTAATTTTTAATTTTTAATTTTTAATTTTTAATTTTTAATTTTTAATTTTTAATTTTTAATTTTTAATTTTTAATTTTTAATTTTTAATTTTTAATTTTTAATTTTTAATTTTTAATTTTTAATTTTTAATTTTTAATTTTTAATTTTTAATTTTTAATTTTTAATTTTTAATTTTTAATTTTTAATTTTTAATTTTTAATTTTTAATTTTTAATTTTTAATTTTTAATTTTTAATTTTTAATTTTTAATTTTTAATTTTTAATTTTTAATTTTTAATTTTTAATTTTTAATTTTTAATTTTTAATTTTTAATTTTTAATTTTTAATTTTTAATTTTTAATTTTTAATTTTTAATTTTTAATTTTTAATTTTTAATTTTTAATTTTTAATTTTTAATTTTTAATTTTTAATTTTTAATTTTTAATTTTTAATTTTTAATTTTTAATTTTTAATTTTTAATTTTTAATTTTTAATTTTTAATTTTTAATTTTTAATTTTTAATTTTTAATTTTTAATTTTTAATTTTTAATTTTTAATTTTTAATTTTTAATTTTTAATTTTTAATTTTTAATTTTTAATTTTTAATTTTTAATATTAAATTTTTAATTTTAATGATAAAAAAGATGTTTGGTAATACTTGCTTAGGTCAGTGTGTCACGTGCAGTATTAATATACGCACAACTGCAATGACTTAAACAATAAGAAGAATTACAACATATACAACATATCTTAAGAAAAACAGCAAACACACTGAAAAATTTTATTTTTCAAGAGTTTTTTCAGTGTGTCATTCATAACTCGTGACCCCTTTAACAGATATTGATGATTTTAAATAGCAACTCCTTTGGTATGTTAGTAAATGATGTTATACAAAAACGAACAGTCTAGCTTAGATATTGACGGCGTGACCGCGATTACCACAAACAGACGGACAGATGGATAGACGGTCATCACTAAATCAACTTTCCTTGTTATAATTATCAAGCAAATATATGGTTTTGGGGTCTCCTGTATTTATTTCGATGTGTTACAAACGGATTGACAAACCTATATATACCCTCTGCCACTGAGGTGTGGAGGGTATAACAAGTAAGAGTGTTAAATTGGGCTGTGCCTAATCTCTGATATCTTGCACCCTCTAAACGCAATATTGTAACCAAGGTTGTCAACATTAAGAGACAAAAAAGTATAGATAACAAATTATAATGGCAAAATTTTTTACAATGGTATTTAAAATTCATAAGATAATTAAGAAAAATCTTAGTAATTTTTGTGCTTAATTCAATCGAAAGCCATTACTGAATGCAATCACCTAAAATTAAATATTTCGTCTTGTTTATAAGCGATGCATACACACTTTTTTGCGTGTTGTTCACCTATACAAATGAAAATAACAAAAACAATAAGCAAACAAAAACCTGTATGCATCGCTTTTGTTACATATAAACATTTTTCACTATTTTTAGTTTTTTATATGAAGTTCTATCAGAGTACCTTTTCATTTCGGTACGTCATTTCTCATATATCTGGTTTCGGAAACAAATGCAATACCAAACAGTTGCAGATTATGACGAACATTTTAAACTTAAGTAGTGCGATTACCTCGACCTATTGCGGACAGGAGAATGTTTTCAGCAGACAGACCGACTTCTCCTTTTATAAGGATCAAGAATATATGTTTATAGTTTTTGGGGTCTCCGGAATTTATTTCGATGAGTTACAAATTGATTGATAAACTGATATATACCATCTTTACAGTAGTGTGCATTGTATAATTACTGCCTGAACTAATATGAAGTGAATGAAATGATTTAATGCTGTAACTTTACTAACTTTGAACTATAAAGTTTATACAACTGCTACTGTCGTTGATGTTGCATGAAACCATATTTACTTACATATTTGCATACTGCAGCGATACATACAAAGGTTTTTGGCCTTATAATTAGTCCCCAGGTTGACATATGACACTTTTGTTTTTCGTTATGTTGAAGTTCAGTTTTTTTTTTTTTTTGTTTTAGTTTTTATTTTTGGTATTTGTACGGTTTTTGGCAACAGTGCATATGATGGCTACACGACATAAATGTTTTATTAAACGTGTCGTTGGCTTAACTGTTCAATACGCAAACAATTATTTTTGTAAAGAGAAAAATACTATTTGTTTCAAAAGTGATACGAGTAAGTGGGCATTTCTAGCAGAAAACTTTAAGAACCATTCTGATAATATTCTAAATAATTATAAGCACTTGAAAAAAATACATGTCTAATCTAAACTCCCGCATAATAGTATTGATTTAAGCTCGGTTAATTTTAGAATGTCGTAAATAATGTTAAACTCCAACATGCCCTTTTCTATTTCAGCTGCCGACAATATATATACTCGGAATGTGGTAGAAGGTTGCGGATTTTTTTTTTTTTTTTTTTGACTTATGATAAATGCCAATTATGCTAAGTTTTTTGTTTTTCATATAAATTTCCATTATGATTGGTTGACAAATTAAACGAAACTTTACCACAAACTGATACAAATTCAAAAAAAAAAAAAAAAAAAACGAGACCACTAGTTTAATGACATCCACAAATAGAATGAATCATTAAAAAATTTGTATTCAAAATATTTTTTAACGATCTTGTCAAACAAGCTCTTGAATATCAATTACGAGCTATTTTGTGTTTTATATTATAATCTTAAATTAAATTATTTACATTTTCAATGGATTGTTTTTCTTTTTCTTTTTCAATAAACACTTTGACAAATCATAACAAAAACCAAATTCAAATTCGTTTTGTTGTAGTAGCTTATGTAGAATAAATTATAAAACAAAAGCTTTTACTACGAACCCTAAAGCATTGGTAATAAACCAAGATATAGCCTAACACTTTATACTGTTAAGGCGACCAGATTTCATTGCCATTAAAAAGAGGACTAATAGGACATAACCTGTGAAAGCGAGTCGTGCAACTAATACAACATATTTGACTTTCTCTTAAGCATAAAAATAATTTTGAAACTATTGAGGACCATATTGTATACTTTTATTGTTGCAGTATATCCATATCTTGCTGATGTATATGTATATACCGGATGTCTATAGAATAACTATTTCTAATAGTACTTGCTTTTCCGTGGATCTGTTTTTGTGGATCAGTTCTAGAGATATAACATGAAAGTCCTTTTGAAAAGGGCTATTTACGGGAAAAATAGCAAAAAAATTTTTGAACAAAAAACCAAAAGGCTACCGGATCTTAAAGATTGCAATGCTAGTGCATTTTGAAAAAAAAAATAGTTTTGATTTTCAAAAAATTAATTGCAAAAGTTGCGCAATACAGAGTACATTCCGGGAAAAATATTAATAAAGTTGCCGTAGAGCAATTTTAGTGCAGCGTTGCATCTTAAATATGGAAAGTGAGTATATTTTTAGAGGATATTAGCTAAAACTATTTCAAAAAATGTGATAGAGCATTTCCGCTCCAGCGCACAACTTTTGAGACTAATTTAGCTTGAAAGAAGGAAAGAAAAAAAAAAGTATATACTTTTTTCAAAATGCACTAGGATTGCAATCTTTAGGATCCGGTAGCCATCTGGTCTTTTGTCATATAATTCATATAATTATTAATAATTCACTTAAGTACAATTTTTTTGGAGTGCAAACTATATGAACTGTTTTCTTAACAAAACTACTCTTTTCTATTATTTTGCGCCCAACTTGTTAGTTTTAAAGCTATACTAAAAATTCACAATCGAACATTATCAGGACAATCTATATTGGTTTCGAATTCTGTTTATGGCAATGAAAAATCATTTTATACTTTTTAGTTCGTTTTAAAAACGTTGAATACTCAATTTTTTTTTTACTTAGTAATTATTATCTGATGTTTAGTTTTGTGTTTGTAAATTAAAAATTCACAGTCAAACATTGTCAGGACCATCTGTATTGGTTTCGAAATCTGTTTATGGCAACGAAAAATTAGTTTGTACTTTTTAGTTCGTTTTAAAAACGTTGAATATTTTTTTACTTAACAATTATTTCCTCATTTTAAGTCTTGTAGTAAGTGTGGTGAAATAGAGTGTGGTGAGTTAGAGTGTGGTGGGTTTGAATGTATTATTTAATTGTGATGAGTTTAGCGTGGTGAGTTTGAGTGTGGTGAGTTTGAGTGTGGTGGGTTTCAGCGTGGTGAGTTTGAGTGTGGTGAGTTTGATTGTGGTAAGTAACATCATACCACATATGACAGGAATGTAGGAAACGACTATTAACATCTTTATACCAAATTTCATTTATATTGCTGTAAAATTAGCCGAGATAAAGCATCCTAAAGTTGAATTGTATGGGCGGGGCCACGCCCCGATGTCCAAGCCAACCACATTTAGGAAAAATGTTGGAAACGAATGTATACCAAAATTCGTTAACATTGCTAATACAAGTGCCGAGATAAAAAATATTTAATTATGTGTGAGCGGTGCCACCCCCACACAGAAAAAATTTTAATATAATATTGCATTGCCATCCAGTTCTGAGCTATGTCGAAAATTTAAAGTCTTTAGCTTATCGGGAAATTTCTTTTAAAAATATTTCATTATTTGTGGGCGGTGCCACACCCACACAGAAAAAATTTTGATATGATATTGCATTGTCATCCAGTTCTGAGCTATGTTGATAATTTCAAGTCGCTAGCTTATCGGAAGATTACTTTAAAATCAATTCCAAAATTCCTACGGAACTTACAAACACACACATACAAACAAGAAAGCAACCTACTAAAAACGTTTTAGTGATACGAGTATACATACATGAGTAGCTGAGATGCAAAACACGTTCGTTACACATTAACCAAATTTTGGAAAAAAGCAAAAAAACTTGTTGCGGCTAATTAAATTTACCAAATTAGTTGAATGATGTTAATTCTTCAATGTTATGCCATTCTTGATTAAATCTCAATAGATGAAAAATCTAAACTACTGATATATAGAAAATTTATTAATTAAGATTTGTAACGAACGATGTTGGCTACGAATTTTCGAAACAAACGATTTTTGCTACATTCCATATGGGATCGAGATAGTTTAGTAGCACAATATAGCCCACCATTTAACTTAAAATTTAAATTTATTTGATATTCTATCACCTCCTCTTCGTTCTTTTGCGGACTTCTGATCCAATAAAGAGATTCTACCAATATTTTGCACACGAAATTTAGATATATTTAGTATACCAAGAAATGCTTTCGAACACACTTATAACATACCTTTAAAGCGAGTTTTTAAAAAATATTTGATAGTTATAGAGCTGGTTCTTTGTTCATTGCTCAGTTGCCTCTCACAAATTTTGCGACTCTACGTTTTACTGGAGTTTTCTGAGATGTATGTTTCAAAATAAAATGATCTTGTTGGATCTTCTTACTCGTGTTGTGAAAAGATTGATGAAAGGGTCCTACGTCCTGAGGGGTTAGCTGTGAGCGTAAAAATCCTTTTTTTTTGTGATTAAAAGTAGGCATTGATTGAGACCCTTTGGCTTTATGCCTAAAAAATATAACAGGCACCGAATTAGAAATTTTTATAAATCATGAATCTTATGTACCTATCTGATTTAGCAACTTGCCTTTTCCAACTGTTTCTATTAACTTTTTTTATACCCTCCGCACCTCAGTGGCAGAGAGTATATATAGGCTTGTCATTCCGTTTGTAACGCATCGAAATAAATTCCGGAGACACCAAAAAATATATTTTCTTGATCCTTATAACAAGGGAAGTTGATTTACCGATGACCGTCTGTCCGTCTGTCTGTGGAAATCACGATCACGCCGGCAATATCTAAGCTAGACCGTTCGTTTTTGTACAAAATCGTTTATTGACATCCCAAAGGAGCTGCTATTTAAAATCGTCAAAATCGGTGAAAGGGTTCACGAGCTATAAATGAAACTTTGAAGAAACTCTTGAAAAAATAAAAATTTTCAGTGTGTTTGTTGTTTTTCTTAAGATATGTTGTATATGTTGTAATTCTTCTTATTGTTGAAGTCATTGCAGTTGTGCGTATATTAATACTGCACGTGACACACTGGCCTAAGCAAGTATAACCACACATTTTTTATCGTTAAAATTAAAAATTAAATACTAAAAATTTATAAAAATTAAAAATAAAATTACATATTAAAAATTATATTTTAATAAAAATTAAAAATAAAATTAAATATTAAAAATAAAAAACTAAAAATTATGGATTAAAAATGAAAAATTAAAATGAAAATGAAATATGAAAAATGCAAAGTGGAATATGAATAATGAAAAATTAAAAGCGAAATATGAAAAATGAAAAATGGAAAATGGAAAATGAAAAATGAAACATGAAAAATGAAAAATTAAAAATGGAAAATGGGAAATGAAAAATGGAAAATGAAATATTGAAAATGAAAAATGAAAAATTGAAAATCGAAAATGGAAAAGGGATAATGCAAAATGAAGAATGAAAAATGAAAAATTAAAAATGAAAAATGAAAAATGAAAAATTAAAAATTAAAAATGAAAAATGAAAAATGAAAATGAAAAATGGAAAATGGAAATTGAAAAATGGAAAATGAAAAATGAAAAATTGAAAATGAAATATCATGTGAGTCCGATCACAGGGGAGATGTGTAAACATCTGGTAACAAATAAAATGCAGGAAACAGCGACAAAAAGGTTATTTCATATAATAATTTTTTTCACCAAACAATCATAAGTCATACCGATTTGTCTTAATGGTCTCATCTTACGCGTAAGATGTGACTCTCACATGTACGCTATTTTTGTGATTGTATTGTGAAATAGAAATTCACCCCCTGCGCGTATAGATGTTTACATATCAAAAACAAAAATTGAAAGTGAAAAATTTAAAATTTAAAATGGTTTCCATTTCCCATGAAAAATTAAAAATTAAAAATGGAAAGTGGAATATGGAAAATGAAAAATGGAAAATGAAAAATGAAAATATAAAAATGAAAAATGAAAAATGGAAAATGGAAATTGAAAAATTAAAATTGAAAAATGAAAAAAAAAAATGGAAAATGGAAATGAAGAATGAAAAATCGAAAATGGAAAATGAGAAACTAAAAATGAAAAACTAAAAATGATAAACGAAAGATGAAAATTGAAAAGTGAAAAATGGAAAATGGATAATGAAAATTTAAAACGAAAAATGTGGAGGGTATCAAAGATTCGGCCCAGCTGTATTTAACACTCTTACTTGTTTTTGCTCTAGTAGGTGTTCTACTATTGTCATCCATTTCTTAACATAAAACAAGTAAGAAAATTATCATCGGTTTAAGCCGACTATACGATACTCTATACCATGCGTTTAGAGACCCTCCCTTTTACGTCCAACTAATTGGTTATAGAAAATAAGCATAAACCAAATTTGAGTGGCACTGTTATTAATTTTTTTGCCATCGGATATGAAAAAGTTAATTTCGGATGCTATATTTATATGGGGACTAGGTCGAAAAATGGACCGATCCTGACCATATTTGGTAAAGCCACTTATATTTTGAAAAAATATACACAAACCAAATTTGAGAAAAATCTGTGCAATTTTTTCGTTTTTTTGATATATTTATGTGAAGATCGGGAAGCAGCTCTATGTGGGGCCTATGACTAAGAATTGTACAATGGGGATTATTTTTGGACTACTGATTAATGGATACAATAAACACATACAAACCCAATTTAACTGTGATCTATATGATAATTTGGATCTTATGGCAATTTATGTCGATTTCATAGGGGTCATTTGTATGGGGACTAGGCCTGAACGTGGACCGATTTTCACCAATTAAAATAGCATTCATCCTATGGCCGATAAAATCTTATATACCAAATTTTCATATTTGCGACCTGCAGTTTGATTACATGGTTTACATGGACACACAGACGGACGGGCGGACGGACGGACATCGCTAAAACGACTCAAAAAGTGATTCTTAGGCAATTGGTATAATAAAAAATGGGTCTTGGTCAAATATTTTTGGTAGTTACAAACAGCAGCACAAAGTCATTACACCCAAACCACATAGCGATATATGGTATACAAATGTATGTAGGGTTTGATATTGATATAGCAAGTATTCTTTAAAAGTATAAATATTGAAAATTTAAGAAATAGCAAATAAAATATTGACCTCGGATATTTTGATTAAAATAATAATAATAAAGAAAAGTAACAATGAGTATAGTATGATTATAGTATAAAACTAATGTTTCGGAAACTCGCTACGAGACATGCAATGAGATAGTTTTGAAAATAACTGGTATATGGAACAACCCTGTGTTGCTACTAACTGCAACTTTTGGTCACAACAACACATGTAAAAGGGCATACATTAACACAATCAGTATATTTCTTCTTATAAAGCTCCAAAACAACTGTCAGAATAAATTGTCATGTCGTTTTTTTTTTTTTAATTTTTGTTACGAACGAGTTTTGCATCTCAGCTACTCATATAAATACATATTTAAAGTCTGTGTCCCAGTAAAATATTATTTATAGCATATACCAGTATAGTCTTTTTTATAGTTAACGTACTGTTAATTAATATTTTATTTATCAGAAATGGATGCAAAATTTATTTTGCTTCAACTGCAGTGCAAACATGTGCAACCACTACTAATAGTAGTTGGTGTCATTTTAGATGTTAAAAGTGTTTCGGTTTACTTCGATGGAATTAGATATCCAATTATAAAAATGTTGGATGTAATCGACTAACTATTTAAGGTAATCTTTGTTTTCAATCTTAAATTTTCGAAACCATCGGAAACATTTTATTTATTTTTGCAGACATTTTTTTACGAAATGCCTACGAATAAAAAAAAAATTAAAAGTGTTTACTGAATTTTGATAATGTTTCACGAAGAGCCCTTATATCAGCGTTCAGAAAAAACACACACTGAATAAAAAACTCGTACATATATGTAAACAAACATAACTTAGACCAACACACACATATTTTTATTTTCATACCAATTATGTTTGTTTTTAAATTTTCTTCGGTGCCCAACACAACCATGACTGTGTTCCTTTTAATATTTCGTTATTTACACGAACATTTTTGTATCACATACTTTTTGTTTCAATCACACATAAAGCACGCATTTTTGAGTGTTGCTTTATTTGAAGTTCATGTTCTGGTACGTGTACTGAAAAAAAACACAGAACATGTACAATAAACAGGTTCGAGTTCAGTTATATTTTAAGGTGTGTTGTGGCTCGAACCTGTTTATTGTACATGTTCTGTTTTTTCTCACTACACGAGCCACAACACGACTTAAAATATAACTGAACTCGAACCTGTTTATTGTACATGTTCTGTGTTTTTTTTTCAGTACACGTACCAGAACATGAACTTCAAATAAAGCAACACTCAAAAATGTGTGCTTTATGTGTGATTGAAACAAAAAGTATGTGATACAAAAATGTTCGTGTAACTAACGAAATATTAAAACGAACACAGTCACGGTTATGTTGGGCACCGTAGAAAATTTAGAAACGCACATAATTGATATGAAAATAAAGATATGTGTTGGCTGCTTTTGAACAGAACATTGTGTGTTTCATGTGTGTATTTTCTGAACCTTGCCTTATATATAAGCTGCATTTACTAGGCATTCCATCGAAAGCAGTAAATTTCATAGAAAATATGTACAAAACCACAAAATCGGCTGTATGGACAGGACACTAACTGTCAGAGGCCTTTACAGCGGTACCAGGCGTAAAACATGGATGCCTCTTGTCGCCACTTTTATTTGCATTATATCTTAACGATCTACATGACTATTTAGAAGGAAGAACAAGTATTGAACACTTAAATATACGGCTATTGCTATACGCAGACGATATTGTTATTCTGGCTGATGACATAAATGTGCTTCAGAAAATGATACACAAATTAGAGGACTGCTGTAAAATGTGGAATGTGGAAGTTAATTTAAGCAAGTCTGAGATCATGGTTTTTCGTAAAGGTGGAAGACTGTCAAGAAATGAAAAATGGCATTTTAACGGAGAAGAGATAAGAATAGCTTCTGAATATCGCTATCTTGGTGTTACATTGACTCCAAAAATGATTTTCAAGAAACATGTTGAATTAAGAAACCTAGAAGCGAAGAATAGTATTAATCAAACCTGTAGTAGTTTTTTAAATAAAGCAGCTATATCTCTACATTGTAAATGGAATCTTTTTCTTGCAGTTTGTATATCAGTACAAAGCTATGGAGCACAAGTTTGGCGATTTTCTAATTTTGAAGATGTCGATAAACTACAGCTTTACTTTTTAAGGAAAGTTTTAATACTTCCAAATTGTACGCCAACATACACGCTAATGCTGGAAACAGGTATCGAAAATGGTTATCTATACACTCTCGATTTGCATCTAAGATATATAAGTAGAGCTATGTTCGACTACATTAATGATAGACTACCAAATCAATTAACAAAAATACTTGTACATCGAAAAATTCTGTGGGTTAATGATTTAAACAGAATATGAGCGGATTATGAAATATCTTGAACAGCACAAAATCTTAATAAAACGCAGTGGAATGAAAATCGGAAAAAAATACTATGTGCTCTAAAAATCAAAGACAACGAAAATTTATTAAAGAAAGCAGCGGAAACAAGCAGGATTTATAGAAAGCTGAATACAATGGCAGGAATCACATATATGATAGACAATTTAAGGTTAGAAGACATAACATGGATCTTCAAGGCATGAAGTGATCTTATAAAGCTCAGTGCTAATAATTACATAGTCAACACGTCGAATCTATGCTCATTATGCAATTTACGGGAAAAAGAGGACATAGAACATTTTATTGGCCGTTGTCCTACACTCAGAGAATTTATAATTTTAAGTTTTGAAAAATCTGTACTTACTGAAAGAGAAATAATTAATATATTAGATGGAAGGGAAATAGATTGGAAAGTTTTGGTAAACTATATAAAAACATATAGAAATTTTTAAAAAAGAAAAATAATAAAAGAGCCCTTAGTTTAAATAGTCAATCGACTGACGACATAATGTCAATGTAGAATGTTTAACTATATTCTTATATTATCTATATAATTAATCCATTGTAATTGTTTTTACAAACATATATTGCTTAAAGGAAGATGAAAATAAAGAATAAACTACTACTACTACTACTGCTACTGAATTTTTCATTTCCTGTAATAACTTTTAATTAAAAACAATTTTTATGCAAGAAAAAAAGTTTTTAAATTCTCATATTTTCTATCCTTAAATTATCTGTTTCTTTGTATATCATACCATATTATTTTTATTAACAATTCTAATTGAGTATCCATTGCAAGTATCATTTACTACTGAATTATGATATGATGAATATGGTCCCTCCACATTTGAAATGTTTATCTACTATTAAATTGTGTAGGCTGTCAGTACTTTTAAAGAGTTTTTCCAAGTTTTTATCAATAAAAGTCTGTTGTTTTTTTATTGCTGTCAATTTATCTTCATTTTCGTGGTTATTTTAACGTATTATCGATTTTATGTCATACTTTTCTGTTTATTTATTTTTTTTTTTTTTTTTTAATTTTTCTTGAAGTTATGTTGTTGCTGTTAATGGTTTATCGATGTTTTTATATCGAGAAATATGCAAATATACAAAAAATAAAACGACACTTCGAATTTTCAATTGTGACCAAATATTTAAACATTTTTATTTCGTGTGTCCATAACTATGCACGCGGTCTAAGTCAAAATTTAATAAAAAAAAAAATGTTTATCAACCATATTATGCAGTCATATTATTTTAAAATAAATTTATTGTTTCTTATCAAATATATAACTTGCACTACTGTTATAATTATGGACACATATACTCGTATATAAACGAGGGCGATCACAGAACAACCCGAACTGACAAAGAAAACACAAAAAATTTGGGAAAAATATTCTTTATTTCTCAGCATAATCTCCTTTTAGCTCGATACCATGTTTCCAGCGATATTCAATGGCTTCGATACGCTATTTATAGTAAAAACTTTCTAGCTCCTTCAAATAGCCATTAACCGCAGACATCCCCTCTTCATTGCTGGTAAATCTTTTACCATGATGACGCAATTCGAACTTTAATTCCATCGCAGTAGTGGATGTGTCTTGATGAAACAGCATTTTCTTTTTTGCCAAATGAGACCTTTTTTTTCCTTAATGTCATCACTAAAGCACTGCAATAGGTTAGCATAGTTCGCCCCATGCCTGGAGAGGGAATTGTCTTCGCCTTGTGTGGACACGATTATCCCAGTTCAGACCACTGGTTTGACTGTTCCTTTGTCTCAGGTGATAGTTGGTGCAGCAAGGTCTCATCCATGGTTACGAATCGGCGCAAAAGCTCCACTTCATTGCGGCGAAACATCATCAGCAACTCCATTGAAACATGTTTACGACGCTGTTCTTGTTCTATTGTGAGCAAACGCTGCACTCATAGTGCGGACAGCTCTCTCTTCAAATTTTCCGATGTATAGCACTTTTTTGAAATGCTTATCCTTTCAGCTAGCTAACGTAACTTCAGCCGATGATAATACAATACATTTGGTGGATTTTCTTGATCGTTTCTGGCGTGGCGACCTCAACTAGTCGACCACTATGGTGTTCGTTTTGGCAGCTCGTACGGCCTCGTTTAAGCTCTATCTCACCTTATATTTCATAGTCGTAATCGAATTAGCAGACTCCCTCAGAATAGAAACTAGCTCGGCTTTAATATTGGTATGACTGAGATCTTTTTTTTTCATGTTTACAAGTTCACTGAGTAAACGCTAACTTTTGTTGGTTCAAAAAAAGTGCTAAACAACTTTGCGCCTTGAAACTTAAAGCATACATTTTTCAAACTACTGCATAATTTTCATAACAACTCGATTAAAAAAGTGAAATTCAGAATTTTAACTGAACGAAAAATCAAGTTATGTTGGCAGAACTACACTTTAAGAATTTATTTTTGAATTCAAATGTAGATTTCAGCCTTTTATCAAAGTCCCAGTGTCGTAATCCAATTTTTAGAATTTCTCAACTAGCGTATTCCACATTACTTTCCAATTAAATATCCAACTTTTCTAAATATTAATATATATAATAATTGCATCTTAAATATTGATCAAGGAAAAGCTAGAAACTGAATTGATTATTACTTTGATGGAAATCTTTCAAAAATAAAGAGGGTCCAAATTATCCTAGGAAAATACTGTCCTACAATGTGACGTCTATAGTCGTTTTGGATTGGTTCGAATCTACCAGTTAGGCAGGTGCAACAAATTAACTTTATGCTGGATTCCGGAACACGAAGAACACGAGGGCAATGAAAGGGGCGAATGCCTGGCTAATCGATGGCTCGTCGTCTTTTCATCGATCCGGAATCATTTTGTGGTGTTCCAGTAGGATACTTCGAAGAAAAAATTAAGAAGTATAGGGAAACACAAATTGCAAGCCAAGAGATTTATAACTCCATCCAATTTTTAATCGGAAAAACTAATTTCCCGTGATAAGATGGACTTAAGGACCTTGTCCGGACTCTTTACTGGACACTGTAATCTCAGATATCATCTATGAAAGAAATGTCAGTCTTTTACAGACATCTGTAGGTTCTGATTTGCGGAAAATTTTCCGAAAACAATTTCCCGAAAACAATTTCCAGAAAACAATTTCCCGAAATTACAATTTCCGAACACAATTCCCCAAAATGACAATTTCCCGAAATTACAATTTCCCGAACACAATTTCCCGAAAATACAATTTCCCGAAATTACAATTTCCCGAAACACAATTCCCCGAACACAATTTCCCGAAACTACAATTTCCCGAAATTACTATTTCTTCAAATAGCTTATTGATGGCATTTCCGAAACAATACCATCAGAAATTCCGGCCCAAGCGCGATCAATCAGTTTATGACCACTTGATGTAGTGGTCCGGATAAGATGTTTCAGCTCATTAACGATTTTTTCTTTAGCAGTGAGCGTTATCCGTCGGGAGGTCTGAATACCGAAGTGTTCAAAGTCACAATGAAAAAATAAGCGTATGACACTCCAATAAATAGGTCCGGATGACGAGGGAGGGTGGAAGGGCGCCGTACGGGGCGGGGGAATTGTTTTTTCGAGAAGTCGTATACTCGGGAAATTGTTTTTTCGAGAAGTCGTATGCAGCAAGTTTTTTTTATGGGGGAAATCAAGAATATATGGGAAGTTGTAAACTAAAAATAGGGAAATTGTAATTTCGGGATATTGTTTTCGGGCAATTGTTTTTGGGGAATTGTAATTTCGGGAAATTGTTTTCGGGAAATTGTAATTTCGGGAAATTGTTTTCGGGGAATTGAATTTTCGGGGAATTGTTTTTTCGGGCCATTGTTTTCGGGAAATTGTATTTGGGAAATTGTTTTCGGGAAATTGTTTTCGGGAAATTTTCCGCAGAGGGTAGGTTCTGCGAACAAGGGGTGGAAACAGCAAAACATTCTCTGTGAATTTCCAAGACTAAGTGGCAAAGAACCCTTGAACTTGGACGATATACTGTATCCCCCGGGCAATATGGGATCTCATAACAAATATGTAAATTGACTTTATAAGGAGCCTTAATATTTAGGACAACCATAGGCTGCACAAAACATCAAACTGGTTGTAGTACGCAGGACCTTCTGAATCTAATATAATCTATGTGATTAAGATGATGCCATTCAAGAAAATTTTAGGATGAGATCGATTTACCTTCTGACGGACCGTAGAAGCGTTCATTTAGGATTACCTAAACTATCTATATTGCAACATAAGGTATTAGAGAACTATGATAACAAAAAATATAACCATATGCTACGAATACGTCCAACAGAATTTCAACACATCCTACAGGAGCTCTTATAATACACTTGAGTATAATCGAATTTCCGATTTTCCATTAAAAGACTTTTCCACTGACCACTTACTTGTTGGGTCTAGGTGAATGCGTTTCAGTTGAGACCAACAGTATGAAAATTATGGGCGGTCTAGGACCGACTATGCGATAGAGAATGACCCTATGCCATGCGTTTAGAGAAAGATATTAGATGCAACTAATTGGCTATAAAAAAAAAGCATAACCCAAATCTGAGTGGAGTTTTTAGCAAGATCGAAAAATGGACAGATCCTGTCCATGTTTGGGAAAATCACTTCTTTTTTGCAATAACATATATACAAACCAAATTTGAGAAAAATCTGTGCAATATAGGTTTAAGTGAAGATCAATAAGCAGCTTTATATGGGGGCTATGACTACGAACTGTCCTACAGGATTTGTTTTTACACTACTGATTAATAAATGTAATAAACATACACCAATCCAATTTGAAAGAGGTCTATATAATAACACTTTAAAAAAAAAAATAAATAAATAAAGAAAATGGAAAAACTTGAATAGGTTCACAACGGGCAAATGGACTCTAGTAAGCTTTTCAATGATGCTTATATTGCTGAAACCCGATAATAAATAACAAAGTTATATAAAAATTAATGCCAATTGTGGAGCTTCATATCTCGGAAAATATAGGCTGCCAAAAAAAAAAAATATTTCTCCTAAATCCCTACAGAAAAAATTTAAAAATCGGGGTGTCACCCCTAAACTCGACTAGTGCCCAAATTTGCGATAAAAAATGTCAAAACTAGATACTTTCAGTTTATCTCGATAAAAATACGAATTTTCTATGGATTTTCATTAAATAAAGTTCACTTTATTCCTTTTACGTGCACCTTTAATATTAAGTGCTAAAACTGGCAAGTATTTGTTGCTTTATATAATTTATATTCACGGCCCTATGCTCCTTTGAGGAGTAAAAGTAACAAAAGCAGGAGTAAGAGTTGGTTATCCTACTGTCATTGATAAGCATCAACGCCCTCCTTTGCACACGGTCCAGAAGCTTCGAAATAGACTGTGAAGTCCCTGCCCATATATAGGAGTTATATTCCAATTTTGGTCGGATATAGGTTATATAAATAGTAAGGAGATCAGATGGGATGAAGTATTTCTTACATCGATTTAAGAAGTTCATTGAGAAAAATAAGAAAAACTGAAGGAGAAAAAACAGAACATTGTGGTAGCATAACGTAATGTGCGTGAGAATATATTTATATTTGTTATCTGTTTTTCAATATCCTCTTCCTATGATTTTATATACAGGCCTATACTGTAAAAATATTGCACTTTACGGAAGCATTACATTCCAGGAGTGGCAAATACAAGGTCGCTTTTTGTTTGTAAACTCGTTAAAACATAAGCTTATATAAGCTTTAATTTCTTTGAAATTTCCTAGCTGGAAATAATTGCTAAGAAAAAGCCTATTATTGAGATTTAAATTTGATTTACCTCCTTTAAAATGTCATATTCTACTGATATTAAAAATATCAATTGCAGTTCGAACTTTTTTCTTTACAAATGTTCAAAAGTTTAACTTATTGTTTCCTTAAGTGTTTGCCTTAAATGTGCCTTCAGTGCAGCAATTGACTTTTTGTTCAATGAAAACTTATCTATTTCCATAGTTGTATTATGATGCCTTTCAAACTTTTTATTATTATTATGTTTTCTTTTCTCTTTCAGTCTTCCTTTTAAACCCATACGAGTGTGGATTTGTTTAGAAAGTTTGTTTTTCAGGAATGAATGCCAATGAATGAGTAATCAGAGCTTTCATGGCTAGAATAATTTAAAGTAAAGATTTAAGTTTCATTCCTTGAGTTTGCTAATTAAAATGCCATAAATTAAATGTTTTTTAAGTAATAGTTTTGTTAAGTCTTACGAATTGTTCTTTAGCATTAGTATATTTAGAATCCAATTATAAAGCGTGTTTTCTTAAAGACCGCTATCAATACTTGCTTTTATTGGCCCGTAGGAATATTCAATATTTTCCGTATTATTACGTCGATTCGTCAATGCCGTGTTGAGTTTGGGACCAGGGGGTTTAATAAAAATAACACAGCTTCCTGCTATTCGAATTTTTAAACCGTTAAAACTTATTAAATAAATTGTCTGCCGTTCTGGACATGATGAAACCTCTATCTCTTTCTATCCCTTACTTTTGAAAGCAGTTTTCTTTATTGAAGATATTATTTCAATAAAATTAAGCAATAAGAACTTCTTCCTTTTAAGATCTGATTGTAATGGCATTTTTATTTCTTTCTTAGAAGGAAAGTAAAAGAAAACTTTTTTGCAGCTAAGAACACTGGATATACGCGAAGCTGTGGGTTTTCTAAACATAATGCTAACCAAAAACAAGGCAAAAGTTGTCTTTATCATAAAAAATATCAGTTGATATCATTTTTTTGAAAATGTTTCTAAATAAATTCTTGGAAAGTCAATTTTCTTTGATTATATTGACGTCTAGATACCTCTTATTATAAGGGGAATTGAACTAAGACCAGTTTATAAAACATATATGCTCTCAATGTCAAAAATATGTTTAGTAGGTTGATAACTGTGCTCAATTTATGTTTTAAAATCAGGTCCTTAGACGTGCTTCTTCAACCAGTTGTAGAACTAGAAACCTAAACTTGAATACACCGTCACACTCAGAGATTTCCACTGCATATAAATAAAGAGTACATATAACAATTTGAACTTCAGCGTTATTAAGCATGTCAAAATATTCTGACATGCCTGTGGGGGCCTGTACATGTTCGGTAATACCGCGACGAAATAAAAAGGCAACTTTATAATTCAGACCTTCGGGCTTTTCGATTTAGTAACATAATTATCACAACTAGCAGATCCCAGCACTCGAATTCCGAATGCAATTATATCTTGTTTTAAGTTGCGCTGCAAAGAAGAAAATATATGAACTCTAGTATAGGCTAGCACTCGAAATTCGAGTGCAAATTCTAGGAAATATTTTTTTTTTTCATTAAATTTTTGTCTTCCAATGTTTTTTAAATCTATATATCGTACCTGTACCTCTAAAGTGAGTCAACTAAAAATTTTTCAATTTTCACTTTTTGCAAGAAAACGATACACAATGGTCATATCTATCCACTGTAAAAACCTTACATCAGGTTTTCTAGTCTTTCGTAAAAAAAACAGTTGTAACTCTCTTTGTGTTATAAGAGTAGCTTCTTTAGAATCTACTAAAAAGACATATTTTGAGTTGCACCCAAAAAACCTGTTATTTTTGATGATCACTGAAAAAATCGCAAAAACAACTGCTCTTGTATACTTATTATTCGCAATTCTTTACAATGAAACAACTGTTTTTAAATTTTGTAGTAAATATTAAAATAAAACCGATTCTTGCTTCTACTAAAAATTTGTAAATTTTCAGTTGACTCACTTTAGAGGTACAGGTGCGATATATAAAAAATTTATGAACATTTAAATGAGCCTAAAGGTATGTTAATCAATTTTACCAATTCTCAATTCAACACAGAGCGTCTGATATATAATTTAAAACATTCGCATTAACAGGATGTAACGAATTATTATAAATATCTTATTTTATTTTATTTAATATATTTTTAAGGCAGATTAAACATAAATTTTATCATTCTCAGCTTCTCCTCCATACGAACTATAACTATCCTAATTTGCACACTCCTCCGTGCCCGCGTATTGCTTAAAAATGGAACTAAAAATTTACCTTCACGTATTAATATATAGATTCAAATAAAATTGATTATATTGTGAATTTACAATGAAGATATATAAACGGATTTGTTAATAATTAATTTTATGGGAGCCTAATGGTATGGTAATCAATTTTATTCAATTCACAATTCAACATACACTTATGCAAACACATTAAGAAATTTAATAAGCACACACAGCATTGTAAAGCAAAATATGTGTTTTATGTAAGTGCTAGTAGCGACTTTAAATGAAACCAATTGTACCAGAAACTCAACTAATTTTAATTTTAAAAATGTGGTGCTCATCTGGAAAGAAATACCTTTCAAATGGTATATCTTTTGTCAAAATCGGTTTTTCACTGAGTGTGTAGAAGGGGTCATAATAATCGCCTTGCCAAATTTCAAGACAATATCCATTTCAACAAATTTTTACAATTACTGATATTGTTGAACAAAGTGTTGCACTAAATTTTGTTTTCGAAATAAAATTTGTTCTGCACAAACGTTTATGATAATGCAAAAGACCTTCGGTAAACAGACTATATAAAAAAAATTTAAAAGTGATACAAATAGTTCGAAGAAGGCAGATAAAGCATTGAAGAGTGCCCCGGTAAATAAAAGCATAAAAAAAACACTGATAAGCAATACGTCAACGAAATCCAAGGTTCGATTAACAATTAAAGATCTTGCTGATGCTGTTAACATTTCTAAAAATCAAAAAACACCGTACGAAAAATTATGTTAAGCATCGAACGCCTCAGAAAAACGAATTTTTTTTGAAACAGTGCGTTGAATTAATAACTCTAAAATAATGCTTTTTGACTACCAAACTGAAATGAAATGCATCATTATGGGAGATGAAATCTAAATCTATGCATACGACACCGAAAAGTTCAACCGATCAAGCGAATGTTGTGCCTGATTTAGCTTCATGTGACATGTGGCTATTCAAGAAACTTTAAAAACCATTTCGGAGCCTCAGTTTTGAATCGATTGAGCAGATAAAAGTCAAATATTCGCGTTGTTTGAAGTTCATTCCTTAAACCCACATTGGCAATTAATTTGAGGATCGACTAAAATGATCGTAAGATCTAGATTATATATACATACATCGATCAAATTAGGTCTATGTGTGTGTATTTATGATATCCACTAATCAGTAGCCCAAAAATAACAAGTAAGAAAATTATAGTCGGTCTAGACCGACTTGACGATACCCTATACCATGCGTTTAGAGACCCTATCTCTTCGATCCAACTAATTCGATAGAGAAAATAAGCATAAACCAAATTTGAGTGGTATTGTTATTAATTTTTTTTGGCTGCAGATATGAATAAGTTCATATCGGGTGCTATATTTATATGGGGACTATGTCGAAAAATGGACCGATGCTGAACATATTTGGTAGAGTCACTTATATATTGAAAAAATATATACAAACCAAATTTGAGAAAAATCTGTGCAATATTTTTGTTTTCTGATCTTATGGCAATTTATGTCTATTTCATAGGGGTCATTTATATGGGGACTAGGTCTGAACATGGACCGAATTTCACCAATTCCAACAGCGTTTATCCCATGGCCGATAAAAACTTATGTAGCAAAGTTCATCAAAATATATTCATATTTGCGACCTGTAGTTTGATTAAAAGGTTTACATGGACACACAGACGGACGGACGGACGGACATTGCTAAATCGACTCAGAAAGTGATTCTAAATCGCTCGGTATAATAAAAGATGGCTCTAGGTCAAATATTTTTGGTAGTTACAAACAGCAGTACAAAGTAATTATACCCAAACCACATAGTGGTATAGGGTATACAAATGGATCTAGCCCCCAACTAAAAATAACATCAGATCTGAACTTTTTCATATCTGCATACCACAAATTAATAAGAATAACACTAAAATTTGATTCATGCTTATTTTCTATATCTAGTTATTGCCTAACCAAAGTTGGATCCAAGACCATCCCTCGAAACGCATGGCTTAGGGTATTGTATAGTTGGGCTAGACCGACTATACTTTTTATACCCTATACCACTGTGTGGTTTGGGTATAATGACTTTGTGCTGCTGGTTGTAACTACTAAAAATATTTGACCTAGATCCATCTTTTATTATACCGATGGAATCAGAATCACTTTCTGAGCCGATTTAGCGATGTCCGTCCGTCTGCGCGTCCATGTAAACCTTGTAATCAAATTACAGGTCGCAAATAAGAATATTTTGTTGGCATTTGGCATATGAGCTTTTATCGGCAATAGGATGAACGCTATTGAAATTGGTGAAATTCGGTCCATGTTCAGACCTAGTCCCCATACAAATGACCTTATGAAATAGACATAAATTGCCACAAGATCCAAATTATCACATAAATCTCAGCCAAATTGGGTTTGTATGTGTTTATTATATCCATATTAATCTGTAGTCCAAAAATAATCCATATAGGACAATTCTTAGTCATAGCCCCCATATAGAGCTGATTCCCGATCTTCACTTAAATCTATCAAAAAGCAAAGATATTACACAGATTTTTCTCAAATTTGGTTTGTATAAGTTTTTGCAAAAAATAAGTGACCTTACCATATATGGTCAGGATCGGTACATTTTTCGATCTAGTCACCATATAAATATAGCATCCGATATGAACTTTTCATATCTGCAGCCAAAAAAATTAATAACAATGCCACTCAGATTTGGTTTATGCTTATTTTCTATATCCAATTAGTTGGACCGAAGAGATAGGGTTTCCAAACCATGGTATAGGGTATCGTATAGTCGGTCTGGAACGACTATAATTTTCTTACTTATTTTACGTGCATTGAATTTAATGCACATCTTTCTTGACTTCTTGATCCTCTAACGTTGAGAACAAGCTTCGGCTTATAATTTAGAATGCACACAATTGCTTCGCCAATTTTCTATATTATGGTCATTATTATCTAAGGTCTAATTTTAAATACCCTTCTCTGAATACAGTGGATGTTATTTACAAAGCCATCAATAGCAAACAAGTTTAATGTAAGATGTTTAAATGACATTAAATAATTGGTTCTTTGTCTCATTCACATATATACTATAATTACTATTTCAATTATCCAACATACAGATACGAGTAAATATTCTTTAAAAAGAAAGATACAGGAAACGGATGTAACAGCAATTTACAGTTAGTGTCATCGTTATCTACAAAACAGAGCATTCTCTATTTGCACATTCGTTTCTACAGTGACCAACATTAGAAATGGCCCACCCACAAAAAGAAAATATATTGTAATAATTTTTTTAATAACACTGGTCTACAAGTTTAAAAAAAAAAATTTACAGCAGAAATAAAGCGTGTTTTTTTAGCTAATCTGGGTGCGCTGAATTCGAATCTGTCACAAAAATTGGGCTATCAGGTCTTGTTCATTTTCTATCGCATGCTGGCAATACTGTAAAACAATCAATACTGACGCTACAATTTCACAATTATTAATTTGACAGAAGCCCACATTCTTTCTAACTCTTCATAATAGTAGCGTTTAACCATGTCAGGGAGATCGTGGGAGATTTGGTTGGAAAAAAAGGATATGCAATATCAGAATCATTAAAATATGCATATTTACATTATTTTGGTTTTGCTATCAGAAACTTGGATAAACCGTGGACACCGAGAATGTTTTGCAATAGTTGCAGAACTGTTTTATACAAGTGGTCAAATGGCAAGAAGATCTATTTGGATTTTTCAATTCCAGTAGTTTGGAGAGAGTCAAGTAACCACCAAACCGATTGTTATTTCAGTTTAACAAATGTTACTGGATTCTATATGAAAATCGAAACAATATTACTTACGCGAATGTCCCATCGGTTTCCAAACCAGTTCAATGTCCACCAAATGATCCATTATCAGTCATTCCCAGTGCTACGACCAGTGAGTCTGAAACATCTTTCACCAGCAGTTTTAGTTTGTATGAGGCTGATGATGAACGCCATTTAGTGACTCAAGCTGAGCTGAATGATCCAATTCGGTGTTTACATTTAACGAAGCAAGTCGCAGAATTACTAACTTCACGCATGCAGCAGTAGAAACATCTTGCAGTTGGGACAAAAGTAACAGTCGATAGAGATAGAAGCTTGGAATTTGCTGCATATTTTGGAAAGAAACACTCTATTCTATACTGTGCAGATGATGTTGATGGTTCATTTCAAAAAATGAACCAGTCATATGACAAAACTGAATGGAGATTATTTATTGATGGCTCTAAGTATGGTTTAAATGCTCTTCTTTTGCATAATGGGAATGAAAAACGATTCATACCAATTGCTCATGTCATTAATACAAAGGAAAATTACGACTCAATGACTGAAATTTTGACATTACTCTAGTACAACGATCATAAATGGAAGATTTGTGGTGACCTTAAGGTATAGACCAACGTAAATAACTGTAAATTAATCTGTTTGAGGTCATTAGTTTGTTGACTGGTATGCAAGAGGATCCAGAAAATATTTTTGTTTCCTTTGTATATGGGATAGTCGCGCTAGATGTTATCATTACGACAGAACAGAGTGGCCAAAAAGAACTGAGTATCCACCAGGAAAACAATTTATTTTAAATAAACAATTAGTTGATCCAAATGACGTTCTTCTTCTGCCGCTGCACATAAAATTGGACCTGTTAAAGAATTTTGTCAAGGCTCTGGACAAAGATGGTGCAGCATTTAAATATTTGTTAGCGATTTTTCCTAAAACTTTATATGCTAAAATCAAAGAAGGCTTATTTTTTGGCCCTCAGATCACGAAGCTATTAAATAATGACAATTTTTCACAATGTTTATTGGAGGAAGAATATCCAGCCTGGAAATCATTCAAGAGTATCGTGAACAGTTTTCTTGGAAACAATAAGAGTGAAAACTACAGACAAATTGTTGCTGAATTATTGAAAAATTATCACGAATTAGGCGCACGAATGTTATTCAAAATGCATTTTGTTCATTAGGTGCGGTGAGCAATGAACAAGGGGAGCGTGCTCACCAAGATTTAATGAAAATTTAAAGAAATTATCAAGGATTTTGGGACAAATGCATGCTGGGAGACTATTGCTGGACTCTAATACGTGAAACCGAACCAACAAAATACAAACGACATTCAAATAACCCATCCACTTTTGAAATTGCTTTTTAAATAAACTAATGATTTTTTATGTAACAAACGAATAAAAACATTTTTTTTTTTTGTATCTCGAAAACCTGACGTGACAGAGAAAATCCAATTACAGATTCGACTTCAGCCCACCAAATTACACTAGGAAATTTATTTGGTTGCTCCAGTCCAAAACCTTGTTGGCTAGTGTAATTATTAAAACAGTTGTTAAGTTTACATATTTTTCCTCCCTTTATTATAATTGTTTTTTATTTTCAGTCAATAAATTATTTAATTACATTGTGGTAAACTTAATTTACAAAAAAGATTGGTTTTTATGGGTTAGTTTTTATACCCTATACCACTATGTGGTTAGGGTATAATGACTTTGTACTGCTGTTTGTAACTACCAAAAATATTTGACCTAGACCCATCTTTTATTATACCGATCAGCTCAGAATCACTTTCTGAGTCGTTTTAGCGATGTCCGTCCGTCTGTGTGTCCATGTAAACCTTGTAATCAAACTACAGGTCGCAAATATAAATATATTTTAATGAAATTTGGTATATACGCTTCCATCAGCCATAGGATGAACGCTATTGAAACTGGTGAAAATCGGTCCATGTTGAGAGCTAGTCCCCATACAAATGACCCCTATGAAATCGACATAAATTTCCATAAGATCCAAACTATCACATAGATCTTAGTCAAATTGGGTTGGTATGTGTTTGTTGTATTCATTAATCAGTAGTCCAAAAATAATCCCTATAGGACAATTTTTAGTCATACGCCCCATATAGAGCTGCTTCCCGTTCTTCACTTAATTCTATTAAAAAAACAAAAATATTGCACAGATTGTTCTCAAATTTGGTTTGTGTATACTTTTTCAAAATATAATTGGCTTTACGAAATTTGGTCAGGATCGGTAAATTGTTTGACCTAATCCCCATATAAATATAGCACCCGATATGAACTTTTTCATATCTGCAGCCAAAAAAATCAAGTGAGTCCGATCACAGGGGAGATGCGTAAACATCTGGTAATTGAAGATTATTCATGGCCTTTTTTAAAATCAAACAGAAAGCGTCATCTATGTATAGCAACCAACTACAGGGGCTAATATAAAAATATCTATTATTATTTATTATTTCATTTTTCTTTTTCACATTTTATTTCTCATTTTCATTTTTTATTTTTCTATTTTCACTTTTATTTTTCATTTTTTATTTTAAATTTTTCATTTTTAATTTTTATTTTTTATTTTTCTTTTTTCATTTTTTAGTTTTCATATTTTATTTTTCATTTTTCATTTTTCATATTTCATGCTTAATTTTTTATTTTTAATTTTTCGTTTTTCGTGTTTCACTTTTCATTTTAAATTTTTTATTTTTAATTTTTAATTTTTAATTTTTAATTTTTTATTTTTTATTTTTAATTTTTCATTTTTCATTTATATTTTTAATTTTTTATTTTTCATTTTTTATTTTTTCATTTAATATTTTTAATTTTTTATTTTTGATTTTTTATTTTTCATTTTTCATTTTTTAATATTAATTGTTCATTTTTCATTTTTTAATTTTTAATTTTTAATTTTTAATTTTTAATTTTTAATTTTTAATTTTTAATTTTTAATTTTTAATTTTTAATTTTTAATTTTTAATTTTTAATTTTTAATTTTTAATTTTTAATTTTAATTTTTAATTTTTAATCTTAATTTTTAATTTTTAATTTTTAATTTTTAATTTTTCATTTTTCATTTTTCATATTTTATTTTTCATTTCTCATTTTCAAACATATTAAATATCATAATTTTTTCACCAACAAAATCTTTGTGATTGTATTGTGAAATAGAAATTTACCCCACACACATCAAAAATTAATAACAATGCCACTCAAATTTGGTTTATGCTTATTTTATATATCCAATTAGTTGGAACGAAGAGATAGTAAACCATGGTATTGGGTAGGTCTAGACCGACTATAATTTTCTTACTTGTTTAAGTTGCTATTATTGATATAAAAAGACTAAGTTGATCAACTTTCTACATCAACTCAAAAATGTAATTAGTTCAAAGAAAAGTCGTAGATATTGGATCTCACAGTAGAAATTATCCATTTGAAAAAGGATGTTCAAATGACGATATACGACGGCGTTTTCAGAACAACCCGACCTGGCAAAGAAAACGCAACCAATTTGGGAAAAATTGTCTTTATTATTCGATATTCGATTCCCCGTTTGTAGCAAAAATTGTCTAGCTCCACCTTTGCAGTGTTGACAAATGTTTTACCACCGAGCCATTCTATTAACTTGCAAAATAAAAAATAATCGGAGAGAGTCAATTCTGGCAAATTTAAACAATTCGAACTTTAATTCATTGGTTTTGGCCATTGCAATGGCATTGCAATATTGGATGTGTGAACTGGTACATTGTCTTAATTAAACAATACTTTCTTGTTTGCCAACTTCGGTCTTTTTCCCTTAATTTCATCATTTGAATGCTGCAATATGTTAGCATAATACTCGCCGTTGATTGTTTTCCCTCAATAAAAATTATCCCACGTGTATCCCAGATTCCATAACCTTGCCTGCAAATGGAACTGTCTTCGCCTTCGTTTGCCATGATTCTCACATTTCAGTCCACTGTTTTGACTGTTCTTCTAACTCAGGCGTGAAGTGGTGGAGCCATGTCTCATCCATGATTACGGATCGTCGCTAAAACTCGGTTTATTTGCGGTGAAACACCGCCAAACACTCTGTTTTTGTTCTATTGTGAGCAAATGTGGCACCCATCTTGTGGACAGCTGTCTCATCTCCAAATATTCTATAACTTTTTTTTAAATGACTATTACACTGTATAACACAAAAAAATTACAATATCAAGCCTATAAATTTTGATAGAGGCGACAAAAAAAGACATGTATCGGGGTTTTGAAAGTTTACAGCTGAATTTCATTTGAGGGGGGGTTAAAGTTTCCCAGCTCTGGCACATTCTTTAAAGAGCAAAAAACACCATTAAAACAGGGATTTAAGAGGTTAAAATGTTCCACAAAAATATTCGCCGTGAAATTTTACTATAAGTCCCGGAATACATCAAAACGGAAAATTCAAGTCAGAAATAAGACACAACAGAAGAGAGCTTATGGTTAATTTCGCATTTATTAAGAATTTCATTTTAATTTATTTTGGGGTACTTTTTTTGGGCAATTTTTCTCACGGCTATATCTCGGAAACCAATTGAAATATTGTTTTCCACGGAGAGCTCTTTTTTAAACTTCATTTCCATCAAAATATAAAAAATATATTATTTTTTCAGCTGTAGTTTATATCGAACATTTGAGAAATGTATGAAAAATGTAGCAAAAGGCAAAAAATTATGAATTATTCTATATCCATAGAATTGTCACATTAATGACAGCATGCGGATACCCGACGTTTATATTGACTGCTAGGGCTAGTTCAAGCTTTATATTCACTTGCAACAACACCATATATGGAAAGATGATGCACGTAGTTGATAAACTAAAATCTCGAATTTTTGATATAAAATATAGCTGGAAAATGTGAAAAAATGTTCTGAAGAATTATGAATTATATTGTAAAATGGTGAAAAAAGATAGAAAAAATACAATTTTTTCGATATTTTAGCGATTTTGAGGCGCTAGATGAAGTTCATTCGGGTTAGTTTGTTTTACACTTTATTTCTACTAGTCTATAGCTACAATTGTAACGAAGACAGGAAAATAAAATTCCAATTGGATTCCGAGATATAGCACGTTCTTCGTAAAAATTAAGTTTTAGCCAAAATATATATGAGGCCATAAAATCCGACAGCAGCTAAACTAGCAAAACCGAAATGGAGTTTTGTAGGTTTCGATAAGTACTTCGAGAAGGAGTTTGCATTTTATGTAATGTACTGTGCAGTTTGCTGAACAGCAAAAAACTAGGGGATAGTGTATCTCAAATTGAAATTGTAATTTTAAAATTCAAATGCCATATTTTGATATAAGTGATTCAACTTTTAAAACCGATGTCTTCCGATTGGGATGAAATTTACACCAAGTTTAGTCCTATTGGATAGTAGTTTAGACACAATTTCTCAACAAGATCAGTCAAGAACTCTCTGAGTTAGAGGGGGTCAAAATTTGACATTTTAACCAAACAGGTGTGTTTTCTCATCCATGTAACTTTTTACCCATTGTTCTTAGCAAAATTGTCCTAGTTTAGGTAGGTATTTATTCAGTCTTTCGGAAAAAGAAAATTAAAAAATATGAAAAATATTTTTCGGCTTTTTTTTGCAAAATCGAAAATTTTTTGACTTTTTTCATAAAGGATTTTTTTTTTGCTCAAAATAAAGCTCAAGTTTTTTCCTTTAAGAGATTTTTGGTCTCGTAGTGGGTTGTGAGTGGGATATCTATCAAAAAAAATGTTTAGTAACTCAAGACAACGGTTTTTAGTTTTTAACCTATGCACTATTTGCAATTTTTTCCTATTTGTGTGCAAGTATTTCTAAAACCTCCAAATAAGACTTATGCTAAGAAACTAGACAAATTAGCCCTTCCGACGGTATATAACGTGCCTAACTAAAATTTCATACCTTGGATACTGTAGTACCCGCAATATGCTAACCTCAGGGAAAAAAATCATTTTTTTTCTGTAGAAATGTTGAAAAATTATTTTTTTTATATTTATAATATAATATAATATATAATATAATAGTACACTTAACTATTATTTCTCTACGTTTATTTATTTACACTAATTTAAACTATAATATGCTCTAGTTTTAAATATATTATATACACATTTAATTATTTTGATTCAGACTTTACTGGATTAATGTAGTGATCTGTAGTGATCCTACCTATTTGAAGTGCATTAAAAATTAATGTTTTTTTAGAGAAATTTTGGAAGATACTTTTATAGGGTGAATAATAAATAAGCTATATACTTTTTATTTATTTTATTTTAAATGATATTAAACTTATGTAATATAAGACTAATATGTAGTATAAAGATACTAGCATTGGCTACCAGGGCCATCAGCTAACTATACTTTTTAAATGTTCCTCTTATTTTAAAAATAATATTTAAGGAAAGTTATAAATAATATGAAGTTGAGTAATTTGTACTTTGATCCACTGTACATTCTGGATAACTTCTTTTAAAAATTCACTCAATATAGATTAAATGTATGTATACTTGTACTTGTATGTACCAAGTAGCAACAAATGCAGTCTACGATCGAACCGGTTTTGCAACATTTTTTTGAATTTTTCTTCAATATGAAATATTATTCTACTTTATTCTTTAATAAGTAATTAAAATAAAAATATAATTATAAAATACCCAATATGTGGAACATGTATCCCCACACCATAAGGCTAGCTGGCAATTTAACAGTGCGCTTTAAGCAGACTTTGTTATATGCCTCCATGCTTTTACGCATTACCCTTTTTCTGGCTTCACCGACGCATACGTCATAGTTAAATTAATCTCTAAAATTAATAGTATCACATTGTCTTTGTACCTAAGAACGTCATTTCCTTCACTATAAACAATGTTTTTCTCATTTGAAGCACAGTAAGTAACGACTTTTCTTTGGCCTAGAAAGTGATGAAGTTGTAACAAATAATTTTCGCGAATGTAAAACTTACTTTATAAAAACCGTGACCTATCTCTTTAATTTTTTGACGTCCATTAGGATTTTTCCCATTGTTTGAGACCACTTTCAAGTAATGTTTCTAACAGTTGTTCGACGATTTTTTTTATTAAATTGGTAACGTTATTTTTACAATTCCCACTTTTTTCATGTTTTTGAACAATACTTTATACTATCGAACTGGGTAGCTTCAGATCAATCGATATTTTCAATATAACTCTTTCCCGAATTGAATTTGTCCATAATAAATAATTTCTTCTAAGTGTGGTTGAAAAATTTTTTGAAAATATATATCAAAAATACGCGAAGAACATCTTATCACATATTGTAGTTGAAGATAGCTGATCCACTTCATAGTTTTTAAAGCAATTCAGTACTCGAAAATTTGTAAAATTATGTTACGTATTTTTTGAAATTGTTTTGTAGAATTATATTAAACATCTTTGAAGTGCATATTTTCACATAATTGCATGTGGTCGAGTTTTTTCGAGAAGTAGTTTATCCAGCCCATTAGTACAGTCTGATTGAAGTGAAATTTAAGGATGATATTCCTGGTACTTGTACAATTTCAAAAATTATATATATTTATAGCCTGTACCACAATGTGAGTTAGTGCTGATGTTTGTAACTACCAAAAAATATTTGAGCTGGCCCATCATTTATTATACCGATCGACTCAGAATCACCTTCTGAGTCGATTTAGCTATGTCCGTCCGTCTGTCTGGCCGCACAGTGGCGCCATTTGAGTTTTTTCGTTGCAAAAATCATATCTTTTGAACCGAATAACATAATTGAACAGTTTAAACAGCATATGATAGATAACTGTTCAGCCTATGAAATGAGCGTTCGGAAAGGGTGCTACGCTTTGTAGGGGCCTACTTATGGGTTAACAAAGTTAAAATTTGTAGAAAAATCAATCTTATGGTAACTAAAAAAAATTATTTTTACATTTTTAGATTGTTTTTATTTTTTTTCTTTAGGGTTTTATGTTTTAAATTATTACCCAACAAATTAAAAAAAAATACTTCTTTTTTAAATTTATTTTTTCAATTTTCTGTAAAATATTCATCACAATTCGTAAGAGAAGGTATATATAAAAGACTAATCATTTCTAAACTATAATTATTTTCTAACTCTATTCGTGACTTCACATGCCGCAGGGAAGAAATAAGTGGATCGGAAGATGCTGCCAACGTGTTGAAGAGGTCCTCATTTTGCCTTACCCTTGATGCTTTGAATGTGTTCTGCAATCTATATTTTTTTTTTTATAAAATGTGTTAAGAGACTGCTGTGCTTCTTCAGAAAGCTCTCCAATTGGCAAAGACTGGTACTCAATTATATCTTTGCCTTGCGCCAATATTTTATGGACGGTCGGGGTCAACTACTTCTTTGGATACATTTCTGCTAAAAGAGATGCAGTTTTCGATGCATATTCTCCATATTTTGTAGAATTGACATTTTCTTTGCAGTTTAAAACATTCAAGATCGTTCCCAATCTTTTCACGATTTGATTGTCAATTCCAGTAATTCTAGTTACAGCCTCATCATTTTCAAAAAATCTCCTAGAAGTGTTTCCATCGTTTGAGTTACTGTATCCGTGCTTGGGACAGTCTACTTTTAGTCCAACTTGTTCTTTCTGATCTTTTCCTTATCCGTTATTGATGTATTTTCATCGAAGTTTTCCTCCTCTGGTGGTAGGGTATACGCCAGTTTTAGCAAGAACTCCATACACTTTATCCTTGCGTGCAATGGTGACATCCCATATTCGTAATTCTCCTCGTTTGTAGAATCGTTTAAATTACCAAAGTTCTTCTGACTCTTTTTGCAAATCGGGCATGACAATGTTGAGGTTGTTCCTGTCAGTTCGTTTACGACTTTTCCGTCAACCATGGTCAGGTGGAACTCGTAATTGCATTCAATATATTTTCCTTCTCCAATTTGCAGCTTTGTAGGCTTAATCTTGCTTATTTGTTCTTCAATGTCCTTCACCGTGGTCCTTATGAGTTCTGCCGATTCCCTTGCAAACTGAAACATTATTGGTCGGCAATAATGCACTGATGCCGGACGTGGATTTTTCCAGTGTAGGGAAACATCAGATTTTAGCCGCAAAGGAACAGCAGATGCCATAAACATATTTCCGTCCGATATTGTAGCGTCATCGGAAGATATCCTTTGCTTATAAACGCTTTGTCCGGATGATCCTTCGCAGCCCCATTTGCTGATCAATGTCAGTTTCTCAGGAAGAATTTTCACCTCATTTTCAGGAATACTCTCCAATAACCGTTTTGCTGTATTGCCCATGAGATCCTGCAGATTGGCTTTCACAGAGACTTCCGTAAACTCCGTATGCAGTGGTCGTGAATTTATTTTGGCTTGCGTAATATGCTTGTATCCTGGTAAAACGTCAGCCCCGTGTCGCATCAAGGATGCCCGTAGTACCTCATATTTTTCTTTGGAAGGTTGTAAGTCCATAAACAAGGCCAAGGCTTCTTCGGAACCATTCTTTTTAATGTGTGCGTTTGTGGGCATGGGAATGCTTTCCTTAATCCTTTTTAGTCGCAGTGGGCTTGCATCAGCAACAATATATCCACGATGGTGTCTTCATTAAGCCATTCCTCGTATTTGGAGTTGAAGTTCTGAATGGTTTGATTAGAATTCACCCATTTGGCCTTAATATTTGCATATATCAGATAAAAATTATTTTTTATAATTTCGCTTCTCTCAATATTTCCGTATAAGCTATCAAGTTCTTCTAAAGCAGCTTCCGTGAAAAACTTTGGTGTGGTTGACCTTCTAAACAGATCAAATAATTTTAAATTGTTCAACGCCATGTTTTCAGTACTTAAATTGTTTAACGCCATGGTTTCAGTACTTGTTGCGCCAACTTTCAGTCGTAGACTAATCCAGGCATTATGCTTATTTTGCAATATATAGGCTTATGCTACCATGCCTAAAAATTTACCTGTTCCCTGCATACCTATGGATTTAGGCTGAATTATGCAATTTTGATATTATGCTCGTGTCTAAATAAGATTTGTGCCTACCTGGAGGGACCATAAGTCAATATTGTTCTTGACCATTTGTACTCCAAAGTAATTTTTAAGTGAGGTGCGTACCTGCGAATTTCAATGAGTAGTTTTTTGTGCATCCTGTGTCTGCAACAGAATATTGGGAGTAGACTTTGGCAGAGGCTCACAGGTAGACAACCGACTTAAAATGCAATTTTCAAACTATTAGATCAAACTACTGTCAGTCAAAACATGTAAGGGATGCACGCCATACAATTTCTGCGACCATGTCTTTTTAACCTTTTTTACCTCTAGAAGCCAAACGGGCACGTACGGGCAGATAAAACCTTTTGAGTTATGTAAAGAAATAATCAAAGAATACGTTTTGCAAATATGACAAATATAGAAAATTATAAATTTTTTTTATTTTCCGTCAAATTTGAAAAATAGTGAAAAAACGGATAGTTTTTAAATAGTAATTTACCAGGAGAAACACAAAGCAAACAGTTAATTTTTTTTTTTATCATTATACATTTAGTAACTACATCAATCAATAGAAACAAAAATAAGGCGATTCTTTACCTATTTTTCGTGATATTACACCTGAAATCGCAACAAATTGACTAAAAATTGTGTGTTTTTTTGAAAATCGAAAGTCAGTCAACTTTGAACGGTTATATCTTCTAAACTAAAAACGTGATATTATTAAGAGTAGCATATTTGAAATCGTTGAAAAGTTTCCTATGGGTTTATTCAAAACTTCGTCGGCGCACATGAAAATTTAGATTTTTGCAACCTCGTTTGCTCTACGGGCGCCACTGTGGGCCGTTTGTTCGTCCGTGTGTCCATGTAAACGTTTAAATCAAAATACAGGTCGCAAATATTAATATATTTTGATGAAATTTAGTATATAAGGTTCCATAAGCTATAGGATGAACGCTATTGAAATTGGTGAAAATCGGTTCATGTTCAGACCTGGTCCCCATACAAATGACCCCTATGAGATGGACTTAAATTGCCATAATATCAAAATTATCATATAGATCTCGATCAGATTGGGTTTGTGCATGTTTATCATAGTGATTAATAGTCATCCCTCATTTAACGCTGATACCCGAACTTGACTTAAATCTCTAAAAAAACAAAAATATTGCGCAGACTTGTCTCAAATTTGGTTTCTATAAGTTTTTGGAAAAAATAAGTTATCTTACCATATATGGTCACGATCGCTCTAGCTTTCTACTAATTGGTACTAGCCCCATATAAATATAGCATCCGATGTAAATATTCCGAAGACAAAAAATATTATAACAAAGCCACTCAAATTTGGTTTATTCTTATTTTCCATGTCTAATTAGTTGGCCCTAAGAGATAGAGTATCTAAGCGTATGGTATAGGGTATCGTATAGTCGGTCTACACCGACTATTATTTTCTTACTTGTTTCTTACTAAATAATTGTATTTATCTTTTTACGTTCTTTCAAACATGAAAACTTGTAGTTTTTTCTACTCCAGCCACAAAAGAACATTCGGCTCTAGTAACTCATCTACTACTCGAGCAGCTCGGGTTGCTCGAATAATGGGGAGCTTTGCTTTCAATACTGTTGAAGATGATTAAAAAGTAGCTAGCAGAGTCCAGCACTCGAGATTCGATTGCCAATTCTAGGAATTTTTATTTGTTCATTCAATTTTTTCTTTAGATGTTTTTTAATCTGTATATGTAAAAAATTTATGAATTTTTAAGTAAAATTCACAAAATCTTGAATTTATAAGTAAAATTCATTGAATTTCATTATAAATGTATGTACACACAAAATAAATATAATTGTAGGATTGTTAATAAATAATTTTATAAGAGCCTAAAGGTAATCAATTTTAGCCAATTAACAACTCAACACAGGGCGATTAAAATGTACTCTTTTTTGTGAATTGGCTAAAATAGATTAGCATACATTCAAGCTCTTATAAAATTATTTGTTATAAATATTTTATTTTATTTTATTTAATATATTTTTAACACATATTAAACAAAAATTTTATCATATGGCACTTCTCATCCATATGATATTGAACTATGCCAAATTTCACACTTCTCCGTGCTCGCATTTTTCTTAAAAATTGGTCGAAAGCATATTCCAGCGCTCGAAATTCGAGTGCAATTTCCAGGCAGCTTTATTTTTCAACTTAACCAATTCACAAACCAATACTCTTATGGTTTATTATTATTGTGAATGAAGATATCAAACTCATTAACAAATTTTAAAAAACACAATAGCATATGTATAATTTTATGTATGTATAAGTAGCAAATTTAAATGCAATTTACTCAAAATAAGGGAAAAAATTTAAAAATCTGCAAATCGGCAAAACGGCTAAAAAGAAATACCTTTCAACTAATATACGTCTGGTCGAAATCGGAATAAAACGGTAGAACAAAACATCGGTCACAAGAAAGCGCCTAGCCTATTGGTATTATAGATAATTGTTTTAAACGAAAATTAAAAATTAAACCCAAATTTTGCATCAGAAAAACTATTTACGTATCATATATTTATGATAGATACATTACTATGTATGTATGTATCTTTATTTACAAATATAAAATAACATCAATACTAATATTATAAAGAGGTAATGTGTGTTTGTTTGTTTGTTGTTTGTTTGTTTGTAGGAGGTAATCTTCGTAACTACCAATCTGATATTCCTGAAATTTTCAAAGAGTCTTACTGCGGATATGGGAAGTGCTATAGGCTATAATTTTTTAAATATTTTTGGTGGGCGTTGCACCTCCCACACAAAGTAAATTTTTAATATCATATGCATATATTGATTACTATGATAGGGAGAGCTTTGCTAATTTGTGTGAGGTCACCTATTGTTAATATTAGTAACTACGCCGGAAATGGGCGGGATCAGATAAGTGGGCGTGGTACCTCCCATACAAGTAATTGTTCAATATTATATATCTCGAGTAATGTGATAGGGAGAGCTTTTCAAATTTTTCAGATGTCACCTATTATTAATGTGAGTAGTCGGATGCAAAATGGGCAGTATCGGACCAGTAGGTGTGGCACCTTCCATACAAAGTAAATATAATATGCTATATATCTGGAGGACTGTAAAAGTGAGTCTTGGGACTTTGTGTGAGCCCATAAGTTATTCATTTGATTAGTCAGACAAACAATGGGCGTGATCGGAGCAGTGGGCGTGGCACCGCCTATACAAAGTAAATATATGATATCATATAACTGGTGTGCTAAAAAAGGAAGCTTTTACAATTTGCACCAGCATATCAGATCTTGGTATGAGTAGTCGAACAAAAACTTGGCGGGTTCACACCAATGGGCGTTGCATTCCCCATGAAAAGTAACTATTTAATGTCATATATCTGGAGTACTGGAAAAGAGAGAGCTTTGTGGCTTTGCGTGAACCCATCGGTTCTTTGTGTGATTAGTCGAACAAAAAAAGGGAGTGATCGGAGCAGTGGGTGTAGCACGGCCGATGCAAAGTAGATATCTAATATCATATAACTGGTGCACTATAAAAGGGAAAGACTCGACATTTTGCATGAATCCATCAGATATTAATGTGAGTAGTCCAATAAAAATTGGGCGGTGATGGGAATAGTTGGCGTGGCGCCTCCTATGTAAAAAATATGAAGCACTACGAAAGCGACAGTTTTTTGACAAGTTCATTAGTTATCAATGTGATTTGTCGTGGAAAATATATCGGCCAAATCAAAAATCGCCAGACCCAAAAATCGCGAAAAATAAAAATCGCCCAAAAAACAAAAATCTTCAAAATCAAATATGGGCAAAATCAAAAATCGTTAAAAAGAAAAATTGCCAAATGATATTCTAAGTTCAAGGCCAATAGTTAAGTGTTTCCAGATCTAATATGGATAATCCATCTTCTTCTCATGGGCAGCTACATGTACCTTGCTCCAGGGTAGGAACGCCGAAAAATCTGATAATTGTTGTACCGAATGAAAAAACAAAAAACATTGTATATCAGCATCGGCAAGCATTGAAATAAAAAAATCTATACTAACATAATAAAGAGGTAATATTTGTTTGTTTGTTTGTTTGTTTGTAGGAGGTAATCTCCGTAACTACTCATCTGATCTTCCTTAAATTTTCACATAGTCTTACTGCGGATATGAGAGTGCTAAAGGCTTGAATTTTTTAAAATATTTTTAGTGGGCGTGGCGCCTCCCATACAAAGTAAATTTTTAATATCATATATATTAAATACTATGATAGAGAAAGCTTTGCAAATTTGTCTCAAGTCATCTATTATTAACGTGAGTAGTCAGACAAAAAAATGGGCGGGATTAGACAAATGCGCGTGGTACCCCAACACAAACTTAATATTAAATGTGATATATATGAATTACTGTATTAGTGAGAGCCTTGGGACTTTGCGTGAGCCCTTTCATAACGATTCGGAAGGGGGGGGAGGGGGAGGGTGTAGCGAAGCACACCGGGTTATATCTAGTAAATATATAAAGTGTTTATTTTTATTTTTATTTATTTTTTATTTTATTTATTCAGTCTATGGAATCATCCTTACAGACTACTTAAAGTATATGTACATTTATATTATAATTTATATATATAATTAAACATTTAACAAAATTGATATATAACATTTATTTAATTCAGTTGATTTAATGCATTTAAGTGTAATATAATATCTCTTCTCACAATATCCAAACTTTTATTAAAATCAATAAACTGATCACAAATTCTACGTAGTGGATTAAAATTAGCATAGTTTGTACAATAATATTTGATAGTTAGAAAGTTATAATTTCTTGATGATCGAAAAGGAATATTTATACTTATTTTGTTGATAAGAAATTCAGATTTAAGACTACCATTTAACAGTTTTAACAGGAAAGTAACATTTAGCATATGTCTGCGACTTTTCAATATAGGAAGCTTAATTAGAGCCAGACGATTTTCATAAGATGGCAACCTCATATTAGGATCCCAGCCCAAACCACGAAGACAAAATAACAAAAATTGTTTTTGAACCGATTCAATTTTATTCGAATGTATATGATATTGCGGATCCCAGACTACAGACCCATATTCGAGTATTGGTCTTACCAAGGTAGTAAACAATTGTTTTGTCATATACGGATCCGAAAACTCTTTAGACCACAGTTTAATGAATCCAAATACACCAGTAGCTTTATTTATTGTTAGCGAAATATGACTTCTAAAGTCTAATTTTTTATCTAGAAGTACGCCAAGGTCGTTGAATGAATCCACTAAATCAAGCACAGCATTATTCATGATATACCGACCATTAATTGGAATTGATCTTGTAAAAATCATATATTTGCATTTTTTGACATATAGGTCCATTAGATTCATATTACACCAAGTAGTTAAACAATCAATATCATTCTGTAAAAGTGATTGTTGATCAAGATTGTTGAGGGTAAAAATTAACTTTACATCGTCTGCATACATTAATGTAGTTGAGTGTTTAATTACAGAAGGAAGATCATTTATAAATAGCGTAAATAAAAGAGGTCCCAAGTGACTACCTTGAGGTACACCAGATAATACTTTTATGTTGTTGGAATACGAGTTACGAAACTTAATACATTGTGTTCTGTCTTTTAAATATGATCCAATCCATTTTATTAGCATTATACCAAAGCCCATACGGTCAAGCTTAAACAACAATAGATCATGATTTACTTTATCGAATGCCTTGCTAAAATCATTATAAATAACATCTGTTTGTTTCATATTAATAAAACCATCATTTACCAAAGTTGTAAGCTCCAAAAGATTTGTTATTGAAGAGCGTGATTTGCAGAATCCATGTTGCGTTGGAGATATGATAGAGGACACATGGTGTGATAACGTGTCATATATAAGTTTTTCAAATAGTTTTGGAATAGCACTTAATTTAGCAATACCTCTATAATTCGAAATACCAGCTTTAGATCCAGACTTAAAGAAGGGAATAATAAATGATTCTTTCCAAATGGGAGGAAAGTAACCCAATTTAAGGGATATGTTAAACATATAAGTCAAAGGAATATACAATAAATGTGCGCAGCGCTTTAAAATGCAACTAGGAACACCGTCAGGACCAGCAGCATACGACAATTTTAATTTTGTCAGGGCATTCAGAACTGTATGTTGATTGATGGATGGTATATTAATAATTGAAGATTCCGATATTATGTATGGATACAGATTATTAAATACTGTCGAAGAATAAGTTGATGCAAAAAAGTCTGCAAACATATTACTTATGGAGTTATCATCTAAATCACCGTACTTCATAACCGAAGGAAAGTCCGCAGTACGTCTTTTAGAATTAATAAATTTATAAAATGATTTTGGATTATTTTTTAGATTATTCCTTACTTTAATTAAATAGTTATTATAGGCCAATTGATTAGCAATAATAAATTCCGATCTTGATAACGAATATTTCATATAATCTATCAATGTTCCATATTTTCTATAATTTTTGTACATTTTGTTTTTCTTATTATTAAGTTGAGATAGATGTTTTGTATTCCAAGGAGGACCATTCGATTTAGGAGGTAACATTTTAGGTACAGATGCCGTAAAACATTCAAAGAGGTGATGATAAAATGTATGCAAACACAAGTCCAAGTTATCATTGCAACGAGATAACACATTTATCCAGTCAATTTGGAATAGATGGAGTTGTAACTCTTGGTAATTAGTTTTATTAAAGCAAAAGATTTTATCGCTGTGAGTTAACTTTTTTTTATGAAGAGGATAGGAACAAAAGCAAGATGTCTCAAGTGTTGGATGGTATATATCTTCCGGTTTAGATATAGGGCTATGCCGCAATATTGAAAAGTCATTAGGTTCATTAACGAAAATAAGGTCCAACAGTCTACCAAATGCATTTGTGACGGAGCTGACTTGGAAAAGACAATTTTCCAATAAACCATGAATAAATGCAGCTGTAGAATCGGAGTAATGAGATGGAACTAAATAATTGGTATCAGGATCAGCTTTCCAGGATGTAGACGGCATGTTAAAATCTCCAATTAACATTAATAAATCAGATGGTTTTATATAATTTTGGATTAAATCAACAGCTTTCAGATGATCCTCATAAACAGAAAGCGGAGAGTTAGGCGGAATGTATGAGCAATAATGTATATGGACCTGTTATTAATTTTAGCTAAAACACATATAATCTCAATATGTAAAAAATAGTTTAAGATAATTTCTTCAGACGAAAATTCGTTTAGTATAGCAACCAATACGCCGCCACCAGACCTTTTTATTACATTATTACACTGATTATTATTTTTATCAGATACAATTCTTTCACAACTTTCTCTATCTTTTCTGAAAATTTGATATTTAGGGCAAAAAATCTCAGAGTTATTAACTTTTTTACTGAGCCAGGTCTCCGTAAATATAATAATATGATTATTGAAGCCAAAGCTATTACAATAAATTAACGAAAGTTTTGAATTCAGACCTCTAACGTTTTGATACAAAATGTATATTAGTTTTTTGGATTTTGATCAGCGGATTTGGGAAGCCGAGCATTATCTTCTTCTCTATATATAAATTCACGTATTAATGCGTTTTTAGGCCAAAAACTGGCATCTACGATTTGTTCAAATAGGTATTCAGGAACAATTATTTTAAATGACGCTCTATTTCTGGAATTCATTTTGTAAACACTAATATCCTCAGGAATACAGTTTTTAATTTTAGAGATGACATAAAATTTCATCTCATCAGCTTTCGTATCATGTGCGAAACGTGTAGCAAATATAGTTTTCTTCGGAGGAATTGTTCGCAACCTAGGAGTGGGTATTGATTCAATACCAGTTGTAGGCACTAACTATATTTGAAGTACCAGATGTTGAAGCAGATGGGATTGGTGATGCAGCATCAAAATTAATCAATCGACCAGCGTTCTCAGGATTATAAAGTAAATTATTAGCCGTAGCAGTTCTAGGCATTGAAGAAATATTTGGAGCAATAATGTTCAGAGCATGCTGAGTACTATGGTTATTAGCATTTGATGTAATCGGAAATGCTGCAGTTTCATTTAATATTGGAGTAGGTTTATTAATTAAAACTTGAACGTTGTTTGAATGAGAAACGGCAGGATCAATACCTGTAATGTTTTGAAAAGGATTTGGTAAATATAAAGCAGATGCAGTAGCAGTAGTACCATTCTGATGTGCTCCATTAGGACCAGGATTCTGACTAGAATTTTCTTTATTCAAGAACCTTGGCGACTTACGACGAGTTGGGGATGGTGACAGCAATCCCTCTAAGGATTTGAAATCATCAAAAAGCTTTACATAAGCATTAATTTGACAAGATAAATTATTAAGGTTTTGCTGAATTTGCAAAAAATTATCTTTCGTACTTTGAAAGAAACGATAAAAATCAGCACCAATTTTTTGACATTCTAGACATGTTTATAAAAAAATAACTAATATTTATAGGTATGTATAATTAAAAGCATTTTCTATAATTTTAAGCATTTTCAACATAATTATAAAGTGAATTCCAGTTGTTACATATTCGGCCATTCAAAATATTATGACTTCATTATCATTAAGAATTGGCTTACCAAGAAATCTGTTTCGTAATTCTTTGTGTTAAAACTGTTTGAATTTAATGGTAATATACCGCATCTCGCTTTAAAAATTTTTGAGATTTGCCTTTGACTTCTCAAGTTTTCGATATAGTTTAAGTCCAAACTATGGTTAAAATATTTATAATATCTTGATGTACTATTTAGAGCTAGTTGTTTCATTTCCATAATTGCCCTTGATTTCATTTCTTGAAGAAAATCCTTCCATTTCGAACCCATTGTTGTTGACTATTATTTTCAAAGTTAAATTGAACCCCAAATTCTCTACTCATTTCATTGATTTTCTTTAGTCCATATGTAAATTCAATGTGTAAAAAGAAACCATTCTACTTTTGTTTCCAAATACAAAGCATAGTTGGGTGTAAAGTCTGGTAGTTTTAGAATTCTCTTCAAGAAATACCTCTGTAACTTGTCTACCTCCTCGAATAAACAGTAACCCCAGACCTGAGCTGCATATGCTTGTATAGATCGGCAGACTGATTGAAAAAGCTTCCACTTAGATTTCAAGCTTATGTTCGGTTTATTTAGAAAACTGTTCCACGTTGCATTAATGCTATTCTTAGACGATATATTTCTTTTTTCAATATGTTTCCAAAAATTCGCTTGCGGGGTTAAAATTACACCTAAATAGTTGTACTCATTCACAATTCTAATTTCTTGATTTTTGTACTCTATCTTATCACTTGATGTAAGCCTGCCTCCTTTTCTGAATACCATCGATTTAAGCATATTCACCTCCATATTCCACTGCTTACAGTAACTTTCCAAGTTTTTTACCTTGTTTCTCATTATTTGTATATCATCAGCCAATAAGACTATATCATCCGCATACATAAGCAAACGTATATTTATATCATCTACCATCAGACCACCTGCCAAATGTTCATGGAGGTCATTTAAGTACACTGTAAAGAGCAATGGGGACAGGAGACATCCTTGTTTAATGCCAGTATAAGTTTCAAAGTATTCAGAAAAATCTTTTCCTGTCCACACTGCGGACTTTATATGTTTGTACACATTTTCAATAAAGTTGCCCACTTTCGTTGACATACCTAAAGAATGTAGCTTATATATAAGAGGTTTTCTCGGCACTCTATCGAAGGCGGCTTTAAAGTCAACAAAAAATGCGTAAATCTTTTTCTTTTTGTTCAGTTTATAATTGACTATTACTGATTAATTATAAATGTTATCTACTGTTGAATAGTGTGGTCTGAAGCCGGATTGAAATTCATTTAGATACATTACTACATATAGGTAAATCTATGAGTATTCCTTTCAATAATATTTGCTAAATATCAGCAACAACAAAATGTTGCCTTCTATCTGAAGCATATTTCAGCAGAATTTTCTTCTGACGTTTTTGTTTTATTGTGCTAACTTTGTTTTATAAACTGATCCATTGTAATACAACATTGTATTTATGTACAACATAATCCATATTGTTCAGTTTAATATTTTTTTTCTGTCTATTTTAATTTTATTTCTGTTAAATATTTAATAAAAGGAAAACTTCTTTGTTTTTTTTTATATGTTTCAACACGTTCTAAACTAAACTTGTTAAATTTTTCATTATTTGTTTTGTTTTTTTTTTCGTTTGTGAATGACACGAAACCAGCATATTGCAACAGGCAACAATTGTTCGTACAAGTAATTTTCTTTCATGAGAACAAAAAAGAAAAACAAAATAACATCTGAAATGGATATTGTCTCTATGCAGCCACTTAAATCGACAGTTGCTTTATATTTTATTTGTGACAAATGTTTGAACTTTAATTTGTTCGAACTTTTAACATACACATACATATGCACATACTTTTAAAATTATTTTACTTGTATCAATTAAGAAATGCAAAAGAAATTTTTAAATTTTTTATTACTTTTTTTATATTTTTATGGATGCAGTAAACATACTGAATTGAACGAGTTATCTGAATTTCTGTAGGATTATAGTTCTTTGGTAGTAGGATGAAATCTGTTATCTAGAATTTTGCATAAAACTTAAATTGTTAGTTTACCTATGTTGTACCGCTACCGTTTCCATTTGAAATATGAAATATGGTGATTTGTTGTGTGAGAGTTCTAGGACACCTCCTGATTAATTAAAAACTAAAATGAAAAATGCTGATGCAGGAAATTGCAAATAACCAGAGTTGAATTTTCAAGAGAACATTTGTTATTCATATTTCGAATACGGATTTAAAAATAAAGAAAGCCAAGTAAGAAAATTATAGGTAGTCTAGATCGAGTCTACATACGTATAGCATGAGCTTAGATAAAAGGTTGTAGGTCAAACTAGCTGAATATAGAACAAATATAACAATTTGTTGCCTGACGATATAAAACAAAAAATGAACCAATCACGACTATATTTAGTAAAGTCACTTCTATTACTCAAAAACATATCGCACGTCCGCTGCAATATTGACGTAAGTGCAATTTTTCAAAATGTTGAGGAATCACGTTCAAAGATTGTTGATTATTCAAAATACAATTATGCCCTAAAATAGGCCTGCAGAATTAACTTAAAGAGTCCTACAAATAACTGACTATTCTGTTATATAGAATTAATATTAAATTTATATATATTTTGCATCTGTCAATTCTTTGAGCTGTTGAAGGGTTTGGAGACCATTATTCTTGCAGCATGAGTAACATTTTCTCGATAACACAAGGGAACAAAATTGAACTTTTTTTGTGTTGATTTGAAATTTGTAGCAAATTTTTACTAATTTGAGGTCGCTGATTTCAAATCTGCACTTGGTTTTTTTCTATCAGCTCGACTTTTCGAGATATACCGTTATGTTCAAAATTAAGGCACTTCCGCTACATATATTGGAATAACTTGAAAACGGTTCACCATATTAAATTAAAAAAAAATCCGAAACTCGCAAACAATATTCTCTTAAAGCCGTGCTTACTTTGTTTTTAAATTTTCCAAGTAGTTTTAGAGATATCGTTCAAGTTTTGAAAAAAAAATTAAAATTTTTTTAAAAAAAACATTTTTTTTGTTCTTTAAAAATTCCTAAAAAATAAAAATGGGACAAAAATGACAGTTTTGGTCTACAAACAGTTAGCTAAATATATTTCGAATAAAATGAGCTTTATTTCATTGCAATCGGTGCACAACTTTTGATTTTGTTCACGATTTACTGAATTGATATAAATCGCGATTTCCATACAAAAATAACATTTTCTAATGTGTAAGTGTTTGTATGTAATAAGTTAGTTTTTTATGATTCTAAGAATTAAAAAAATTAAGTAATAAAAAAAGATTATTTCATTTTTATGGTCAGCTATACTTTTTAATGTAACACAAAAAGAGAATTTTAAAGAAAAATAAAAAATTTTAATACACAAATATTACAATGTAATTACAACTCATCGAAAAATTTTCTTTTATAAGATTTTCTTAAATAACCTTGTTTAGAGGGATTTGTTTTAATGCTCCAGCAATAGTCCGCCATCATATGCTTATCCCAGTCACCCTGGTACCGCTCCTCTATAGTGCGGATATCTTGATGGAAACGTTCACCTTGTTCTTCACTGAAGTCTCCAAGATTTTCAGGGAAACAATCCAAATGACTGTGTAGGTAGTGCACCTTAATGCTCATATTACAACCAAGCTCCTTGAAATGTGACAACATGTTATCCACGTGGTCCGAATAGTGCTCACCCTTTTTGTTTCCCAGGAAATTGCGCACTATCCAAACAAATTCATTCCAAGCATTTCTTTCAATATCTGTCATGGAATTACTAAAATTTTCATCGTTGATTAATTTTTTGATTTGAGGGCCATCAAAAATGCCAGCTTTCAGTTTCTCCGAACTCAAATTGTTGAACTTTTTACTGATATATCTAAAACAATCACCGTCCTTGTTGAGAGCTTTGACAAATTGTTTCATAAGTCCTAGCTTGATATGGAGAGGTGGCAGTATTATGCGATCCCTGGGCACAAGTGGTTGATTAACTATATTGTGGTTTCCTGGAACCATAGCTTCCCTCGAAGGCCAGTCTTTCTTACTCCAGTGTTCAGATCTGGCTCTGCTATCCCATAAACAAATGAAACACGGATATTTTGTGTAGCCACCTTGTTGGCCTAGAAGAAAATTCACCATTTTTAGATCCACACAAATTAGCCAGCGGTGTTCGTTGTACTTTATTTTATTTATAACTGAGGCAATTGTAGAATATTCTTCTTTAGCTTTAGTTGAATGTGCAATGGGCAACGAACCCAATTTATTACCGTTATGCAGAAGTACAATGTAAAATGATTTATATTTTTTGTCGTTATACTTTTCGCTTTCGTAAACACTTGTTGAATGAGAAAAATTGGTTGAATGAACCCATATAAATACTTAGTAGTTTTTTACTGAAGTACCAAAAAAAATTATATCCACAATTTTATTGACAGTCACTTATGAATGAACACATGTGTTCAGGGGAATTCCTTTAAAAAATCATCCGTTACCAACGGTAAACCACACATCAATAAAAACAAGTGGACTTTTCTTTTTTCTCTTTAATTGACTGTGAACTGACTAGGTGTCATAAAGGGACAATAAAATTTATAGGCGTTATGAGTTTGCTACCGCAACCATAAAAATGAAATAATCTTTTTTTATTACTTAATTTTTTTAATTCTTAGAATCATAAAAAACTAACTTATTACATACAAACACTTACACATTAGAAAATGTTATTTTTGTATGGAAATCGCGATTTATATCAATTCAGTAAATCGTGAACAAAATCAAAAGTTGTGCACCGATTGCAATGAAATAAAGCTCATTTTATTCGAAATATATATAACTAACTGTTTGTAGACCAAAACTGTGATTTTTGTCCCATTTTTATTTTTTAGGAATTTTTAAAGAGCAAAAAAAATGTTTTTTTTAAAAAAATTTTAATTTTTTTTTCAAAACTTGAACGATATCCCTAAAACTACTTGGAAAATTTAAAAACAAGGTAAGCACGGCTTTAAGAGAATATTGTTTGCGAGTTTCGGATTTTTTTTTTAATTTAATATGGTGAACCGTTTTCAAGTTATTCCAATATATGTAGCGGAAGTGCCTTAATTTTGAACATAACGGTATATCTCGAAAAGTCGAGCTGATAGAAAAAAACCAAGGGCAGATTTGGATTCAGCGTCCCAAATAACCTTAAAAACAATATTCAGTTCTTAATCAACAGAACCATTGTTCCCTTGTGTAATTAATGGTCATTTTGTAATTGAAGTACGCTTTGTTTACTTCATAAAAATCTATATTTAGAAAAGTCCATCACACAAGCACTCATAATATTGAGATACAATGTTAGTTTTCCATAATTGAAGGAGATCTTCTTTCTTTCTGCCAGTAATGGCATTTCTATGATGTAAGCTGGTATCAGCTTAATTTCTTCGAATAGCCTAATTTTCATCGATCGTCCACGGTTTCGAATCGGAGCAAGTATCCACTCTACTTCGCACTAATTCTTGTATTCATAAATATTTGTTCCTTGTTTCAATTTTACCATTTTCAAGTCCGCAATTTTTATCTGGTCTTCATTTTATTCCCTTAAGAGGTTAATAGACATTTCATCGGCCAACCATTTTATTTCCAAACTGTCCTGGTAGTTCATTGTAACTACGAGATATGAAGGCCCTTTCCCCCGAGCATTTCTAAATCAGTGATATTTATGTGTCCGGGTCGTATATAGGAACAAATTTTTTAGCTCATTTTATGTTTTGTTCGATGTCGCAAACTGAATTTATGTCATTGTTTCCCAAATTCACTAAATTAATATACGTTACGGCTTTTTAATGATTTTTACATAAACACCCTACATGCAGTATTGCGCGCAATTGATTATTATGATTTTTTTGTATTGAAAAGCTTTGATCTTTTATGGCACGCAAAAGACTAATATACCTTTGTTGCTTTAAAAAGTATTGTCGTTACAGCTTTCGTGTCAAATCAAATAGTGGTCTCTTTTGGACGCTAGCAAAAATACAATTATGTCCTTTTTACATCATATATGTATATCCTGACATTTGGGAAATTATGGCGTTGGTAACTCAATTTCGAAAAAAATTTAACTTGCATCGATATTGCACCTGAGCACTGTGGGATGAAAAGCAACTGTTCCGTTAAAATTACTCTACACCTCAAATAGTTCAACTGTTTGAGCTGGATAGTTTTAAATGTTTGGCTTGAATTTGCCCATCGATCCCTCTTTTGGGATTTTTGATTCGGCTCACATTTTTCTGAAACTTGTCTCCAAACATTCGTTTTTACGAAAAACATTTTCCGCTGAGAATTTTCGTTGCGATAAATACTAAAAAACTTTCTGCGTGAAACTGCGGGAAAAAAATTTTACATATTTAATTTTTCCAAAAACGGCCACAATGTTCCAAAACTTTTCGTGCAGAATCGATGTTTTTACTGGAAAATTATGCACTTCTGGAAGAAAATTTATTGAATAAAAAGTGTTCAGAATCATCACAAATATTTTCAGAATTTTTGAACACATTTTTTAACATTAAAATAATTTTTTTAGATTTATGCAAAAATTCTGAAAAACATGAGAAATGAAAAAATTTTCGCCGCAGTTTCACGCAGACTGTTTTTGGGTTTTGTAAAAAAAATGATTTTTTTTTCATAAAAACCAATTTTTGGGAACAAATTCCAGAAAAATGTTAGACGAAAACAAAAATTCAAAAGATGGACCGATGGGCAAATTCAAAACGAACATTTTAGAAAACCCCCAGCTCAAACAGTTGAACTGTGTGAGGTGAAGAGTAATTTGAATGGAACAGTTGCTATTCGTCCCACAGTTATAAAAAAAACAAATTTGAGAAAGATGAATACGGTATTTTGGTATCTCTTTTTATACTCTATACCACTATGTGGTTTGGGTATAATGACTTTGTGCTGCTGTTTGTAACTACCACAAATGTTTGTCCTAGACTCATCTTTTATTATACCCATCGACTCGGAATAATTTTCTGAGTCATAACATCCAAACTATCATATAGATCTCAGTCAAATTGGATTTTAATATGTTTATTATATCCATTAATCAGTAGTCCAAAAATAATCCCTATAGGACAATTCTTGTTCATTGGCCCCATATAGAGCTGCTTCCCGGTCTTCACTAAAATCTATTAAAAAACAAAAATATTCCACAGATTTTTCTCAAATTTGGTTTTTATATATCCTTTCAAAATATAAGCGACCTTGCTAAATATGGTCAGGTCCGCTTTTCACATACAAATAAAATAAAAGTGAATTCATGAAATTCAACACACTAGGTGGATTTAAGCAGGGTCACCTGACCACAGAGTATTATAGGGTATAAAAATAATATTTTCACCCTCATAATTCATTTATTAATTGTAAAATTTTATAGAATATTCTCCGCGATATGTTCATTTATTGTTGGAAGATCTTAATTAGTTTCACTTCACGACCAGTAAAATAAATTTTCCACCCAATTCGGTAGTGAAATACCGCAAATGGTCTAAGTTGTTTCCAACCACATCAATCAGTTTATCCTTAGCAAATGTTAGGATCTCGTTATAAAAAGTAAGTTCGGAATGACAATTGTATTTTGAGAGGAATATCTGTCGAAAAATCATTTGTAGAACGCTCAAAAGTTGTAGGGGTAATTTTGCCAATTATAAAAAGAACAACTAAGAGTGTTAAATTCGGCTGGACCGAATCTTTGATACCCTCCACATTTTTCGTTTTCAGTTTCCATTTTTTTTTTATCATTATCCATTTTCCATTTTTCACTTTTCAATTTTCGTCTTTCGATTCTCATTTTTAGTTGTTCATTTTTAATTTCTCATTTTCCATTTTCGATTTTTCATTTTTCGTTTTCCATTTTCCATTTTCCATTTTTCTTTTTCATTTTTCATTTCTCATTTTCCATTTCCATTTTTAATTTTTCATTTTTCGTTTTCCATTTTCCATTTTTCATTTTCCATTATTCATTTTTCATTTTCCATTTTTCAATTTTAATTTTTCATTTTCCATTTTTCATTTTCCATCTTTCATTTTTCATTTTCCACTTTCCATTTTGCATTTTTCAATTTTCATTCTTCATTTTCCATGTTCCATTTCCCATTTCTCATTTCCCATTTTTAATTTTTAATTTTCCATTTTCCATTTTTAATTTTTCATTTTCCATTTTCATTTTCCATTTTTCATTTTTCGTTTTTCATTTTCATTTTTCATTTTTCATTTTTCATTTTTCATTTTTCATTTTTCATTTTTCATTTTTCATTTTTCATTTTTCATTTTTCATATTTCATTTTTCATTTTTCATTTTTCATTTTTCATTTTTCATTTTTCATTTTTCATTTTTCATTTTTCATTTTTCATTTTTCATTTTTCATTTTTCATTTTTCATTTCTCATTTTCCAATCTTCATTTTCCATTTTCCATTTTCGATTTTCAATTTTTCATTTTTCATTTTCCATATTTCATTTTCCATTTTTAATTTTTCAATTTTCAATTTTCATTTTCCATTTTTCAATTTTCATTTTCATTTTCATTTTTCATTTTTCATTTTTCATTTTTCATTTCTCATTTTTCATTTTTCATTTTTCAATTTTTAATTTTTCATTTTTCATTTTTCATTTTCCATTTTCCATTTTTCATTTTTCATTTTCCATTTTTCATTTTTTATTTTTATTAATTTTTAAGTTTTAATGTTTAATTTTAATGATAAAAAAATATGTGGTAAAACTTGCTTAGGCTAATGGACACGTGCAGTATTAATATACACACAACTGTAATGACTTCAACAATACGAAGAATTAAACATATACAACATATCTTAAGAAAAACAACAAACACACTGAAAAATTTTATTTTTTCAAGAGTTTTTTCAAAGTTTCGTTCATAGTTGTTTTTATTACTATTTTCTTTTATTTATTTTCTGAAAATGACAACTAAATTTGAATATTAAATTTTTAATTACTATTAACAAATTATGGGATTTTACTTTACAGTACTACAACAATTGAAATCTACAACTTAAATTTAAAAACTGTTACTATCACAGAGTTAAGGAAAATTGGTCAGGAAAAGCCATATACTAAGTCATAAGCAATTTAAATACTATCACAACCAGAAATGCCTCCACTATGCCTGAATTAACCCGTATCATCCTACGTAAATTTTTCGAAAAGATTTTTGAGATCCATACCCACTATAGCTTAACTAAAAAGACTGCACGTGTACTGCTAAAAATAAACAGAACATGTTCTTGAACGCGTACATCTAAAAATTAAAACCTTATCCACTCGCGACCGGAAAAATCCGAAACACCCCTATAATAACGACAACAATTGTTTCAACCAAATTTATTAAAAAAATCTAAAATAATTCATTAGCAGTTATAAAAAATAAAAATAGAAAGATGATAATAAAAATAAAAAAAATAAAAGATAATAATAAAATAAATAACACAAATTTTATATGTTGTTTCTGACTTAATTTCGTTTTTTTCCGATTGCGAGTGAATAATGTTTAAATTTTTAGATGTACGCGTTCAAGAACATGTTCTGTTTTTTTTAGCAGTATAGTAACTTTAAATAACTTTACGAACTCAAAATAAAGCTACACTCGAATCTGTGTGGTTTGTGTGTGTTCAAAACAAAAAGTACGTGATAGAAAAATGTTCGTATAAATAACGAAATATTAAAACGAAACACAGTCATGATTGTGTTCGGCACCGTACAAAATTTAGAAACACACATAATTGATATGAAAATTAAAATATGTGTTTGTTGGTCTGAGCTATGTTTATTTACATATATGTACGAGTTTTTTATTCATGTGTGTTTTTTCTTAACTCTGGCCATATGGCAACTACAGGTTGGTTCGGGTTAAGAAGTAATAGTAATAGTAAGTATTGACCAAATTGAGCTAGTCAACTTATGATTAAATTTCCTGTGTAACAGGTTTGAAATAAATCTTAGCTGTATTTTTTTGAAGCTTCTTCTTGTGTGTGTTAGCTAATCTCTCGAACCTGATTTGACACCCATATGTAATAATACTTATATAAGAGTATCTTATTTTTTAAGTTTAGCGATGATCTCCTGTTAACCAATAGAAACAGTGAGTGGCCACATTCTATTGCTTTATCACATGTGTTTTGAATATGTTGTTTGAAATTCAATTTTTATCTAATGTAATACCTAGATATTTGATATCGTCTTTTAAGTGAATTGTATTTCCTTGAAAATTCAATGCTAATAAGGGAACTCGTTTTGGTGATTTGTTAAATAGAAGAATGATAACATGAAGTATAGATAGCTTGTTTTAAGTGATTCCTGCATTCGTTTAATAATTGCATTAGAAACTTTACCACAGCAATTTGTTGTTTATCAATGTTACAAAAAATTACTTCACTTCATTTGAATTGGTTAGGAACCATTAATGGTAATATTATTAAGGCTGTGGATATAATTGTTTACACTTGATTCCATAGGCGAAAAACTATTTAAAGTTATTGTATGGAAACTTTCAAATACATCAGCAATTGCATTTGCCATCTCAGCACATGTTTTTAAGATTAATCAAATCTGCAAGTGTGTTGTTTTTACCTTTTATTGCTTTACTTTGTTTCCAAAACTTGTTGGAACTAAAAGACAGTTTTGATATAAATTTAGATCAACTGCTGTTTCTATCTTAAGATGATAATCGATTAAACTGTTTAGTTGTTTTAATTTGGCGTTAACTTGAATTCTACGATCTATATCGAAAAACCTTTGAAATTTTCTTCTGCATTTATACCTTTGCCTGATTAATAATTTACTGGTTTCTGATATTTACCTCTGCCGGAGGTTTTTATAACCACGTATGAATTTATCTAATAATATAGCAAAGGAGCTTTATGTCTATAATATGAATACTCCTTGAATAATGCATGAAATTGAATCATGGTCGGACTGAAGAACATTGAGATGAAAAAGTTAGGCTGGAGTTTCTTAAAAGAATGTCAATTGTAGATGGTATTCTGTTATTTTATTTTGACAAAAATTTATATGTAAAGATGTAAAGATTCCAACTAGCATGTTGCGCATTGAGATCACCAAACATAAAGAAAACATTCGCAGTATCAGCTAAAACGTCAAGAACTTTCTTAAAGTTATTTTGAGTATGGACTATAAACTGAAGTAAAAACAATGGGATGGTTATTTATAATAACTTATATGGACATGTATTCCATATCCTGTGTATTCAATTTTGGCAAAACCTTATGTTTTATATTTTTTGTAACGGCTATCAGTACACCCCCACAATGCGTACGTCCATCTTCTCTGTATATTTTAAAACTTTACGACAATTTTTGGCTCGACTTCGCACAATTATAACTAATGAACTCACACAAAGTTATAAGACTCTCGCTATTGTAGTACTCTAGACAATTGATAGTAAATATTTACTTTGTATTGAAGAAGCCGTACCATGTCCTCCTGACTGATCTCGTCTTTTTTTATATGGTCCTAACAGAGCTCAAAGCAAAACCTTGATATAAATCTTAGCTTGCTAGCTAGCTTATGTTTCAGGCGATCACGAAGTTTTCATTAGTATAAAATGCTGAAGTTTTCATTAGTTTCATAGGATATCAAAAGGTTTCACCAAATTTTAATTTTCGAAATATAAATAATTCCGTTATAACCAACAAAAGTTTTATTCGTGTAATTTTTAATTGATTATTGTATTGAGGTATGAAGTCATACCTTTAAGTCACTGTATATGTTTCTTTTTTTTTATCTGAAAGGTACGAATTTTTTATTACATATGATTTTCTAAGAACCACTATGTAGTACGGAAACAATTGAATACCTTCGTTATGCACGATTTTATGCCTTTTTTAATTGTTTGTGTCATTTACATGACACCTTAATCATATTTAAGTGTTTTTAACCATATTGAAGCATAATGTTAAAATGCTAAGGCTTTTATACACTATACCACTTGTGACCAGCGCATAATTACTTCGTGCTGATGCTTTTGTAATACTTGACCTAGACGCAGTCATTGTAAATAGACTCAGAATTTACCTTCTGCCTATCTGTTTGCCCATGTAAAAATTATAATCAAACGAAATGTCGCAGGTATAAACACATTTTCAGAAAACTTGCTATATAAGCCATAAAATTATCCCTCTTTATATTTGCGAATCGATGAATGTTCAGACCTAGCTTCCATACAAACAACTTTATGGAGTATGGAGCTACATCAGCGCCTAGAAAATCAACATGCTTAACCCACCATTTGTAACTACTTCTCTGGGTAATACTATGAGGTCAAAATAAGTTAAGAGAGGAACGCACCAAGGTGGTGTGATCTCACCGTTTTTATGGCTTCTATTTATTAACTCAGTTCTTCTAAGAATCAACAATCAACATTGTCGCTTATTCGGATGACGGAGTGGTTTGGTATCAGATATGTTCTTGGGCGTGATAAGTGATATCAGTGATATCAGAAATATAAATAGTTGGAATCATCATGGACTCTAAACTCTCATGGAAACTGAACATCGACCACAGAGGCTGCATAGTATGGTGGACAGCAACGAACAAGCAGTTTGCTTTTAACCAATTATACAAAGTGGACAGCAATTCGGAAGATCGTCTCAGATCAAGATCCCTTCAAGAAAGGACTAGATAATCCAGTACATTTCTCGCGTCTTCACTAACGGCTCAAAGAGCAGTTCTGGTGTCGGTACAGGTTTTTTTTCCTCTGAAATTACGGAAGCTTGTAGGATTTTATAAACACACAACTTCGAGTGAAATGTAGGTATCTTTGTCGACAGTCAGGCAGCACTTTTCTCTCTCGACTTTCATAGCATATCTTCAGTGCTGGTAGGACAGTGCAGGAGCAACTGTCAGAGATAATCAGCCTTTCTGTGATTTTTACCAGATCATATAGAGTTTTAGTGCAAAGAACAGGCAAAAGATTAAGCAAGAACAGATTCTGCTCTTGACGCTCCTTGTTCGGTATTAGTCGCAACTCCACTGTGAACCATTAAGGGCGAATCCTCGTGCACTTCCTAAGAGCAGCGGAAAATGGATGGAGGATTATTGAAACATGCAGGACTGCAAAGCAGACGTGGTCTGACTATAATACAAGACTGACTGAATCTCTCCTTATTAGGAGTAAAAGAGGCATATTAAGGCTGACGTCCATGTTGACGGGCTGATCAATAGGTTAGGTAGGAGTAGTAGTAATTCTTTATTTTTAAAAGCTAAATTATATGAGATTACAATTTTTGTTTAAATTATATGAGATTACAATTATGTTTAGCCAATTCACAAACCAACACTTTTTTGGTTTATTATTATTGTGAATGAAAATAACAAAATCATTAACAAACACATTAGCAAATTTAATATAACACACATAGCACATGTATAATTTTATGTTTGTGTTAGAAGCAACTTTAAATGCAATTTACTTAAAATAAAGGAAAAAATTTTAAAATCTGTAAATCTGGTGAACAGCTAAAAAGAAATACCTTTCAAATAATGTCTGTTTGGTCAAAATCGGGATAAAACGGTAGAACAAAACATCGGTAACAAGAAATCGCCTAGCCTATTAATATTATAGATTTAGTTAACAAGAATTTAAACATTGACAATTGCCGTCTTGCGACGCCAAAAGATTTGAACTTTAGCACAATGATAATTGCCTCAGCTGAGGAACTTCTGGAAAAGAAAAGATAGTAAAGGGTCTGCCATCTAACGTTTTTTTTTTCAAGTAGTGCTTATTTCGTGAATAGTAACACTTAGCTCGTGTCTGATTTGACAGATAATTAGTTTTATCCTTCCGCTGAACGAATATGGTTGTGTATACGCTTGAACAACGCTGGGAAATATTGCGGATTTTGGAAGAAGAGAAGCACCGTCAGCTCCGTATGTTCGTTATCTTGTGAAAAAAGTGAAAGAAACTGGCATCCCCATCGATAAACCAAAGCGTGAAAAGCCAAAAACAGTGCGTATACCCGAGAATATTGCTGCTGTGGCAGAAAGTGTGCATGAAGCGCCATCAACATCAATTCACCGTCGTTCTCAAGAATCGAACATTTCGGAGGCATCATTGAGACGAATTGGTATGACGCCATACAAAGTCCAATTGTTTCAGGAGTTGAAGCCAACTGACCATCCAATGCGTTTTCGCTTCGCTAAGTGGGCCTGCGATCGACTTACAGAAGATGCCGCTTTTGCCAAAAAAAAATCATTTTTTCAGATGAAGCTCATTTTGATCTTGGCGGGTATGTAAACAAGCAAAATTGTCGCAATTGGGGCACAGAAAACCCGCACGCATACATTGAAAAGCCGATACACCCAAAACGAGTCACTGCTTGGTGCGGATTTCGATCCAGAGGCATAATTGGGCCATTTTTCTTCGAAAATGAGCAAGGAGTGGCCGTTACAGTCAATAGCGATCGTTATGGGGCCATGTTGAACGAATTTTTGTTCACAAAAATTGAAGAGGAGGATATTGGCAACATTTGGTTTCAACAGGACGGCGCTATGTGCCACACAGCCGAAGCTACACTCGATGTTTTGCGCCCTGTTTTTGAAGATCGCATTATCAGCCGCTGAGCTGATGTCGTTTGGCCACCTCGGAGCTGCGATTTGACACCGTTGGACTATTATTTGTGGAGTGCCCTCAAAGATAAGTGTTACGCGAACAAGCCAGAGACAATTGACGCTTTAAAGGACAATATTCGTGAAGCCATTGGTGAAATACAGCTGCACACAATCGATAATGTGCTTAAAAATTGGACCGATCGTGTAGGCTACTGCATGGCCAGCCGAGGCAGTCATTTGATTGAAATTATTTTCCATTATTAACCGGAAGTATTGTACTTTCAAATAAAAAAAGAAATTTGGATAATATTCAGTACCTTTTTTTATAGCATTGTCCAAAAAAAAAGTTATTTGGCGAACCCTTTATATCGTCATTTTTGCAAGACATATACTGGACGATCTATTTGGGATATCGGACTTTGGTCTGGCTGACCTTACCCGCTTTCATAATATCACAATTTGAATCTAGTACTTTTGAAATATTCTGTTCGAGTATTGTGATATTTCAAAACGAAGTCACTTCACTCTACTTCTTGATTTCATAGACGGTAAACTGCCACTTAGACCTACCAACGGATAAAACTATCCCGAAATTTATGATAATCTATGCATAGCTTGACCAAATTTGGTTTGTAATTATTCCACCCATATACAAGCTATTTTATAGTTCCCATATAAAACTGGTTCCCGATCTATCAAGTGACACATGGATATAGTCGTGATCATCACTCCACTTTTAGACCTAATCCCCATATAAAAATAGCATCCGATTCATAAGAATGCCACTCAAATTTGGGATATGCATATTTTCTGTATCCATTTATTTTTCATATCCACTATGCACCGAAGAGCCTTTCTCGAAACTTATGATATAGGGTGCCGTCTTGACTATAAATTTCTTTATAACTTAAATTTTTTCATAACATCCTTACGAAAAGTCACAATATTTTAAATTCATGAGAATATTTTTGGTTGTCTGACCCGTATTTTTTTTTATTAACAAACAAAACATACAAAGCTGGTAAACACTTTGCCCATTTTCTAAGCAATTTGCAAAATGTGCTAGACATATATATATAATTTTTTTTTTGACATTTCGTAAATGTTTGTGTGTATTTTCAGCATAATTTTGAGCAGGAAATACATCTTAAAAAAAAAAAAAACAAAACAAAAATACACGCAATTAGGTACGTGACCACAACACATACCATGAAATTGTGCATAAACACATACACCAATTTACAAGTATGTACATACTTAGTGGAAGCACTGTACATACATTAAACACACCAGAGTTAGCCGAGAATTAGTTCTTAAGTTGATATCAATAACCAGCTGGAAAGAACTGTGGAAGGTGGAAGTAATTTTTATTTATTGATTATAGCTGATATTTTTCGTTATCTGTAGAGCATTGTCCTGAAGTTTAGGTATATAAATTTTAACAAAAATTTTTGGTATTGTGTTCAAATGACAATGTGACTATTGTTATAACATTAAAAATCTTTATTTATAGTATTCTTCACATTTAATCGAAGTAATCCCCCTCCGATATAATACAAGTTTTTTAATCTTCTAAAGTCAATTTACTAAATGGCCTTGAACGCAAGCAGTGCTTTAGCTTTTATGTCCTCATCAATTCAAAATGGTGCGGCTGCAGTAAGAGACGGTTGCAATATCGTGGTGCAAATCTCAAAAGTTGTCTGCGCATAATTCTGGCGTCTTGTTGCGAATACCATCACGAAATGAATGAATGATACTCAAATATTATTCCCTGTTGATAGTTTGGTCCAGCGGAATGAATTCATAATGCGCCACACCATGACAATCGAAGAAAGCGGTTAAAAAATTTAAAAAAAATTTTGTTTTACCTTTACCATGAAAATGTGGGTTTCTGAAGATAAATAAACATTTTCAAAATATTTAGGAAATTATTTTTGAATAGGTTCCCTCCCCACTTCAAAAATTAATCATAAAAATTTTTGCAAGGAAGTTTTTAAAATTGTATTATAAAGAACAGTAAAAGTAAATTATAATTATTTATTATGCTGCAATATTACTTCCACATTTTCGATATTCAGTTCTGTATTACTTCTGTCCAGTAGCAGACATTTCTCGTGTTCTTGTAATATTTACCATTGATTTTGAATCAATGGGTATTTGGTTGTATATATTCTTGCAGTTACGTTGACATTATCACCAAATTTTATAACTTCAATTTGTTGATTCCACGCAGGTTTACATGAACATCAAGTTTTACATCGAAATCCTTTTTTTCAGATGCTGCTTTGGGGTCTGAATAGAATCTTCATCTTAAATTCCCATCATTCATAGTGCCTGATTTTTGTTTTTGTTGATACATAATCAACTCACATTTCAGATGCTCGTATTTATCTTGAACATGTTTCTTTTCTAAATGTTTTAACTCCTTGTTGGTGTCGTTATTTCTTATTGAGCCTATAGGTCCGAAATCTAAAGCATGACTGATTTACAATCACCCTTATCCCAGTTGTCGACGTCGTTTTCGTTGTCGTCGTCGTTTTTGAGCCAACATCACTTTCTGTATTCTGTAACAGTTTTGTACCGACGTCGACTGTTTATCGTTATCAGAGACTGTGTTAAAAGGAAAATATGGCATCACACACTTTTAAATTAAACAAGTAAGAAAATTACAGTCGGTCTAGACTATACGATACCCTATACCATGCGTTTGGAGACCCTATTTCATAGGCCCAACTAACTGGACATAAAAAATAAGCATAAACCAAATTTGAGTGGGATTTTTATTAATTTTTTTTGCTGCAGATATGAAAAAGTTCATATCGGATGCTATGTCTATATGGGGACTCGGTCCAAAAATGGACCGATCCTGACCATGGTTGGTAACGTCTCTTGTATTTTGCGAAAATATATACAAACAAAATTTGAGATGAATCAGTGCAATATTTTTGTTTTTTGGTAGATTAAAGTGAAAATCAGGAAGCAGCTCTATATGGGGCCTATGACTAAGAGTTGTCCCATAGGGATCGTTTTTGGACTATTCATTAATGGATGTAATAAACATATACAAACCCAATTTGACTAAGATCTATACGACAATTTGGATCTTATGTCAATTTATGTCGATTTTATAGGGGTCATTTGTATGGGGGCTAGGTCTGAACATGGACCGATTCTCACCAATTTTAATAACGATCATCCCATGGCCGATGAAAGCTTATATACCAAATTCCAACAAAATATATTAATATTTGCGACCTGCTTTAACTTTCCACTTTTTGGCAGCTTACGACCAGCGTTGCCAATTCACTGCGTAAATATTTACACATGTAATAATAATAGAAAAATCAAAATATCCCACATCTATAATATTAATAAGCTAGGCGATTTCTTGTGATCGATGTTTCGTTGTACAATTTTATCCCGATTCTGACGAAAAGTATATTATTTGAAAGGTATTGCTTTTTAGCCGTATTGCAGATTTACAGATTTCAAAATTTTTTCCTTTATTTCGAGTAAATTGCATACATAAAATTATACATATGCTATAGAGTGAGCGCTATTAAATTGGTGAAAATCAGTTCATGTTCAGACCTAGTCCCCATACAAATGTACACTATGAGATCGACTTACATTGCCATTATATCCAAATTATCTTATAGATCAAATTGGGTTTGTGTATGTTTATTACATCCATTTATAAGTAGTCCAAAAATAAACCCTATAGGACAATTCTTAGTTACAGCCCCCATATGAATCTGATTCCCGATCTTCACTTAAATCTTTCAAAAAATAAATATATCGCACAGATGGTTCTCAAATTTTGTTTATATATGTTTTGCAAAAAATAAGCAACCTTACCAAATATGATTAGGATCGGTCCATTTTTCGACCTAGTCCCCACATAAATATAGCATCCGATATGAACTCTTTTTCATATCCGAATGCAATAAAATGAATAACAATGTCACTCAAATTTGGTATATGCTTATTTTTCTAATTAGTTGGACCTAAACGCATGGTATAGGGTATCGCATAACCGGTCTAGACCGATTATAATTTGCTTACTTGTTTTATTTTCTTTTTAAATTTTTATAAATTGAAATAAAAAGCAATAATTTTCTCCAATTGTTATTACTTTTTTTATATTTTTTTAATATTAAAACATCGGATTCTTTCTCTTTACCGCAAATTTCAAATACAGATTCGAGCTAGGTTGAATTTAAATAAAAAAAAAATTTTTTGCGTTTTTTGAATAAATAAATAAAAAAAAAAATCATTCCCAATCTTTACCGCGTTTTGTGGGTGAACCTTTTGACAACCGCGAAAAAGTAGTACCACTTCTTAAACAATTTTCAATGGCCTATTCGACTATGCCATTTTGATACTTGCAAAAAATTTAAAATAGTTATACCCCTAATGTATACACATCTACACAGAAGCCTTTTCAAACTTCGATTAGATCAAAGTGCGTTCCTATATAGAATAAAAAGAGCTAAAACTAAAAAAGCAGCAAACTTTATAAATCTTGTAAATTATATGCTTTCGTACAAATTACAAACTTATTACACCATTTTATTAAAATTAAAAAAGCATGCTACGAATGGCTCCAGACGGTTAAGAAAATATAAACGGGGTTAAAGGAGATACTTTCACCTTTCCCTGGGTGGTTTAGATTCCATGATCCCTTTTGATCCCCAAAAATTATATTCGTCTAAAACTGAAATTTGAGAAAAATATAATGCTTTAAAAAATATTTTATAACACACCACCTCTTAACATTATAGTGGACAAATATACAATTTTTCAAAGAATACAAGCCCTCAGCTTAACAAAAAATGGGCGCAGTCAATTGTCGGTTATAATTTGAGAGAAGTGAAAATTTATTTCTGATCAAATTTAAAAAAAATCAAATTTTTTCTTGAATTTCATAAAAAGTTTATATTCAGTAGCACGCCACGCCCACAATATTTATAATTTGATCCAATTTTTTGACTGCCTTAGTTCTGATATGTTTGCTATTAAATGGCGGTACAATTTTTGCAATGGGTGAGAACAAAAAATTTAGATTTGGCCAAAATCAAAATCATCAGATTCATTGTTAGTAATTTTCAAAAAAAATTATGTGAGTCCGATCAGTGGGGAGATGTGTAAACATCTAGTAATTAAAAATTTTTTTATGGCACTTTTTTAAAATCAAACAGAAGGCGTCAGCTAGGTATCACTTATAGCAAACAACTGCAGGGGCTCTACTAATATAAAAATATTATTCATATATGGCAACTCTTACGAAACTAAGAATAGTGGAAATTAGATGTATAAATGCAAAAATAATAAAAATAATTAAAAAATAAGGATTGTTTGTTTGGACAGATTTGTATCTTCTGAAATTAATACGAAGTAAAAGCTGTAGGGTATGAAAACTGATACTAATCACACTGCTCGTAGGCCTAACATTAGGTGAGTGTGTTAAAGCGCTGACCAAAAAGTGCAAGTACGAGTGTATGGGAAGGTTCAGTGTTCAAACCTCACGGCCGCCCTAAGTAGAAAAATTTCAAAAAATTTCATATAGAAACAATTTATTCAACTAGCTGATTTCAGCCCTCGAAATTTGAGCGCAAATTCTAGGAAATTTTATTTCTTCATTGAATAAAGACCCTAAAAGTATGCTAATCATTTATAGCCAATTCACAAATCAGCACAAAAAACAAACTCATTTTTATTATAAACACATTAACAATTTTAATAAACACACACATATCATATGTATAATTTTACGTATGTGTTAGTAGCAACTTTAAATGCAATTTACTCAAAATAAAGGAAAAAATTTAAAAATCTGTAAATCTGCAAAACGGCTAAAAAGAAATACCTTTCAAATAATATACGTTTGATCAAAATCGGGATAAAACGGTAGAACAGAACATCAGTCACAAGAAATCGCCTAGCCTATTAATATTATAGATTATAACATAACAATTATCACAATGTTCACTAAATCGCTGATGAATGCTGAAATGCCAGAAACCGGTCCGATTAAGAATACAGCGTAGTTATAAATTTTGAAATATATGCTTTCTTCTTCTCTACCATTCACCGGTTAGTTTTTTACTTTTTACTTTTCGTTTTTAATTTTTCACTTTTTATTTTTCATTTTTCATCTTTTCATTTTTCATAACGTTTTATAACGCTATTCGCTCCTTCATTTTATCTCCAAACACTTCCTAGTCTTGCCACCAATACAATCGCACCTCACACCGTTATTGTCTTACTTATGTATATATATTATATATAGTTATTATTACTATTATTATTATTATTATTATTTATTATTTCAACTGGTTAATTTCTAAGTTTTAATTTTTCGTTTTTTATTTTTAATTTTTCATTTTTTACTTTTATTTTTCATTTTTATTTTCTCATTTTTAATTTTTTATTTTTCATTTTTCATTTTTATTTTTTTTTTTATTTTTCAAAACGCTTTGTAAAGCTATTCGCTCCCTTAGTTTATCTCCATCATTTCCTAATGAAAGCGTGCCTTCATTTTGTCTCCAAATACTTCCAGTCTTTTCAGCAATACAATCATACCTCACACCGTTTTTGTGTCACTTATATAAAGGGTCCGCCATCTAACGTTTTTTTTTCAACTAGTGCTTATTTCGTGAATGGTAACACCTAGCTCATGTCTGATATGACCGATAATTAGTTTTATCCTTCCGCTGAACGAATATGGTTGTGTATACGCTTGAACAACGCTGGGAAATATTGCGACATTACTTTGAAAATCATGGTAATGTTGCAGAAAGTGTGCGAAAATTACGGTTTTTGGAAGAAGCGAAGCACAGTCAGCTCCGTATGTTCGTTATCTTGTGAAAAAAGGTGAAAGAAACTGGCATCCTCGTCGATAAACCAAAGCGTGAAAAGCCAAAAACAGTGCGTACACCCGAGAATATTGCTGCTGTGGCAGAAAGTGTGCATGAAGCGCCATCAACATCAACTTACCTTCGTTCTCAAGAATTGAACATTTCGGAGGCATCATTGAGACGAATTTTGCATAAGGACCTCGGTATGACGCCATACAAAGTCCAATTGGTTCAGGAGCTGAAGCCAACTGACCATCCAATGCGTTTTCGCTTCGCTAAGTGGGCCTGCGATCGACTTACAGAAGACGTCGATTTTGCCAAAAAAAAAATCATATTTTCAGATGAAGCTCATTTTGATCTTGGCGGGTATGTAAAGAAGCAAAATTGTCGCATTTGGGGCACAGAAAACCCGCACGCATACATTGAAAAGCCGATACACCCAAAACGAGTCACTGCTTGGTGCGGATTTCGATCCAGAGGCATAATTGGGCCATTTTTCTTCGAAAATGAGCAAGGAGTGGCCGTTACAGTCAATGGCGATCGTTATGGGGCCATGTTGAACGAATTTTTGTTCACAAAAATTGAAGAGGAGGATATTGGCAACATTTGGTTTCAACAGGACGGCGCTATGTGCCACACAGCCGAAGCTACACTCGATGTTTTGCGCCCTGTTTTTGAAGATCGCATTATCAGCCGCTGAGCTGATGTCGTTTGGCCACCTCGGAGCTGCGATTTGACACCGTTGGACTATTATTTGTGGAGTGCCCTCAAAGATAAGTGTTTCAGGAGTTGAAGCCAACTGACCATCCAATGCGTTTTCGCTTCGCTAAGTGGGCCTGCGATCGACTTACAGAAGATGCCGCTTTTGCCAAAAAAAATCATTTTTTCAGATGAAGCTCATTTTGATCTTGGCGGGTATGTAAACAAGCAAAATTGTCGCAATTGGGGCACAGAAAACCCGCACGCATACATTGAAAAGCCGATACACCCAAAACGAGTCACTGCTTGGTGCGGATTTCGATCCAGAGGCATAATTGGGCCATTTTTCTTCGAAAATGAGCAAGGAGTGGCCGTTACAGTCAATGGCGATCGTTATCGGGCCATGTTGAACGAATTTGTGTTCACAAAAATTGAAGAGGAGTATATTGGCAACATTTGGTTTCAACAGGACGGCGCTACGTGCCACACAGCCGAAGCTACACTCGATGTTTTGCGCCCTGTTTTTGAAGATCGCATTATCAGCCGCTGAGCTGATGTCGTTTGGCCACCTCGGAGCTGCGATTTGACACCGTTGGACTATTATTTGTGGAGTGCCCTCAAAGGTAAGTGTTACGCGAACAAGCCAGAGACAATTGACGCTTTAAAGGACAATATTCGTGAAGCCATTGGTGAAATACAGCTGCACACAATCGATAATGTGCTTAAAAATTGGACCGATCGTCTAGGCTACTGCATGGTCAGCCGAGGCAGCCATTTGAATGAAATTATTTTCCATTATTAACCGGAAGGATTGTACTTTCAAATAAAAAAAGAAATTTGAAATAATATTCAGTAGTTTTTTTTTTTATAGCATTTAAAAAAAAAAAAGTTATTTGGCGGACCCTTTAGTATATATTATTAACACATATATTATTATTATTTATTATTTCAACTGGTTAATTTTTAATGTTTTATTTTTAATTTTTAATTTTTTATTTTTAATTTTTCATTTTTCATTTTTAATTTTTAAATTTTAATTTTTAATTTTTAATTTTAAATTTTTAATTTTTAATTTTTAATTTTTAATTTTTAATTTTTAATTTTTAATTTTTAATTTTTAATTTTTAATTTTTAATTTTTAATTTTTAATTTTTAATTTTTAATTTTTAATTTTTAATTTTGAATTTTTAATTTTTAATTTTTAATTTTTAAATTTTAATTTTTAATTTTTAATTTTTAATTTTTAATTTAAAATTTTTAATTTTTAATTCTTAATTTTTAATTTTTAATTTTTTATATTTTTTTAATTTTTAATTTTTCATTTTTCATTTTTAATTTTTTTTATTTTTCAAAACGTTTTTATAACGGTATTCGCTCCCTCGTTTTATCTCCAAACACTTCCTAGTTTTTTCACCAATACAATCGTACCTCACACCGTTTTTTTTTTCTTACTCCGCTCTTGTATTGCCAAATTGCTTTTTATAGCGTATAGATTTTTACACATCAAAACTAGCGTCACTATTGAACCAACAACAGTAGTGATATGAATTTTGATACAAATATTAAAAACTGTACTATCTAGCTGAACAAAAAGAAATATTTGCCCAAATAGATAGATCATAAAAGTGTGAATAGAAAAGTCATCTTTTCATTTGGATACAGTATTAAATCGAAATAAAACGAGTTAGGAGACCTTGCAATAAAAAAGTCCTGAAATTGTTCGGACACAGAATTAACTCTTTGAAGTTGTAAAACATACAACACAAATAATTTAACAACAAGTACATGACAAGAAACTCAAACAAATAACAGCAGCAACAAAAAATCATGCCGGAACGTGATATACTTAGAATGAAAGTTTGATTTGGAAAAAGGGACCGGAAGTTGGGCTACAGCAGCTACAACAACGACATCAACAATAATAATATAAACGTAAAACATTTAATTTAGAACACGTAGAACAAGGACAAACAACATGTTGATTTATTTATACATTCATTTTTGTTTTTATTTCTGGAACAAAATATGCAACACACATATCCAATTGGACAGAAAAACATACAAACACATGTATACAATAAACAGGCATGTGATACTGTGTTAGACCACAAGTTCAACAAATAATTTTGTGAATTCTTGTTAGTTTAGTTGAGCGTCCTGTTGTTGTTGCTGCAAATATAAATTGGCTAACTAATAAATATTCACGTGCTAACGCACTTATTTGGTTTCACGATTATTTCTTCTGGATAATATTGCCCACAGAAAACAATTTCTAAAGCCTTCTAAGAGTTTGTTCTCTTTTTTATTCTGAGAAAAGTACAAAAGGTCATATACTCGCATAGTTAATAATATTGTTAAAAATTTAGCAAATCATGCTGTATATAGTGGTTACAACTATTTGCTGGTTGGCTATTGCATTTGTAATAACTTGATTCTAATATCGTGGGTCCTTCCGAAAATTTTGACTTCAAACGTACCTATAAAATATAAGAATAACATGGGCAGGGGTCAAACACTTAAAAATTTATAATTTGTTTGGAAGAAGTGCATAAATATTTGAATTTATTGTAACAAACTCGGTCAGTCCGTGAAATTTTTAAACTTCTGCGACAGCACCACATTTCAAATGCTACTTTTAGTGCCCACTAGCGTGGTCATACGTTATATGGAAATTTTTTAAATGGTGATTTTGGGGAGTGTCGCGAAAGGAGTATTGAATAAATTGACTTTATTAGCTTGGGGTCATATGTGACACCAAGCCCAAAAGGGTTAAAGTGGTTACTTTATTTTTTCCAAAACCCTAGGATATTAAAATAAAATATAAAATTTAAAAGTAGAAAACCGATTAATTTTTGATACGAAGTATTTAGAAAGATTACTTTTATTGAATACTAGCTGTTTTTACCCGGTCTTGCCCGGGATCCAAAGGCCTTTGACTTGAAAAATGGCAAAAAAAATTTTTTTTGATTTTTTAATTTAGAAGTTTCTTTAAAACACGGTACAGCAAAAATACTTCAAAAATAAGCTGCGAAACTGCTTGAAGCTTATTTATTTTGTAAACATCAAATATAACGGAATCGTTTGCAAATTAAAGGAATCAGAACTTTTAAAAATTAAAATACTTCATGCAATAAGTGGTCATCATTAAGCAGAGACGCCAAATTTTTAGAAGTTTCAAAAATAGAAAATAAATGCGACGTTTAAAATTGTGCCGCAAGGTTGCTTTAAGCAACTGCTTATAGTATATGTTGAGCCTGTTTGGATCAACAGGTAATTATTGCACATACGTAGATAAAATTTATCAAAAGACTTTTCACTCAGCTGTGTGCCGCGAGCGAGTTGCGTCCGCGTCCGCGAGTTTGGCAGCTATACCCATGCTGAAGCGCAGTTAGCGTCAAGTTATTTTATTCGCCAAAATATATTTTTCAGATCATTCCGATATTTTAGCTAAGCTCTGTTCCGCGAGCCGCTTCCGCACGGCTGCCGGGTGTTTGGGGAATTTGTTCATCGTGAAGTTATTCCCCAATTTTTGGCGGAATAAGTTAATTTTTTTTTTGGAAATTTATTCATTTGGGAGTAAGTACTCGGCGCCTGCTTACCATTACAACTAACTATGTTTACGCATGGTGTATTTTTAGTGTATGTTGTCTAAAAGTTAAGAATTTTAGTTATTCTAGACCTTTGTGATATACAACATTTCTGGTTTTTCCTTCTGGTGCATATATGAAAATATTATACTCTGGAGCAGGCGACATAAAATTGTCTATAAGAAAAACAGTCGTTTAAGGAGTTTCAGATTCCCTGAATTCAGCTTTTCTTAGCCGCTGGATTTCTAGACGCACTTGGGTAGCATTTCCGCTTCTTTTAACAAAGTTTGCTGAGCTGCGTTCCGCGAGCGCTCGAAATGATGCTATTGAAAAGAATACAGATTTTAATGCGTATATTGACGGACAGATATTGAGATCAGTGTGCAAATTTTCTGTTAAATAAATATTTAGAAAAATTCATTAAATAAAAACATGAAAAAACTTAAGAAGGAATTTGGGGAGTAAGTTCATTTTTTATTTCGTTTTTAAATTAAATTTAAATTAAATTTGTTCATCGTAAAGTTATTCCCGTGTGTACCAAATTTCAGAGAAATCCTTTGAAAAATACAAATTTGAATAGCGAACAAATGTACCAGAAGATGAGTTTTATAAAAACGTGGGCGTAAGGTAGGCGTGGCAAGAAAGATATATAATCCGACCTTCGCTGGAGTACAGAGATCACGTGTTCCAAATTTCAGAGAAAAGCGTTGAAAAATAAAAGTTTGTACAGCAGTCAAAGAAAGAAACAAATATAAGGAAAAAAAAAATAAATTTTATATATATAGAAGTAGGCGCAAAATTAGGCGCGGCCGGTAAAAAGCATATGGCGACCTTGCCTGGAGTACAGATTGTGCATACCAAATATCAGAGAAATCCGTTGAAATAAAAAAATTTGTATAGCGAACAAATATACTAAAAAATTTAAAATTAACTGTATACAAAAAGTGGGCGTAAAAGTAGGCGTGGCCGGTAAGAATCATATGGCGATCTTTGCCTGAGTACAGAGATCGTGCGTACCAAATTTTAGAGAAATTCGTAGAAAAGTAAAAATTTTTATAGCAAACAAATACACCAAAAACCAGAAAATAAATTTTGTTTAAAAAGTGGGCGTAAAAGTAGGCGTGGCCGGTGAGAATCATATGGCGACCTTTCCTGGAGTAGAGGGATCCTGTGTACTAAATTTCAGAGAAATCCGTTAAAAAATAAAAATTTGTATAGAGGTCAAACAAACAAACAAAAAATGAATGTTATATATATAAGGTTTCACAAAAATCTAATTTTCTTCGAAATCCACAAAAAATAAATCCTGTAAAAAAATCCCAAGGATTTACTTACAAATTCACACAGTTAATCACTCACATGTATTTAACAAAACCTTATATTGCCAAAAACGTTTTTTTAAATTTAGTTTAAGAAAATTTTTTAAAACTTGTAAAAGTTGTTCTTCAAATTTTATGGAAAAAATTACTTATTTTCGGTGTTATTGCATAATAGGTTAAAATGATACTTCATATCTGAGTGCTTATTAGTATAGAGACCAAAAAAACTATGGCTTTAATCAATATCTTAAAGTTGAAAAAGTGCCATCAAATTTTATGATCTGGGGCTTTTTGGCAATAACGTGGTCAGGGTCATTTGCTATTTCTTGACGAATATATATTCGATTTTGAAGTTATATAGCTTTTTTGTAAAGATAATTTAGTAGTTAAATCGGTTTATATAATAGCGTTAATTAAGAACTTTGAGAATGCAAATTTGAAAGGACATTTTTTGCGTTTTTTATACTTAAAAACTATAAAAAAAAATTTTTTCTCATATATGACAAAAATTTTTAAAAATTTTAAAGTTATTTAAAAAGTGTACAAGAGCATGAAATGAGAAATTGAATACGCAGTTTTAATACATATTGCCAATAATTTCACATGTACTTAGATTCACTCATGGATGAATAATTAAAATTGATGTTTGTTACACGGTGTTTAAAAAATAGTTCAAATCAAAATGTATTGGAAGTTTTTTTTTATTAATTCATCTTTTCACATTTAATTGCATTTTGATCATCAATACTACCATAAATAAAATAAAGAATATAAATTTTGCAAAAAATTTAAAATTTTTATATTTTATTTTAAAACCTACTTTTTAAACAGCACATCAAAAAAAAAAAAAATGCAAAAAGTCGAAGAGCAAAAGATGTGTACCCATTACCGTGAGTCATTAAACCATAAATTACATGAAAATTGATTTTGGTCGTTAAAAAAATACTTACTTATAAGTACGTTATGGTTAACATATGGCGAATTCCTTTCTTAAAGCTTAATGGCAACATTAAATTTTCCTTTAACTTTCGCGTGTCATAAAAAAAGCTATTTTTAAATTAACGCCAAGTTATACGAGGGCGGCTTAATAAGTTCGTGACTCTTCAAACTTATAAGCACCAAGCAGCACTCTAAACACTGGGTTTTTGCGGGCGAAGCGGTACTGAAGAACGTCAATTTGGGGTTATCGCTCAAAAAGCACGTAGCACAATACATATTTACTACCTGAAACTGAGAAATATAATAAACGATGAATATGAATGCATAGATTAAAGGGCGATTTTAAAATAATCTATAAAATTTCGCAAAGAAGAAAGTGTTTTTCATTAACGCAACGTGTGTCATGGAATAATTTTATTAATTCCGTTAGGAATTGCCCCCTCATCCGCCTTGTTCTCTGCATTTATCTCCCATTTACTATTTTCTATTATCACACCTAACGGAAAGAAATTTAAATCAAACAACTGATAAAACCAATTTCTATTTTGAGGACCTATGTTGATGAGGGAATAAAAAAATTGGAGAAAAGTTGGATATAGTGTATTGGGCAAAAGAGCTAAGAAATAGTAATTCCATTAAGAAACTGTGATGCAGTAAAAAAAATTGCAAAACGACCTTACGTGGGTTATAGGTCTTGTTGAGAACATTAAAAATTGTATCAAGTAATTTCAGAAAAGCTCTAAAATTCAGAAGTTATTTTTAAAAAAAACCGTTCCCAGTGATGTTGGCCAACTTATCGACCTGTAGCTCAGTCAGCTTTTGTCCGATTTCAATTTTTTAAATAAGTTTAGAAAGAAAACCGATTACGCTTTACACCAACGTGCATTTACATTTGTAAGTTATAAATATTGTTTTTTGTTAAGAATATCTAAAAAAAAAAAACAACAAAATTTACCAACTTTTGATTTTAGTAGCTTTTAATTGCTTATTTTTTTATGAAAACTTATAAAAATTTATATCAATTTATAAAAGAAATTTAGTTCTTAAGAAAACATTGTTTTCATTTTTCAAATCGCATGAAAATTGTAAAAGGTATTAAATTTTTCATTAACACATTTTTAAGTATTTCCTCCCGATAGCTTATGCTACAAAAATTAAAGTGTCATATGCTACGATGAAGCAAATACTCTATTTAACTAATAAATTATAAAAATATCGGTGACAAATTATTGCAGATTTAAAAGCTCTGGCAATATTGTTTGGAATTTAGGAGGAAATACTAAGTTCCCTTCTTATCTTTGCGTGTGAGACAGGCGTAGCGATGACCAATACACCCTTAACAAGTAAGAAAATTATAGTCGGTTTAGGCCGACTATACGATACCCTATACCATGGCTTAGAGACCCTATCTCTTCCGCCCAACTAATTGGATATAGAAAATAAGCATAAACCAAATTTGAGTGACATAATTATTAATTTTCTTGGCTACAGGTATGAAAAAGTTCATATCGGGTGCTATATTTACCGCCATGACAGTTAATTAGCACAAAATCACTGTAAATTGTGATTACGTTTTTTTCTAATTTTTTTGCATAATTAGACCAATTGTTTTGGTCTGCACTGTTGCACAAGAACATCTGACTTCTGTTTAACAAAAACTATTGCCGTTACTTTGATTTCTATTTGTTTTGATTGCTTACTTGTGTCATTAGCCGATTTTGGCTTGGACAGCAAATTAGCACAACGTGCGTAGAAGTGTTATAAAAGTTTTTTTCGCTTAATTTTTCTCTTACGTTAATTTTTTTTTAATTTGCTGTTGCTTCACTTAATTTGGCAAAAATATGGGACGCGGGAAAGATTGCACGCAGGAAGAGAGGCAAATTATAAGTAACATGTGGAATGATGGAATAAAGCAGCCTGAAATTGCCGAAGCTTTGCATCGTTCGCGAAAAATGGTTTATAATGTGCTTTTTTCAATGAAAACAAACGCATTTAATGCAACAGGAAACAAAAACAGAAGCCACGTGTCAAAAACCACACAATTAGTGGACAATGCTATTGTCCGGCAGTCGACGAAGAACCCTTTCATGTCATCACGCGATATTGCGAACGAAATAAACTTTCAATTTGGATTAAATTTATCAGACAGGATCATCCTAAGACGACTGAATGACGCACAGCTGTTTGAATGCGCAAGCCGAAAGAAGCCACTTCTATCAAAAAAAAATATTGTAAAGCGTTTATTATTTGCTCGCACCCATAAGTCTAAAGACCTCTCATTCTGGAAAAAAAAATACTTTGGAGTGATGAAACTAAGGTAAATCGTATGGGACCGGATGGTAGAGTTTTCGTTCATCGGTCAAAATGCCAGGCGCTGAATCCACGCTACACTCAGAAGACCGTGAACTATGGTGGAGGACGCATCATGGTTTGGGTCCCATTGTTAAAATTAATGGAAAAATGGACCGTTATCAGTATTTGGAAATTCTTAAGAACCAAATGGAACCTTATGCTTTTGGACACATGCCAGTGTCATTCATTTTCATGCATGACAATGACCCCAAACATACGTCGAAGTTGGTAAAGGAGTGGTTTTCTAAAGAAAACATCCCGGTTTTAGACTGGCTGGCTCAAAGTCCCGACTTGAACCCTTGGATGAACTTTTAACTGGAATACAGGATGCTTGGTACTCGATTCCCAAAGAGCGTTGCTAGAATTTGATTAAAAGCATGTCCCGTAGATGCCGAGCGGTACTTGATAATAAAGGCTACACTACTAAATATTGACCAGGTAAACTAAAAACATTAATATTTTTATTATCTGTTAAAATATATCCTTTTTATTTCAAAAATTTTAGTTTGTGCTATTTTACTGTCCAGCTAAACTATGATGTATAAAATGTTGCTGGCCTTAAGGAGCAGCTGGTTGGAAATTTCGTCAAAGTTTGGTTTTTTTTTTTAAGAGGAATATGTATTTTAAGTTTTTATGTTTAAAGTTTTTTGTACCTAGAACTAATATATAATAAATAATATGATTATTTTTGTGACAAAGTTTTGTGCTAATTTACTGTCCATGGCTGCATATGGGGACTAGGTCGAAAAATGGACCGATCCTGACCATATTTGGTAAGGTCACTTATATTTTGAAAACATATATACGAACCAAATTTGAGAAAAATCTTTACAATATTTTTGTTTTTTGATAGATTTAAGTGAAGATCGGGAAGCAGCTCTATATGGGGCCTATGACTAAGTATTTTCCTATAGGGATTATTTTTGGACTACCGATGAATGGATATAGAAAACACATACAAACCCAATTTGACTGAAATCTATATGGCAATTTGTTTCTTATGGCAATTTATGTCGATTTCATAGGGGTCATTTGTATGGGGACTAGGTCTGAACATGGACAGAATAACACCAATTTCAACAGAGTTCATCCTATGGTCAACAGAAGCTTATATACCAAACTTCATCAAAATATATTCATACTTGCGACCTGTAGTTTGATTACAAAGTTTACATGGACACACAGACGGACGGACGGATCTCGCTAAATCGAGTCATTGCCATTGCCATTGGACTATATGAAAAGCTTGTAAAGCGGCTGGCAGAAAGCGATGTTTTTTGTGTTTAACGAATTAAGGCCCACTGGGTATTTAAATACCCAAGAAAACCTTCAAACTTAAAAAATTCTTGCTGGTCCCAGGTAGAAAATTTTTAGAAAATGGGAAAAACAAACAACGCGCATCGTTTCCACGAGGGTTAAAGTGTCACTTCTCAAACTTCCTTTGGCAAAACCGGGAAATGTTAGCTCACTTAGTATTTACGCCAGATCAAACAGAAATGGGTATTTAAACACCCGACAGGCCTTAGTGTGTACTTAAAATATAATTTTTTTGCTGTATGGACATTTTTGTGTGAGGGGAATAAAAAGTGTTTGAAAACAGGAATGTTTGTTATTTTATTCAGAAACGACGACGTATATAAAAAATAAATTACTGAGCCTTAGAATTAGAAATCTTCTGATAATCCAGAAAGCAAAGAGGGGTATATATGTTCGTTTTACACTTCAAGCAAGCGTATTCGCTTTTGATACCACATTGCGGACAAAAAGTTTTCCAATGAAATACGATACGATCACGATGCATTGTCTGAGGCCAAAACTTTACCCGGATGATGGTAATCGATTTGCAAACCTCCATTCGGAATCCGACAAAGACAATGTAATTTCCACGCATTTGGCATAGCCGCGGCCAATACCACTTCTTTCCCCGAATCCTAATTCGATAATTGTTGATTGCGTTGTCAATGGTTATATCCCATGCAATGGTTATATCGATTGACCAAATGAGGCTGGTCAACTTTAACCATTTTTCGTTGCTTTCGATCATACCCCTTCGTGCGGTGGCGCCAATAAGAGCAAAAGCACAATCAATAGAGCAAATAGCAATGCGATAAACGAGTCATTAGTTTTTGGAATTGAGAAAAAATTGTCAAACGTAACAGTGTGTTGTTTAATTTTTTTAACCTTTCCCGAGAAATATATTCTTTTATCAGCGCGCACCACAACAACTCCCGATTTGACAAATAAAAACGTGTGTCCTAAGCCAAAAATTTACCTTTACGACAATTGTTATAATTAGCTAGAATTTATATATACTAACATTTTTTCAGATTCATCATAACTTTTTACGCAATTAAAACTCTTACTTAGCGTACACACTACACAATGATCACCACTGATATGACAAACTTTCTATTGCCTTCGTACGTACGCACAGTGTATGGCTACTCTTGGTGAAGGAAGGAAAACTTCAAAAAAGGGTATGGTGTTTTTGGTGGATATGATAACGAGGAAGAACGTATATTTGCATATATTAAATAATAGGGCGCATGCAAATTTTGTGCTCAATTTTGAGTGTTGTTTTTTTTTTGGTAAATAAGTCAATGCGAAAGTATCACACCATGGCCTGTCGGATATTTAAATACCCATGCCATATCTCAGATGTCCGGGCAGATATAATAAAATTTTTTTTTTCTCAACTTTTATGGACTACCAGGCACACATGTCAAAGTTTTATGAAACTTATACGAGCCGATTAATGGGTTAAAATCACTTTTCCCACAAATAAGTGAAGGCAAAATAAAAGAAGGTGCTTAAAATTTATTTCTTAGATACTGTTATATTAAGTTGATCTTATTGTTTTTTTTTTTTTGGTGTTTTTGTTGGACCACAAATTCGAAAAATTATGCTTTATGAAAATTTTTCTAAGAAGCTTAATAAGATGGAAAACAGACCATGTCAAAACATTTTGGGAAACAAAAGAAGTCCTAACTATGCGAAGTGATAAATAAATTTCTAGAATCGTATGCAGAATGTCGAGTGTTTATAAATATTAATTTTCTGCATGTTTTTTCCCCGAAAACCTTGGTCAATTCAGTGACTAGCAGGAAGAACTACTTCAACAAGAAATTTTATAAATGGAAAAGCGTTTCGATGGAGAGAGCCACATAAGAATGCTAGAAAATTATTGCTGGGGTCCCAAACGAGAAACAGATGGTTTGTTGAATAAACGTAAGAGGGCTAATAATCATTATACCTTATACCACTATGTGGTTTGGGTATAATGACTTTGTGCTGCTGTTTGTAACTACCAAAAATATTTGACCTAGATCCATCTTTTATTATACATATCGAATCAGAATCACTAACTGATTCGATTTAACGATGTCCGTCCGTCTGTGTGTCCATGTAAACCTTTTAATCAAACTGCAGGTCGCCAATATGAATATATTTGGATGAAGTTTGGTACATAAGCTTCTGTTGACCATAGGATGAACTCTGTTGAAATTGGTGTTATTCTGTCCATGTTCAGACCTAGTCCCCATACAAATGACCCCTATGAAATCCACATAAATTGTCATAAGAAACAAATTATCATATAAATCTTACTCAAATTGGGTTTGTATGTGTTTATTACATCCACTAATGAGTAGTCCAAAAATGATCACTATGGGACAACTCCTTGTCATACGCCCCACATAGAGCTGCTTCCCGATCTTCACTTAAATCTATCAAAAAACAAAAATATTGTACTGATTCTTTTCAAATTTTGTTTGTATATATTTTTGCAAAGTACAAGAGACTTTACCAAACATAGTCAGGATCGGTCCATTTTTGGGCCTAGTCCCCATATAGATATAGCATCCGATATGAACTTTTTCATATCTACAGCCAAAAAAAATTAATAAAAATCCCACCCAAATTTGGTTTATGCTTATTTTCTATGTCCAGTTAGTTGGGCCTATGAGATAGGGTCTCTAAACGCATAGTATAGGGTATCATATAGTCGGTCTAGACCGACTATAATTTTCTTACTTGTTCTTAACTATAACATGTTAACTTACGTTAACTATTTGTATCTATAATATTAAGAGGCTAGGCGATTTCTTGCGACCGATGTTTTGTTCTACCATTTTATCCTGATTTTGAGCAAACGTATATTATTTGAAAGGTATTTCTTTTTAGCCATTTTGCAGATTTACAGATTTTTAAATTTTTCTTGTTTTTTTTGAGTAAATCGCATTTAAGTTGCTACTAACACATACATAAAATTATAATATGCTATGTGTGTTTTATTAAATTTGTTAATGTGTTTGTTAATGAGTTTGTTATCTTCACTCACAATAATAATAAACCATAAAAGAGTTGGTTTGTAAATTGGATAAGTTAAAAAATAAAGCTGCCTAGAAACTGCACTCGAATTTTGAGCGCTGGAATCTGCTAGTAATTATTAATTTTCAAGGTAAATTTTTTCGAACTTAATAGACAACTTCGTACAAGTTTAGTATAGTTAAGAAAACTTTTTGAGCACTCGAGTACTGAAATAAAATTCAATTTGTAAAGAAAATAATAAATTACATTTGCTAAAAAAAAAACATATGTTACGAGTGTTAACAAAGCGGCTATATCTAATTTCGAAAAAACACGCCCGAGAAAGATTTGGAATGTCTAAAGGAATAAAATAAAAAGAAAATTAAATTAAATGATTTGTTTTTTTTTTAATTTATTAATAATGTTTGTAAGTCAAGTGCTTTAAAAGTCTACAATCACAATATTTTTACTTTAAAAAAGTTTAATAACTTTTGCAAATATTTTAATAAATAATATCTTGATTTTTTTTCTATAAAAATTGTGCAAAAAAATGTGCAAAAAAATTGATTTTTATAGAAAAAAATTAAAATAAGAATTTTTGAATTGAAAACTTACCGAATTTCTTGTAGTATACATTTTAAAATTTTGAAATCGGTCTAAAAATTTGTGAATTAAAGATACTAAAGTACTACGGCGTACCCTAAACCAGTTTTTTTTTTCAAAATAAGTCAAAATTTTGAGGATGTTTTAAAATCTTTGAAAACGATTTTTGTTTGGCCTCACCTAGGCCCACCAGGTCGCTTTTCAAGTTATGAGAAAAAGTGTTTTATTTTTTTTGTTAGTGTTTTATTGATGTGTAAAAGAAAATATAACATCTCTTTATTGGCCAAAAAAACCAAAATAATTGCACCATTTTTTTAAAAGGAATTACTGACAATAATTTTCATAAAAATATATGTATATATTTTTTCTTATAGCGTTTATGTTAAATATATGAGCTATTGAGATACGAATCAAACAATGTCAATTTTATGTTCAGAGAAATTTTTTTTTTTTTAATTTTATCTATGAAACAAAGCACTATACCGATTTATCCATCTAATTCGTGTAAAAAATCTTTTGGGAACCTCATTTCAGGGTTAGTAATCGCTGGGAACCAGTTCTTGAGAATATGAGGTGGACAGAACCTTGTAATACATGGAGCAAAACTTTACATAGCATAAACTGATGAACGCGTACTACTAAATAAAAAACAACTTAATTCAATTCACTTTTATTATGTCTCCTTTAGTAACTGCTACTTGTTAACCACCAGGGCATTCTGCATCGGAGTTCACTTCTTCTCAAACATAGCATCATTTTTATAACAGTAAATTTTTTGCTAGTAAATGCAATTTTTATTGTATACTTAAAATTCGTGCTATTAAATTAACAAACTACTATACCCGCCATCTGCACGTGAGGCCACGTACTTTTCACCCCTTAATTAGAGAATATAAGCCATAAATTATTTTACTACTCTGCACCACTCTGTGGTACAGTGTAATATTAGTTTGATGTGTTTTACTCCTAAATTCAACAAATTTCAAACTTAAACAAACAAAACATTATAAATTTGTCACATAAATCCCTTCAGAGCATATTGTAATTGGTAGAAATCAGTTTATTACCATATGAACCAAGTTCCCATGTAAAGATCTTGTTCTCTTGGGTTAAACAATATAACTAAAGAACAATAATTCTTAGTATGAGGTGAATTCCACGTGTGACTTACACGACACGAGGCAAAACTTTTGTCATTTTTGATAAAATTTCTGGTACAATCATAATTTTTTTAATTTTTTCGTTTTAAGAAATAACATCTACACGAACATACGTATTAATTCATGCACTTTGATTTTTGATTTGCGATTACATATTTTTAATTTTAATATAATTAATTAGTTGTGACTTACACGACATCAAATCCATTGATTTCAGGGTAATCAAAGATATTTTAAAAATTCTGTTAAATGTGTAGTCCGATTCCTTTTAAACTGCACCAAAAGTATTTGAGAAATACAAGCAACGACAAAATGGCTTCAACTTAGTGAAATTTTTTTTTATTTTTCACAAAAAATAGTTTTTTCGCGTGACTTACACGCCATACAAATTGTGACTTACACGACACTAAATAATATGAAGAGTTAAAGTTAAAGTTATGAAGTTAAGATTATACAGTTTTTGATTAATTTAATTTTTGGAATTACAAATAAATTTATTTTAGCACTTTAACTCTTTTTTGAAGATGTGCAGTTACATTAAAATGGGTTATTCCAGTTATAAAAGAAAATGTTTTCCGGCTAAATGTTGCTAAATCTGAAGTTGTTGAATATTGTAATTTGTACGGTCCTACAGTTTTAAAATAATGCCACTTTCTCGAGTTTGGGATAGGTAAAACTTTTCTTCCATTAGGGCTCCATTTCTCATCAAGTTTTGCAATCTCATTTTCTATAACCTTGAAACCTTTAAAAGTTATATTGATATTTGGACATATTTGACGGGCCACTTCGGCAAACTCTTCTGCTGTGTTCGGAATAAACTTCCTTGCTCACACAGCTTCCCGAACTCGACGTTTCACTGTCCCCCCTATTCCATCAATAGGGCCTTTTCCATGCGCAGTTGCAGAAAAATGCCATGTTATTGGGATGTGATGTAGAGTCATCAACGACAAAGAAAACTTTTGTTTAAAATGTTTTGCGGTACCATCAGATTGATAATGTATCTCTGCAATAGGTTTATCTGGATTCTTTGCCGCAAATTCTTTTAAAATTGCTGAATTGAATTCTGCTACTGAATATTTGTCGTGATGTGGATAGTCGCTGATTACGACATAAGGTTGCGAAACAACTTGGTCTTCTACTCTGTAGTATAGCATAGATGTGTATAGTGTGAATGAACTGTTGGACCAATATGCAGACTGCATTTCATCTTGATACACATTAGCATAGTTATCGCTAAAATCAATTTGCATAAGAAGAGTTTTAGTTGGTAAACCATCTTTTAAATTCTTGAAATGATTAGCCTGGCTCCTTTTTATATAAACATATTCCAAAAAATATGTCAATTTTGCTTTCAACAATGCCAATACCTCTTTTACTGGTTTTATGAACCTTTCAAGTTTAACATGATTCAGTTCATTTTTTACCCACTGCTTATAGATGACATCAAGCTCTTTATTTTCTTCTTAATAAACTCATATAGAAAATCATACTTCACCAAGTTTTCACACAAGTTACAGGTTTGCATCATGCATTCGAAACTATTATCATCACATACAAGTTTTCTAACAAAATCAGATGTAGAATTCGGTATACCATTTACTGATTCCAAAATCAATTTAATGTTTTCGTGATATATACACAAACACATGTTTGCAGGAGTATCAGCACGCAAAAGTACATTAACAGGTCTTAAGCTACAAAATCTACTAAGTCCAATCTGTACATCTGGATGTTCACTCAAGAACTGTCGGAATGTTTCGCCTAAAGTTAGAAATAAGTATCGCTTTTGAATTTTGGTTTTTACCCCATTCTGACGAATTATGACGAAATCTTTGATTCCTGGAGCTAAACTGGAAATAGAATCATTGTCATAAAAAGCTGTCACGACATTACATTAGGTTAAAATGTGACTTACACGACAAAAGAAAAATAGCCGCAGTTGGTGTAAAATAAAACAAAAATTTTAAGTCTATTTTTTATTTGGAACAACTCAATAAGTAGTGAGAAAATAAATAATGACAAATATTTTTTTACATTTGGTTTGTTTACAAAACGAAAATACTTATAAAAATTGTGACTTACACGACATGTATTTATGGATTTTTGAATGCAATTTTTTTTCACAAGCTTATTATATAAATGTTTAAATTAGAGTTTTTATAGTTACATAAACTTTATATGTTATGAAAGTTTAATATTCATAGGAGGCAAACACCCACTTACCATTTTTTTTTTTTTATGTGAACAAGAATGCATCATCACGAAATTAATGTAGCTTGTTCGCTACTTTGTTAAAATACCGTTATAAACTTTAGAAAACTTATTTTTTTTTATTTTTCAAAAATGAGGAATTCATGATATGAACTTTCGAAAATTGTATCTAGATAATAAAAAATAATAATATGAAAATTTGACTTTGTTGTGTACTTTTGTATGGAATTCACCATGATAAAAACATCTCCCTGCTATTTATTTTAATCTGTTTATAGATACATATAGAAGGTAACATGCCAAATTATTTTCTTCAGTAAATTTTTCGGATATTTAATATTTATTCTGGGGCGGAGCCGAATCCAAAAATCAAATTAATCATTAGAATCTGTACTGCCATTCTTGAGTTATAAATTGTGCAAACAACCCGACTTTGTTTTATATAGAGGGTGTGTGTTTATGCCCGAGAAAACTTGAAATTGTTAAAAATAACACAAAAATTAAATTTTAATCAAAAAATTTTTTTATATCAATACACGGCATTAATACTTGTAATGGTGCGGTGCTGGTGGAACTTACGCTTCCGTTTCCCTGAGCCTTAACGGGTCGCACGTGCTGGCAGGGGGCCTAGCTCGCCGGAAGGGTGGGATCTTGTTAAGACCCAGGGAAACCGCATTACAGATTTCACGTGCGATTTAAAAAAAAAGTCAAAAAAAAAAAAACGGTCTCTAAATGGGTGGATGGCCATACTTGCCTTGGGATTGGGGGACTGGATGTCTGGATGTTATGCCCCTTAAGCCCTCCCTACCATGTTACCTCTACTCCATCTAAATTGGAGGTAACCCACATAAATAAAAAGAAAAATTTGGTTTGGTTTGGTTTTCTACATCGGGTTATATAAAAGTTTTTATTTACCCTTCATTTTAAGGAGTTTTTTTTTTAATTATAATAAATTTTTAGTTTTTGCTATATTTAAGTTTTAGAAAAGTTTTAAATTTTAGAAAAATTTTAATTTTTGGAGAATTTTTAAATTTAGCTTAATTTTATGCGTATTTAAGAAAATTATTTTAATTTATGAAAATTTTAGTTTTAACAAAATATGAATTTTATCACTATTTAATTTTAGCACAATTTATATTTACCATAATTTTTATTTTTAGCCCAATTCATTTTATGTAAATTTTTAATTTTAACAATATATAATTATTAGAAAAAAACCTTTTTTTTTAGAAAATTATTTAATTTTAGGAAAAGTTTAAATTTTAGCAAAATTTGATTATAGGAAAAATTTTAAATTTAGGAAATTTTAAAATTTTAGCAAAATTTATTTTTTTTTATATAAAATTTTAAGTTTAGCTCAATGTTAATTTTAGAAAAATTTTTAAGTATAGCATAATTTTAATTTTAGGAGAATTTTTTAAATTTTAGCAAAATTTTGTTTTAGGAAAATTTTAGCAAAACTTTTATTTTTAACAAAATTTTAATTTTTAGCTAAAGTATTTTACTTATTATAATTTTTAATTTTAGCTTAATTTTATTTTATGTAAATTTTTAATTTTAACAACATATAATTGTTAGAAAAAATTTTTACTTTTAGAAAATGTTACATCTAAAAAAACAAAACAAACATACATACAAATCTCATACTGATGAAACGGGATTCTTGCAAAAAATTTTACATTGCAAAATAAATAACGTTTCGCTTAATGTGACTTGTACATTTTTTGTTAAGTACAGTCGTCACCAAAATAAACGGCCGTCACAAAACAGATGATTTCGATTTCTGTGAAAGGTAGAAATCAACTGAAACGGTCGGATGGGTTTTCAGGGTTTGCCCTTTGTAAATCTTTGCCATGATACGTATACCGAAGGAAAATAATGTTGTCTCTTTTTACCCATGGCTAATGAAACAGTATTGCTTTAATTTTATTGCCTATTAAAATTTTCGGTTTAAAAATCCTTTGTTCGAAGACTAGAAAAAACCAAAGCAGCAGTTTACGCTGTTGGGGTTTTCCAAAACGATGTCCTATTTGGGCCACTTTTTCGAGCACTGCTGACCATGAACAATGTTGGCCTCCATATTCTCAAATATTGCTGGTTTTCAGCATAAATCAGTGACTTCACGTAGCAACACAGAGGTGTTAAATCGCGTCGCCTTGGAGGACAATTGACAAATTTTAATTTCAATAAGTCGATGGTAGCGGTCGCCGTATAGCACTTAGCGCCATCCTGTTGGAACCATCGGATCAATGTCATCCATATTTTCAAGCAAAAAATCATTGTTCATGTTGCTGTGACGATCTCTGTTTTTTGAAGAAATGAGGTCCGTGATGCCACCAGCATGTAAATCACAAGAAATGGTGTATTTTTCTGCATACAATGAGGTCTGTAGGGTCTACTTTAGACTGGAAATTTTGTTTATTAACAAACCCGTAAAGTCGGTAGCGTGGTTCAAGTGTGAATCTATTCGTGATGATTTTCTAGAGTATACTGATCATAAGTGTCGAAAAGTGAGCCAGTAAACACCCTTACGTAAATATTGAGTTTATGTTTAAAGAATGTATTAAAAACAAAAACAATTCTTGTGCAAATTCTATATTTGCTTTCGTTATTTTCTCCATAGTATTATAAATCTCTGAAAAGAGCTTTAGAAATACTTTTTGCATGGTCTTCAAAAAACTTTATTAATTCCTGTCAAGAAATGTTTTAAAAAATTTATTTTACAATAATTTTTGTATGGATTATATCTTAAATTTTCGAAATTAAAATTTTGTGTACAATTGGTTGCGTACTCACAACAATAAAATTATTGATTGATAATGTTGCTATCAAAATTCAAACAAATGTTTTAAGGCGGAAAACAATAACTCATACATAAAATACTGCATCTTCCATTTTCGTTAGGACTGAATTTCCTTCTGTAACGTTACAAATTGTAGAATTTTGATTTTTAGGCATCTCAATTTGTTTTAGAATGTACGAGTATTAAGATAATCATTAGTTTTGTTGAGACAATAATTGTTTCTATTATAGCTTTTTGACATGCCACATAATTTTGTACTTAACTTAATAATATTGTTAGTTTTTTTTTTTTTTTCATTTCATGACATTCAAATTATCACTTTCCATTTAATGATAGTATTATTGTCCACATCAGCACACCTTTTATAAATCCATGTCGATGGAATCGCTTTGCATGGAATTGCATGTTTTATTTTATATCATGTTTTTTAAAATTACAATGCTTTAAATTACCATTTGACGACATTAAACACTAGATAACGATTGTTTTGGTTGTAAAAAAATAGTTTTGTGAAGTATAAAATGTATGGCTTTTTGCTAAATGTTTCTTCTCTTCTTATTTTCGAAGTAAAAACAATATTGAAATATAAAAATATTCTAAAATCTATTTTTGAATTATTGCTATTTAAAGAGTTGTGTTTTTTATACCCGGACAAATACCTGGGGATAGTACTGGACAACAAGTTAACATGGAAGGCACATGTCGACCACATCACTGAGAAAGCCAAGCGAGCTACAATGATAAGCAGAATGGTAGCGGGTAAAACCTGGGGATGTAAACCCAGCATCTTGCACTGGATGTACTCTATGATGGTCCGCCCAATTGTGACCTATGGGGCTATAGCGTGGGCCAAAAGAACATATCTGAAGTCAACTCAAATAGAGTTAAGTAAAATACAAAGATTAGCGTGCATTGGTATTACGGGTGCAATGAGGACTTGCCCAACAGCATCACTGGAAGCACTATTGGACCTAAGCGCACTACATATAGTGGTGCAAAGGAAAGCCCTGGCAACGGCTATCAGAATCAAGGGGGATAAACCCATTACCAGGCTTTACGAAGGGCAATGGAACGGAATAAGTCAACTTAATGACTACTCCCTCCTAGATTACCCCATGGACAGGGTAGAGAAGAAATATGATTTCAGGAAGTACTTTGTTACAAAACTTGGCAATAAGAGAGAATAGAGTTGTTTGAGCACAGCATATTCTCTAAGAAAAGATACAATCAAATGGTACACAGATGGGTAAAAAACCGAAAGTGCCACAGGGGCGGCAGTCTTCGGGCCTAGAACCAAATACTTTGAGTCAATGGGAATATACACAAATATATTCCAAGCAGAAATTTATGCCATCGATAGATGTGCACAAATCAACTTGAACAGGAAGTACAAAAGACGGGACATAACCATACTATCAGATAGTCAAGCTGCCATTCGAGCATTAAGCTCGTATGAAGTAGACTCCAAGTTAGTATGGGACTGTCTACGGAAACTAAATGAGCTAGGTAAACACAGCAAGGTTACCTTTGTTGGGCCCTGGGACATATTGGGATTCAAGGTAATGAGCAAGCTGATAAACTTACCAGAAGGGGAGTTTCCACAAAATTAATAGGGCCGGAACCGTGTTATGGAATGGGAAAAGGAGTATGGGAAGGCGTACTCAGGGAACATGAGAATAATGTTAGGAGGGAACTTTTCTCGAGCCACTTGAGCTTAAGACAATCCAAACTCCTGTTGGGTGGCTACAACAATAAGAGATTTTGGTCGTGCATTGGGTCGCCGAAGAACGGAATTAGTATACTAACCGGGAATTGAACTGGTCACTGAAGGCTCAGGGAAGATCTGTACAGACAGGATAGGAATCATAGAAAACCCCATGTGCAGATTCTGTGATGAGGAAACCGAATCACCAGCGCACATACTTGGGGATTGTGGAGCGTTAATGCATAAAAGAAAAAGCACCTGGGCTCTTTCCAAATAAAGGGTGGTTAAATTTTAAGGGCCGATGTTGAATGTGAACCACACCTAAACGTCAAGTTTTTTTCTGCATTTTATTTGACATTTCTCCATTTCAGTCTAACTCAATTTGAACCATGGAAAGATACACATTCGAGCAACGCGTTAAAGTTATTCAGGCTTATTATGAAAATGGCCGTTCAAATCAAATTGCATATCGTGCACTTCGTGAGTTTTCGGTAAATTTAATCGTCCAAATGTGCGTACAATCGGAAAAATCGTGCGAAAATTCGAGCAAACCGGGTCTGTAGGAGATGTGAAAACATCAGTGCATGATCGTGCAGCTCGTACTGCAGAAAATATTACTGTTTTTCGCGATAGTGTGACTGAAGAGCCGTCCACCTCAACTCGTCGTCATGCCAAACAATTTCACCTCTCAGGCTCGTCGTTGATGAACATTATGCATAAACATTGCATTTACACGCTTACAAGGTGCAATTGTCTCAAGAACTAAAGCCTCTTGACCATTCCAAACGTCGTCAATGGTCAGAATGGTGGCAAGAAATGGCAACAGTGGATGATCAAGAAAATCATCTTCAGTGATGAGGCACATTTTCACCTCAGTGGATTCGTCAATAAGCAGAATTGCCGCATTTGGGCGAATGACAATCCAAGAGTGATTGTGAAAAACCAATGCATCCACAAAGACTGACTGTTTGGTGCGGTTTATGGACTGGCGGCATCATCGGGCCGTATTTTTTTCCAAAATTAGGCCGGTCAGGCAGTTACTGTGAATGGTGTTCGCATAGTGAGATCATAACGAACTTTTTATGGCCCGAAGTAGAAGATATGGATGTGCACGATATGTGGTTTCAACAAGACGGTGGCACTTGCCACACAGCTAACGAAACAATGGCTCTTTTACGCGACAAATTCAATGGCCGTGTTATCTCACGATGTCAATTGGCCGCCAAGATTCTGTGATTTGACACCGTTGGACTTCTTTCTTTGGGGTTATTTGAAAGAAATGGTGTACGTCGATAAGCTAGCAACAATTCAAGAGCTAAAGGATGAGATAATTCGGCACATTAACGGCATAAAACCTCAATTATGCCTCAGCGTCATCGAAAATTTGGACCATCGGATGGAGGTATGCCGCCGAGGTCGCGGCGGCCATTTGGCGATATTTTGTTCCATACATAATTGAACCATACCATATTATCATAATAAAAAGAAATGACAATAATTTCTAAATAATATGTGTTTTATTCAAAATCAACATCGGCCCTTAAAATTTAACCACCCTTTACTAGGTAGCGACATAAAACTACTGGAACCAACCAACATCCTCGAATTCCTGAGGGCCTTAGAGTTGGATGAGATTTTATAGGGACAACCTAATAGCAGAGGGCAGTACAATAGATCACCGGCAGTACTTCTAATACCTCCTTATACAATACAATACAATACCCTGAGACCACTATGTAGAGCAATGATTCCCAAATGGTGGTCCGCGGACCCCCAGGGGTCCGAGGAGGCCTTTTAGGGGGTCCGCGAACTGTTCTAGCAAACTTAACTTTTAAAACGAAATATAAAAAAAAAGAAATTAACAGCACTCTTGATAAAGATACCCAACCCATTAAAATAATTTTAAAAAAATAATTAATTTCATAAAATTATGATAAAAAATTTATTTGTAAAATTTAAATATTTATATTTTAAGCATATAAGTAATTTAAATAAAATACTACATCTCTTGCAATAAAAAGAGTTCTTGATAATTGTGTACTAAAATTGATAACGTACCTCTCGATCAACACTGATATCACATATACCATGTTTACTATCACTAGATAAATCAGCTGATTTTGTTTTTATTTTCATTTCATATTTATTGTCGTTAGTCGTGTGTGTGTTTTTTAACTAGTATTAAATTCCAAAATATGTCAAAAAAAGAAAATATGACGAAAGTTTTATGAATTTCAGATTTACATTTGTAAAAAATAATTGCCTCAAAATAATTGCCTCAAAACCCTTTCCAATGATGGTATGAAACCAGCAAAATTAGAGAGGCATCTAATTGCAAACCACCCACAATTTAAAGATAAAAATGCAGATTTTTTTGCTTTAAAATCAGATCACTGAATAAAGTAAGATTGGATTCCACAGGTGATTTATATGTTGAACAGGAAAGGGCTATGGCAGCTTCCTATAAAATAGCAATGATAATTGCTAAAAACAAAAATCCACGATTGGAGAAGACTTGATCACACCTTGTATTGCCGAAGTTGGTAACGTAATGCTTGATACAGCCAATAAAGATAAGCTGATGAAAGTAGCTCTGTCAAATAACATGTCAAAAGAAGAATTAATGATATGGTACAAAATATTAAGCAGCACTTATTAGAAAAAATTAAGAATTCACCATTCACTGCTCTTCAATGTGATGAAGCTACAGACGTTTCTTATTCCAGCCTACTTTTATTTTATTACAGATTTATTGCAGAAAATGAATTTTGTGAAGAGCTTTTATTTATGAAAGCGCTGCATAAACATCAAAAGGAACTGATATTTTTCAAACCATTTCTGATTTTCTAATGGAAAACAATATTCCCTGGAATAAAGTAGTGGGAATATGCACTGATGGTGCACCGTCAATGATTGGTTCTCGATCTGGGTTTTTAAAATTAGCCAAAGATATGAATAAAGATATGATCGTGTTACACTGCATAACTCATCGACAATCACTTGCTGCTAAAACACTTCCAGATGAACTGAAAAGTGCTCTGCAAACTGCAATAGATGTCGTTAATTTTGTTAAGACCAGTGCATTGAGAACTAGAATTTTTGGAGTGTTATGTCAAGATCTCAATGCAGAGCAAATAAAATTATTTTGCCACACAGAGGTGCGTTGGCTTTCAAAAGGAAATATGCTGAAAAGGTTGTTTGAATTAAAGATTGAGGTTGAAGTTTTTCTTTTGAAAGAAAAAAGTGGCAATCTTTATGAAAGATATACGGATGCAACATTTATTTTTTATTGCGCTTACATTACTGATTTTTTTGAAGCATTAAACAACCTTAACTTAAGATTACAAGGCAATAAAATGAATATTTTAATAGCACATCCAGAGAAAAAGTGACCACATTCGTATACAAAATGACCACATTCGTTGTCAATAGTCCGCCAACCACGTTTGTGGTCAAATAGTACACGCCGTTGTCACTTCAACAACGAATAATTGACAATGATTTCGTTGTTAAACTAACCACAAATGTGTACAAATTGACACCGACATGGTGCCGAAGTGACAACGTGTCGGCGTTAAATTGACACCCTACCGGTGTCGACGTGGCACCGTGCCGTTATTAAATTGACACCCTACCGGTGTCGATTTGACACCGTTAGTGTTTGATTTAAAATTTCCGGTCCTTTCCCATTCCGTTCCCAACCTACACGTTCCCAATCTACTTTAGTAATAAAAAACTATTAAACTGTATTATAATTCTGTTTTATAAACATATTTTATTCACAGAATGTATTTATTTAAATTTAAGGTACAAAAACTTAAATTAACTTAATTCTAAAATAAATTTTTCCATTGTTCATAGGATATAAATGAAATGGAGGAGTTATAAATTCTAAAATTGGTATTAAATAAGTAGTAGTATTGTTTAAAGAACCAATTTCATAAGATTGCAAATGAAAATCAAAATTTTTAATGTTGATTACACGAAATAAACATTTTCATTTTGAATAATAAAATTTTTAATTTTGAAAAGTTCAATTGACGGTGTGTTGGTAGCTAAGTAATAATTTGCTTTATACAAAGTTCCTTTAAAGACAGTATCATTAGAAACTTTGCAGTTCTGTAAATTTAAATTTTGATTATTGTTTTTGAAACAATACTCTTTTTTTATTAAATTTACAGTCTTATATGAATTTAAACTAAAAATAGGTTCTAAATTATCTTCATGATTTAGCAAAAAGTTCGAAAATTTAAATCCAGCCTTTATAGTTATAGAATGACATGGCTTTACTCTTGATGTAGTGTTACTTAAATAAATTTTAGCATCTTTATGCTTAGCTTCAAATCTCATACACCAGAGATATCTAAGAGGCCCACATTTTCTAATAGCAGTTGGGTAATGGACAAGAAAATGATGTATTGGTTTTAATGAACCATACAAATTTGAATAAAGTAAATGTTGTTTGTTAATTAATTCTTCCAATTTAATTAAATCGTCTTCTATATAACTTGGTTTTAAAAGTAAATCAATAATTTATAGTAAAATAATGAAGACTTCCCAATGAGGGTTATCATGAGGAACTAAATCGCCGATCATTAATGGCAAGAAATGAATAAAACAAATAGTTTCACTAGCAGTAATCCTTAAATTATATTTTTTTAATCTGTCAAAGGTTAATGGTACAGAATTGTTCCCGACTTCAATTTCTCCAAACTGAAATAAAGTCTTTCTGCAGTTAATATTGTCTAAAGTAATAATATTATCATTAATTAATGCAAGTAATACATTACACACATCGTAAACACAAACGCCTTCGAATATGTCATGCATAATATCAAAGCAAAAATTTTCTGTGACATGGAAATTTGGAATAGACTCAAAAATGCAATTGTTTTTAATTCCCGTTTCCTGAAAATTATTATCTAATAAATTTTGTTTATAATTTCTTTCATTCCTCAAACAATCTGAAATTTCACTTGTATCACATTGCATTTGGGATTTGGTTCTTGTGCAGACACGACAATATCTTTTAGAATTAAATGATTGAACAAACCCTAAAATACTATTAACTGCTAGATTATGCCCAACAATTAAACCTAGAATAAAATGTACTTTATGCACTTTCCCATTAGTTGTAATTTCAATTCCATCTTCTAATTTTTTTAAGTTTTCTACTAAGTGATGAAGTGCTTTTTCATTACCGTGAATTTTTAAATCTGTAGACGATATAAAAGCTACCGTGAATATGTATTCCAATTTAGATAATAAATATTGAGGCATTGAGGGAAAATTAATGTAGAAACCGCACATGGAAAAGGTATGGCTACCAAGAGAATTATTTATTTGAAAATCGTCAAGATGAAGAATATAGGGAATAATTGTATCAAAATTGTATTTCAATACTTTTGTTTTAAACAACTGCCCGCTCGTAAAATTTTGTAAAATATTTGAATCAAGGAATTTTTGAGTATTTTCTAGTGTGAAATGTAAAAGATTTGGAATTTTAAAAATGTCCTCAAGCATGAAATGCAATGGCATTATGTAAATGTTTGATAATTTCGGTGCTAAAGTGGGATTTCCGTTAATAACAATTTCGGAAATCTGGTTGTTAATTGTAAAAATTGTTGGTGCCTCATATAAGTTAAGTTCTTTTAATATTTTTATAAATCTGTATTAAGATTTAATTTCTACAAATGGATTTTTGCAAAAGTTCAATATGCACTTAAAATCTTCACGAATTGGATTATTATTATTATCTAATTTGTTTTCTATTGTAGCTGATATGGATGAAAGTAATGCGGTAACTGAATTTTGTATTTCCAAAACTTTATTTCTAGGCATATAGTTTTCTTGATATAATTGCAAAGATAGACTCAAAACTTGTTTTTTCAAAATTTCTAATTCATTTTCTGTTTTTTTTTGCTATCAATAAAAGTTTCAATGTTTGACTGGGGCCTGTTTACAACAGATGGTAAAAATATAATATCAATTGCAGGTGGATTTACAGTTAATGTGTTAGTATTTGCAGTAACTGAATGCTGTTTCTCTAAATGTTTTCGGAATGAAAAAAATGTAGTAAATGTCTGGTTACAATTATTCTGTACACATTGAACTTTTAACAGTTTAGTTGATATTAAATGGTCTAATTTTAAATGGACTATTAGAATATTTGCTTTTTCAAATTGTTTACGGCAACGGAAACAAATATACATATTAATATTAGATCTTAATTATTAGTACCAAAATTAATAAGGGATGTTATGTTAGCTGACTTTGTATCATATGAAGTATCAATTTCGTAAAAAAATTTTTGAATAAAAATCCATGTTGTTGGTTGTTAAAAAATATGTAAAAACCTTTTAAATTCGTATCGGACAAGCCTTCTACAATTATAAAGGGCTGGATAGTTAAACGTTAAACCGGCATAGTAATATTTTTCTATGACTGCATTAATTTGGCATTTGTAATCATTTATAGTCGCCAAACGCAAGACAAAGCTTTCCTGTGAATCGGCTATTGTTACCTTTTTTCTAAGCTTAGCACCTCCGCCTTTAAATCTAGCTGGTGATGGTAAAACCGCATTAAGCAATATGGTGTATATATAGTCTTGTGCATCTATGAAACATGTAAAATAAAAAGGTAAATTACATTTATAAAACAGCCAATATAATTGAATAATTACCTATACTGGTCGCCGACTGAACATTTGTAAACAGATTTTTACAATATTCATTATGGATGTTTTTTTCGTAGTAGTTTCGAATCGTCTCTTTAAATTTGTCCCATTTAGAAAGTAACAAATGTCCTTTTAATGGATACATTATATCAAAATCAATATTGATCTAAAAGAAATTGAAATTAGCAAAAACATATGTAAAACATTTTAATATCCAGCAATTCCGATGCTCTTGAATCCGACAATTTTGGCCACTCTTGTAGAAACTCAACACTTTTAAATTTTTGTAAATCTTTTTGGCGTATATTGAAAGATCTTTTCCATTTCTCACAAACTGCTCCCCAATCGTCGCATTCTCTAATTAAAGAAGTTTTCAGTGCAACAGCAACTGATTCATCGATTTCAACAAGATCTTTGTCAGGAGATTGCAAGGACGCAGGACTTCCAATGCTGCTACTGGTTGGTAATGAGTCCAAAAGCTTTCTTTTTTTTAAGGTCTTGTTTCTATACTTTGCATACAGCTTTCCGCTTGCATTGTTTTTTCCTTTTCGTGAAATGTAATAGTAATCCTGAAATTTAAATTTTAACTATTTCAGGAAAAAAATTATTTGTTTTTTATTTAAAGTTTTGAATTCATGTTAATAAAACATTACCTTCATTTCGGTTTCAAATGGGATAACTGAACAAATTTCATCCAACAGACGGTTATAGTCTTGTGTGCACAGCACAATATTTCTACTTAAAATGTCTTCAATAATGACATTAATAAGGTCATCTCTGTGGTCAGATGTCAATTTATTGTTTTCACTTGCATATTCAAGCACTGCCTTCCCTTTTGAAGTCTCACTTAGCAATGTCTTCAAGACCTAAATTAAATTATAATGCTAAGATGTCTTACATAGAACCGATTTAATTTTTCTTACCTTTGACAAAACTCCGCAGTTTTTAGAACAATGTGACACCGGTGTGTTGGTGGTATTTTCATTACGTTTCCACCATTCCTCCATTTTGGATGGTACTGACATTGTCTCTTCATCAATTCCTAACTATAAATTCAAACAAACATTAACAAGCCATTGTGTCATCAGAGTCGTAGCACTATATTACCTCCTTTTTTTTCCAAGCAAAAAGTTTTTCCCTGAACTCCACACGTAGCCCTAGATGCGGCAGTGTCTCATTTATATCTTCTTTTTTTAAATAGGGCAAGCTTCTAAATGTTACTTGTGATGCTATAATAAACAAAAATATATGTTTCTTACTTTATATTGTACATTGTTTTTTCATCCATTTATTTACTTACATTTTAAATATCGAAAAATTGATTCCATGTTTATGGTTTTTAAAAACTGTTTTAGTTGCACATCGTCACTGTCTTCAACGTAATCATTTGATGAAAAGCACGAATCGCTGAGAACTACAATTTCACCATTTATTTCTAATAAATCACCAACTAAATTAAGGTCCTCAGATAATTGAATTTCTTGGCTTTGTTCCATTTTATTATTTATATTTTAAATAATGCTGCTAAACACACTGACTAAAACCAAAACAATGAAAAATTCATAAAATTTCGGCGTTGTAAGAGTATTTGACAACGTTACGTTGTCAATTTGAACACGCTCGTTGTCAAGTTGTAAACATATGTTGTCAAAAACTAAATATTTCGGCGTTAGCAGCGATTTTGACAACATAGCGTTGTCGATTCGAACACGCTCGTTAAAAATTTGACACCGGGCGTTGTCAAATAAATTGACAACGTTGGGGTGTAATATTGACCACAACCGTTGTTGATTTTGCAACGTCATTTTTCCCTGAGTGCATTTGATTCAATTAATGCTTTTATGTCTAAAATTTTACTGTGGAAAAGTAGAGTTCGATACTTGATCTCGTAGAGTACGGTCGTCTCTTACTTAGTAGCGGATAGTTGTTTAAAAAAAGAAATCAACGTTTAAAAGTTCAAAACAATAACACTTTTATTTTGCATAATATCGGTATTTGTTCTTATTGAACTCGTGTACGAGCCGATTTGCAAAAAAACACTTGCTGGGCTAGCAATACACAAATGGCCCCGGGGGCCAAATCTCATAATCTAGATTTGAAAAAATCGAATATGAAGAGAACAAAAAGATCAGTGAATATTCCAGTTAGTATGTTAACTAACTTACCTACAACATCAAAAAATCGATTTAGTGAACTAGCTAAACTTAATGATATGGAATTGGATACAACAGTATCCAACATAACTGAAGTAAAAATAGTAAAACCTCCACCATTGGTAGTCGATGCCAAAATAAACTTAAGTGATCTCCAAACACTATTAGGTAAGGATTCAATCTACAAACGTACGTCCATTGGAACTAAGGTGTTTCCTCCAAATACCGACTCATTCGAAAAATGCAAAAATATTTTATTGAACAGAAAAATTGAATTCCATACCTTTAACTCGAAAGAGAATCGCCTTTACACTATATTCCTGTATGGTCTTCCTAAACTTAGCATTGATGATATCAAAAAAGATATTCAAGAATATAATTTAACACCTTCATCTATTATGGAAGTGAACACAAAATTCAGTTCAGTAAATAATGCTGTATATAAGATACAATTTGCTAGAAAAAATTTCAATCCAAAATCACTAAACAATGTGTCTTCAATATGCAATATTATAGTATCTTGGAAAAAATATAAACCAAGAAAAAATGACAATCCAACTCAATGTTGGAATTGCCTTATGTATGGCCACGGAAGTGAACACTGTAATCGCCTTCCAGCATGTATGATATGTGCCAACCAGCACCACACTAAAGATTGCCCACTTCAGAATCAAGATAAAATACCTGCAGTATTTTCTTGTTTCAATTGTAAAAAGCATGGCAAAGAACGAACAAATCACTCTGCAAATGACAATAGTTGCCCTTTTCGATCACTTTATTTAGAGACAAGAGCTAAAGCAACAAGAAAAAATACACGAAACTACAACAACAATAAACAAAGTTCACCACAGTACTTTAATAATGATATCCATATAAACAACCCCAACAACAACACTAATCGTAATACCCTCTCATATGCCAATTGCGTGAGAGGAAACAATGATCTCTTTAACATAGATGAACTATTTAATATTTTTACAACAGCATTAAGCGATCTACAAAAATGCACAACCAAAGTACAACAAATACAAGTTGTAATGTCAATGGTTAAATATGCATATGGTTAATATTAATAACAATGACTTAAAAATTCTTCACTGGAATGCGAATGGCATTACTACCTTTTCACATTTACTTCAATTTGAAACGTTAATGGAAAGAGAGGATATTCATATAGCCTCTTTAAATGAAACTCATCTAAATGAAAAGCATAAAACTTATTTTAAAAATTTTGTAATACACCGTAACGATAGACAAGATTCAAGAGGGGGTGGCGTAGCTCTAATTGTACGCAGGTCAGTCCAGCACAAAGTTCGTCCGATTATAAACACACTCGGAATAGAAAATCTTGCAATCGAAATAAAAGTAAATAACAGAAAACTAATTATTTGCACTACGTATTCACCGAAATATAAAAATAGCTTTGCAAATGACATAATAAAACTAACTTCATTTAATGACGATTACATTGTACTAGGTGATTTTAATGCAAGACATTCTGCATGGCATTACATCACTAACAATACTGCAGGCAACGTATTGTTTCAACTTGAACAGTCAAATAACTTTTTTATAAATTACCCCAACAGTCCAACTTTTTATCCGTCACAAAGAAATAGAAATGCTTCAATTATCGACTTAGTTTTAAGCAATAGCTCATTAAATATTAATACGGATGTATTCGAATATGAAATTCCATCTGATCACAGACCCATTATTTGCAAAATTGAAAATTCAACTGTTAGTGAAATAGATATGAGGCACTATGACTACAAACTTACAAACTGGTTGGCGTTCAGAAATATAATTAACAACAAAATCACCATTAACACAACCTCATATAACTCCAAAAATTCAATTGATTCAGAGATAAGCAAATTTGTTAATATTGTACTAGAAGCTCGAAACGACTGCGCTCCATTATTACAGCCTTATGGCAAGTCAGTCTTGCCAGTAAATATTGTAAATTTAATAAAAACTAGAAAAACGTTTAAAAGAAGAAGTCAACGGGCATTGAACCCATTGGATGCAAACTGGTATGATCAATGCGTTAAACTGCTGACTAAAATTATCAACAAAGATATAGATACTCATCGTAACGAAAAATGGAAAAAGTTGCTATCAAAATTGAAGCCTGGAGATAAATCGTTTTGGAAAATTAGCCGATGTTTAAGAGGTAAACAAAAGAGTAAAATTCCACATCTCACAACGGGAAATATAAAAATTAACACTGATAAAGAAAAGGCAGAACTATTAGCCAACACTTTTTATGCATCTAACAGTCTTACGTCTACATATAAACACTCTATCGATAAAACCGTTAACTCTGAGGTAAATACATTCAAATCCACAGATGCCTATTCTGAAAATATAACATTGATATCACATAATGAGTTAAATTGCTCAATTTCTACTCTCAAAACTTCGAAATCTCCTGGGCTGGATGATGTTTCCAACATTTTAATAAAAAAATTACCTCCTAAGGCAGTAAAATTATTATTAATCATTTTTAACAGCTGTTTAAAAATCAATTACTTTCCAAAACATTTTAAAGAGGCGAAAATCATTGCTCTTTCGAAACCAAATAAGCCTAAGCACAGTCCACATAGTTACAGGCCAATAAGCTTATTAAGTAACCTTGGCAAACTATTTGAGAAATGTATTCAAAATCGAATTTACAGTACTATTGAAAATACATCAATATTGGCAAATGAACAATTTGGATTTAAAAAACAACATAGCGCAGTACACCAAATAAACCGTATCACAAATATAATAAAGCACAACAAACGAATTAGAAAATCTACAGGCTTAATAGTTCTGGACGTAGAAAAGGCATTTGATACTGTTTGGCACAACGGTCTTGTTTATAAATTGCTCCAAGCTAATATACCAAAACAAATTACTGCTGGCCTACCACAAGGTTCAATACTATCGCCATTATTGTATTCAATTTATACATCGGATTTTTCTCCCCCCTCGTACATGAAAGTTGCTTACTATGCTGATGATACGTCTCTCATAACGTCTAGTAAACTCACTAAAGCATTGATGAAGAAAATGGAAAAAGGATTTTCTGCATGTAGCAAATACTTTTATAAATGGAAAATAAAAATAAACCCTATTAAAACTCAGGCTATTATATTCCCTTACAACAACTCTCCCAAACGATTACCAAGTCGCCAGTTAAGTTTCCAAAATCAGAACCTGACAATTAAAAACGACGTCAAATATCTTGGTGTTTGCCTCGATAAGAAACTTAACTTTGCAAAACACATCAGTCAAATCTGTATTAAATCCATGAAAACTATCAGAGCCTTGTGGCCAATCCTTAATAAACGTTCAACCCTTAACCTTAAGAACAAAAACTTAATATTCAAAAGTGTGATTCGACCAACTTTGACTTATGCTAGTCCCATCTGGTACAATGCAGCAAAAACACATTTGAAAAAACTACAAATCATTCAAAATAAATGTCTCAAAATCATACACAACAAAAATTGGAGATATTCAACTCAACTTTTGCACAACGAAACTGGATATGAACTAATTTTCAACTTCATAAAAAAACTTAACAATAAATACCATGAATCCATCCAAAATTCTCCTTATCAACTAATAAGGGAATGCATACCATTGGCTTAATAGCAGCTCGGAAATACAAATTATTAAATTGAAAATGACGTGTATCTGGTATTATCGTTAGATAATTTCATTGTATACTCGTATATTCTCTAATATATTTAAACTTATTTTTCCTTCAATATAAAGGTTTTTCCTATTTTCCTTTGAATAATATTATAATTAAACAATTAATATCAAGATCTTTTGTTATTAGAATTATTCGTTGTAGTATCTATAGATAAAATCTCGAAAATTGTAAATTTATATGCTAAGTATAAGATGTAAATAAAGATGAATTTATAAATAAAAAAAAAAATAAAAAAAAAAAAAATACTGTGGAAAAGTCGTCTTCAAACAGCTACGTCGAAATATTTATCTTTTCCGCTTCTTAATGATATCATGGATTCTTGCGATATCCAAAATATAAATTTAAGAAGTGTAATTACAAAACAGATACGCTGCATGATGAATTCACCAGATATTTTCCAGAATTCCAAACGGAATCTTGGCAAATTAATTTACTTCGCAATCCTTTTAATGTGACTATTGGTGGCATACCCGATGCCTTTCAAGAAGAATTAATAGAGCTAAAGTGCAACTCATGTGCAAAAAATGACTTTGGTTCTATGGAAATAGAGACATTCTGGCTGAAATATTACAAAGTGTATACGCATGTTGAATCCATATCATTGAAACTTTTAATTCAGTTTTCAACAACATATTTATGTGAAACCAGCTTTTCTGCCCTTTTATGCATTAAAAATAACTACCGCTCACGTTTGGATGTTGAAGGCGATATTAGATGTGCGCTATCCAAAATATCTCCAAACATTACACACCTTGTCAAGCAAAAGAATTGTATCAGACTTTAAAAATATAAAACTTATTATACGGTATTTTAAATTATATTTTATTTTTAGTAGACTTTTATGCTTGTATTAGATAAAAATGTATTTTGTGTTTCAAAAAAAAATTTTGAAGTGACATTTTATGTTTCAACTGATTACAAATGTGATCTCATGTATTTATTATTTTAGTTATTATTTCTATAACGATGGCTTAATATAAAGAGGCCCTAACTCGATTTTTTTTTTTACTTGAAAGGAGAAGGAAAAGACTTAATAAAATCCGTAAATTTTTAGATACAAAAAAAGTTTTAATGCAATTTTTAATAAAAAGAGGCAACACATTTTTGGAAATTGTATATAACTTTTTTTGTATCTAAAATTTTACGGAATTTAATAAGTTTTTTCCTATTCCTGTCAAGTAACAAAAAATCGAGTTAGGGCCTTTTTACATTAAGGCATCGATATATTTTAGTTTTTCTTAAATATTCCTGAAATGGGATACATCCATTTATTTTGAAATGTTTTGTTCTTTTTGAATAAGTGCCTTTTCGAACTTTAAAAGTTTCTGTTATTTTTATTTATTTTTGAATTATAAATCTTTTTTATTTGTTAATTTAAAGTGATTTTTTTTTACAAAACATTTTTTTTAATTTTTTTTTTTAGTTTTTAACGTTTTTTAATAATAAACATATTTTTTTTTCATTATTTTCACATTTGTTTTATTAATTTTTTAAAATAAAAATATTTGGGGGTCCGCGAGCTTGTAAAAATGTCTCAAGGGGTCCGTGAAGCAAATTAGGGTGGGAACCTATGATGTAGAGGGTATATATCAGTTTGACATTCCGCATTGATTATTAATACTTATAATAAGTTGAATCAATATAACGATATCCGTCTGTCCGTCTGTTCCTGGGTAAAATTAAAATATTGTTTGTCGTTATTTCGAACAGCTTGGTATATAACATGGGAAGATTCGGGCATCATTGTGCCATGAGATAACCTAAACTCTGGAGACACCTCTAAAGATGCTAACAATACAGTGTATTTGTTGTAATAGTTTAGGCGATACATATTACTTCCTACATAATATGTTGGAAGCACAGCATACAAAAATAAAACATAAATGGTGAACATATCGTACCCTAAATACAAAAGGGTGCGACTAAAAATTTTTTAAATTTTCAGGAGAGGCAAAAAACTGTCTATGTAAAAATGTGTGCAATATTTTAAAGAAATTTAGTTCCACTATGAAAAAAGTCCTTTTCGAAGAAGGCTTTTCTATATTCTTTTTTGTAATTTTGGGTTCTGTTTGTAGAAATAAAACAATATTTTGAGTTAACTGATTTTTAACTGATTTTTTCGTTTGACTAGTGATACAAAGTCAGTTGTGCCACTTAAAATAATAAAGAACTTTAATTTATTAAGTTTCCTATTCGCCAAATGAATAGCAAAAAAAAATATAGAATAATAAAAAGTATATTTTTATGGAAATGTAGGATTTATTCATGCAATTACTACAAAATACATATTAAATATAGCCCATTTTATAACGGAAAATTTTTAGGGTATCAAAAAATTTAACGCTCTTGCTTGATTATACACAATAAGTTGTCGCATAGTCGGTCTAGACCGACTATCATTTTCTAACTGTTTTTTCTTTTAATTAATAGCAGTGGCCATCTAAAAAAGTTATTATACCCTCCACCCCAGTGTGCAGAGGGTATATATAAGTTTGTCATTCCGTTTGTAATAATAAGAAAAAAAAAATTCTGGATTCCATAAAATATACATATTTGTGATCCTTATAACAAGCCGAGTTGATAAAGCGATGTCCGTCTGTCCATCTGTGGAAATCGCGATGACAACTTCAATCGGGCAGCTAGGGTGCTCGTTTGCATAAAAAATGATTTAGTGCCTTTCTGAAAACTTTATTACTTAAAATCGTCTAAATGGATTGAATAGGGCCCGAGATCTGAATGAAGAACTAAAAAAGTCTTGAAAAAATATGATTTTCTAAGTTGTTCTTGCCGCGATCACGGCCTCAATAGGACAGCTAGGGTAATCATTTTTATTGAGAGTGATTCACCAAGATCATGGGAAGTTTTCTGTTTCAAAAATCATTAAAATCGATCAGGTCCAGGGAAATCTCTGAAAAATTAAAAAAAATAAAAAATACAATGTTGGTATATTGTTCTTGTTGTTATTCTAAATGTTGTATTGTTGTAATAGCTGGACTTGTTGTTTTTTGTGGTCGTGTGGCAATAATATTATAAAAACTAACCCTTTGTAAATTTTTTTTATCAACTCTGGTAGAACAATTTTAAAGTTTTTATTGTTTTGGCATCACTAAAAAAAATTTTTAGATCATTTACGTCATCACCACGAGCCTGGCGGCAAAGTTTCAGATCAATTGGGTCACGGAAAAGCGGTTAAAAATCAATCCAAAATTTTGTCGACAAGCAGAGATGCAGACACTACGAGTTAATATAAAGGGAGTAAAAATTCACCAACATCTAAAGTAAATCATGTTACACTACCAAGTTGTTAATAAAAAAAAGCTTTGTAAATTTACCAAACAAAATTTTATGTATTAATTTATTTAAAGAAAAACAGGAAAATAACTTTTGATGTAGTATTTTTTGTGTGTAATATTTACATATATGTACATACATATACATATATATTAAACAACAAAATAATATACACATATTCTATACATGTATATTCATAATAATCGGTATATTATTTTGCTTATATGAAATTCTCCAATATGTATTTTGTTTTAGGGAAAATACATTTTGTCTAAATTCATTAATTTAGACAAATAAAATATTGATATAAATAAAAAAATGAATTAACCGAAATTGAATTTAAAAAAAATAATAATTGTAATATTGATATTAAAACAAAATAATAATTGTTCCTTATACTCAACATAACACTTATCGTAAGCTAATGTATTTGAATTTGCACATTAATTTCTTGTAACGAGTAACCAAACCCTATTGTGAATTGCATTAATTTATCATAAAAGTATCGTAAGCTAAAATTGCCCTATGATGTATCGTAAGCTAAAATTACCCATTGTAATAAGCTGTAATTATACTAAACCTTTTTTACATTATTCACTTACTCTGCAGCTTTCACACAATAAGGTGAGCGTACAACCTCTAAAAACCATCTCGTGGTTTTCCCATACAATTTTTGTATTAAATAAAAAATACATATACATATCTTAAACTTCTCTATTTTCTTAGTTTTTTCACTTGCAAAAAATCGGTTATAATTTCTCCATCTCGCGAGAAATTATACACTGACACAAGACGATCTCTCACAGGTTAATCTATAGGTTCCCAAACCTTACCGCCCTGTTCGTCATTTGAACCATCACAGAACGTACTACCAAAGGTTAACCCCGGAGAAGTCTTTACACATTTCTTTTGTATTAACGAACATTGTGTTCTTCATTTTTCTCAATGTTGCTATGCCACAGTAGATGGCGTCGCAATTTTTTTCTAATTAGCTTTCCAATCGTTATTTCTATTTTAACATGAATGTCAACATTTTCAATTACAATATTAAGGGTATACACAGGGCTGGTATTTTATTTCATACGTTTTTCCATTATCCTTTTACAAATATGACCATAAGTTTGGCATATTAACTTTTTGTTGTGTTTTCAAAACAGTTGTATTATTATTCTGCTCTACCTACAAAATATCTGATTGCGATTACATATAATTTTTAAAAATTGTTTATAATTACTAAAGCATTACTATTGACATAAATACAAAATTGCACCTTTTAAATTTTCCATACAAATTTTTAGAAAATATCAATTCTAAAAATTGGAATTCAGATTTCCAATTATAAATTAGAAAATATCAATTGAACTTCAGAGAATCATATTAAAATGTCGAATTTGAATTTTTAAAATATAAATTGTATTCCTTAAACACAAATCGAAATTCAGAAAACACCAAATATGTTTACATTTAAAAAATCAACTAAAATTAAAAAAAAATATTGCGAATAGCATTTCAGGATAAGAAAATATTAATTTAAATTCAATGAAGTTTAGAAAACCTCAAATGATATTTAAGTATTGCTAACATAAAAATTGTTACATAACTTAAGCGCAATTTGATGAGAATGTTATCTATATATTATTTTTCACAATTTTTTTGGATGAAAATTTTAAGTTTGTCAGAAAATAAAGATAACAAATTATTTTATTTAAAATTTTTACTTCAAAATTTGACTTCATGGTAGGCAAGGTAAAACCCAAAATATTGAAGTTCGACAATAATTCCCAGATAGTGGTATTTGAGTCAATAAATGACAATATATTTTTTTAACATAATTTAACTCAAAATCAAAAGTTGGCATCACTGGGTTAGATTTTGTATTGTATTGTGTAAATAGCGAAAACTTCCTTTTAGTATGTAAAAAAAAAATTATTTTCCAAATATGGCAATATTTTAACAAAAAAAAAATTGAGAGCTTGTTTTTGGTTATTATTTTGTTACTCGATCCGACCTATACGGCCGCAATGAAGAATTATTTGGCCAGTTAAAAAAAATATACAACCATCTCCAATTAGCACGATTTAATGCGTATAGCCACCCTACACAACCATTACCTTCGCAATGGAGGTTAGAGTGAGCTATTTAATTAGCAAAAACTACATTAAACGAGAAGTTATGTCATATAACCGGAAACGCATGCCGATCAGTAACCACGATGACCAAAAAGCAAACACCGAAATGTGTTTTCTTTTATCCGAAATAATAGAAAAGATGAAAACGATCTTTCCTCGCTGGAGCACGAATTACAAAGAGAGAGACCTCTATATACCAACTCTTGGAATAAATAAAAATCCAAATCAAACCAAAGAATTTGCTGAAATAATTTGGAATTAAGTTTAACAAATTGTTTACTTTTTCAAATATTTTGTTTACATTTATTATCAATACTCAAACCGAGGTGGAGGGTATCAAAGATTCGTCACAGCAAAATTTAACACTCTTACTGGTTTTTGTTTATATTGGTAAAATAGACCAGCATGAACAACAAATTCAATTACTGCAACTTTAATTTCTAGGTTCAGTTTTAAAAGAAATTATCAGAAGTTCTATTAAAAAAAACCAAAATCAAATCAAAGCGACGATAAAGTCTTTATTGAATTGCAAATCATTTTATTTTTCTTTACGATTTTCTAAACATTTGTAAATAACATTTGATGTACAATCACTCAATTATTGTTTTGAACTTGACATTGACCTTGCACGGTAGGCTTACATAAAATAATAAAACTCATTATTATCCATTGGTATTATTTATAATGAAATGCACATTTTACTTGTGTTTGAAATTGTTTCAACTTTTTACGCTGCCGTTGATTTATTAAAGCTTCCGCCAATTAAGACAGCTCTTTATAAACACTTGTCGTTTCGCGTGCATCATAAAAGGTTACATACGATTCAACGATTCAACAAAACAAAGCTATAATTTAGATGACAGTGTTTTTTTTTTTTTTTTGTTGTTACAAAATATGATTAATTGTGTAAATCACACAAGAAATAGTGAAACTTAAATCAAATTTATAATTATTTTGTTGCGAAAGATTTAGGTAATTTTGTCTTGACTTATGAACTTTTTACCTCCACACTACTACTAACCATGCAGTTATGTGAAAAATAATAGGGACAGTTTACGTTCAGCTGTGCCGAATACTTGATATCCTCCACATGGGTTTTACGTTTACGTTAATAACTGCATTTGTTGCACTATTTATTACAAATGTAAACAAAATATTTTAAAAATTAAACAATTTTACAAACTAAATATTAAAATTATTACAACAAACACACTGAATTTGTAACATTCTTTATGGGCATTTTCATATTTTTGACATATCGAACGCTAACCGCGAAAATAACGTAAGCGTAATTTTTTCGAAATTGACTTTTTGATGAAAATCGATAGAAAAATATGTTACGCATCAGCACCCGAAAGAAGGAAAATTAAATATTTATACATACAGAGATAACGCCAATTCAATTATAATGTAAGCAACACTCACCTTTTTGATTTACTGAAAAATAACGTAAGCGACATAAAGCAAAAAGGAGAAATAAATGAAAGTAAGAGAAACGGAAGAATTTGAGAGAAAATCAAATAAAATTAGGGAAATATTATTAACGGAAAAATATTTCTGTCCACTCTAGTCAATTTTATAATTTGTTGGATCTTGTTTTGATTTGTTTTCTTGTTTATGAAATTTGCATTTGGATTGCATCAACCGTGCGGAGTGGAGTTCGATATAAAGTCATATTGCTTATTGAAAATTAAGTTCGCAGAAATTATATTTGTTGTTCTTTCTTATTATTTTAAAACCTATAAACAATAACAAACAGGTGATTAAACATGTTGTTTTCTGAAATGATTTATTTAGTTTATTTCTCAAGTGCTTGTGTAGTGTGACTCTGTAAAATGTGTTCCGTTCAGTGTTTTGTGTTTAAAGTTTTTTTTTTTAAGTTTTAAATATTATATTTAAGGTTATCGAAATGTCACTTGTGCCTTACAGTGAAACTGAAAGTGAATCAATAGTTAACAATAATGCAATCGAAGAAGAAACTTGCGTTGGAAAACGGGGCTACAAAAACAAAAGAATATAAATTTTACACATTGTGCTCAAAATTTTCTTCAACCAAATCCTTAACTTAACAAAAAATGTGGAAATGATTGTGGATCAAAATTTTCTGAAGTAGATCGCGAGGCACTTCACGAACATTATTGGGGCATGAGTAAATTAGGACAGCGAGCTTGGCTGACTTCATGCATTGCGCAAAAAAATATAAAACGTCGGATGATAGAGAATGGGAGACGCCAGTTAAGCTACGAGTATTTCATAAACTTTCACGAAGACCATATAAAAGTTTGCCAGCAATTTATTTTAGAAACCTTAAATATATCGGAACTAATGATTAGAAGTGCTGTGGCAAATCTGAAGTCACCGAATATTAAAAGGAAAGGTAAATCGCACAATAAATCTACGAAGAGAAGGATTCAATTTTGAAAAAATATACTGAGGGATTACCAGCTGTTCCGTCACACTATTGTCGCAACAAGAGCAATAAGGTGTATCTGCCCAAGGAGTTTTGTAATGTTTCCATATTATATAAGTGTTATATCCAATATTTACAGGAACAAAACCTTACAAACTCTTCCCTGTCTTTGAGAGTTTTTCGCAAAATTTTCAAGAATGATTTTCACATTGGCTTTCATTTGCCGAAAAAAGATAGATGTTCTAAATGTGATCAAGCAAAAAATACAAATAGCAGGAACATCAAAACAGAACAATTTAATTCCCATTTATTGGACAAAGATCAAATAAAGGCTATTTATATGAAGGAAAAAAAGCAAAAGGCGGAAAATAATTTGTTTTTATGTGCGACTTTCGACCTCCAAAAAGTTTTGAATACGCCTCATAGTAAAAATATTACACTGTTTTATTCAAGAAAATACGCGTATTACAATTTAAGTGTTTATGAAAACGGGACAAGGAATGGATTGTGTTTTTTATGGGGCGAAAAAGGCGGCAAACAAGGTTGCAATGAAATTTGTACAGCAATGTACAAATTTCTTCTTATTTTAGATAAAAGGAAAACTGTGAAAGATATAAGTTTGTATTGCGATAGCTGTGCCGGGCAAAATCACAATAAAGCCATGTTGACCATGATATCTTATTTCCTGAAATCATCCAAATCTATTACGTACTTACTACCTGGTCATGCTATGTGCCTGTTGATTCTATTCACAGCACAATAGAATCATTTACTCGAAACCGAACTGTACGGGTCTGCAATTTTTGATAGAACTATGATTGCAACTAAATACGGCTATTTCGATAATAGCGAGGAAAAGACTGTAAACATCCTCCTCTATATAACACAAAATTAAAAATTTCCTCAAATAAATTCAATGATTTAAAAGCTCTTTGCAATAAAAATAGCATTCCTCAAAGTTTTCATAACGAATATCTTGGCCTTAAACATTCCCAAAATATTAAAGACTATTTAAACGAAACAAATGAAGAAGATGTACCTTAATTTCCTGTACCTTACCTACTATTTCATTTTAAAAATTTTTTATGATTTTTAAAAATGTATAATATTCTGCATACTTTAAAACAATAAATTTTTTCAAAACTAAATACAATATTTTTATACCCTATACCACTACAAATGACCCCTATGAAATCGACATAAATTGCCATAAGATCAAAATTGTCGTATAGATCTTACTCAAATTGGGTTTGTATGCGTTTATTACATCCATTAATGAGTAATCCAAAAATAATCCCTATGGAACAACTCTTACTCATAGGCCCCATATAGAGCTGCTTCCCGATCTTCACTTAAATCTATCAAAAAACAAAAATATTGCACTGATTCTTCTCAAATTTTGTTTGAATATATTTTTGCAAAATACAAGAGACTTTACCAAACATGGTTAGGATCGGTCCAATTTTGGGCAGTCCCTATATAGATATTGCATCCGATATGAACTTTTTCATATCTGCAACCAAAAAAATTAATAAAAATCCCACTCAAATTTGGTTTATCTTATTTTCTATGTCCAGTTAGTTTGGCCTAAGAGATAGGGTCTCTAAACCCATGGTATAGGGTATCGTATAGTCGGTCTAGACTATACTATAATTTTAGTTTTAGTCTCAGCAGCCTGTTATATTGACGGTAAAACTAACGTAAGCGCCAAAACAAATTTGTTGCACACAAAATTAACTTGGAAATTGATCTATCACTTCTATGACACCTTTAATAGACTACATTTCAAGTTTCAAAGAAATCCTTCACACAGGCTTTAAAGAAAATGAAAAAACTCTCTCCTGTAAAATTTGGTTTTTGGCGCATACGTTATTTTCGCGGTTAGGGCTCGATATCTTGGCGCAATAATGTCCAATTTATCCCAATTTCAAAAGCAGCCTGCCGGAAATGATAACAAACAAAACTATCGTAAAACTTTACCAAGGTAAATGGTTTATTTTGTGAGTGAGCATGATTTCAGCAGACAGACGGACATGCGGACAGACGGACATCGCAATATCGACTCGAGTTGTAATAAGGATCAAGAAGATATATACTTTATAGGATCGCAAATATATTTTTCAATGCTCTACAAATGGAATGGGAAACGCAGTGGCGTGGAGGGTATAAGAAGCCAAAACAAAGTAGATTTGCACTAGTTTCTATGTCAGTACTTTTATAGTTTTCTACGAAGCCATAATAAATTTCCTAAACATCTTAACTAGATTTCATAAATTTTCTATTTGATTGAGTTTCGGGGCTTATACTACTATAGTGTGGTAATTGTCTTTAAACCACATCATTTGCATTTTGCAGTGTGTTAGGGATCATTATCCTGTTTGAACACCCATTTAAGCGGCAGATTATATTCAGGGTACGGTAGCATATTAATATAAAGAATTTCAACATAATCTGTTTCCTTCATAATGCCCTGTGTAAGACGCAGCGGTTCCACATATACTATGAAGTTTCCACCAACATGTTTAATTGCTTTAACGGTAACAATATAGGGTTGTCTGATGTGTTAGCAGGTCTTCTTACATGATGAAAACGTCGATCTGAGTTAATCAATTTAATTTTTTCTTTTTCAGACCAAAGAATATTGCGACATTTTCTTTAGGCCAGTTGACATGCTTTTCTCCAAATTTTATTTTTTGTTTTACGTTCTTCTTAGAGAACATAAGTACTTGTCTAGGGCTTGGACCTTTTAAGGTTTTCACGAATAGTTATTTTGCGGATTGTTAATGTATTGTTACGATTTCACAAATAATGTTACGATTTTATAAATGAATAACAAAACCGGCAACGATAACACATCCCTGTGTTACATCTCTTTGACGATTCGATGTGTTTACTTTAACTTAAACAAACGAGTATCGAACTGGTTTTTGGTGAAAGAAAAAGAAAAGAAATGAGGAGATATAGAACAAAACAGAGTTTATACGAACAAATAAAAAAAAGTGCTTGAATATTATTTCGGTAATTTATCTGTAAATAAGATAAATTAATAACTAAATTTCAAAGAGAAGACAAGGTCAAAATTCAGCGATGAGGGAGACCTTAAAAACCAAATTAAAACAGTGAAGTTTGGGCTTTTAATAAGAGAAGTCGACAAAGTTATCATCACCGCACAATTACTAATAGTTTTTACTCTTCTTCCATAGATTCTGTGGCCATCATTATTGATACACTATCATCTATTGCACCATTTTTCCACCTGTCATCGTAGCATTGATCCCACCAAAGACTCATCTAAACAAAATCATCATCATTTCACCAGCACATTCTGTGGCCCGGTAGCTGATGTTATATAATTTTATAAAACTAAAAAAAAATACCATAAATACCTCTCGGGAACCAATTTATTTAAAGAATAAAATTATATAAAATTTTAATAATAAAAGCGCAGTCTTTTGTAACAGTATTAACATCAATAAGGGATTTTAGTTAGTTACACAGCTCATAACGCTTCTTTTCAGGTGTTATTTGGTTTTCTACTTCGTCTTTCCTTCATCTATTCTCACTTAGCAGTATTATCTACCATTTTTTTCGATACTCTGAGTATCTCTGACACATTTCTATAAGAATTTCCAGCGATAAACTTTACCTTAATATTTTCTCGAATCACAGTGTCGTAGTGGTAAATCTACCCATATTTGGCTTTTTAAAGAAAGGACACATTGCCTTTATTAATTTGTACAGCCGAAAACTTAGGATTTTAACGAAATACTTATTTTATTGCGAAATATGTGAAGTTACTTGGTAATTTTATAACGGAATTTCTTTTTGGCTTTTTCAATAAGAAAAATAATGCTAATACTTACCCACAATTCTTTCATATTACTATTTTGCATCTTATTTTAATTCTGCACATCACTGAAGTGTTTTGATCAATAGACATCGGAGAATAGAAATATTTGTGCCATACAAAATTCAAGTAGGGCAGATTCTCTAATTCGGTTACGGTTTTTGACCGAAAAATCAACTTTTCCACCTAAGCTCATTTTCATCTCAGTGGTTACATCAACATGCTAGGTTGCTGAATCTGGGCCACTGAAATGACTTTCGAAAAAGAAAATGTACCCTGAACGATGCATTCTGTGAAGATGCATGGTGTGAAGATGTGGAAGGAAAATGCGTTACGGTGAACGGTAAACGCTATCGAGCAATGATAACTGCATATTCGTCACCCATCTTCGAAGAAAAGGATCGGGACAACATTTGTTTTCAACGGGATGGCGCGCCGCTCAGTGGGACCGCTGCAGACATTTCTTGGCAAAAAGTGTAAGGAGGGTTCGTACAACATTATAATTTGGTTCAGAGAATTTCATCAACTCAAGAAAAATGTAAAGTGTTATCGAAATTAACCACGGCATCACCCGAAAATTAATTTTTGTACCCGAAATTTTGTTTCTTTATTAAAAGTCTTATAACGTGAAAAAAAGATGTTTGTAAAGCTTTACAGAAATATGCCAGAACAGAAGCAAAAGAAAAATGCAAATACATTTATAAGTCTTAGTAGTCAGGAAAGGTTTTATTGTGGTTGACCATAAGTGAATGTGGTATCAATGAACCAGTATTTTTTAAAGGAATTTTTTCTACAGGAATTTATATAAAAATATTATGGACGATACAAAATAATTTTCTGTCACGATTACGCTAAGACTATAATTTGAAATTTTGAAAGCAAAAAATCTGTACCGTGTCATAATTCTCAAATGAAATAAGTCCCATAAAAAAATATAAAAAATTTCAAAAAATTTCCATACAAATTGGGACTTATTTCACATATTTTTGTTGGGAGTTATTTCATAATGAAATTTGTGGAGCATTATTTTCTTTTTAATTTTTAAACCCTTTCTTTTAACTTAATCTCTCTGTCTGTCATGGGGCAACCCCATTCCCCCTTATCCAATTAATCTGAAACTTGATCTTGTTGTGACTACAGATTAATTTTGGGGTGGTCACGCACAGTCACGGATCTAAATGTCATTTCCTCTCATCCGATCGAACTGAACCTTAGTACATATACTTGCTGTGAAAAAAAGATTAACTGTGCCTTAGTCACGCACAGTCACGCATGGTCACGCACAGTCACGGAGTGATCTAAATATCATTTACCCTCATCAGATCGATCTGAAACTTCGTCGACAGACTTGCTGTAAAGAAAGATTAACTTCGATATAGTCACGCACAGTCAAGGAGAGATTAAAACCCTATTTCCCCTCATTCGATGGATCTGAAACTTTGTCCATAGAGTTGTTGTGGCCAAATATTAATTTTACACAGTCACGTACAGTCGCAGAGATATTCAAACCTCATATGCATAAGGAACTAAAGAGTTTTTATAAAAACTTTGTTTTTATGGGTTAGATTATTGCTGGGAGTTATTTCATTATACCCTATACCACTATGTGGTTTGGGTATAATGACTTTGTGCTGCTGTTTGTAACTACCAAAACTATTTGACCTAGACCCATCTTTTATTATACCGATAGAATCAGAATCACTATCTGATTCGATTTAACGATGTCCGTCCGTCCGTCTGTGTGTCCATGTAATCAAACTGCAGGTCGCATATATGAATATATTTTAATGAAATGTGGTATATGAGCTTCCACCAGCCACAGAATGAAAGCTGTTGAAATTGGTGAGAATCGGTCCATGTTCAGACATAGCCCCCATACAAATGACCCCTTTGAAATCGACATAAATTGCCATAAGATCCAAACTATCATATAGATCTAAGTCAAATTGGGTTTATATGCGTTTATTACATCCATTAATGAGTAATCCATAAATGTCCCTATGGGACAACTCATAGTCATAGGCCCCATATAGAGCTGCTTCCCGATCTTCACTTAAATCTATCAAAAAACAAAAATATTGCACTGATTCTTCTCTAATTTTGTTTGTATATAGTTTTGCAATACAAGAGATTTTACCAAACATGGCCAGAATATGTCAATTTTTTTAGACCGACTATAATTTTATTACTTGTTTCTTTATAGGAGCCATTTCATTTCACTTAAAATAACATTTTAATAAATTCTGATGCTTCTATAATGGTTCTTAGAACCGGCCAGTGAAGATCATATGACTGAAGTTCCGAAACAAAATCGGAATGCGAACCGATATGTGCTTAAGTTGGAAATTTAATCTTATATGGTATAACATAAATAAATAAATGTTTAATCGCATATTGATCTTCTTTATTGCACACAGAAAACGGATTCGTTGTGGCTACCAAATTTATTGCCAACCGAATTGCGATGAAGCTAATAACCGAATTTTGATTTGACCGTAATTACAATTCGATTTTGCTAACATTAAACATTTGATCGCAATAAAAAATGGCTAGTTGCTATAAAATTTCTGTTGATACAATCGGAAATTCAGTTGTAAAACTTTATAACATTTCGGTTGCTGAATTTGTTTTAAGTGTGTACTTCTTTAGTTAGATTAGATTTAGTTAGATTTAGACTTAGATTTTTCCATTTTTTTTTTTGCCCATACGTTTGCTGTCAAACCTTCATTATTTTTCAAATATTGCTCAACATTGAAAACGCATTATTCTTTCATGTAGCGCTTGATTTTTAGTAACCTTTAGAACTTCAGCTGTCAAACTGTCACTTTACTGCACAGATGGCAAGATATTCAAATCATGCAAGACACCTTTAATTTACACACTCTGGCTGACGCTTCCACCAGAATCTATTACACATAAAATTCAAATGATCTTTTTATTGTCTTTAAATCTCCTTATTATTATTATTTTCACCAAATATGAAATCCCACTTTCACACACACTCACACACACACACACACACAGGAACCTTAAAATTTATTCACTCTGAACGATGAAAAATAAATATAAAGAAAACAATCACCCAACACAGCAAAAACAATTTGCTTTATTAACTTCCCCTAAAGATGAGTATTGAAAATCATTTGCATACATTTTCATTATTGGTTGGTTTCTATTACTTCTTTTGTGGGCTTATCAATAGCAATTGAATGGTTTTTATTGTGATGCTTTTGTGTTAACAATTTAAAGATGATTGTAAAGAGAGATATCTAAATATATACAATGATGAATAAAATAGGGCCATGGCGATAAAGTTAATACCGATAGGGCTACTTAACTATTGAAGATAAAAGAAGAGAATATAAAACTTAAATCGTGAAATTTTTTATTTTCACAGGGGGATGCATTGAGAAATATTTTCTTCAATATTTTGTAGTGAAATTTATAATATTGGTGTAACCATGACGTATGATTTATTTATATTTTTACCCTATAACTTTATGTGAATTTGTGCTGATGTTTGTAACTACCAAAAAATATTTGACATAGACTCATCTTTTATTATACCAATCGATTTAGAATCACTTTTTGAGTAGATTTAGCGCTGTCCGTCCGTACATCTGTCCATCTGTCCGTCCGTCTGTGTGTCCATGTAAATCTCGTAAACAAACTACATGAATATATTTTGATGAAATTTGGCACACAAGCTTATATCGGCCACAGGATGAACTTCATTGAATGACCTAGTCCCCATACAAATGACCCATATGAGATCGATTTAAATTGCCATAAGATCCAAATTATCACATAGTTCTCCGCATCAAATAAGGCTTGGCGACTCTAATTTTCTTACTTCTTTTCTACCAATGTTCACCATATTTTATTTAGAGTATTTTATTTTTTAATTCTTAGTTACTCGCTTAATCCAACAAAAAAAAAAAAAAACAAAACAAATATTAAGTCACCTAGTTTTCTAAAACAACTCCTTAAATTAAAGAATTACATTGAAATTGAAATTTCCTCATCTATGTAACAACATTCATATAACATCAAGGTTTTTATTTTTGCCATTTTTTCAAGTTACCACAATTTTATTTTTGTCCCATTCAAACATAGTTACACAGCGGTTAGAATACAAATTTTTCATTTGAGCTGTTAAGAAAGATATAAAACTAAAGTTTTTTTATTCCATTAAATTCACAGACATAATGTTGGTTGCCACTGACTTCAAACACTTTCCATTGCTTTTATTTTATTAGCTTTTGTTGAAAAGCTCTCACAAGAACAAATGCAGTGAACATGTCAGATGCCATGCATCAAACTTCAAACATGTTCGATACAATAATGGCTAAATAAATGAAAACAGAGTTTAAGAAATTTAATTGTAAATAGCAGGAATGTTAAAGTATATTTAGTTACGCTCATCACCGATGATTTGATAAATATGTACGTATATTTTCAATGATGGAAAAAAAATACTTTTCGGATTGTTTTTAATTTAAGCAAAAACGCAAAATCGCAAATCTGAAAATCGAAAAACACAAAATCGCAAAAGCGTAAAACAGTTTTTTCAAATGTAAGGAAATTAAATAAAATACTCATAGTATCTGAAGATAATTACACATAAGGGCCATGTAAGTACTACAAAAACTCTTTCAAAAAAATCTATTTCTCAAAAAGTGTTTTTAAATTATTATTTCGTGTTTTTATCATTTAATTTAACTAATATTTAAAAAAAACATGTTGGTTTTTTTTCTGTAACAATTCACAATTTTGAAAAATCACTAGAACAAATACATATAACGGGTGACAAGACATTGGAAACTTTTACAAAATTCTGAATTTTCCAATTTTAACAACTTCGCGTTAAATTGTAAAATTTTGTATTGTTTTTACGAAATTATTCTTTGGGTAAAGAACCCCAAGGAAACAAATTTATTTAAAAAAATGGATAAACTAAAATAAGTATTTTTTTTTGTTATGCCAAAACAATGGAAACTTATAAACTTCTGTATCAGAGTTGATTAAAACAATAATAAAAGAAGACTGTATTAAAAAATGTATTAAATCTCAACCGTTATTTAAATATTTATAGTTTCTGACGTTTTCTTTCTTCTGGTTTTTAAACTAAATTGTCGTTTTCAAAGTTTTATCTTATATATAATAATATTTTATAAAATAATATCATTAATAAAGTTTTATAAAGAGTTAAAAACCGGAATAATAGATGATTTTACTGCTGGTCTTAAGCAAAAGAAAATTTGTGAAAAAAATTAGAAAAATTTTTCAGCAGAAGAGTTTAAAAAATGTCCAAACATGTTACGTAAAGAGGTCATTAAAAATCTGAAACTAAAAATATGAGCTCGAACTGTTTCCCGACGAGCAATTGAGGCTGATCTGGCTCGCATTAATCTTGTTTAAGAACACATGAACTGGTCAGGACGGAATTCGAATACTGTTCCCGTTTTAGATGAGTTCAAGTTTAATTTAAGAGGCCATAATGCAAGAACGTTTGTAGGACGACCAAAGGGAAAAAGACTAGACCCAAAATATATAAAAAACAAGTAAGAAAATTATAGTCGATCTAGACCGACTATATGATACCCTATACCATGCGTTTAGAAACCCTATCTCATAGGCCCAACTAACTGGACATAGAAAATAAGCAAAAACCGAATTTGAGTGACATTTTTATTAATTTTTTTGGTTGCAGATATGAAAAAGTTCATATCGGATGATATATCTATATAGGGACTAGGTCCAAAAATGCACCGATCCTGATCATGTTTGGTAAAGTCTCTTGTATTTTGCAAAAATATATACAAACAAAATTTGAGAAGAATCAGTGCAATATTTCTGTTTTTTAATAGATTTAAGTGAAGATCGGGAAGCAGCTCTGTATGGGGTCAAAGGGATCATTTTTGGACTACTCATTAATGGATGTAATGAACGCATACAAACCCAATTTGAGTAAGATCTATATGACAATTTGGATCGTATGGCAATTTATGTCGATTTCATATGGGTAATTTGTATGGGGGCTAGGTCTGAACATGGACCGATTCTCACCAATTTCAATAGCGTTCATCCCATGGCCGATAAAAGCTTATATACCAAATTTCGTAAAAATATATTCATATTTGCGACCTGCAGTTTGATTACAAGCTTTACATGGACACACAGACGGACGGACGGACGGACGGACGGACGGACATTGTTAAATCAACTCAGAAAGTGATTCTGATTCGATCGGTATAATTAAAGATGGGTCTAGGTCAAATATTTTTGGTTGTTACAAACAGCAGCACAAAGTCATTATACCCAAACCACATAGTGGTATAGGGTATAAAAAACTGTTAAGTTTGGCGGAAATATAGGATTGCAAATCAAAAATGACGTAATGCATCCATACGCGGAAGTTTTAACATAACAATGATCCGAAACACACCTCCATAGTTGTAACTTAATGGCTTCAATCCAATGCAGGTATTGTTTTGGCCAGCACAATCACCAGATTTCAATCCAATAGAAAATCTATGGGAGATTGTAGATCGAAAAGTATAAACAAGTAATTTCACTAAAAACACAGATCTTAAAGAGGCAGCTAATTCAGTGTAGCATAAAATTTGAATGATTATCATCGACAATTCAATTGTCTTCAACTGTTATGAAGCACTAATAAAAAATAATGAATACCCACCAGAGTATTGAAAACAAAATTAGAGGGAAAGTTTTCAATTATTTTATAGTAAAGGTTTCCATTGTTTTGTCAACAGCATAAAAAAAATTATTTTTCAGTAGCTTTGAGTACTCACATTAATATCTGATAGACTCGAACAAAGTGTTAAAGCTTTCCCTTTTATAATGCTCCAGTTCTGTGATATTACATATTTAAATAGCTGAACCGGCAAACGTTGTTTTGCCATATAACTTATTTCTAGTGAATATACTTGTCAAAAATCTCGAGACTAATCATATTCCGCCCATTTTTTGTCCGACTACTCACATTGATATATGAATGGACTCGTACAATTTATTTTTCTATTATAGTAGCGCAGCTATGTGATATTATATATTTTTTTTTTGTGTAGTGGTGCCACGCCCACTGCTCCGATAACGCTAATTTTTTTCTTAGACTAATCAAATGAACAGCTTATGAGCTCACGAAATGTCCCAAGGCTCTCATTATTACAATACTCCAGACATATAACATTTAATATATTCTTTGTATGGAGGTGCCATGCGCATTGATCTCAGCTCGCCCATTTTTATCTGACTGCTCACATTAATATCTGATGGACTCATAGAAAAAATCAAGGTTTTCCCTTGTATAGTACCCAGTTATATGATATTATATATTTACTTTGTATAGGTGATACCACGCCGAGTGCTTCGACCATTCCCATTATTTGTTCGACTAATCATATACCTTATAGCAAAGGCTAAAGGCTCTCACTATCAGAATACTCCAGATACATGACATTCAATATTTACTTTGTATGGGGGCTGCCACGCCCACTTGTAGGATCCCGCCCATTTTTTCTCTGATTATTCACATTAGTAACGTATGTACTATTGCAATGTTTCAAAACTTTTGTTGTCATATTACTCCACATATATGATATTAAATATTCACTTTGTATGAGATCTGCAACTCACACTTTTCCATCACGCCCATTATTTTCCTGATTACTCACATAATAACATATGTACTATTGCAATGCTTCCAAACTCTTGCTATCACAATAGTCAAGACATATGATGTTATTCAATTTATGTGGGAGGGGCCACGTCCACTTGAAATACAACAAATAAGAAAATTATAGTCGGTCTAGACCGACTATACGATACCCTATACCATGCGTTTAGAAACCGTATCTCTTAGGCCCAACTAACTGGACATAGAAAATAAGCAAAAACCAAATTTGAGTGGAATTTTTATTAATTTTTTTGGCTGCAGATATGAAAAAGTTCATATCGGATGCTATATCTATGTGGGGACTAGGTCCAAAAATGGACCGATCCTGATCATGTTTGGTAAAGTCTCTTGTATTTTGCAAAAATATATACAAACAAAATTTGAGAAGAATCAGTGCAATATTTTTGTTTTTTAATAGATTTAAGTGAAGATCGGGAAGCAGATCTATATGGGGCCAAATGGATCATTTCTGGTCTACTCATTAATGGATGTAATGAACGCATATAAACCCAATTTGAGTAAGATCTATATGACAATTTGGATCTTATGGCAATTTTTGTCGATTTCATAGGGGTAATTTGTATGTGGGCTAGGTCTGAACATGGACCGATTCTCACCAATTTCAACACCGTTCATCCCATGGCCGATGAAAGCTTATATACCAAATTTCATCACAATATATTCATATTTGCGACATGCAGTTTGATTACAAGGTTTACATGGACACACAGACGGACGGACGGACATTGTTAAATCAACTCAGAAAGTGATTCTGATTCGATCGGTATAATTAATGATGGGACTAGGTCAAATATTTTTGGTTGTTACAAACAGCAGCACAAAGTCATTATACCCAAACCACATAGTGGTATAGGGTATAAAAAGATATATTGCCGTCTTCCTAATCAAACCAGTTTGGGTCACATCGGTTGGGTAGTTTCAGAGTCTATAAAGGACATACATATATACATACATTGTATACCTTGTACCACCATGTGGTTTGGGTATAATGACTTTGGATGTTTGTAACTACCAAAAATATTTCACCTAGACCCATCTTTAATTATACCGTCCGTCTGTGTGTCCATGTAAACTTTGTAATCAAACTACAGGTCGCATATATGAATATGTTTTGAAGAAATTTGGTATATAAGCTTTCATCGACCGTATGATGAACGCTATTGAAATTGGTGAAATTCGGTCCATGTTCAGACCTAGTCCCCATACAAATGACCCCTATGAAATCGACATAAATTGCCATAAGATCCAAGTTATCATATAGATCTCAGTCAAATTGGGTTTGTATGTGCTTATTATATCCATTAATCAGAAGTCCAAAAATAATACCTATTGGACAATTCTTTATCGTAGGCCAAATATAGAGCTGCTTCCCGATCTGCACAGATTTTTCTCAAATTTGGTTTGTGTATATTTTTTCAAAATATAAGTGACTTTGCCAAATATGGTCAGGATCGGTCCACAGTTCGCCCTAGGCCCCATATAAATATAACATCCGATATAAACTTTTCCATATCTGCAGCCAAAAAAATTAATGACAATGCCACTCAAATTTGGTTTGTGATTATTTTCGATATCGAATTAGTTGGACAGAAGAGATAGGGTGTCTAAACCATGGTATAGGGTAACGTATAGTCGGTCTAGACCGACTATAATTTCTTACTTGTTTATATATATAGATTTGTGTCGGCGATGCTGTGCCCACTGCTTCGATTACTCCCATTTTTTGTTAGACTAATCTCATGAATAACTTATGCAAAGTCCGAAGATTCTCAATATTTCAGTACTCCAGATATATGACATTTAATATTTCCTTTGTATGTTAGGAGCAACGCCTATTGATCTCATCCAGTCCATGTTTTGTCGGACTATTGACATTAATAAAAGATGACATCAGGTAAATTTTCAAAGCTTTCTCTGTAATAGTGCCCAAATAAATGATATTGAATAATTACTTTGTACGGGAGGAGCCACGCCCACTAAAATATCAAAAAAAATTATAGCCTTTAGTTCTTTCAAGATACAGAGTAAGACTCTGTAAAAAATTTGACCTATGTTCAATGGTTTAACCTCCTATAAGGTACAAGCAAACAAACAGACATACATACTTTCGCTTTTATATACATACATATGTATATAGATAATGTTAACGACATCTACAAAATTCTACTTATCTGGAAGGTTATTTTGTTTTCTTGAAATTTACTAAAAAATGTTTGCACATATCAAATTAACTGATAGTTCAATATATTTTATAAAAATAATTTGACCACCATTAATTCGTTCCCTGTTATAAATTTGGCTTCGAAAAACTGTAATAGTTGATATATAAACAAAAAATTTAAATGTACCGTTATATAAGAAAAAATCACGACATTTCTCATGGTGTTTCACTTAAATTATGATTACATGTTAAACGATGGCACGTGGTAAGCCAGCTTCTGATCAAGTTGATTTTTATTTATTCACAAATTCGAATTGGAAAAGAGATATGGTAAAATATCGATTGATCTGAAGCTTCTCAGATCAACAGCACAAAGTACGTGAATGGACACGTCAGCAAAGGAAAGATATAGACTATGGTTTTTATAAAGTAAGTTTCACATTCACTTGGTATTGCGAAAAATATTTGTTAAAACTCAATTATTTTTTGTCCATAGAAAATCCCTTACTTACTGCGCTTTGAAGGTAATGGGTCACTAAAGGTGATTCGTAAAAGCATGGCAGCATATAATAACAAGTTAGAAAATTATTGTAGGTCTAGACCGACTATATGTTACCCTATACCATGCGTTTAGAGACCCTATCTCATAGGCTCAACTAACTGGCCATAGAAAATAAGCACAAACCAAATTTGAGTGGGATTTTTATTAATTTTTTTGGCTGCAGATGTGAAAAAGTTCATATGGGATGCTATATCTATATATAGGGACTAGGCCCAAAAATGGACCGATCCTGACTATGTTTGGTAAAGTCTCTTGTATTTTGCAAAAATACATACAAACAAAATTTGAGAAGAATCAGTGCAATATTTTTGTTTTTTTGATAGATTTAAGTGAAGATCGGGAAGCAGCTCTATATGGGGCCTTTGATTAAGAGTTGTCCCATAGGGATCATTTTTGGACTACATTAATGGATGTAATAAATTGAGTAAGATCTATATGACTATTTGGATCTTATGGAAATTTATGTCGCTTTCATAGGGGTCATTTGTATGGGGGCTAGGTCTGAACATGAACCGATTCTCACCAATTCCAATAGCGTTCATCCTATGGACGATAAAAGCTTTTGTACCAAATTTCATCAAAATATATTCATATTTGCGACCTGCAGTTTGATTAAAAGGTTTACATCGACACACAGACGGACGGACATCGTTAAATCGAATCAGTTAGTGATTCTGATTCGATCGGTATACTAAAAGATGAGTCTAGGACAAATATTTTTTGTAGTTACAAGCAGCAGCACAAAGTCATTATACCCAAACTACATAGTGGTATAGGGTATAAAAACTGCTTAAAGTGCACTGTTGATGTTTGATCTGGCCTTATGGTAAGGAAATTCATGTTCTCAATGGATATCGGTCAGCTTCACTTAATTAATGGAACCGTAAGTGCGGAAAAATATATTAATATATTGCAAGAACATCTCATTCGATCAGTACCAAAGCTAGGTGACTGCGGTGTATATGTATTCCAATTTCTTCCAACACAGGAAAAAATAGCTTAAGGAATGGAATGGAATTGATATTCTGTAGAACTCATGAAAATGAAGTTGTGAAATAACTCACAACGTGCTCTTATTAATTTGAATGCCAAAATTTACGAAAGTGGGGAGACTATAACTCCAGAAGAGTGTACGAAATTCATAAATATAATATTAAGATGATTAGAAGCTGTGCTAAAAAGAAAATATGGCATCACACAGATTTAAATTAAAATATTATTCACTGTACGAATTAGTAGTGGTAAAATTATTGTTATAAAGTTTGAAAATCTATCGGTTAATTTGAGTGAAATGTCTTCAAATTTAAAACATTAATTCCTCATTATTTACTTTTACTATTTACATAAATATTTTTTGAAGCTATACTAGCGCTTTTTAGAGGTTTTAGTTTTATTCTAATTTAGCGCTTTCTTTAGCGTTTATATTTTACTGCTTTTTGTTCAAAAATTTGGTATCGCTGTATGTATTGTCAAAAAAATTATTGGTGTACGAGTTGATGGTGGTTAGGGCTAGTATAATGTGTGCGTTTACGCTGTTGTTATTCATGATAGAACCAGCATATTTTAATTAAAAAAATCTATAAACTGACTATTTTATTTGTACTTGATTATTGATTTTATTTCAATTATTTCCTTTAAATATTAATTTAGTAATACATACCGTTATTCACAACAACTTCATAAATTCTATTTTTCATTGATTCGTGAAGGGATTTTAAATAGTAGAGAGATATTTCACCAATATAAAGTTGTATTATTACGCGTCAAAACATTCCATGAAATCTTTTGATGTATATGACCAGGATGACAGCGCCAAAAGTTATAAATTCTTATTGGAAAGAATTTATATACAAAGTAAAATTCTCTGAGGTACGTTCTGAAATACTGTCGGCCAATTACCCATTGGTTCACAAAGCTTGATATTTGGACGATATATGTATTTGAAAAATCCAATATTAGAATTCATTTTAGAATCTTCAGTGTATCAGTTAATGCTTTGAGTCTTTACAATAGAGCCATTTTGATCTACTGGGTATTCTGATCTTCAATTTCCTTCCAAAGCTAAGCTCAGTGGTACTGCGATCCAATGGTAGTATCCTGTGGATGTTATTTGTGTGTCACAGACTTGGTTCGTAAATGATACGCCTGACAGTCTGTGTAATTTAAATGGTTATGTTGTATTCAGAGCTGATCGTAAAACACATGCTGGTGGTGTTGCAATATATATTAGGGAAGGTATTAAATGTAATTTTAAATGCAGATCTAATGATGGTAATGTAATTGATGAAATCGAATATTTGTTTGTAGAGGTTATTTCTGAAAATAACAAAATGCTTATAGGATGTATATACAGGCCACACCGTGATACTGTGATCACTTCTTTTATGGAAGTATTAGAGAGATTGACGGTCACCTACATGGATTTGTTAATTGCAGGTGATATTAATTGTAATCTTCTGTGTGACACTTATGTCTCAGAAAACATGGAAACCACTATACATCAACAGCAAGTACTTTACTTGCCCTTTTTTGTTAACGATTTAACCAAAATATTGTTGTACGACCAACTATCGGCCTCATGTTTCTGGAAACACGATTTAATTTTCACGACATGTTACTTTATTTTATATAATGAAACGCTATCAGTTACATATCGTGACTTTAATAATGTCAATTACAATGTTTTGGCAGAACATATTTCTTTAGTAAATTGGACGTCCATTTATCGTATGACTTCTGTTGACCATCAGTTGTCCTTCTTGGAGAATAATATCTCATACTTATTTGATCTTACTGTACCTAAGATAACGAAGAACATTAGGACCTATACAAGATCGTGGTTTACAGCTCATATTCAACAACTGATTGGTCAAAGATATAATGCGTTTTCACGCTGGAAAAAATTTAAGTTACCTCAACTTAAAGAAGAATATCGAAATCTTAGAAGAGAAATTACTCGTGAAATTCGTAGATCAAAGTCTGAATATTATGGCCACCGTTTTGAAAATGCAATTAATACCAAACGGAAATGGAAAACTATTCGGGAAATTGAAATTGGCCGAGCTAGTAATAGGAAAACTTGCGAACTCACTCCTGATGAACTTAATTCAGCTTTTACTAATTTACCCACTGTTCAATTTCAACCTACTGCACACAATACAATCAATAACCTAGTGATTTCTGATAATGATAGTCCATTTGATTTTCAATGTGTTAGCAATGATGAGGCACTTACCTGTCTTTCAGCCATAAAATCAAATGCAATTGGATATGACAACATGCACCATAAATTTATCAAAATGTTCCTTCCTATCCTCTTACCATACATTACTTACATATATAATACGATCCTTACCACCAGCGTGTTTCCAACACAATGGAAGCATGCAAAGGTTATTCCTGTGCCTAAGACAAATTCTGAGTTTAGGCCTATATCAATACTACCATTCTTTTCTAAGGCTCTTGAGAAGATAATGCATAAACAGATAAACGAATACTTAAAACGATTTGGGCTATTATCGCAAAAGCAATCAGGCTTTAGGCAAAAACATAGTTGTGCAACTACTTTAATAGATATTGCAGATCATATTCGTCATGTCATTGATGGTGGAAATATTTGCTTTTTAGTCCTTCTTGATCATTGAAAGCCTTCGACATAGTTGATCACTCTATACTTTCAACAAAACTTAGTCGGCTTTTTAATTTCTCCGAGTGTTCAAAGAAACTTATTGAATCCTGCCTGGTAAACCGTGTTCCGTCAGTCTTCCTTAATAACCAATTTTCGAGACCACTACATGTACCTAAAGGTGTTCCGCAAAGCTCAATTCTAGGCCCTCTTTTATTTTCAATGTACGCCAATGACTTGCCAGATCATGTAAAGTATTGTAAAGTACACATGTACGCTGATGACGTCCAAGTATATCTTTGCAGTCCACTGATATCTTCCAGAGAAAACGTAGCAAAACTTAATGATGATTTAAATAATATTTATAACTGGGAAACTGCTAATGGACTCTGTCTGAATCCCCTCAAGTCCAAATGTCTCATCATGCACAAGAAAACTCTACGTCATAATCTAGATTTTGATATTGTTCTCAACAATCAGAGAATTGAAATTGTGTCCTCATCAAAAAATCTGGGTATTGTTTTTAATGACACACTTAGTTGGACCAATCATGTAAACGTTGTGGTAGGGAGAACGTATGGTATGCTTCGGACGCTTTGGGCAACTCAATCTTGCACTCCATTAAATATAAGAATAATACTTGCAAAATCTTACCTAATGCCGGTTTTATTATACGGGTGTGAAATTTTTGCTTTATGTGACTCAACTAGTAAGAGAAAACTAAATGTGGCCTTCAATATTATTATAAAGTATGTTTATGGATTAAACAGACTTGATCGTATTACCTCGTTTTCAACAAGACTATATGGTATGTCGTTTGATAATATTATAAAATTAAAGGTGCTAGTCCTATTACACAAAATTATATATCAGAAAGAACCATCATACCTTTTCAACCGCTTAACCTTTGCAAGATCCAATAGAGGGAGAAAGCTTGTACCGATAAGATATCGTAGTAAAATTTCTGAATGGCAGTTCTACTTTAATGCCGTTTATCTCTGGAACTTACTACCAAATCAAATACAGAAAATCAACAACGCAATACAGTTCATAAACAAAATAACTCCTAGTTTTTCAATGCAAATTTAAATTATTTGTCACTTGTTGTTTTTAATACACCAATGTTATTTCAACCATTTTTCTCTTTTTTTTTTTAATCAAAATTTTACCATTTGATTCTTTTATATTAAATTATGTCAAACTCATTCATTTATTTAGTTCTTTATTTTATTTATTTTTTTATTTACTTTATATAATTATACAATTTATTTAAATATTTCTGTAACTTGTTTTTCTTTAAAAATTCTCATACTATAATATCAAAAATGTAAATCTTGTTGTATGGGAAGAACAAATAAAAATAAACTAAATAAAATAAAAAAAATAAAAATAAAGAAGGAATGATGTCAGCATTCCCTTTTAAATTTTTAAGACCTAAATGTATAAAAATAAATCTTAGTGCACCTTTTTTTCTACATAAATGAAAACAATTTAAATATGTTTTTCTGTTAAATTCCTCTCAGATTCTGAGAAGGACATTTCTATGGACATTTCATTGATTTTGAGTTCCTATCTTATGAAAAATATTTAATTTCTTTACATTCTGGACACGTTTGCTTTACTCTCTCAGACTTTAATATTTATGTGTTTTTTTTAAATTGTTAATTATGAGGGCATTATCATATTTAAATATAAACCTTAATAGCATATGCTCCTATTGAAAATTCACTGAATCTAAGTTTTTTTTCTAATATAAATTAAGCTATATATCGTATTAGGTAAAGTGATCAGTTTTTGGATTACTTTTTAACTATATTTTGCTTAACTACGGCAACTTACAATCAATTTTCGAAAGATATTAAAGATTTTCACCGCGAATATCTTAAGTGATACTACATCTACCGCAACCTGGCTGTGTTTAGTAGAAATTGTTGGTTTAATATACAACAAATTAAGCACGTAAATTGTCCACAAAAAAACAGCTCTTTATTTACGTAAGTATATTTTTTATATACTTTCATTTGAATTGTTATATCAATATCACGTTTTTAAATATTTATAAACAGTTTAAAATAAATAGCAGGAAGGTGTTTTTATCACACTAAGAATTATCGTCTTTAGTTAAATCGTATAACCCAAGAGAGCAAGATCTTTGTGTGGTCATAAACTTATTTCTACCAATTGCAATAAGCTTCGAAAGGATTTATGTGACAAATTTTTTCCAAATATGTTTGTTTAACTCAGAAATTTCTTCTGAGATGATCTGTATAATTAATTTTTCTTCGTGGTCACGTAAATTTAGGAGTAGTAGACATCAAACTAATACTACACCGTACCACAGAGTGGTGCAGAGGAATAAAATAATTTATGGTTTATATTCTCTTATTATGGGGTGAAAATTACGTGGTCTCACGTGCAGATGGCGGGTATAGTAGTTTGTTTGTTTAGTAGTACGAATTTTAAGTATACAATAAAAACTGCATGACATTGCATTTACTAGCAAAAATTTACTGTTATAAAAATGATGCTATGTTTGAGAAGCAGTAAACTCCGATGCAGGATGACCTGGTGGTTAACAGGAAGCAGTTACGAAAGGAGACATAATAAAAGTGAATTGAATTAAGTTGTTTTTTCAGTAGTACGCCTTCATCAGTTTATGATATGTAAAGTTTTGCTCCATGTATTACTAGTTGATTGGCCACCCATTCTCAAGGACTGGCTCTCAGCCATTAAAAATCCTGAAATGTGGTTCCAGCACAGTGCTTTGTTTCATAGACAAAATTAAAAAAATTGTTTGATTCGTACTTAAATAGCTTAAAGATTGTGAATTTTAACACAAACGCTTAAAGAAAATGTATATTTTTTTAATTTTACGAAATTTTTGCCAAAAATTCCCTTTGAAAAAATGCTGGAATTATTTTTTTTAGCTAATAATAAGATGTTATATATTCCATTATTTCCTAAAATACGAGGGCGTACTGTGGGGTTTTGCTGGCAAAGGTCCGTTTTTCGATGTAAAATGTCAAAAATTTATTTTTTTTGTCCAAAATAACGTGGCAAAGTTACCTTAACGAAACTCTGCAGTAACTTCCTCACTTTTTCATGCATTTCAATGGTCAAACAACTGACTTTTAAATGACTTTTTATACCCTATACCACTCTTTGGATTGGGTATAATGATTTTGTGCTGCTGTTTGTAACTACCAAAAATATTTGACCTAGACCCATCCTTTATTATACCGATCGACTCTCAATCACTTTATGAGTCGATTTAGCGATGTCCGCCTGTCCGTCTGTCCGCCTGTGTCCATTTTTTTTTTTTTTTGCCTAGTGCCGCGAAGCCGAGTGGCTTGTCTGCAGGTTCTAATTTTTTGGGTCCACGGATAAGCCGAATTTGGCTAGTTTTTGCAGCGACAGACCAAAGCCTCTGGTGGGAATCGAACCCACGATCAAATTTGGTATATAAGCTTTTGATCGGCCATAGGATGAACGCTATTGAAATTGGTGAAATTCGGTCCATGTTCAGACCTATTCCCCATACAAATGACCCCTATGAAATCGACATAAATTGCCATAAGATCCATATTATCATATAGATCTCAGGCAAATTGGGTTTGTATGTGTTTATTATATCCATTAATCAGTAGTCCAAAAATAATCCCTATAGGACAATTCATAGTCATAATCCCCATTTTGAGCTGCTTCCCGATCTTCATTAAATCTATGAAAAAACAAAAATATTGCATAGATTTTTCTCAAATTTGGTTTGTATACATTTTTTAAAATATAAGTGGCTTTACAAAATATGGTCAGGATCGGTCCATATTTCGACCTAGTCCCCATATAAATATAGCATCCGTTATGAACTTTTCATATCTGCAGCCAAAAAAATTAATAATAATGCCACTCAAATTTGCTTTATGCTTATTTTCTATATCCAGTTAGCTGGACCGAAGAGATAGGGTCTCTAAACCGTGGTATAGGGTATCGTATAGTCGGTCTAGACCGACTATAATTTCATACTTGTTTTTTGATGTGCTATTTAAAAAGGTAGGTTTTAAAATAATATATAAAAATTTTAACTTTGTTGAAAAATTTTAAATGCTTTATTATATTTAAATGTTAAAAAAGAGTTAATAAAAAAAACACATCCAACACATTTTGATATGAACTATTTTTTAAACGTATTTTTTCAACACCACATTTTTTAGCACCGTGTAACAAACATCAATTTGCTTTTTGCACCCACGAATGGATCTAAATACACGTGAAACTATTGACGGTATGTATTAAAACTGCGTATTCAATTTCTCATTTCCAACTCTTGTATACCTTTTAAAGTACTTTCAAATTTTTCAAATTTTTTGTCAAATATTTATTCCTGCTGCAGGAAGGCAATATGTATAACAAAGGATAAAAAACAATTTTTGTATTTTGTAAAGAACAAAAACGCAAAAAAAATTTCCTTTCAAATTTGCATTCTTAAATATGTATCTTTCAAAGCTTGCAAAAAAAAATTGTTAAAAAATATAGCAATTCCAATTGGACATTTCGTTATTAGTTTATTGGCAACAATCATTTTAAATCGTTGGTAAGTTTGTTTGTATTCGGAACCATAAGAGCTATCGAGCTAAGATTCGCACCATATAGTTGGTTCGAATTCTTTTGGGTTCATCTTCATTTTGGACCCAATTAGATTAGTGGGTACGGCATTTTCCATACGAAGCAAACATGCAACATCACGTATCTAGAACATTTATCACAGCGAGAGTCTTGATATTTTGTGTGAGCTTATTAGCTATAAATGTTCGAAGCCGGGCCAACAATGGGCTGCATCGCATTAGTGGGAGTGCCACATCCCATTTATAATATCACATAGTGCAACATTTTTAAAGTCATCCAGTGCAAACTCCTTCTTCTGTGTGGTTTTTCGAAGTACTTAGAGAAACTAACAAATCCCCATTTGGGTTTTACTATTTGAGCTGCTATTCGAATTTTATGGCCTCATATATATTCGTATTTTGGCTAAAAGTTGATTTTTCCGAAGAACATGCATTTTTTCTCGCGGCTATATCTCGGTAACCAATTTGATTTTTATTTTTCTGTCGTCGGCACAATTATATCCCTAGAAGAGCATCAACTTCATAGGCTTCGCCGATGGCATCAACTTCAATAAATATTATACAATGAAGTATAATGTTTTATCATCTGTAGGTGAAATTTTAGACTTAGGTGTAATTTCTGATCCTGAGCTATCATTTGGTAGTCATTTAAATTATGTGATACCAAAATCATATTCAATGTTTGGTTTTATTCGTCGAAACTCAGATAATGTCTGTGATCATTATACTAAGAGAGCATTATTTACTTCTTTTGTTAGATCAAAGTTAGAATACGCTTCATTTATTTGGAGTCCTAATGCAACTATTCATATAAATCGTATTGAGAAAATTCAAGTTAAATTTATAAAGTATGCGCTCTCATTTTTAAATTTTCAGTCTGTATCATCTACTCCTTCGCTTTCTGTGCCTTATGAGAGTAAGTGTGCTCTACTTCCAATGAAAACTTTGAAAGTTAGAAGAAAAATATTTTCTCTAAATATTTTACACGGTATTATTTGTGGTGAAATTGATTGCTCTGAATTGTTACAATTAATTAAAATTTATGTTCCTCCAAGGGTGTTTCGGAGAATTGATAAATTCTTTTATGTTGATATGCACAAAACAGATTATGTATTAAATGAACCGCTTACAAAGAATTGTAGATTATTTAATAAATATTGCAATATTTTGGATATTACTATTCCCCATACCCAATTTAGACTTATTTTAAATAATGTTAAGTTCTCTTAATTAATATGTTTTTACGTTTTCTTGCTAGTCTGTAAGGATAATATTGTATCCATAGACCAAAATAAATAAATAAATATTGAATAATACAAGGGAACAAATTGAAAATTTTTTTGGTGTTGACTGGAACTTTATTGCAATTTTTTTTTTTTACTAATTAAAGGTCGCTGATTTCAAATTTGATCTCCATTTCTCTCCATCAGCTCGCATTTTTATGTTACAGGTACTAAACTTATTTTTGACTTCTTTTTTTTAAATTGTCCTTTTCTTAAAAATTTCAACGATATCTCTGAAACTACTGCGCAAATCTGAAATCAATGTAAGCACGGCTTAAAGATAATATTATTGACGAGTTAGTTATGGATTTTTTTAAACTGAATATGGTGAACCGCTTTAATTTTAGACATAACGGTATATCGTCAAAAGTCGAGCTGATAGAAAGAAGCCAAGTGCAGATTTGGATTCAGCGTTCCAAATAACCTCAAAAACAACATTTAGTTCTTAATCAACAAAAACCTTGTTCCCTTGTGTAATTCATGCTTTTTTGCCACTTGCTACATTTTTCATACATTTCTCGAATTTACGATGTAAAATACAGCTGAAAAATTAATAATTTTTTTATTTTGAAGGAAATAAAGTTTAATCGTTGTGGATGAAAATATTTCGATATTTTAGCACTACTTTCGGGCTAGTTCGTTTTACACTTTTTTCTCCTATTTTATAGCTACAATTATGCCGAAGACAGGAAAACAAAATTCCTTGTAGGACCATTTTTAGTCTTAGTCCCCATATACAGCTGCTTCACTATCAAGAAATACAAATATTGCATTGCTTCTTTTCAAACTTGTTTTATATGTATAAGTTTTTGAGAAATTTAAGTGACTTTAGTAAATATGGTCATGATCAATCGATTTTTGACCCATTCTTCAAATAAAAATAACATCAGACATAAACGTTTTCATATCTGCATGCCAGAAACTAATAACATACCACTCTAATTTTGGTTATTAATTTTTTTTCTATGTCCCGTTTTTTCCTCAGCAAAGTTGAATCAAAGACCTTCTCTCAACTTTTTTTACTATTAACTATCACTCTGGGGATGACCATTACAAATGCAGTGCATTGTGTTGATTTCAGGAAAATAGGCAATTGTAAAGATGGAGTAGCGTTTGTGGATACTTGTGTGGGGAGTTTATGCCACATACGGCTAGCTCAACTGATATATTTAAGGTCACTAGCATTAACCGCGTCATTCAGTATTTTTTCATTAACCCTTTCACGACCAATGGGACATGGAGTTCGATCGCGACCGTGATGTGCATTAGACGTGTTACGGAGATTAGAGCTTTTTCTTGGTGTTATACAAAAAAAAAAAAATTATTTTTGGCATATAATTGACTTTCTGTTATTGTCGATTAAGCAAACCAAATCAAAAAACCAACTAAGAAACTGAAATGAGTGAGCGAAATGCTCAAAACTCATATAATAAAAAAAATATAAATACTATTAATAATAAAGACAATGTAATTACTAGTTACGAAAACATTAATGTTATTAATGCAAAAAAAAGAAAACAACAAAATATGGATAGTGATGCTATGAGTACAACAAAACATTTTAAAAACAATTACTACTCAGTCTTAGACTGTGAAGAAGACGTAGAGTGTGATAAAGAACAACTAGCTATATTCGAAACGCATGTAAAAGTTAAAAACAATAAAGTAAACCGCGAAAGTTCTTATTCAGCTAATACTGCTACAAACAACAATGCATCTAAAGTAATAACTAACAACACAGTGGTTAATCTTGAAAAATGCGCGAATAAAAAAATACCCCCCATTAATATAATCGATATAGATACAAAAGAATTAATTCAATTCATTAAAAATGGGCTAAAAATAAGTGATTTTAAAGTAAAAGAATTTAGAAATAAAAAATCTTTATTCATGAACACAATTCAAGACTTTCTGCGAGTAAAATCTTATTTAGAAAAAACGAAAACAAAATTCTTTACATTCACACCTAAAGATATGAAAATCAAAACCTATTTATTAAAAGGTATAGACGCAAACGTGGACGCAGACGAAATATTATTTGAATTACTCAAATTCGAAAGTGATAACTTGAAATTCATAAAGGTCAACCAATTCTCAACAAAATCATCTGTTACGAAGGGAATAAATTTACCAATGTTTCTGGTGCAAATATCTCCAGAAAGCAATATAAACGAATTGAAAAATATTACAACGCTTTTATACCGATGTATTAAGTGGGAAAAGGTAAGACGTCCCGAAATACCCCAATGCCGCAACTGCCAGGGATTTTTCCACAGTGCAGAAAACTGTTACCTTCCAAAAAGATGTGTAAAATGTAACACGAGTCATGAAAGAGGAAAGTGTCCAACTCAAAATGTTCCAACAGAAGAGAAAGATAAGCTATTCTGTGTGCTATGCAATTCATATGGTCATCCTGCATCTTATAAGGGCTGTGAAAAGTATCAACAGCTGAAACAAAAAATTAATATTAAGAGAAAAAAATTATCGGAGAAAAAAACCTTTAATACTAACTTATTCACTAATCGCGAGTCTTCCTATGCAAATGTAGTTAGGGGTAATAATGTAGATATAAATAATGTTGATAATGTAAATACTAACTCCTTCCTGCAAGAAATTAAAAATTTTATGATAAATATTAGTAATCAAATGATAAATTTTCAAAAACAACTAACCTTACAAGTATCTAGAATAGATACAATTTTTTCCATGCTTGAAGGATAATGGCATCAAACAACCAAACAATTTCAAAAAAACTTAAAATAATACAAATAAACGTTAATTCGTTAATACTAATTAGTAGAAGGTACGACCTTCACCAATTTATTGGCATACATAACCCTGATATTGTACTCCTAAGCGAGACTAAACTTAACCCGAAACACAAAATTCAATTTGAAAATTTTAATTTGATAAGAAAAGATAGAAAAGCTGCAACCCAATCTGGGGGCACTGCAATATTAATCAAAAATAACTTAAAATATTACAGTTACACAAATAGCGTAGTAAATTCATTTAACACTTTGGAAACATGCATAATTAAAATTCCGTTGGCTGCAAATAAAGTATTGTACATTATTTCAGCATATTATCCGTTTGGTAATAATAACAATCACTTAAAACGAGATATTAACAAACTTTTTGAATCAATGAACTTAGAAAATGAGAACAATTATTACATTTTAGCTGGAGACCTTAACTCTAAACATACAGATTGGGGTAACACATCAAACAACCAAAAGGGATGTCTTCTTAAACAATGGTTAACAGACAATGAAATACGTTTTCGATGTAAGTTCTATGCTTCAAATGCTCCATCATACCCTCGTACTGGGTCCTTTTTAGATATTTGTATAGCCGATTGTAGATTGCACTTTGTTACCAAAAATAACACCTTAAATTGTCTTAAAACCTTAGACTACGACAGTGACCATAATGCTGTACAAATAATCACTTCCATGAACAATGAACAAAATTTCACATTTTTCAAAGATAGCTTTAATTCTAAATACAATTATAAAATTACCAACTGGAAAAAATTTCAAAATAAGCTTACGCAACAAATTGAGCAAGGCGAACATATTCCTAACAATCGGAATCTTACAAACGCTGAAATAGACCATCATTTAGAAAGACTGAATAATATAGTTACAAGAACAATAGATGAAGTAGTTCCAAAATACAAAAATACAAAAATTACTTTTAACCAAATAACTAACTCAACTATTAGAATGTTGCATAAAGAAAAAAGTAAAATTCTAAATATAATCAAGAAACACAATAGGTTAGAACATACCCTACCTGAAACCACTCTAAATATAGCTAAATGTAAATTGAAAATGATTAAAAAGCTTATAACAGAAAACTTTACAATAATTATTAATGGTCAAATTCGTGAAAAACTTACAAATATTGATCCTAAGGATTCCAAAACTATGTTTGGTCAAATTAAAAAAAATTTTAAAAAGTTCACACTCTTAAATCTTCAGGAAATAAAAATTCCAGAAAACTCTGAATTCTTGTTAAGCAATGCTGGAATAAACCCTCAAAGCCTAAAAAAGGATGTTTCCAATAATTATATAGTAGAAGATCAAGTTCATATGTTAGATACTATAGGTGCGTTTTTGGAGTCAGTTCATGCTCAAAAAGAGATTAATCCAGAAAACATTGTACATACCCAAGTTAGTGAGATTTTTAATAGGTTTTTAAATATAAAATCGGTATTCGAAAACAATAAAACCACATTTACTAACTTTAATGAAACAAGACTATCAGATAATTTAGACGAAACACAAACTAATGATGTTCTTATAACAAACAACAAATTATCATATATTTTTTCTAGTTTAAGGAACAAACTATCCTCTGGAATTGATAATATACCAAATATATTACTAAAAAAATTCCCACAAATAATGATCAACGACTATTGCAAATTATTTAATAATATGCTTAACAATTCATATTTTCCAGTAAAATGGAAAACTGCAAAAGTAGTGCTACTGCCAAAAAAAGATAAGGAACCCAATAACCCAAAAAATTTTCGTCCAATAAGCCTATTACCAAATATTAGCAAAGTTTTTGAAATATGCATTAACAACAACATTAACAAATTTTGTGTAAATAAAAATATAAAAAGCGAAAAACAATTCGGCTTTAAATACAAGCACTCTACGGTTAACGCTATTCATGAGCTTACTTCATTTATAAATTGGAATTGGAATAAGAAACATTGCACGGGTGCTTGCCTTATTGACATAGAAAAAGCATTCGACAGTGTATGGATACCTGGTCTGATATATAAATTATTTCAATACAATTTTCCTCTAAATCAAATTATATTGATCTACAATATGATAAGCAACAAAGATTTTATAATTTATTACCAAAATAAAACAAGCAAAAACAAATTTTTGATTTCTAATGGACTACAACAGGGAACTGTAAACTCTCCCATTCTATTCAATTTATACATAATGGATCTTTTATCTGATATAGATAATATAATCTCATTTGCAGATGATATTATTATATACCACGCTGATGATAAAGTCCAAAGTATTAATGAAAATCTCCAAAAACAATACAATAAAGTTGAAAGTTACGCAACTAATTGGAATATGAGAATTAACGCACAAAAATTTGAAACAATACTCTTCAGACCACCAGTTGATAAATGCAACCATAACATTAGAAAAAACTGGAAAGAATTTCAAATCAAGTCCAACACGTTCAGTTGTAACATTCCTAATAGGGAAATAGTTAAATACTTAGGTGTCTATTTAGACAAGTTTTTGTATTTTAATCAACACTTTAAGGAAATAATTACAAAAGCAAGAAACGCCTTCTTTATATATAACGGGTGATTTTTTAAGAGCTTGATAACTTTTTTTAAAAAAAAAACGCATAAAATTTGCAAAATCTCATCGGTTCTTTATTTGAAACGTTAGATTGGTCCATGACATTTACTTTTTGAAGATAATTTCATTTAAATGTTGACCGCGGCTGCGTCTTAGGTGGTCCATTCGGAAAGTCCAATTTTGGGCAACTTTTTCGAGCATTTCGGCCGGAATAGCCCGAATTTCTTCGGAAATGTTGTCTTCCAAAGCTGGAATAGTTGCTGGCTTATTTCTGTAGACTTTAGACTTGACGTAGCCCCACAAAAAATAGTCTAAAGGCGTCAAATCGCATGATCTTGGTGGCCAACTTACCGGTCCATTTCTTGAGATGAATTGTTCTCCGAAGTTTTCCCTCAAAATGGCCATAGAATCGCGAGCTGTGTGGCATGTAGCGCCATCTTGTTGAAACCACATGTCAACCAAGTTCAGTTCTTCCATTTTTGGCAACAAAAAGTTTGTTAGCATCGAACGATAGCGATCGCCATTCACCGTAACGTTGCGTCCAACAGCATCTTTGAAAAAATACGGTCCAATGATTCCACCAGCGTACAAACCACACCAAACAGTGCAATTTTCGGGATGCATGGGCAGTTCTTGAACGGCTTCTGGTTGCTCTTCACTCCAAATACGGCAATTTTGCTTATTTACGAAGCCATTCAACCAGAAATGAGCCTCATCGCTGAACAAAATTTGTCGATAAAAAAGCGGATTTTCTGCCAACTTTTCTAGGGCCCATTCACTGAAAATTAGACGTTGTGGCAGATCGTTCGGCTTCAGTTCTTGCACGAGCTGTATTTTATACGGTTTTACACCAAGATCTTTGCGTAAAATCTTCCATGTGGTCGAATAACACAAACCCAATTGCTGCGAACGGCGACGAATCGACATTTCACGGTCTTCAGTAACACTCTCAGAAACAGACGCAATATTCTCTTCTGTACGCACTGTACGCATTCGTGTGGTTGGTTTAATGTCCAATAAAGTAAACTGAGTGCGAAACTTGGTCACAATCGCATTAATTGTTTGCTCACTTGGTCGATTATGTAGACCATAAATCGGACGTAAAGCGCGAAACACATTTCGAACCGAACACTGATTTTGGTAATAAAATTCAATGATTTGCAAGCGTTGCTCGTTAGTAAGTCTATTCATGATGAAATGTCAAAGCATACTGAGCATCTTTCTCTTTGACACCATGCCTGAAATCCCACGTGATCTGTCAAATACTAATGCATGAAAATCCTAACCTCAAAAAAATCACCCGTTAGATCACTGTTTTACTCTAAATATGTGAGTTCAAAAATTAAAATATTAATGTATCAGTCCTTAATAAGACCAATAATAACATATGGTTGTCCAATATGGTTTAACATATCACCATCAAACATGGAAAAAATTAGACTTTTTGAAAGGAAATGTTTAAGAACATGTACATCGCTTTACAGATCTCCAGAAAGCAATTATATTAAATATGTATCTAATAAAAAATTGTACAACCAGGCTAACATTATCAGAATAGATAATTTTATAATTACGCTTATTAGAAATAATATATTAAGATGTACCCAATGTATTGATAATAATCGTATAATGGCTCCTTATTACATACATGAAGGATATATTATTAGCAGTTTACAGAATGGATTTGTTCCGCCTGAAGCCTTTATTTTCCTTGACAAAAAACATTTAATACAAAATGAACATGGCATACCCATCTTTTACCATAATTATAGACGGGCAAATATAAAAGCAGTGGACTGCAACTTATCAAATTTGAATATTAAATATGATACAAACATATCAAGAAGAGATTTAAATTCCTTTAAAGAATAAAAAACCAAAAAGTTTTGGTGGTTATCGGAATAAAAAATAAAATTTCCGTTTTTAACTCTTGACCCATTTTAACCCTTCTTACAAAAGCAATGTTTTTTTTAAACTTTTCATTGCAATAAAAAAAAAAAAAATTTATTATAATGATATATGCTTCATATGTAATAAGAAATACCAATATTTATTTGTCAAAATCATTTTTACCATATTTATAGTACTAGAGTACTCTATCAAGGGGCATTGTATATACCAAAAATATATTTTTTTTAACTATTGTTTATTATAGTGTATTATATTTCATTAGTAATCAATAAACGAAAAAAAAAAAAAAACCAATGGGACATATATATCCCATTTGTATTTTTTCTTATATTTTCCACATTTTCCAACCGATTTTTTTAAAGCTGACTTGAGTCGACAGAAGATAGTTTTAGCTTTCAAAACATACCAAAACAAATGGCACATATATTATCAGGACCTAAGACGGTGACCCCAAAATCAGAAAATTGTGTTTTTTATGATATTTGGATGTCAGTAATTCGAATATTATTGAACCGAAAACATTATCATTTTGATATAACATGGATCAGTATTTATAGTTTTCAGAAACACCAAAATATTTGGAATCAGTTTATTCTCCAGTAAAATTCAGTACGGGTAAAAATAAATATTTTATAGTTTTATATATTTCTTAAATTAAAAAAATTCATTATACTCGTATTAAATCAACAATTAATTAAACCATAAATAAAAAGACTTAGAAAAAGATTAATTCTAAATATCTCAAAAATATAAAATCAGTTATGGTAATCTCTGAAGAAATTACAGGTTTTTGTGAAACAAAAAGTTTTTTACAAAAGGAACATTTTTCTTTCCATTTTTAGTACAAACTAAAAAAGTAGTAATCGATTCTGTGTGATATATATTTAAAAATTTACAACAAATACAAAAGCAAAGCTACAGTTATTTATGTAAAAAATAAAACACAAATCACTGAGTTGCTTTGAGCGGAGTAAATTAGTTGCTAATTTTGACCGTTGACGACCAATGGGATATATATTGCTTATGGATTTTTCCCTGAAGGAATTAAAAAAAATATTTTTGATGACACTTTTGTTTATAAATGTTGGGTCGTTAAGTACGAATCCACAAAAAAAATTCCAGCAGTTTATGTTTGGTCGTGAAAGGGATAATAACTTTTCAAAAAACAGTGTTAGAGGAATGGGGATCTCACATAAATATAAAGCGTTGTTAGTAGAACATGATAGCATACATAACTCAAATCGTTCTTAAGTCGACTTAGGCGGTTATCACTTGTTAACACAGATATTATTCATAATTAATCATACTTCACCATCCAACGGAAGTTGAACTTTTACTTTTAGAACAATTTCTAAGTAAGTCAAATAATAATTTCAGGTTTTATAGCGTTTTTAAGAAGAAGAAAATAGCGGAGCTAAACGATTCCTTGCTTTAATTTAGATAACATTTTATAGAGAAGTTAAAAATTTTATTGTTAGAGTTGTAGCCAATTTTCATCAGGTTTACGCTTTATAAAATACAAATGAAAGTGTTAATTCTGTTGTGCCAGATCTTTTATACCCTCCACACGTGGCTTAATGCCTATATTATAACCAGTGTTGGGTACGGTTCCTATTTTAATACAGTTGCCATTAAGATCTAAAACCATTTAAATTTATAGCTAATTGTTGTTCTTTTGTAACCAGTATTTATTATGATTTATTATTGTTTTTTTTTTATAAAGATAATGAATTTTTTCATAGAAAGAATTAACTTCTATCTGTAAATTTGTAATATTTTTCTATTGTTCGAGTGGGCTTTCCATTGTTGGGTCATGCGTAAACAAGAAAATAAATCGACTAAACCTATTAAACGTTGTTGTTTAGAGGTACACAACTCTGAATTAGTTAAACTGTTTTACACTCAAACCTGTTTTTGTGCGGCATATTTATGTGCGTTTTCTTATTGTTCGATTTGTTTTATGCATTTTTTTTTTTGTGCGGTATATAATTTTTATACCCTATACCACTATGTGGTTTGGGTATAATGACTTTGTGCTGCTGTTTGTAACAACCAAAAATATTTGACCTAGACCCATCTTTAATTATACCGATCGAATCAGAATCACTTTCTGAGTTGATTTAACAATGTCCGTCCGTCCGTCCGTCCGTCCGTCCGTCCGTCCGTCCGTCCGTCCGTCTGTGTGTCCATGTAAAGCTTGTAATCAAACTGCAGGTCGCAAATATGAATATATTTTGATGAAATTTGGTATATAAGCTTTTATCGGCCATGGGATGAACGCTATTGAAATTGGTGAGAATCGGTCCATGTTCAGACCTAGCCCCCATACAAATTACCCATATGAAATCGACATAAATTGCCATAAGATCCAAATTGTCATATAGATCTTACTCAAATTGGGTTTGTATGCGTTCATTACATCCACTAATGAGTAGTCCAAAAATGATCCCTTTGACCCCATATAGAACTGCTTCCCGATTTTCACTTAAATCTGTTAAAAAACAAAAATATTGCACTGATTCTTCTCAAATTTTGTTTGTACATATTTTTGCAAAATACAAGAGACTTTACCAAACATGATCAGGATCGGTCCATTTTTGGACCTAGTCCCTTTATAGATATAGCATCCGATATGAACTTTTTCATATCTGCAGCCAAAAAAATTAATAAAAATCCCACTCAAATTTGGTTTTTGCTTATTTTCAATGTCCAGTTAGTTGGGCCTAAGAGATAGGGTTTCTAAACGCATGGTATAGGGTATCGTATAGTCGGTCTAGACCGAATATAATTTTCTTACTTGTTTGCTAATGAGAAAGTTGATGATTTCAGAAAACATCAATTGAATTTCAGAAAATATCAATCGAAATTCAGAAAACATCAATTTAATTGAAGAAAAATCAATTGTAATTCAGAAAACAATAATTGAATTTCAGAAAACATCAACTGAATTTCAGAAAACATCAATACTCCGACTTATTTTTTATGCACTGGAAAATATGATTTTGATGTTTCTGAAATTCAATTAATGTTTCGTGAAATTCTGTTGATGTTTTCTGAAATACAATTGATGTTTTCTGAAATTCAATTGATGTTTTCTGAAATCCAATTGATGTTTTCTGAAATACAATTGACGCTTTCTGAAATATAATTGATGCTTTCTGAAATACAATTGATGTTTTCTGAAATTCAATTGATGTTTTCTGAAATTCAATTAATGTTTTCTGAAATTCAATTGATGTTTTCTGAAATGCAACTGACGTTTTCTGAAATGCAATTGATGTTTTCTGAAATTCAATAAATGTTTTCTGAAATTCAATTGATGTTTTCTGAAATTCAATTGATGTTTTCTGAAATTCAATTGATGTTTTCTGAAATGCAACTGACGTTTTCTGAAATGCAATTGATGTGTTCTGAAATTCAATAAATGTTTTCTGAAATGCAATTGATGTTTTCTGAAATTCAATTAATGTTTTTTGAAATCTAATTGATGTTTTCTGAAATTCAATTGATGTTTTCTGAAATTCAATTGATGTTTTCTGAAATGCAACTGACGTTTTCTGAAATGCAACTGATGTTTTCTGAAATTCAATAAATGTTTTCTGAAATGCAATTGATGTTTTCTGAAATTCAATTAATGTTTTCTGAAATTCAATTGATGTTTTCTGAAATGCAACTGACGTTTTCTGAAATGCAATTGATGTTTTCTGAAATTCAATAAATGTTTTCTGAAATGCAATTGATGTTTTCTGAAATTCAATTAATGTTTTTTGAAATTTAATTGATGTTTTCTGAAATGCAACTGACGTTTTCTGAAATGCAATTGATGTTTTCTGAAATTCAATAAATGTTTTCTGAAATTCAATTGATGTTTTCTGAAATTCAATTGATGTTTTCTGAAATGCAATTGATGTTTTCTGAAATTCAATTGATGTTTTCTGAAATTCAATTGATGTTTTCTGAAATGCAACTGACGTTTTCTGAAATGCAATTGATGTTTTCTGAAATTCAATAAATGTTTTCTGAAATTCAATTGATGTTTTCTGAAATTCAATTGATGTTTTCTGAAATTCAATTGATGTTTTCTGAAATGCAACTGACGTTTTCTGAAATGCAATTGATGTTTTCTGAAATTCAATAAATGTTTTCTGAAATTCAATTCATGTTTTCTGAAATTCAATTGATGTTTTCTGAAATTCAATTGATGTTTTCTGAAATGCAAAAGATGTTTTCTGAAATGCAATTGATGTTTTCTGAAATGAAAAAGATGTTTTCTGAAATTCAACTGATGTTTTCTGAAATTCAATTGATGGTTTCTGAAATGCAACTGACGTTTTCTGAAATGCAATTGTTGTTTTCTGAAATTCAATTAATGTTTTCTGAAATTCAATTGATGTTTTCTGAAATTCAATTGATGTTTTCTGAAATGCAATTGATACTTTCTGAAATACAATTGGAAAATGTTTAGTTGTTTCGTAAGGTTTTGAGTTATTTTCTTAGTGAGACTTTTTTATGCGGTACCTATTCACCGCATAAAAAAATTTTTAGTTGCATTGTAAAAGCTATATTTTATAGCTACTCGTGAAGTTTTGTGCGATTTTTTCTAATGCGTTTTTTTTTAGTGCGGTTTTATCCATCGCACAAAAACAGGTTTGAGTGTATTTTTAACCGCTTTAACAGCTGATAGTTGCTGTTTGCATAGTTTGGTTACACTTACACGAAAGCTACGCTTACAAATTGTTGAAATTTTCTGTTCTGGTTCTGTTTGTCAAACTTTTCCTGTACTTCGTCCATTTTATGGTACTCATAATCGTCCATAAGAGCGGTTAACTCGAATAACTAATATCGTTTTCGCACCACAATTACTCTTATTGATAATGTGCATCGCGTAAGATGCCAAACAGTGCGCACCGAACAACCTGTAGTCGCTGTACTGCAAAGTATTGAAGAAGAACCACATCGATTATTCGGCGCAATTCTCAACGCTTTATGGAAGATTTTACCAACGGATATTACCAAAAGATTTACGAGCTTTAAAGATTCAACTTTTGCAAGAATTAGACCTAAATGACCATCGTAAGAGCCGTCAATTCGTCCAACGGGCTAAAGCACAAATTTATATTGAGTTTGATTTTCCATAAAAAATTTTGTGCTGCGATGAAGCTCATTTTTGGTTGAATGTGAATGCAAAGAAGCAAAACTGTCGCATTTGAAGTGAAGATAATCACATAAAATTACTGTTTGGCGTGCTTTATGGGCCGACGGAGTCATTGGTCCACATGTCCTCAAAAACGATGATGGGCAGAATGTTACTGTCAACGGTGAACGGTATAGAGAGAGGATTACAAGTTAGTTCGTACCTCAATTAGCTGACATTAATCTTACTGGCATGGGGTAACAACAGAATGGAGCCCCATGCCACAAAGCACACGCTTCAATTAATTTACGCAAGGGAACTTTAAGCGCTTTGGATTTTTTCTTTAGGATTATGTGAAGTCATTCGACTGAGCCGGCAAACGAGAGACAATTGAACAGCTGGACCAGTTATTGCTGAAATACTGCCCCGAATGTTGTGAAAAGTGTGTGTAATTTCCAGGTTCCAGCTAGCGGCATGTACGCGCCAGCCGTGGCGGCCACATGGCAGAAATCATATTTAAAATTACCATAAAATTATCTATCCAATGAAACGAGTTTAGTTGTTATAAAAAATATCCGTTTTTTTTTATTTTAATTTAAAGCTCTGTAGCTCTAAAAAAAAACACCCTTACAGTTAAAAAAACAGATATTCGTCTATGACAATCTAAAGTTGGTTGACAATCTAAAGTTCTTGTTAGCAATATTGTTATTTTCAATGCCTTTAAATATACCAAATACATTTTCTCTTAATGCGGCGGCGCAAAGCCGGCTTTAACCCGCACGACTTGGACCTCTAGACACGTGGAGTATAACCAAATATACGCACTAATTATTCAAATGCTAGACACAGCAAGAACAATTACAGCTATCACTCACAAGGAGCAAAAATTAGAATAACAACAATAACAACAATAGGCTAGGCGATTTCTTGTGACCGATGTTTTGTTCTACCGTTTTATTCCGATTTTGACCAAACGTATATTATTTGAAAGGTATTTCTTTTTAGCCATTTTGCAGATTTACAGATTTTCAAACTTTTTCGTTTATTTCGAGCAAATTGCATTTAAAGTTGCTACTAACACATATATAAAATTATACAATGCTATGTGTGTGTTTATTACATTTGTTAATGTGTTTGTAGTAAAAATGAGTTGGTTTTTTTGTGTTGATTTGTGAATTGGCTATAATTGATTAGCATACCTTTAGGGTCTTTATTTAAAGAAAACTAGAATTTGCACTCAAATTTCGAGGGCTGGAATCTGCTAGTTTTTATAAATAGATTTCTTCTTAGATTTTCATGATTTTAAATAGCAGCCAGCTCAGGATTTCAATGAATCATTTTCACTAAAAACGTTCAACCGTGCTGACCTATTTAGTGCGTGATCATGATTTCCAGAGACGGACACACGCATATTGCTATATCAAATCCGCTTGTTATAAGGATCAGGAATATATAAATTCGATGAGGCTCAGAAAAACTTATACCTCTGCATACTGGTGTGTAAGGTACACAAATATATAAGAAAGGTGTGGATGTTTTGCACTTGAGGAAATATAGTGGCCTGCCAAATTTCATTTCTTTACTATAACTCCTTCGTTTCTGTTCAATTTTGTATGAAGACAAAACTCTGTGGGAGCGAACTATTGATTATGTTGAAGAAATGACTGAGTTTGCAAAACAAATACGATAGTCGGCCATTTAAAAAGGAAATATGGAGATATTCTGGATATTTAACTCACACCGTAGTTCCAACAGAATACCAAAATACTCCATATCTGACAAATCAGAAATGACGTCATGAAAAATTAGACTATTCTATTTGATAAGTTATTTTGGTTGATTTTATTTATCTATAATATTAACAGGTATGACGATTTTTTGTGATCGATGATTTGTTAAACTGTTTTCTCCCCATGTTGATCAGGCATATCTTATTTGAAAGGTATTTCTTTTTAGCTGTCCATTAAATTTTTAAATTTTTAAATTTTTTTGGAGTTAAGTTGCTATTAACACATACACAAAACAAGTAAGAAAACTATAGTCGGTCTAGACCGACTATACGATACCCTATACCATGCGTTAAGAGACCCTATCTCTTAGTCCCAACTAACTGGACATAGAAAATAAGCATAAACCAAATTTGAGTGGGATTTTTATTAATTTTTTTGCCTGCAGACATGAAAAAGATCATATCGGATGCTATATCTATATGGGGACTAGGCCAAAAAATGGACCGATCCTGACCATGTTTAGTACAGTCTCTTGTATTTTGCAAAAATATATACAAACAAAATTTGAGAAGAATCAGTGCAATATTTTTGTTTTTTGATAGATTTAAGTGAATATCGGGAAGCAGCTCTATATAGGGCCTATGACTAAGAGTTGTCCCATAAGGATTATTTTTGGACTACTCATTAATGGATGTAATAAACGCATACAAACCCAATTTGAGTAAGATCTATATGACAATTTGGATCTTATGGAAATTTATGTCGATTTCACAGGGGTCATTTCTATGGGGGCTAGGTCTGAACATGGACCGATTCTCATCAATTTCAGCAGCGTTCATCCTATGGTCGACAAAAGCTTATGTACCAAATTTCATCCAAGGTTCATACAAGGTTTACATGGACACACAGACGGACGGACGGACGGACATCGTTAAATCGAATCAGATAGTGATTCTGATTCGATCGGTATAATAAAAGATGGTTCTAGGTCAAATATTTTTGGTAGTAACAAACAGCAGCACAAAGTCATTTTACCCAAACCACATAGTGGTCTAGGGCAGGGGTCACCAACTGGCGGACCGCGGTCCGGATCCGGACCGTAGACCGATTTTATGCGGACCTTGTGTTAACAATACAAAATATTTTACATTATGTAACAAGAAATTCATGAGAAATATTTTCGTCTCGACATCAGCCTTTGGTGATGATCCGTTAACTAACAAGTGATAGGGAAACCTATGCAAAAAAAAAAAGATAATTTGGGAGCGATTACACAAACAATTTCATTAGTAATATTGTCGTCATCAGCGAGATGCAACAAAATCTCACACATACACTCGTCGGACAGGCTCATCAAATCATTCAAAACTATCAACACAGGTTGTTCGACGAGTGTATGTATGAGATTTTGTTGCATCTCACTGATGACATGAATTTTACTAATGAAATTGTTTGTGTCATCGCTCCCAAATTATCATTTTTTTGCATAGGTTTCCCTATTAATTGTTAGTTAACGGATCATCACCAAAGGTTGTTGGTATTTTTCGGTCGCTTATGAGTTCAGTGTTTTGTTTTTAATTGAGTGACGGACGCCAACTCGGAGTGCTCTAAATACTATTACCTAGCTACGCTAAGTGTTAAGGTACCTGATTAAATTTGCAAGTTATTTTTTTATAATGGAACCGAAAAAAAGAAAGGTGGAAGTCGAAAATAGACAGTTTTTGCCAGAATGGACCGATTTGTATTGTTTCACGCTGCCAAATCGTGCTAGAACAGTACCGATGTGCTTGATTTGTCAACAAACAGTTGCGCTAATTAAAAGCTCGAATATAAAACGACATTATGAGACTAAACACAAATCATTTGCAGACAATTTTCCACTGGGCAGTAATCTGCGTAAATCTAAAATAGCAAATTTATTGTCAAGCTATGCATCGACGACTCAAACCATGAGTCGTTCATTGACTGAACAGGAGAAATGTGGTGAAGCTTCTTTACGTATTTCTTGGACTCTTGCTAAGCATATGAAACCATTCACTGATGCTGACATAGTCAAGGAATGTATGCTCGAGGCAGGCAATGTTTTGTTTGAGAACAGAAAAGATCTTGTTGAAACTATTCGACGGATTCCGTTATCTGCGAGTACTAACACAAGAAACACACACGTTCTGGCAGAAGAAAATCATTGTGATGTGAAACGGCAGTTAAATAATTCCGATTATTACGCCTTGGCTATGGATGAATCATGTGACATCACTGATAAAGCACAATTGGTTATTTTTGTACGTTTCTTGGACAAAATGAGACAAACTTTTGTTGAGGAGCTATTAATTATTTTGCCGTTAATAGGAAGAACCCGAGGAGAAGACATGATGGACGCGGTGATGGATTATTTCGTTAAAAATGAAATAGACTTAAAAAAGCTTTTATCAGTAACTACCGACGGTGCACCAGCGATGGTTGGGGCTAAAAAAGGACTAGTTCACCTATTGAGAACCAGTGCAAAATGTTATGAAAATTTGATTTCTTACCATTGTATCATTCACCAAACTGTGCTTTGTTGCAAACTCAATCTTAATCTCGAGAGAACAATGCAAGGAGTGATGAAAATAATAAATTTTCTTCGGGCAAAATTAGCACTGAAACATCGTGAATTAAAAATATTTCTTGACGAAGTGGATGCTCAATATGACGATCTGTTATTGCATAATAATGTGAGATGGTTAAGCAAAGGCTGCGTTTTACAACGATTCTTCACCATTTTAGAAGACTTGAAGACATTTCTTTTCAAAACCGATCAAACGTCAACAAACGATTACTTAAGTTTTCTAAGCGATAAAGAAAACGTAACTTCCATTGCTTTCTTATCAGATATTTTTAAACACAGCAATGATCTGAACCTTAAACTTCAAGGCAAAGGAAAGCTTGTATGGGAGCTCCTGACAGAAGTAAAAAGCTTTTTGCGAAAACTCGATCTTTTCAACATTGATCTGGATAATGAACGCCTGCACTTCCCTAATTTAAAAAAAAATCTGCAATGACAACGAGCTTGACGTCGGCCAATACAAGACGTTCATTGAGGATCTAAAATCGGAATTTGAAAACAGATTCGCAGATTTTAAGAAAATTGGGAATGTCGTCGATATCCTCAGTAACATTTACTCTCTGAATACTGGGGATGAATGGAGTAATGAAGCTGCAAATATTTTCGGGAGTAATAAAGCTTCTCTCCAGATGGAAATGATCGATTTCCAAGAAAATACAGTTTTAAAACACCAAAAACAGGAAGTTTCTTGTCAAGAGTTTTGGATAAAATTTGTTTGTGCTACTAAATACCCAGAATTAAAAAAATTAGCCTTGAAACTTCTCACTTTGTTTGGGTCAACATATGTTTGTGAAGCAGCATTTTCTAAGATGAACATCATTAACAATAAATTCCGGAACAGACTTGCCGATGAACATCTCCAATATTTAATGAGAATAGCCTGCACAAGCTTTACTGCAAACTTCAGACGGATAGTCCAAGACAAAAAATGTAATTTTTCTCATTAATATTGGAAAAACCCTTAGTACTTACTTCTTTTTATTCAAAGCATTTGTTTATTATTTAATAAAATAATGCACCGAAACCCATCCGTTTTATTTGCCATTGATACAGTATCTAAACATATTATTTAAATAGTTCAATTTATTACCTTCCGGACCGCGACGGTCGTGATTTTTAAAAAAACGGACCCCAAATGAAAGTAGTTGGTGACCGCTGGTCTAGGGTATAATTATACAATGCTATGTATGCATGTGTTTATAAAATTTGCTAAAGTTTTTGTGAGTCTGATTTCTTCATTCACAATAAATAAATAATTGGACACAAACCAATAACGACAATAATCGTTTTTAAAAAGTGTTGAATTGTGAATTAGCTAAAATTGATTACCTTTAGGGTCTTTATTAAATGAAAAAATAAAATTTCCTGGAATTTGCACTCGAATTTCGAGGGACGCACGCGAATTTCTGCTAGTTTCTATAAATAGCATTTACAATTAATGATGAAATTAATGTTTTCGATTTCGATTTGTATAAATTACAATTTTTTTAAAATTATTTTTCAGAAAGCTGTGATTTAAGGAAACAAAACATTTATTTAATAATTTGAATCAATGTTAATCGATTAATCGTATTTTAACTACATCAGTCACTATATTTGTTATACTATTCCAATATAATGTTGCGGAACGCCAAACCCACGACCCTAGTACTGCAAGTACTTGGAAGTTGAGTGACACACTGACGTAGTGTACTGTCGTAATAAGTGTTACCAGGACAACTATAAATAGGACCATACCATTCTGTATTAATTTGCTGACAATGGACATACCTAGTATACATAAAAAATAAACCAACATGTATTAAAAAAAAAAAAATACATATTTATCATTGATCCAGAAATGAATACTTACTGACGACACGTTGTTTGAGCATTAGTACCAATTGGAAAACGTCCTTCTTGTCTAATTTCTGCACAAAAGGCATTCGGATTAGATGCTGGAGAAGGTGTTGTAGATGTGGTTGTAGTTGTTGTGGGTTCTGCGGTAGCATCATCGCGAAATGAACAAGTTGGAGGCAACTGACGATTTATATAATATAAAGAAAATAGTGAATGCTTTTACATAATATATATAAAATTACATTAATACTTACTTTGTCACATATTTTATCACTTTGGTAATTGCAGTTATACTCGCCAGTGCACTGAGATATTATCTCTGATGTATTAGTTGTACCCAAGCAAAGGGCAAATGTTTTGGTATCAAGGCAAGCAAAAGCTTGATTGGCATTACATTTTCCGCAATCATTACATTCAGCAATCTCTTCATTTTGAGAACATGTTCCCGTTATAGAACAATAAAATCCTTCATTGCATTGATGGACTCTACCAAATGGTTGATTGGTGCTGTTGCAATCTTGATATTCGGTATTGGAAACACAAGCTATATTAGTAGCAGCATTACAAACATTACAATCGGATTGTACGAAAACTTTAGTAAACAAATTGAACATAGACAACAGCACTACAACCTGCAAAAGTTAATTGAATTGCAAACAGCTCTAATCTTAAAAAGTAATTACAGGTTTATTAATTAAATTTCTATATAAAATCAGTTTCATATATACACTTTATATAATTCGGAATATTAAAGTTTTTATAGGGTTTGTACTTACGTAGTTTAAAACAGTAAATTTTTCCATAATTTCCGAAATTATCACTAAATGCACTTTAGAATATTAACGAACAAATGTTGGTTTTTTATAATTTGTTGAACATTTAAATATGAAAACAAGAAAATAATTTATCTTGCCATGTAATAATTTATATTGGAAGATAAAAATAAGTTTTATTGTAATATGAAATATTTACCCAGAATAGGATTGCCAAGTAATTGTAATTTAAGATATTGCCTTAAAGTCAAATATATTAAAGTCTACAGAATATATTAAGAAATTTGAAATAAATCTCGTTGAACAGAATTATTTTCAACATATTTTAAAAAAATCATCCACCTTGCCAGAAAATTTTGTCAAACTGAAAATTTTAGAAAGAAACTGCCCACAGAAAACTGATTCGTTGTGGCAACAGAATTTGTTGCCAACCGAATTTTGGTAGACATATTTCTATCACGACATTCTGTTGTGATTTCTGAAATATATATTTCAAAAAACTTTTAATTTGATTGTATCAATAGTCTCATTTAGTTGATAGTATGGAATTTAGTATGGAAAGTACAGTAATTGCAGCATATACAGACATTAGGGCTGGTCGATTTAAAAATGCCCAAGTGACAAGGAAAGTCGTATTCTAGGGATGAAAATAAGAAACTTTGCCCGAGGAACCATACCTCTAAAACGAATTGTGATGTCCCGACTTTTGACCTGTCTGTCTGTCTGTCTCACGATGACCCATTTAAAATGCCCCAATCGAGTCCAAATGTATGATCGACCCCCACTAACTTTGGAGGGCCGACCCAGCCTTCACAGTGGCACACCCCCTGGAACACCCTGGGGGTTCCCCAAACAAACATTTCAAAAAATCACCATTTTTTGTGTGTAGACTGTTTGATTTAATATTAAAATTTACACTCATACGTATACGTATCTTCTACTCTGCTAATAAAAAATAATCATACGCCTTGACTATGTTATGTTATTCAAAAAGATCGATCGGATGAGGGTTAATAACTTTTAGATCACTCCGTGGCTATGCGTGACTCTGCGTGACTACCCCAAAGGTTTCAGATCAATTGCATGAGGGGGAATGGGGTTGTCCCATAGCAGACAGACAGACAGACAGGTAAAAGTCGGGACATCAGAATTCGTTTTAGAGGTATGCTTCCTTGGGCAAAGTTTCATATTTTGATCCCTAGAATATGATTTTCTTTGTCACTTGAACGATTTTTTTGCCTCCCTACAAATCGACCCGCCCTAACAGACACACTTATATTATGATGTTATTAAAATGTATTAATTTGTCTATAAAAAATTAAATATAAATAAAATAAACTAATAGGAGTGTAAGAGTGTATTTTTTAGCACTTTTTAGAGGTGTCTCCATCTTTTAGGTCATATCTTGGTATAATGATGCCAGATTTACCCGATTTTCAATGCCATTTTGCTCGAACTAATGGCAAATTATATTGTCCTAAGCTTACACAGGTAGATGGCATATTTTGTGAATGCGGTTGATTCCAACATACAGATCAGAAATATATATTTTCTATGGAGTCGCAAACGCGCTTTTCGATGCGTTATATATTTACGAAACACTTCAAGAAAGTTTTGAGTTTTTTTTAATATTGTAGGAATTTAGAAATAACAATATCTTATAAAAAACCTAGACAGGCTCCTTTTAAAATATTTTTCACATTGGTCATGCCCCTTTATTCTTCAATAAGCAAAGCACGGTCAATACTTTCATGCAAGCAGCTAGAATGTCTCGACCCTGCATTTGTAAATAATTGGAACTAGCATTGCTTTAACTAATCGTTACAAAAAGACTAACAATAATAAATAAGTATAGAAAATTATAGTCGATCTAGATCGACTAAACGTTAGTGCATACTATGCGTTTAGAGAAGGGATCTAAGGTCGAACTAATTGGATATAGAAAATAAGCTTAAAGCAAATTTGAGTGGAATTGTTATTAATATTTTTGCCTGAGATATATGGGCACTATATCGTGACCATATTTGAAAAGTCACTTATTTTTTGCAAAAAAACATGTTGAAACCAAATTTGAGAAAAATCTGTGCCATTTAGATTTAAGTGAAGATCGGTATGCAGCTTTATATGAGGGCTATGACTAAGAATTGTCCTACAGGTTTTAACAAACATACACGAACCAAACTGAACTGAGATCTATATGATAATTCCGATCTTATGGCAATTTAAGTCGATCTCATAGGGGTCAGTTGTATGTCATTTTCACCAATTTCAATAAATTTTGCCATATGGTCGATAAAAGCTTATGCTATAAATTTAATTAAAATATATTCATATTTGCGACCTGTAGTTTGCTTCTGGATCAATCCGTATAATAAATAATCTTGATTGTTGCAAACTTCAGTACAAACTCATAATACCCTGAGCACTAGTGGTAGAGGATATAAAAAGAATGACCATATTGTAAAGAAATTGCCCGGTCCTAAAATCTGCTTCAGTGTACTTTATGTATTTAAGAGTTTAAAACTGATAGAATTTTTAGATATAATATTTTAGATTTATGCCCTCCAAACTACTGTGCAGAGGGAATATATACATTGAAAAATTAATTTGCGATTCCATAAAGTAAATATTCTTAATCTTTATAACAATTCTGTATGTCTATCGCTTATTCACAAAATAAAACAAACTAGGATAAGATTGTTTGTAATTATTTCTAGCAAATTTGTATTTAAAATGGGGTATCATTATATCGAGATATGGTCTAAAATGTGGAGATACCTCTATCGACTTTTCCAATTTTAGAAGAATCGCATAACTTTAAAGTTTTTTAGTTTTATTTATGAAAAAGGATATTGGGGAGGTAAAAGAGTCCTCTCTGTTCCTGATTTCAAAATTTATATACAAATTACAAGTTATATTTCAGGGCTGGTAATTCCCTTATTATCTATCAGCATAAATTTTTGCAAGTTCATATATCTATCGTTATCCGCAATTGAACTAGTTTAATAATTTTTAAAATTTTGTTTACATTTGTTGTAAATAGTGAAATAAGCCCAGATACTAATGTAAACGTAAAACCCAGGGGAGGGTATCAAAGATTCGGCATAATCCACTTTAACACTCTTACTTGTTTTTTACTTACATTACCAAAATGATGTAGAAACAAAAAATTTTAAACAAAAACTACTTGAACGATCCTTTTTTAAAATTTTTTTCCATTTTTTAACAACAAATTCCTGGTTTTCACTTCAAAATGCTGTCAAAATTTAAAAAAAAAAAACTTCCTGATTACCTAGGGAAATATATCACATTTTAAGCGCATTTCGATTTTTTTTGTTTCACATGATCCGGTAATAATGTTCACCGCATAACAACATTTTTTTGGGGCGGCTCCGGAGATTCGCTCTCGCAGACTTATTTACTAACATTTTTAGTTGAAATGTTCTATTATAACGTGTATATTAGGGTGTCCGTTATTTGTATTGGCAATTTTTTCTTATGAAAATGTTGAAGTTTCACCCCTCAAAAAGTTGAGGCTTGATGCAAAAATCACTCTCCAAAAATTTCACGCCGCTGGGACCACGCCTTTCCGGCCCGACTTGCGTTTGAAAATCAAGTGCGTTTATATGGGGAAAATATGACTTTTTTCAGATTTTACGAAAATTTCGTTCTATAGTTTAATTTTTCCGACATGTTGTTACATGAATCGGGATCAGTATTAAATTGTCTTCTCAAAAAGCTATAAAACTTCAAAATCGAGTAAACACTCGCCAAGAAATAGCAAATGCCCCAGACCACTTTTGTGGCAAAAAAAAACTAGGTCTTGAAATTTAATGGCATTTTTTTCAACTTTGAGAAATTGATTAAATGCCAGGATTTTTTGTCAAGGATTTTATTTTTGCGGATTTCGAGAAAAATTATAATTTTGTGAAATGTTCAGTAACTGTACTCTATCTCAATACTTCGTAACAAAAAATATTCAATTCTCTACTTTTAAATGCTTTATTTTATCTCAATAGACTAGGGTTTCGGAAAAAAAATAATATGAGACCATTAACACTTTTGGATTGGGGTCACATATGACCCAAAGCAAATAAAAGACAATTTATTTTTTATAATGAATTCTTTATTTACAATCTATCCGAGGATAATACGCAAATTTGTTAAATTTAGGATATATCGCAGAGGCTATGTAACTCCAATGAGATACATAACATTAAAAAAATAAAAAATTAATTACATATATAAAAATATAATTTAAATTTGGTGTTATAATAATAATTATTTACAAAGTTTATTTAAATATAATTTAAATTTTAAAAGATTAACTATTTACAGATGCACATTGCGGAATGGGAGATCTAAAACATGGTTCGGTTTTAGTCTTCTTATTTCGTTGGTGCTGTCGAGTAACGATATCGCTAAAGGATTAGTATGGTCGCTTAGCCTTTGCAGGTACCTTTCACTTGCGGTTCTAATTTCGTTTCGAACTGTTGATATATTAAGATCATTTCTGATGGATTTGTTCGTGACATACCATGGTGCGTTAGTAATTTGCCTTAGCGTTTTTGATTGGTATCTTTCAAGTATATCGATGTTTGAATTACTAGCTGTACCCCATAACTGGATACCATAAGTCCACACTGGTTTGAGTATGACCTTATATATTCTCAGTTTGTTGTTTAGATTTAGCTGAGCCTAAAAGCCAGTAAAGTTTTTTAGTTTTGATTTTGAGTTGTTCTCGCTTATTTTTGATGTGGTTTTTCCAGGTAAGTCGCCTGTCGAGAGCCATACCCAAGTATTTTACAGTATCAGTCTTCGGAATTGTATAACCATTTAAAGTAATTGGAGGGCAATGTTTTCTTATGAGTGTAAAAGTTGTATGTTGAGATTTTTCACAGTTAACTTTAACATTCCATTTTTTTAGCCATTGGTCAAGTTCATTGATTTCATTTTGTACAAAAGAAGATGCTTCATCTGGGGAATCACTTGTTGCCATAACAGCTGTGTCATCAGCATATGTAGCCACCATGACATTGTCGAGTACAGGCATATCTGCTGTATAAATAGTATATAGTATAGGACCCAACACACTACCTTGTGGTATTCCAGCATTTATTTCATATAGTTCCGAAGTTTCTTCGTTGATTTTTACGTAAAAATGTCTTTCGCATAAATAGCTTTTGAAAAACTGATAAAAAGGTGCAGGCATGAATTTTTTGATTTTGTATAATAACCCCATATGCCAAACTCTGTCGAAAGCTTGCTGAATATCTAGAAATACAGCAGAACAGTATCTCTTCTTTTCTAAAGCATCAGTTATGTTGTTGACAATTCTATGAATCTGTTCTGGGGTACCATGTTTATGTCTAAAACCAAATTGATGTTCAGGGATGATATTTTTGCTTTCCAAAACTGGAGATAGTCTTTGTAGAAAAATTTTTTCAAACAACTTGGAGAAAATTGAAAGTAGACTTATTGGTCTAAATGATGTTACCAAATTTCCGGGCCTGTTGGGTTTTTGTATCATTATGATCTCTGCGCATTTCCATTGTGAAGGGAAATGATTAAGCCTTATTATTGAGTTAAATACTAAAGTTAGAAATACAACACATTTATGCGTTATCTTACTGATAACTTTTCCATCAATTAAATCATATCCTGGACTTTTCTTTTTATTCAGCAGTCTGATCTCATTTTTTACTTCTTGTAGAGTGACAAATTTTATTGGAAAGTCCATTTGTAAAGGACAATTCAAAAAATCTGATATATCGTCTTGTTGAGTTGTTGTATTAAAAGAAAATGGTACAAAAGTATTTTTTAAATGAGTAGCAAATGTCTCAGCAGTATCTTTGTCAGTTCTACACCACGAGCCATCTATATTTTTTAAGACAATAGCCCTTTTTGTTGGTCTTTTAAGGAATTTAGTAGCTTTCCATAGTAGGTGCTCTAGAATTATTTATTTCCTCAAGGAATTGTGATGTTTTAGCATTTTTGTGCTTATTAAGCAATATTTTAAGATCCTTGCTAGATTTATTAAATAATCGCTTATCGAGTGAGTTTCTACTTATCTGCCACCTTTTTCGCAATCTTCTTTTTTCTCTTAGAAGTTGCCGAATTTCGAGTGAAACGTCAAAGTTTGAGAAATGTTGTTGAGATGAAGAATTTAATATTGGTGTTGAGATATACGCTGCGTTATGTATTGCATTTTTAAAATTTTCGACTGCTTCATCTAATTCGATTTCAGATTTAATATTTATATTAAGATTAACATTATCATCCAAATATTGTTGAAATAGAGGTATGTTTGTGTTTGATGATAATACGTGATACCTAGGAGTATTTAAATGAACTTAAACGTTATAATTTACAAGAACTGGAGTATGATCAGAACTAAGTTCATTGCTACTTCTAATTTCTAGTTTATGATTTTGGATGCCCTTGTATACGATGAAATCTAATAAATCTGGATTTTTTCGTTGGTCACTGGGCCAGTGTGTTGGTGATCCAGTAGAAAGGGCTGAAAGGTTTTTGTTCATCAAACATTTGTAAAGTTCAGTTCCTTTAGGGTTTACCAGTCTGGATCCCCACCAAGGGTGTTTGGCGTTAAAGTCGCCTCCAGCAATGAAACGGATACCAAGTGTATTAAAAAAATCCTCATAATTTTTACAAAGTACGGTATGTCGGGGAAGAAAGTAAATTGAGGATACAACTAAGTCACCGTCATTACATTTTAGTTTAATAGAAGTTGCCTGCAGATAGTTTTGCTGGAAGCCATTCAAGTTTTCATATTTTATTGTGGATTTTATCAAGATTCCAGAGCCAGCATGTGCTCTGTCATCGGGATGATTGGTATGCAAGAGGTGGTAGCCATTAATTTTAAAGTGGCTTCGGCTGGTCAAGTGTGTTTCGGAGACTAAAAGAATATCTATGAAGTTAGTTTGAAGGAAAATTTCTATTTCTCTCGTGTGTGATTGGCATTCCATAGCGCTATACGTAAGTCTAAACGCATAGTTTTGTAATGATTAACTGCATCATGCTTATTAGCTTATTTGTTAATTCATTTTGTTGTTTCATAAATGTTTCTATGGATTTTAGAATATTTTGTTCTTATTGATTGTTATCGTTTCTGGTAATTTGCGCATATGAAAATTGATTGTTTTTAGATCGACTGTTAGAATTATTGTTATTATTAAATGATGGGGAATATTCTGGGTTAGGATTATAATTTGCTTGGTAAATATTTAAATTATTTCTGCGATGTTCATATTTTCTTTTTAAAAGATTTCTATATACTTGGCATCCCTTATAATTTGCGGTATGATATTGCAGACAATTAACACACCTTGGAGGTGTTTCTTCCGATTTAGGACAAGTAACAGAAGCAAAACCGCCGCCAATATTCATTCCAAATGTCTCGGATATTAAGGCAATGATTAATAATTTATCAAAACTAATAACATCAGAAAATTATTCATATAAATCTATGAGAGATGGCCAGGTAAGACTAATGATCAAAGACATTCAATCATATAGAGTGATAGTAAAATATCTTGATGACAAAAATATTAACTTTCACACTTACCAACTCAAACAAGATAGAGCTTTTAGAGTAGCTGTTAAAAACTTGCATTTTTCTACACCAACCTCTGAAATAAATGATGAAATTCAAAGCCTAGGTCATAAAGTTCGAAACGTTATGAACATAAAAAGTAGAGTAACGAAACAGCCTATGTCAATGTTCTTCGTGGACTTAGAACCAATGGTAAACAACAAGAACATTTATGAAATAAGAAATCTTTTGAATGCAATTGTCAAAATAGAGCCACCATTAAAAACACATGAAATTATACAATGTTATAGATGCCAAGGGTTTGGTCACTCAAAAACTTATTGTAGGAAAATGTTTAATTGTGTGAAATGTGGACTATTCAAAAAATCCAAAGATTTTATAAGTGCTGTCGAATTTTTATATGTGGCGCTTATAATATTATTGCCAAATGTGCAGGTCTTCCGTGCTAAAAATTTGGAATAAATCGAACAACGTTAACCCATTCCTTGCCGGGGCCAAACTTTGAATTTTGTCATATTTTAAAAAAGTAAATACCTAAAAATAAATTGTTTTTATTCAAAAAAATATTTTAATTTTTGGAATAAATTGTCTTTTGTTGGCTTGGGTTAAATATGAGGGTCGAAATGATCCATTTAAAAAAATAATTTTAGTAATATACAATGGTAAAAATAAAACAGAAATAAGTATAGATTTACGTTAATAACTTCTATTAGCAGTTAAGTAATGAAGGAGTTTGATACATTACATTAACCTCAGGAGCAGATAAGGGTAAGTTTTCGCAAAATATAGCGGAATTTTAATTTCCAACCAAAAGTAAAGGTTTCATCTAGTTTACTAGAAAAATACATTATTTTTAGGTATTTACTTCTTTTAAATATGACAAAATTCAAATTTTGGCCTCGGCAAGGAATGGGTTAGCGTTGTTCGATGTATTCCAAATTTTTAGCATTTAAGACTTGCACATTTGGTTATTATATTTTAAGCGTCACATCCTCAAATTCAATAGCACTTACAAAATATTTACTTTTTTTTAATAAATTGTCTTTTATTAGCTTGGGGCCATATGTGACCCCAATTCCAAATGGGTTAGTGAGGTCATATTATTTTTTTCCGAAACCCTAGGCTATTGAGATAAAATATAACATTTAAAAGTAGAAAAGTGGTGATGTTTTGATACAAAGTGTTTAGAAAGAGTACATTAACAGAATATTTTACAAAAATCCCATTTTGATCTATATCCGCAAAAATAAAATCCTTGTCAAAAAAATTCTGAGACAGCGATTTACCTAAAAATTTAAACAGTCAATCTCTAACATGTATTCAACAAAACCTTAATGCGCCGGATCCATTTTTTTAAATTTCGTTTAAGAAAATTTTTTAAAATTGAAAAAGGAGTTTTCAAAATTTTGTTAAAAAAATTTTCCCTTTTCGGTCTCAATGCGCAATAGGTTCACAACGTGGTAATATAACAATACTTCATATCTAAGTACTTATAAGTATAGGGACCAAAAAAAATTATGGCTTTAATCAATTTCTCAAAGGTGAAAAAAATGCCATCATTTTCATGATCTAGTTTTTTTTTGGTACAAAAGTAGTATGGGGCATTTGCTATTTCTTGGCGAGGTTTTATTTGATTTCGAATTTTTATAGCTTTTAGAAAGGATAATTTAATACTGCTCCTTGTCAAAATAATTAAACTATAGAACGAAATAATTAAACTATAGAACGAAATTTTCTTAAAATCTGAAAAAAGTCATATTTTCCCCATATAAACACACTTGAAATTTTCAACCGCAAGTCGGGCCGGGAAGGCGTAGTCCCAGAGGCATGAAATTTTTGGAGTGTCATTTTTGCATCAAGCCTCAACTTTTTGTGGGGTGAGACAATAAATATTTCCACTTTAAGAAATAACACCCTAGTATATATGAAATAAATAATCCAACATTATTCATGTTTAAAAAAAAGAAAAGTTAAGAAAATTTTTGTAGATAGCAAGCCGTTTTAAAGAATTTCAGAAGCTTTAAGTTTATATCGAAACAAGTTCACAAGTGCTATCAATATTTACTGACACTATGGGTATTAATATCTTCAACATTATCCGCATACCTGGACACAATGCTATCATAGGTTATGAGAGAGCTGTAAAGTTGCAAAGCCTTATGTAGATGGAAGTTGCAATTTTTCAAGTGCAAATCTTTTTGAAGCTGGAAATTTGTCAAGTATAGATCCGTCGCAAAAAAAACTCGCCAACTGAGTTGTTCTAAAGTCTCACAATGGTTTTCTCAATTGTATCAACAAAAATTTAGTAGCAGTTAACAATTTTCTATTGTAATCTATTGTGAATCAATTATATAGGGGTAGAGGTTGGGTTGTGGCCATAGTTAGGTTTTCGGCTTATAACTTTTCACCAAGTGCAAATTATTCGGACAACTGGGTATCTATGGAAATCTAGAGACCTTGGCTAACTGCTGGTGAAGGAAACTAAATCAATTTCGTCAAATGGAAATTTTTTTTTTCAAAATGTTGTGAAGTGGCCATTTTTGGGGCAAATTTTTATACCCTATACCACTATGTGGTTTGGGTATAATGACTTTGTGCTGCTGTTTGTAACAACCAAAAATATTTGACCTAGACCCATCTTTAATTATACCGATCGAATCAGAATCACTTTTTGAGTTGATTTAACAATGTCCGTCCGTCCGTCCGTCCGTCTGTGTGTCCATGTAAAGCTTGTAATCAAACTGCAGGTCGCAAATATGAATATATTTTGATGAAATTTGGCATATAAGCTTCTATCGGCCATGGGATGAACGCTATTGAAATTGGTGAGAATCGGTCCATGTTCAGACCTAGCCCCCATACAAATTACCCCTATGAAATCGACATAAATTGCCATAAGATCCAAATTGTCATATAGATCTTACTCAAATTGGGTTTGTATGCATTCATTACATCCATTAATGAGTAGTCCTAAAATTATACCTTTGGCCCCATATAGAGCTGCTTCCCGATCTTCACTTAAATCTATTAAAAATCAAAAATATTGCACTGATTCTTCTCAAATTTTGTTTGTATATATTTTTGCAAAATACAAGAGACTTTATCAAACATGATCAGGATCGGTCCATTTTTGGACCTAGTCCCCATATAGATATAGCATCCGATATGAACTTTTCCATATCTGCAGCCAAAAAAAATAATGAAAATCCCACTAAAATTTGGTTTTTGCTTATTTTCTATGTCCGGTTAGTTGGGCCTAAGAGATAGGGTTTCTAAACGCATGGTATAGGGTATCGTATAGTCGGTCTAGACCGACTATAATTTTCTTACTTGTTTTTGGTTGGGTTGTGGCCACCCTTGGAAAATCTGGTAAAATTAGGAAAATATGAAGAAAAACCACTACGAATATAGAAAAACTTAAAGTTTATTTAATTTCAAAGCCTTCATTGGCATTATTATTGAGAAAAACTTAAAACTAAATAAAAGATAATGATGATAAATAAATGGCATTATTCGTCTGCCGACTCACAATTTTCGTATTTGAAGCAGCTGGCTCGTGTGCCAGCAAACTTCAAATGAACGGGCCGATCGCATCCGAAGCAATTGATGGAGTTATTATTGTTTATATGTGTTATATTGCTTACTGGGTAGTTATTTTGACATCTACGACGATATTTCACCATTAAAAAAAGGGTGGCCACAACCCAACCAATTTTAGTGGCCACAACCCAATTTTGCAGCCATCTTGAGATGTGGTGAAAATTTTTTTTGGTGTCAACATATTGGTCGCAATCGATATTTACTCACAAAGTATAATAAATTTACTGAATAAAAATGCATTGCACTCACATTTTTGGTTGATTCACTTCGATTTCTAACTCTATTGAAAAGGGGTAAATTTGTATTATTGGTCTTTTTCAAGCACAGAAAAATAAATTTGTTCCCAGCACAAAGCAGACGCGTCTGCCCGTTCCGGTACTCGGTACAAAAAGAACGTGCTGCCATGACACACAAATGACTTTTGCAAGAAAAACACATGTGCTTTAGGTCAAAAGATACGCTGGGGTGGCCACAACCCAAACTCTTCCCCTACAATTAAGAAAACAGAATTACGATAATAATCAACTCGAAATTCCCTAGTCACAATGAATCTGATTTCTGTGTATGGTAATGTATAAATAATTATTTATAATTGTTCTATGGGGAAAATTTAATATAATTGACACTAAACTAATAAACACAGGCAATATATTTAGCTACATTTTTATTGTAATTTTTCAAAGGTAGTACATTTTTTCATCTCCTTGTTCTTATAAGTTTCTATATGGCAACTTAAAGCACAATAACTGGGGTCGTTACTGCTATATCGAATGTCACGTGAAAATGGATGAGCTTATTTCTGAATCCAATTGAAGAAGATGCGACTATTCCAGAGGAAACAGTAAGGCATATTATTCGCCCATACCCCGCCTTGGTCATCGTTATTGTATTGTATACTGTGAATGAAATCGATTTGACGCTGATAAGAATTTTTGCTAACAGTTAAAAATTTTCTAAAATATAAAATTTAAGGTAACAAATTTGTAATCCCAATCAACCCGAAATTTCGGTCATAGCACAAAAAAATCGGACTCACAATGAATCCTCGTATTATTTCTCTTTATAAAAACTGCTGTCATTAATCAACGTCGCTAAAAAATTAGCTGTGCGTTGATTACTTGTAAGCATGTAATTGTGACGAAATTACTTACTTGCATAATCATAAGACTTTCAATTATTTTAGGCGACACAAATATTATCTCGAGATTCGAAAACCCCGAGTACAGTATATTAATTTCTCGAACCACGAGATTCCTGATCTACTGATATGCTGATTCTGTAAATCTGTAACGCTGTACTTCATCATATGTCTACGTCTATTTTGGCGGGGAACATAACACCGAAAACTTGAGTGGTTGATATTTTGTCCATCCATTAAAAACTATTTCTGGGTTAGCCAATTTGAAAAACACAAAATTTTGGAAGTGAATATAAAATCGCTTAAAGCTGGAAAAATAAGCATCGTAGCAAAATGATTGACACTTCATCAGCTCGAAAAGCGTTAAATTTGAAGGGGAGTATAAAAGCGCTTATATTTCGAAAACTAAGCATAGTAGAGCAAAATGGATGAAAAGTGTGTTTTTTTCATAAAAGTATGCTCAGCATTTTTCAAACTAGTATGTATTGAAAAAATTTTTCAGGAAACGCTAATCTATGCAATCTATGGCAAGTGCTTGAATGTTTTCATAACTAACATAACCAAGCTAAAATAAGAGCGGAATTTCGAAATTTCAGCTTCCATAACAGCTTTTTGGTTGTCACAACATCATTATACCCTATACCACTATGCGGTGGGTTTTGTACCAAAAATATATGATCTAGACCTTTTATTATACCGATCTACTCAAAAGTACTTTCTGAGTCGATTTAGCGATGTCCCTTCATCCGTCTATATGTCTGTATTCATACTATGGATCGCAGATATGAATATATTTTGATGAAATTTGATAAGTATGCTATTGGCGGTCATAGGATGAACGCTATTCAAATTGGTGAAAATCGGTTCATGTTCAGTCGCAGCCCCCATACAAATCACCCCTATCAGACCGAATATAGTTGCCATTAGATCCAGATTATCATATATACATTTATATAGCGATAAAATTGGATATGTGCGTATGCGTGTGTGTTGTCTATTATACTCTCTAATGAGTAGTTCAAATATAAAGCCTGTAGGACCATTTTTGTCATTGTCCCCATATAAAGCTGATTCTCGATCTTTACTTAAATCTATCAAAAACATTGGATAGATTTTATTTTTAAATACGGTTTATATAAATGTTTTTGAGAAAAGTAAGAAAGAGACTTTCCTAAATATTTATTTACAATATTTTTATTTTTACAATATATAGTAAATAAGATAATACGAAGAACTCTTAACATACGTTACTAAACTTCAGCAAGTTTAATAAACTAATAAATTTTTTTTTTTTTGTTTTTTGTGTGTGTTTTACTATGGCAGGTCTAAAACATGTAATCTTTACAGTCTTCTAACCTCGTTTGTTTTGTCTAATAAAGATATAGCTAAGGTATTATAATTATCACCAAGTCGATCTATGTATCGAGAACTAAACCTATTTATTTCATCTTTAACCAAAGGTATTCTAAGATCTTCATGAAGTCTTTTGTTGGTAGCAAACCACGAAGCATCTGCTATACATCGGAGTGTTTTGTTTTGATACCGTTGCAATATCTCTACGTTCGAGTTACTCGAGGTTCGCCATAGTTGAATGCCGTATGTCCATACTGGCTTCAAAATAGACTTAAACAACCTAACCTTGTTTTCGAGACTTAGGTCTGACTTTGGTCTTAACGGTACAGTGAAATAACTCCCAAATGAAATAAGTCCCAATGGAAAAATGAAATAAATCCCAAAAAATTTTGCTTACAAATTGGGAGTTAATTCATTATGAAATAAGTCCCAATGCATTGGGAGTTATTTAATTATGAAATAAAACTGTCCTAAAACAAGTAGTTGCAAAGCAATCAGGTATTCGACTTAATAAAACAGTGTAAACATCAACAGTTCTTGTTAGAATTTTTATTTATTTTATTTATTTATTTACATATTATACTTATAAGTAAATTATTAGTATAATAATAGAGAGGAGAGTTATGGTAACGATGGCCCTAAGCTCAATATTTTTATCAGTATTAAATGGAATTATAAAGGTTGCAATTCTTTAAAAAAATTTAAAAAGGTTTTAATGTTGCCGTCGCACTGTGGTCAATATTTTGAGATAGCGGCCAAAACTCCTTTTGGTTTTTGTTCTCCGATTTTAAAGTTATTAGACTCATATGAAAGTAGACAGCAGTAAACCTCGGAACCAAAAAATGAGAACTCTATTTCAACTATTTCACTGACAACAGGGTGGTCCAAAATGGGCTTTTTCAGAATTTAGTAAATTTATGATATTTTTAGTTAATTTCTAAAGTTTAAATGATCATAACTTTTTTGTTTTTCAAGATTTTTGGACGAAATAAATTTTGTGTTGTAACTTAACTTATTTCCTATTACTGGTACAATTTAAATTTTTTTTTTTTAAAAAGGTCAAATTTCTCGGAAATTTCCTACTTCATAGAGCACTACTCCTATGAGTCAAGCTGAGTCAAAACACAAATTTACTATTTTGTAGTCCTAACTCTCCCCTACATTCCTATATATACATGTCCATGCATCGGGACTGCACTTTTTGAGCTACAGCAATTTTTCTGACCCAAGGTAAGATATTCGGTACAAATGCATATTTTTTGAGAAGTTATTTGTATGTGAAAGTGGCTATTATGCATATATTTTGATGAAATTTTGTACAAGAGTTCCTATTGACCCAAAAAATAATTCTGTTGAAATTAGGAGAAGTTGGCCCATATTTGGACCTAGTCCACATAGAAGGGTGTATCAAAATTTTGACAAAAATGACAATAGAACTCTCAAATTATGTGGTATCTGGCAATTCATTTGGAAAAGGTAAAAAAGATTTTATTGCCATCTAATATTACACAACTTAAATACGTGAAAATTGCAAATAAATTTAAAACCAATGGAAATAACTGGTAAAACCAACTACCTGTTATATTATGTTTCAAAGAGGTAAAAAAGATCATGTTGAAACTTCGAGCAATAGTATATTAATCCATGCATTCATTTTTTTTCTTCATTATTGTTTAAACAATGGCTAAATTCAGTTATAGTGTTCTATCTGATATATATTTTGAACGGAAAGATGAAAACGACATTATTTTACATATAATGAATAATCCGTTCTTCAAAATATGCGACAAACAAGAAATTAAAATTCATAACTTAAAAATAAAAAACTTTTTAAATACTTTAAGAAAACGGTACAATCAATGTTCCAGAAACAAGAAATTGTTTTACTCACGCAACCAAGAATGGCTAAGAAATAAACTTATTTTTAAAAAGCCATCAGTAACTACCACGGAAACTGGAAAAGGTGGTCGACCAGCAAAGCCAATTGATAATTGTAGTGAAAGATCACGAAGACGCAAGCTTAAACATATCAATGAAGAAGTTTCTTGTAGCATCATAAAGGATTTATTTCTGCATCAAATTCAACCATCGAAAACTAAAAAGGGTAAAATTGCTATCATTGAAAAAATAGTGGAAGCAAGCCCCAGACGCACAAAAAGGATTTTAGGAAGTATGCCGACACCAACTGAAGAAAATAAATTTACTCCAGAAGAAGCATTTGCACTATTTTTGGATTTGAAAATGACTAAAAACCAATATACAGAATTGCGGATGCGAACCAATAAAAAAAATTGTGGAATTTTTCCATCATATCGAGATATGGTTTCTGCCAAAAAAGATTGCCAACTGCTATTAGTGTAACTTCAAGTTCAGCAGAAATAAAATTGCAGGATTTTCTTGAACACACTGCAGAACGACTATTAAAGACATTTGATGCTGACTATTTAAAGAAGTTTAAAAATTGCAGCATGACTTTAATTTCTAAATGGGGATTTGATGGGTCCTCTGGCCAGAAACAATACAAACAATGTAATGCGGAAAATTCATCAGATGCCAATTTATCCATGATTTCTTTCGTTCCATTACGTTTAACAAAAACTTATATTGGTTCAGAGCCGTCAACTAGTAGAGCTGCAGAGATAGATGTATGGAAGAATGAAATTCCCTCGTCAACAAAATTTTGTAGTCCAATAAAGTTTGCTTACAAAAAGGAGACTCAAGATGTCATAGATGAAGAAGTTCGAAAAATAAATGATCAAATTAAAGAACTTCAACCAGTAACATTTAAATTTGATGACCAAGAAATTGAAGTAAATTTTAAAATGTGTCTCACAATGATTGATGGAAAAGTTGCACAAGCTTTAACCAAAACAAAGTCATCGTCAAGCTGCACCATATGCCAAAAAACATCAAGTCAATTGAGCCAACCACCAACACAAGACGATAGTTTTAATGAAGCATATGAATTTGGAATGTTACCTCTTCATGCTAGAATTCGTTTTATGGAGTATATTCTTAAATTGGGATACGATTTGGAATTTGGCCCGTTAGGCGAAACAGTGAGAAACAACAAAGAAAATTTGGAAAAAAGAAAGCAAAAAAAAAAGATATTCAAGAAAAATACCGTGAGATAGGCCTTATAATTGACCAGCCAAAGCAAGGAGAAGGAAATTCTAATGATGGAAACACAGCAAAAAAATTTGGTCAGTATGCTAATGAGACAGCAACCCTTTATAACCAAAAATATTCTTGGAGACATATGCCAACCACAGTTCACAAAATTTTGTTCCATGGGGAACAAATAATTCAGCACAATATGCTTCCAATTGGAGATCTCTCAGAAGAAACCCAAGAAAAAAGGAACAAAGACTACAGATTCTTTCGCGAGCACAATACAAGAAAAATTTCCAGATATTGTACTAATGAAGATCTTATTAATATTTTGTTGTGCACAACAGACCCATATATGTCCAGTATTCGACAAAAATGGAAATCAACCTCATTAGAGTTAGATGAAGAAGCTAAACAACTACTGCAAAATGAAAATCAAAGCTATTTGGAAGAAATTTTTACTAATATTGTTTAATTAATACTAGTTTAAAGATTATAATTTGTTTCTAATTTTAGTATAAATTTTTATTGATACATTTAAATAAAATATATGTGCACTTTAAATCAATAGTAAAAGTTTACTTAAAATTTTATCGATGTTGTGTTCTGTACATAATATATCCAAATGGTATTGATATTGTTGGGAATTTCAGTGTTATTTTTCAGTTTAATCCTCACAAGAATTAGCTTTCTTCCAAAAAAAACCAACCTTTGGCCCCTGTGAATATTGACACTAAATAAATGTCAGGGGCCAAATGTTGGCATTTTCTGACCAAAATTAAGTTTAGGAATAATAAATAAGTATTGGTTGTAAAATACGATTGAAGAAAATAAGAAATTATAAAAAAACAAGTAAGAAAATTATAGTCGGTCTAGACCGACTATACGATACCCTATACCATGCGTTTAGAAACCCTATCTCTTACGCCCAACTAACTGGACATTGAAAATAAGCAAAAACCAAATTTGAGTGGGATTTTTATTAATTTTTTTGGCTGCAGATATGAAAAAGTACATATCGAATGCTATATCTATAAAGGGACTAGGTCCAAAAATGGACCGATCCTGATCATGTTTGGTAAAGTCTCTTGTATTTTGCAAAAATATGTACAAACAAAATTTGAGAAGAATCAGTGCAATATTTTTGTTTTTTAATAGATTTAAGTGAAGATCGGGAAACAGCTCTATATGGGGTCAAAGGGATCATTTTTGGACTACTCATTAGTGGATGAAATGAACGCATACAAACCCAATTTGAGTAAGATCTATATGACAATTTGGATCTTATGGCAATTTATGTCGATTTCTTATGGGTTATTTGTATGGGGGCTAGGTCTGAACATGGACCGATTCTCACCAATTTCAATAGCGTTCATCCCATGGCCGATAAAAGCTTATATACGAAATTTCGTCAAAACATATTCATATTTGCGACCTGCAGTTTGATTACAAGCTTTACATGGACACACAGACGGACGGACGGACGGACGGACGGACGGACGGACGGACATTGTTAAATCAACTCAGAAAGTGATACTGATTCGATCGGTATAATTAAAGATGGGTCTAGGTCAAATATTTTTGGTTGTTACAAACAGCAGCACAAAGTCATTATACCCAAACCACATAGTGGTATAGGGTATAAATACCTATTTAAAATGTCAAAATATTCAACTTTTACATGGAAACTCAACAAAAAATTAAAATGCATTTTTAACTCCAAATTACTTACGTTCCTATCAGTCGATTTTTACGTTTGAACACGCAAATTGAAGTTTAAAGTCCCTCATATTGAACAAAACAAATTGCGTAAAAAAATACCAATCCGGTCAAAAGTTATAGAGTTTTGACCGCTATCTCGCGAAATTGACCACTGTGCGTCGGTCATAGTAGCGTCTGTTAGATGTGAGAGGTCGTTGTTGCTGAGGTTAGCGTTTTTAAATTTATTAGTGTGGGGACAGTTTAAAAAAAGGTGATCAAGGCTTATTGGGTTAAATCCACAGAATGGACAGTGCTTTGGCAAGTTCTTATCCATTAGATGAGCATTGGAGATTCTAGTGTGACCTAGTCTTAGTCTTATTATTTTAATTTGGTCTCTTCTTGATAGCAGATTGTGGTTTATGTTCTTAAATAGTTTGTAGGCGTTGACTTTGTTGGGATTAATTTTTCTGTACCAGTTAGAGGTTGTGTTCCAATTGTCGTTAATTTTATTTTTGAAAGAGTTCTTTATAAATTTTTTTATATCGTCAGCAAATAGATTTGGTGTAGTTATGAGGGGGGCAGTTAAAGCTCCTTTTGCGGCTTCGTCCGCCGCCTCATTGCCCTTTATTCCAGAGTGGCCTGGGATTCAAATAAGTTTAATGTTAGACTGTCTTTCAATAATAGACTGTCTAATCATGTTTGGGTAAAATTGATCATTGTTGCAGTTTCTTATGGCATCGAGAGCAGAGAGAGAGTCTGTACAAATTGCGAATTTACCCATGAATCCCCTAATATATTTCACAGACTCGTGTATTGCTATTATTTCAGCAGAGAAATTAGTGCTGAATTCGGGTAAATGTTAGAATTTTGTTTAGTGAAGATCGGTGTTAAAGTGATAAAAAAAAAAATGACAACTCTCGCGTTTGAAATAATGAGCGGCAAAAGAATAAATAGTAAAGTGCTATACGTTATAGATGAAAAACAATTTTATTTACAAAAATCTGATGCCAGCCGTGTTGCGAACGAAACTGCAAGTCGAGAGTGATTTTAGAAAAGGGGCAGTGTCGTAAGGCAACTGATTTCATTGAACATAACATAGAGACCAACAGCAACTGTATGATGAGCTAAAAGCCCTCAACGAAATTAAGGATAAATGTTTAGATGTTTCAAGTACTTTGGCGCAGCTTACGTTGTAAACGGAATACGGGCGAATTTTGGGAACGTTTGCATAAGGTAAGTGAATAGTGGTGTAAACCATTTTTACTTTCATTGTGTGATTACCAATGCTTTTCTTTAATAAAGCAACCAGGAAGCAACGAAAAATATTGATTTTAACAAAGTCAAACGAGGTCTGCAATATTTGACATCAAAAGTTTTAGCGGCATCTCCGAAGACTCCAACCCATGTTGTCAGTATGTTTCAGAAGGAAAATATCTTCACAAATTTTGGACTTACTTTGCATGAGGGCCAAGAGAAAACAGCGTTTTTTAAAGTGTGCCACGACTCGAAGGATTTTGCATACCGCATACTGCGTCTTTGGATCCGATAAGATAGTCAAGCTCATTAATGAAAATATTCCCGACAACAACAATAAAGAGATTTTGATCGATGGCACATTTTCAATTGTGCCGCTGGGATGTTTTAAACAATTGATCGCCGCGCGATTTCTTATATAATAATTAGACTAATTTTTATTTTTACTTCCAATAGGTTTTTCGAGTATTTTTTATTTTGACGAATAAAAAGTCAGCAAATTGCTATGCCCATTTATTTAATTACATTAATTCTAATGTATTAAACTTAAATGGTGCGACCTTATCACCGATTATGAAGCGAGTCTAAGAAGGGCTATTAAAACTTCATTTTTGGATACAAAAATCTATGGCTGTTGGTTCCACTTTTGCCAGGCAGTACGACGACAAATAACTGAAAAACATAAACAATTATCTCAATTGATTCGACAAAGCAATAAGGCGTCATTGGAATATCATAAACTATTATCGCTTCCCCTGCTGCCTGCCATGCACATACTGGGTGTATTCGAGAAAATAATAGAAACGCTCGAGCGTCATTTCGAATTTTCGAACTTTTTGGAATACTTCGAAAAGCAATGGTTACAGAAGGTAAATACTTTTAAACAACACTAGTATAAATTATATTGTACATAATTTCTTATTTGTTTTTTTTTTTTCTTTTTTATTGGTCTCCAACCTAGATTGGGCCAGACGTACTGTCTGTTTTTGAAACAACGACTCGAACGACTTCGGCCGTCGAAGGATATAATGGAGTGCTGGGCAAAATGATTCCCAATCAGGGAAATTTTTTTAAGTTTTTGAATTGCTGAATAATAGCGGTGGAGCTTTGGGAAAAACTAAAAAAATGAGGAAATTTATCGAAAAATCGGAACTGATTGAAAAAGCCAATGAAGAGCTACGTTCTGGATCCATAACTGCGACCGCATTCATAAATCGATTGGTTTTCTCGAAAAATAAAATTGTTTATGAAATGGAGCCAGATGAAGATCTCTTTCAGGAACACTCGTACTTTTTAAGATGAAGATGAGGAGGATGATACTGTATCGGAGCCACCAGCACTACCGCGCTCTCAAATTCTGTGCGTGGTTTGCTTAGAGGTTGAGCCCAATATTCTGCTGATTCCTTGCAAACACATAAAAACGTGCAATTCTGGCGTCCTAAAACTACAAGCTGCAAGTATTGCAAATGGACTCGAATCATTCAATTTCCCTGTTTGTCGTGCAGAAGTTAACGACAGGATGGGGGTTTTTTTTATAAATGAATGTTTAATTTTTTTTAAAACAATTTTTGTTATCAAAGAAATAAATGAATGTAGAATGAAATGAATGTCTATTTTTTTTAAATAATTTTTGTTATCAAATTATGTATAACTAGATGTAACCCGGTGTGCTTCGCTACACCCTCCCCCTTGCCCCCCACGAATCGTTATGAGAGGGCTCACGCAAAGTCCCAAGGCTCTCACTAATACCGTAATTCAGATATATCACATTTAATATTAAGTTTGTTTAGGGGTGCTACGCGCATTTGTCCAATCCCGCCCATTTTTTTGTCTGACTACTCACGTTAATAATAGATGACCTGAGACAAATTTGCAAAGCTTTCTCTATCATAGTACTTAATATATATGATATTTAAAATTTACTTTGTATGGGAGGTGCCACGCCCGCTAAAAATATTTAAAAAAAATACAGCCTGTAGCACTCCCATATTCGCTGTAAGACCCTGCGAAAATTTCAGGAAGGCCAGATGAGTAGTTACGGAGATTACCTCCTACAAACAAACAAACAAACAAACAAACATATATTACCTCTTTATTGTGTTAGTATAGATTATTAGCATAGATTTTTTTTATTCGAATACTTGCTGATATACAATGTTTTTTGGATTTTTCATTCGGTACAACAATTATCAGATTTTTCAGCGTTCCTTCCCAAGAGCAAGGTACATGTAGCTGCCCATGAGAAGAAGATTATCAAAATTAGATCTGACAACAGTTAACTATTGAACTTAGAATATCATTTGGGAATTTTTCTTTTTAGCGATTTTGATTTTGCCCATTTTCGATTTTGAAGGTTTTTTTGGGCAATTTTTATTTTTCGCAATTTTCGAATTTTGGGGAATTTTTGATATAAGCGATATATTTTCCACGATAAATCACATTGATAACTAATGTACTTGTCAAAAGACTGTTGCTTTCATAGTACTTCATATTATTTATATAGGAGGTGCCACGCCCACTAATCCCATCCCGCCCAATTTTTATTGGACTACTCACATTAATATCTGATGGACTCGTGCAAAATGTCGAATCTTTCCCTTTTATAGAACACCAGTTATATGATATTAGATATCTACTTTGCATGGGCGGTGCTACGCCCACTGCTACGATCACGCCCATTTTTTGTTCGACTAATCATACAAAGAACCTATGGTCTCATGTAAAGCCACAAAGCCCTCTCTTTTACAGTACTCCAGATATATGACATTAAATAGTTACTTTGCATGGGGAGTGCCACGCCAATTTTTTGTCCGACTACTCATACTAAGATCTGATGGTGTCGTGCAAAGTGTCAAAGCTTCCCTTTTTTAGTACACCAGTTATATGATATCATATACTTACTTTTTACGGGTGGTACCACGCCCACTGCTCCGATCACGCCCATTTTTTGTCTAACTAATCACATGAATAATTTATGGGCTCACGCAAAGTCCCAAGACTCTCACTATAACAGTACTCCGGATATATGGCATTTTATATTTAAGTTGTATGGCAGGTGCCACGCCTATTGGTCCGATACTGCCCATTTTTGGTCCGACTACTCACATTAATAATAGGTGACACCAGAAAAATTTGAAAAGCTCTCTCTATCACAGTACTCGAGATATATAATATTGAATAATTACTTGTATGGGAGGTACCGCGCCCTCTTGTCCGATCCCGCCCATTTCCGGCGTAGCTACTAATATTAACATTAGGTGACCTCACACAAATTTGCAAAGGTCTCCCTATCATAATACTCAATATATGTATATGATATTAAAAATTTACTTTGTGTGGGAGGTGCCACGCCCACTAAAAATATTTAAAAAATTATAGCCTATGGCACTTCCCATATCCGCAGGAAGACTTTGTGAAAATTTCAGGAATATCAGATGGGTAGTTACGGAGATTACCTCCTACAAACAAACAAACAAACAAACAAACAAACACACATTACCTCTTTATAATATTAGTATAGATATACATAAATTTATAACTATAATTATTATTACTATTATGTATATGCTTACATATAATTGTGAAATAAAAAGCGTTCTGTAAAAGGAAACCAAAAAAAATTGGGAGTTAATTCATTTTTGTTGGGACTTATTTCATTGGGAGTTAATTCATTTTTATTGGGATTTATTTTTACATTTTGAAAGAAGTCCCAAAAATTGGGACTTATTTCATTTTTGCCTTTGGAAGTTATTTCATTTTTTTCAGTTGGGCCTTATTTCATTTTTCATGGGATTTATTTCATTGGGAGTTATTTCATTGGGACTTGTTTCATTTGGGAGTTATTTCACTGTACCGGTCTTAACAACCAATACATCTTTTTGGTTTTTATATATAGATGTTGTTTTTTTTGCTTTAATGTGTTTTTGCCACGTTAATCTTCTATTCAGATGCATTCCTAAATATTTTACACTATTATTTTCTGGAATTTCAGTACCATTTATATATATTCACTATATTCACTGTTATTTGTCGTGTACAAATTTCTTAAAAAATTTGATAACCCTTCATTATTTAATTCTTTTATATGCCTTTTGAGATAATTTGATGTCACGTTGTAATTAGTTTTATCTCTCGGATTTCTAGTCGATTGCCATATTCTTCTCAGTCTTCTTTTATTTCTTATTAAGTCCGTAATTTCTGCCGATATTACAACTTTACTTCCGTTTTGCTGTGATATTTGTGGGGTAGATAACAATTCGGCTTCATGCAACAACACCAGATATGTGTTTTTTCATACCTGCACGTCACAAATTAATAAAAATAGCAATTTGGGTTATGTTTATTTTCTATATCCAGTTATTGCCTTAGCAAAGTTCAATCGAAGACCCTCTCTCGAAATACATGGTTCAAGGAAAGGGTATTGTATTACCATATATTATATTATCATATAGTTTCAATTCAGTTACTGTAATTCTGTTGGAACTATTTTGTAGGACCTAAAATTTGCTGGATATATTTTTGCATTGTTTGAGCTGAGGATGTGTAATAAACAGTCTTTTCCTTTTTTCTGAAAATATATTTTATTCTCCGTGTACGATATTATATAGTTGTATGTTGAAACTTGTCTATTCCATTGAAATTTTTGCCCATAACATCCAATGCCAATTCCCATGGCCAACCAACAAACACATGTTTTTATTTTTATATCAATTATCTGTGGTTTTCTGGAATAACCGCTTATGTCCATTTTTGGCAGTTTTGAGTTAACGATGCCAAATATGATGAATTTCATTTCAAAATCAAGATAAAACTGAAATTTTGAACCCGACCACCTCAGATATCGATGAAATTTTGTTCATAGCTAAATTTGATCAATATAAACAAACTCTCATTTTTAGAAATGACTTTTTTGCGATTTTTTGGGCGTGGCACAGTGGGAAAGTTTTCGAAAAAACGCGAAAATGGTCGAAAAGTGTTCCATTTAAAATGCAATAACGCAGAATCGGCTGAACCGATTTCCATGATCTTGGTATCATTAAAAAGATATTTTAACAGGCTTTATGACACGTTTGAAATACACTGTAAAAAATTTTATAACAAAAAGAAAATTTTAAATAACGAAAAAACCAAAAAGATCAAGGGTTTTTTTACAATGTATTATTTTTTTTAGAAAGGTTTATCCTTCACCTATACCATATCCAAAAAGTAAAATGGGTTCTTTTTTAGTTTTTTTTATATAATTTTTTAAGTAGTGTCACTTCTAGTAATTGCCCTTATATTTTACATTTACAGGTAAAATAACACAGTACAACACATGACTTGCCAACTCAATTCGCTTTTATTCGCAATTGAGTAAAGGTATGAATTTCAAAAATTTGCTCTACATATGCACAACATTCTTCGGAAAAACCCTCGATCATATTTTTTTATGATTCTTAGAATTAACAAAACGGAATAAACAAAGGGTTATTTAATTTTTATGATTGTGTAAGCAAAGTAATTTTTAATTATTTGGGATTTTCAGTTGGCTACCTGTATGACTTTTTTACAGAAATTCAACCCACATTTAAGGGTGGTCATTATTCGGAAAATTTAAAACTCACACATGGTGAAACAGGTATATAGCCACCGTAAAAAAATATGCACCCATTTATAAGTACCTGTCAGTAAACTAGTGAACAATACACAGTATAAATAGGAGTGCATTGATCGATTTTACTAATTCAACAAGTGTCGACGAACGCGAAAATTACAAGTCCATATTTTAAAAGTGCAACGTACCGAAATTCATAATTATAAACAGTTTCGAGATGCCAAGATATCCCATTACAATTTTTACGCATATATTTTAAAAATTTGCGTGAATATGAATTCAAACAATAAGTACAGATGCATAAAAATATTTAATAAGTTTTGCGCTTCGCTTCGTAAAATAAGTGAGAACGAGGCTGCAAATATAATTGAGTATTTTCCAGCTATCGCCAACATTCATTGTAGCCGTAATTGCGAAACTTGCCGGAATACACTGAGAAAAGCGCGCAGTCGTAATGAATCCAACGTGGAGCAGAATGAAGTCTCAAATTATTTACCAATAACGCCCAGCGATGAAATTAGCGAAGAATTGAATGAACTTCCAACTTGTACCAGCCGTAATGCAAACATCGAAAGCAACGAACTCATTGAAAATATAAATGATCACATTATTCCTCATCTACCAAACCAAATGACGCCTCTTAAAAGGAAATATATCAAACGAGATGCATAAAGAAATAGAAAATCAGTGCAAATTTTGGAAAATATAGCAGATTCACTTGGAGCTGATCCATTATCTGATTTGTCAGCGCAACCTGAAAACCTCAAAGCCATTTACGAAGAAATTTTGCAAAACATCAAATATCAAATAGAGCACAGCTCAAATCTTTTGGAAAAGCAAAAACTTTTATCTCTCTTACCAATCAATATGAGTCACGCAGAAATTAAAGATCGTTTTGGGGATGACATATCTCACGATTGTATCAAAAAAAGTAAAGATATACAAAGGAATAAAACGAAGTTTGCAGATATCAATCTTTTAAAAATTAGCAGACGTAGTTTACCAACCGAAACTCTAAGCACAGTCAAATTATTTTATGGAGATGATGAAATTAGCCGAATGATGCCAGGATCGCAAGATTCAATTACTATTAAACAAGGAAACTTACGTGAAAAAGTTCAAAAAAGACTGATGTTATCTTCACTACGCGAATCTTACTACGAATTTAAAAAAAAACATCCCTTGGCCAAAGTTGGTTTCACAAAATCTACAATGTTAAGGCCAAAAAATTGTATGAAACTTGAAGTTGGAAACCAGCAAAATATCTGTGTATGCACATTGCATCAGAGTATGAAATTGATGTTTGAAAAAAGTCGCTTAAAATCATTTTGTTTTGAAGGAGAATGCACATTTACCGACTACAAAGATGTTGTCAAATTCGTTGTTTGTAATGGTGACATACAAAAAAGCGAGTGTTGCGTTTCAATGTGTGGTCACTGCTTCAAAAATTTAAATAATCTAAAAACGCATATGCTAAAACATTTTGAAAATAACCAAACTGAAGAAATAATATACAAAAAGTGGAATACAACGATTAGATGTGTTCTGGAAACGTTAACCACCAACCGAGAATCATTTGTCAGCGATTTTACTGAACACATCAAAGTTCTGATTCCGCATCATTTCATAGCAAAGCGACAATCTGAATTTATCAGCAATAAAAGAGCGGCGCTGTTATCAGGAGAAATGTTAATTCAAATGGACTTTGCTGAAAATTATGCATTTCTTGTACAAGATGCCGTGCAAGGATACCATTGGAATAATGATCAGGCTACAATACATCCGTTCGTTATTTATTACAAAGGTAATTATTTTAATATTTTGGTATTAGCAAACACATTTTTTATTTATTTGTTTTTTTCCTTTGTTTGTTTATTTTCAGATAACGATAAATTATTTCATAAAAGCTTCGCCATAATATCTGATTGCAATACCCATGATAGTATAGCAGTTCATCTATATATTTCAAAAATGATACAGTTCGTGAATGCCAATATAACCAACAATATTAATAAAATAATTTACGTATCAGATGGTGCAGGAGCACAATATAAAAATAAATATAACTTCATTAATTTATGCCATCACAAATCTGATTTTGGTATTGACGCTGAATGGCACTTTTATGCTACCAGTCATGGAAAATCTGCATGTGATGGAATCGGAGGAACATTGAAGAGAGGTGCTCGAAATTATAGTATTGCAAATAAAAATGAAATCCAGACAACGAGGCAACTCTATCACTGGGCATCAGAAACATATAAGACCACCATACAAGTTGCTTACGCAGATGCTGACGAATACAAAAACGTTAAAGAAAAGCTATTTTCACGATATAAAGAAGCTCAAACTATAACAGGAACTCAAGGCTTTCATTCATTCATTCCAATAAATGAAACTTTTGTACATGTGCGCAGATATTCTGACTGTACCAAATTTGAGCAGCGCAAAATTTCTTACAAATAATTAACTTAAAAAAAATGTAAATAAAATAAAACACAAATTAATAAAAACTTGGCAAATAATATAAACAATTGTTGATGGTTTTTAATTTGTAAACATTTAAAAAATGTTAGAATTGTTGAACTATTTTGTAAATGTGTAAGAATGTGACCTGATATTTTCGCTGTTATTCGAATTATTTCAAAAACTTTCGATACGTATTACTAGAAGTGACACTACTTAAAAAATTATATAAAAAGAACTAAAAAAGAACCCATTTTATTTTTTGGATATGTTATAGGTGAAGGATAAACCTTTCTAAAAAAATAATACACTGTAAAAAAACCATTGATCTTTTTGGTTTTTTCGTTACTTAAAATTTTCTTTTTGTTATAAAATTTTTTACAGTGTATTTTTTTTTCAAATGTGTCATAAAGCCTGTTAAAATATCTTTTAATGATACCAAGATCATGGGAATCGGTTCAGCCGATTCTGAGTTATTGCATTTTAAATGGAGCACTTTTCGACCATTTTCGGGTTTTTTTTGGAAAACTGTCCTACTGTGCCACGCCCAAAAAATCACAAAACAGTCATTTCTAAAAATGAGGGTTTGTTTGTATTGATCAAATTTAACTATGAGGAAAATTTCATCGATATCTGAGGGGGTCGGGTTCAATGCATCTCGATTTTTACATGAAATTCATATATATTAATTTTTAACGCTCTTTACATGTGTTAAATTTAAAAAAAAAATATTAACCATTTCTGAGTTTTATCTTTAAATAACGACGTAACTTAAATGTTTATTAATTTAATTTGCAGCACTTACGACGTATGCCAACCTACGTTTGATCGCTGACAAATTATTTTCTCAGAAAACGACACATAGCGGCATACGTTGTTATTAATGAAAAAAAAAATGCAAAATAATTTTGGATTAGTTTTCAGTTTGTAACCACTTGTAAAAACTTGTGTGTTTATTTCTGTTATTTTTTATCACTATTATTCTTGATACGTTGTTATATTCTCATCCTAAGTAGCGATAACTTTTTGTTGACGAAAAAAAAATCCATTTTTCAAGCAACAACAACTTATGTCTACATGGGTGGTTGCATTCGTAGTTTTGTTTTTCAAAGAAAACGACGTTTGTCGACATAAGCTGTTTTATCTGCACACACTTTAAGTGTTATTTACATATTGTATTTTTCGTCCTTCTCTAGGATCTATTCCTCTGAAGATTTTTGACTCAAAATTTTATATAAAATATTTACTGCCCATATGTACAGGACTGTTAAATTAAACGCTCTAAAAACTTTATATCGAGCTCATAATTTCAAATATAACGTTTTTTGGCTCCCCTCAACTTTTTGATTTTGTGACATACGCGGTTATTCTAGAAAACCACAGTTATGTGTGTTTCTAAATTTTGTACGGTGCCGAACACATCATGACTGTGTTTCGTTTTAATATTTCGTTATCTACACGAACATTTTTCTATCATGAATTTTTTGTTTCGAACACACATAAGCCATACAGATTCGTGTGTAGCTTTATTTTAAGTTCGTGTTCTGGTACGTGTACAGCGAAAAAACAGAACATGAACAATAAACAGGTTCGAGTTCAGTTATATTTTAAGTTCGTGTTCTGGCTCGTGTGCAGCGAAAAAACAGAACATGAACAATAACGAGGTTCAAGTTCAGTTATATTTTATGTTATTTATTTTATATTTTATTATTAACTTTTTAAATATATTTTTATAACTGCTAATAAATTACTTTAGATTTTTTAAATAAATTTGGTTGAAACAATTGTCGTCGTTTTTATCGGGGTGTATCATGTGTGTATTTTCTGAACTTTGGTTCAGTAATCTGTTTCTACTGTAAAATATTTGTAACTTCATAAGCTTTTGAAATTTAGCAATCTCGACATCCGCATGATGAGAAAAATTTATGGAACATGTATCCCAACTCCACAAGTCCCCATTTACATAACGCTAAACAGCAATAAAGAAAGATCTTTGTAAATTACTTTGTTCTTAGCTTATCTAACAAATAAACAACTAACAATTAAATTTTGATAAGATAACAAAAACAAATTAACAACAACTTACATTAATACCTTTAAGAACTACAATTCAGTTGCTGTTCTTGTGATGTGAAAATGAACATGACTGCAAAAAGATCATTTGTAAATGTAAGTTAAAACTTAATTAAATAAGCTGCCAGAAACTAAATCAATTTAATTAATCTTATAGATAATATTATGGATATTGATTAATGTAAGACATTTATCGGCAGAATGTAATGCCTGTGCAGCCACAACTCAAATTGCCTGTGTCTCTGAAACACAATATCAATTTTGCATTAATAATATACCCAGTGCTCCCGTCAATTCTTGTCCCCCCAACTATGTATGTTCGACAACAACAGCTGCCGTATGTCAACCCGTGGGTACCGTTGTAGCTACTTGCGGAGTTGGTTGCAATACATGTGATACCAGTTTAACGTTTGCCTGCACTGGTATCAATACGTATGCCTTATGTTTAGGGCAAGCACTCCCTTCAGCGGTTATCAATACGTGTGGTGCAAATCTGGTGTGTAATATTAATAATCCACAAATATGTGGTAGTCCAGCTGCAGGAGTATGTTTTGTAGATTTAATCAAGTTGCCGTAATTTACAAGTTCTATTTACAGATGACACCATCGTGCTCTGCAAGTATTGTTCCAACTACGGCGCCCATCATAACGATACCAACTAACACTCCGCCTACATATGCTCAATTTTATTGTCAAATAGCACGGCGTAACATACGTTTTTCAGTGCCGGCCGAACTTGATAATACTTGTAGAAGGTATTTAAATATCTTACGCTATGATTTTAATTTTTTTTTTTATTTTTTGCTAAAACTTTATTATTCAGCCTTTTCCAATTTAATTTGTATTTCTTTATTGTAGCTATATTTACTGTTTTCTTACCGTTGCTGGTACTTGGTCTGGCCAACTGTATACTTGTCCTGGTAGTACATTCTTCGATCCCAACTCCCTTTACTGTGTTGCCACTAGACCTACCACTTGTTAGAAATAAAGACTTATAAAACACAAAATTTTTAATATTTACAAATATTATTTATAATAATTTTGGAGCGGATTTAATTTAAAGTTACAGACAATAATTGGGTTTGTTAAATACACATTGTTCCTTTTGTATATTGTAATAGGTTCTCGAAGAGCAATTGTATTCCAAACCTTGTAAAACACCGTTTGCATAGAAGCAATAAATATATCTGCAAATAAACAAATAATATAATAAAAAAGGTCAAATTTAAAATTATGCAAAGAAAAATACTGTTGTTTTAAATTAAAAAAAAATGTTTATATTACTAGATGTGTCAGCTATAATAGACCATTAGATGTAACCTATTGAATTTGATTTAAATCGGTGCAAGTTTAAGTGTACTTAAGTTTAAACTGTCAATGATTTTGTTGGCATCGTTTGTTCACGTTTGCAGAAAATTTTAAAAACTGTATAAAATTAAAAAAATTGCCTCATAGATCTAGTCGGCCTATATACCATATTCCCCATATTGTTTAGAATTGCAATGTTTCTACCATATAAGTAAACAATAATGAAAATTAAAGTTGGACTATATAGACTAAATGATGCCCTATACAGAAAATAACCATAAGCCAAATTTAAGTGGAATTGTTATTAATTTTATTTTTTGCCTGCAGATAGGAAAAAGTTCATATCGGATGCTATTATTATATGGGGACTTGTTCCAAAAATGGACCGATCCTGATCATAAGATAACCTTTTAAAAAAAAAAAAACATATACAAACCAAATTTGTGCAATATTTTAGTTGTTTGATAAATTTAAGTGAAAATCGGGCAGCGGCTTTATATGGGGGCTATGACTAAGAAAAGTCCCACAGAGCTTAGTTTTGAAATACTGATTAATGGATGTAAAACACACACAAACCAAATTTGACCGAGCTCTATATGTTCTTATGGATCTTATGGCAATTTAAGTCAATCTCATATGGGTCATTTGTATAAGGACTAGGTCTGAACATGCAATGATTTTCACCAATTTCAATAGCGTTCATCCTCTCGCCGGCAAAAGCCTATATGACCAAATTCATCAAAATATGTTTATATTTGTAACCTGTACTTGGATTAAAAAGTATATATGGATACACAGGCAGAAAGATGGAGTCGATAGATATAATGAAAGGGGGGTCTGGATAAAATTTTAAAATAAAAAAATCTAAAAAGAAACTTTAAAAGTGTAACAACATCTTTTAAAATATAAAAAAAAATTTCTAAATTGAAAACTTATTCTGAAGGTTATGTAATTTAACCTCTTTAAATTGGACAAAATCAACAAATACCTACATTATTATATCTTTTTTTAATTTTTTTCCTTTTTCAAATATCGAAATGACTAGCATAGTCGAAAATGTCATTTTATTTTATGTAGCGAACAAAGACAAAATTTTTCTATTTTTTAATCCCGATATATAAATTTAAAGTGGATGGGCAGATAAGAAACTAAATATCTGAAAGGTTTTACAGAATGGGTGAAGTTATTATTCAAACCATCACGTGCTACTAGGGCCGAAATTAGGTTGCAAGCCAAATCTAAAAACTTATGCCCAAAAACAGTTAATTTGGGTTTAAGGTACCTTCAACGACATAAACATCTATACGATTTTTGTTAATTCGAATATGAAACGCCAAACCGCACTTAACGCGCAAAAATTATTAAAAGAAAGTAAAAAAAAATTAATTTTTACTTTATATAATGGGTAATAACTTCAGAAAGTACACATAGATTTTTTTTCTGTAATTTCCTGTTTTCTTTCAAGAGGTGCAAACAAATATTTGTTTATCCGCAATTTAAATTCTTTTCCTAAATAGTGAAACCAAAAAAAAAAAAAAAAATTATATAAAAAAACTATCAATAAAGATTTTTTATTAAGATTTTTAAATTGAGAAGATCACAATACATACAAAACAGGTACAAAATATCATAGTCGGTTTACACTTACTATACGATACTTTTACTATGAGTTTCGAGAAATGGCGTCCTTATTTCATGTACACTTACGATATTTTGAATAAACTCATCTTATAGGAAATTTTTCAATAAAAACAGATTTTTTGTTTAGAAGATATAACCCTTCAAAAAAATTTTAGGCAATTTTGTCCAGTTTCAGGTAGAATATAAAAAAACTAGGTAACTAATTATAATTTTTTGCTTCTACTGATTTATGTAAATCTTAATATATAAAAACGTTGCAACGCGTTGGTGCGTATGTTGGTACTCTAATAACTGTTGAACCACTAATGCTAGCGACTTCGTATTCATACCGTATTTTCCTTTGGTTCTCCGATTTTCATAACTTTTTTTGTACCTGATAGGTGGCGCTGGGGTCGAGATTTTCCCAAAAAATTTATTTACGGTCCAATTTAGCTCATATATTATGTACATAAAACTAAAGTTGCTGACAAAGTTTTTCACCTGTAGGTGGCGCTGGTGTTAAAATATTCAAGAAAACGTATATTTTTTTTCAGTCATATTCATAATATTATTAAATCGTGCTTTACTTTTGCCCGACACTCTGTACTAAAATTTAGATGCAATATAAAATCCAGATGTTTTCTTCGGGCCAGCAACGCGGACCGGACTCAGCTAGTTCAGTATATAATAGAAAATAAATTTCTGTTTGCTTTATGTTTCTCCAGGTAAATCGCTCTTAACCATCTGTCTATTTTTCAACTTTGATGGAAAATAAAAAATGTATAATTTTTTATATCTGCCATGTTTACCAAATATGTTCTATTCCTTAACCTAATTCAACAAAGTCGAGCTGCTTCTTCAACTGCTAGAGGTAAAAAAGGTAAAAAAAATACATTGTTCCAGAAATCGTATGGCATGCATCCCTGGTAAATTGAGGTACAGATACAGTATGCACAAATAAACTATTCTTTTAGATTAGCAGATTAAATAGTCAACTATCCAACAATAATATTGTTACGGTATTGAGTTATGGTTGCATCAGGTAGGCACACATCTTATTTGAACACGCGCATAATATCAACATAGGATAATTCGACCTCAATCTCATAAACCCTTAACCTAAACGGTTCCTATATATTGAAAAATATGCACAATCCCTGGATCAGTATATGACTGAAAGTTGGTGCGACAAGTGCTTTGTATCTAGTATGGAAAATTATTTTTGATACTCTAAAAACATGGCGTTAAATAATTCCAAATTGTTATCTGTTTAAGGACACAACCACCCCTACGGATTTCGTGGAAAGTTCTCTGGAAGAACTTGATAGCTTATACGATAATCTACAGAGCAGCGAAAATATAACAAATAATCTTTGCCTGACATATGCAAATACTATTGCGAAATGGATGAATGTATGCCGTGGCATTCGGAAATTCAACTCCAAATACGAAGACTGGCTTAATGAGGATACCTGATTAACCGATCACATCAACTGGATGTGCAGAAGGCCACAAAATATGGAGGAGTATTCAAATTTCCCAAGAACGAGCAAACTTTCCGATAACGCCAACGATTTGACCAAGGACCACTTATCGGAAGCGCTGTAATGACAAAATTAGATTGCAGATTACAAAATCTGTTGCTGATGCAAGCCCACTGTGATTTAAAAGGATTAAAGAGAGCATTCCCACGCATACCTTCATAAGTATGGTTCCGAAGAAAAAAAACACAAAGGAACTTCGGAAATTTGAACAATTCTACAAACCAGGAGTGTAGTTATGAATCTGGAATCTCACCATTGTATGCAAGGATAAGGTGTATGGAGTTTTTAATAAAATTGACTTTCCACAAAAGGAGGAATACTTTGATGCAAATACGTTAGATATGGGTAAGCAAAATATCGAAAAGAACCAAATACAGGATGGGTTTTTCAAAGAAGTTGGAAGGAGCGGATACGGGAACTCAAACAACGGAACCACTTCGCGGAGATTTTTTGAAAACGATGATACAGTAAATCGAATCACTGGAGTTACTTATCAAATCATAAAAAGGTTGGGAACGATCTTGAATGTTTTAAACCTCAAAGAAAAGGTTAATACTACTAAATATGGAGAATAAGCTTCACAAACTTAATCATTATGGCGGAAATGTATCCACTGAAGAAGTGGACCCCGACAGTCCGTAAGATATTGGCGCATGGCAAAATATAATTGAAGATCAGTCCTTGCCAATTGGAGAGCTTTCGAAGAAGCTTTGGAGTCACTCAACAAATTTTATAAAGAATATAGATGCACGAATACGTTCAAAGCATCAAGTATAAGCCATAACGTGGACCTCTTGTTGGAAGCATCTTCCGATCCACTTATTTCATCTCTGCGGCATGTGAAGTCACGAAGAGAGTTAGAATCCAATAATTATGGTCTGTTAAAATTGTGATAATTATTTTGAAGCAATTTGAAAAAATAAATTCGAAAAATATTAATTTTTTTTTCATTTATGGATTATAATTTTAATATATAATAAATTTGAAAGATAGATTTAAGTGAATATCGGAAAGCAGCTTTATATGGGAGCTATGACTAAAAATCGTCCTAAAGGGTTTATTCCTGGACTACTTATGTATGCGTGTAATAAACACACGTATACCGATATCTAAATAATAATTGCCGTAAGGCAATTTAAGTCAATCTCATCTCATTATTTGTATGGGGGCTATGTCCGACAAAATTTCTCTAAAAGATATTTTTTACTCGAACATCTGCGACTTGTAGCTACACAGACAGTAGAACGGACGGCCTGACATCGCTAAGTCGATCCAGAAAGTGGTTCTGAGTCGAGCAGTGTAATAAAAGGCGATAACATTTTATTATATTCGCATTTGTTCGGATTTAAGCCGAGGGCGGTCCCAAAACAACCCGACCTGACAAAGAAAACACAACAAATTTGGGAAAATTTTTCTCTATTTCTAAATATGTGACGCGACATGATGAAAGGGACCTTATCTTGCCATGGTCAAGATCGAATTTTTTTGACTCCAATAAATAAAGGGCAAAATTCTGAACAAAATGACGCCAAAATCATGCAAAAATCTCAAAAATTGACGAAGTTACAGCATTTTGAAATTTTTATTTCGAAAAAAGTAGTTTCGAGATAATTGGGGTTAAAGTTTGACTATGTTTTTGAAGTTTTTTTTTTGGATTTTGGCTGCCCTATGAAGTGCCCATGTGTTTATTTTGATTTCGTTTAGCAATTTTACTCACCTCTGCCATTTTTGAACTCCCCCTCCTCCCAAGTGCTGACAACGCAATTATCTGCATGCAAATGCATTTTTGTTTCGCTAATACCATGATAATTTTCATAATTTGGGCAATTCATCCATTTTATTTTTATGTAAAAACACTAAAGACACTTTTGTAGCAACTCAATTCACTTTGAACGGCAATATTTTGTTGTTGGTTAAAAGTTCTAAAGTGCTAAAAACAGATCATTAAACAAAAGAAAATGACAGATAATGTGATGTAGATATTCAACGCAAAACTTCAAAAAACGCAACCAAAGCAAAGGACCAATCACAGCAAAGCAAAGTGACAGCTAGAAACTTTATCCTTGTACCATGGGTAGAGGTTTGGAAAATGGACTCTTATGCCATCTTGCGGATAAAAAATCAAATAATAGATCAACTATAGTTCATCTTGAGACATGTAAGCGTTAGGTGTCAAAAACCCAAAACATGAAATTTAGACTTTAATTCACATTTTGGCCTGTACTGAAAATTTTACTCTAGCAAGTAATGTCTCCCTTTCATCGTGTCGCGTCACATATAGTCTCCATAATCTCCAGCGATAATCAGTAGCTTATGTACCCTGTTTATTTTTTTTTTTTCTTGGGTCTATGAATACAATATGATCCTTACAGACTAGCAGCTTATCACTAAAATTAAACAAGTTTTAAACTCATTGGTAGAAATATTTTAACCCCATTAATTGTAAAGACTATTAAATACTCTCATAGATTTGGCTAGAGGTTCATTACGCCCATATTCAGTTCTATGGAACTTAATATGGAAAAAATTGTTTCATCTCAATGATATCTGAGGAACTAAAAATTTAAATAAATGTATAAGATCAGGACGATCAATTAAACCACAAATTATGCCACGCAAAAAAGATAATGAGTGTATTTTCCTTCGCGATTCAAAAGATTTCATAGAAAGCTCTGTGCTCAAAAGATGTGAGAGGGGTTGAGAAATGAAGAGATGAGAAAGTGAACTTTAAAAATTTGACTTGAACTTTTTCCACACGGTGGCATTGTGGCTCTAAATAAATGAAGCATATTCCAATCTCGACCATATAAAAGACGAAAATATTATTTTTTTCGCCTTCTAAGCAAAGAGATTACCAAAATTATGCCCAATAAGACATAAAAGTGAATAAGCTTTATGAAGGCTGTAGTTCAAGTGACCACTAAAGAGAAACTTAGTATCAAATACTACACCTAAGTCCAAAATTTCATCCACAGATATTATATTGAGATAACAATATTATCTTGAGATAAAACATGAGATAACAAAACATTCATGACGAAGTCATAAATCGACATTTATCAACATTAAAAGGAATTCTATTTCGTTCAGACCACAAAAATAATCTATCCAAGTCATTCTGAAGATCAACAGTATCCATTTTGTTATAAATAGGCTTAAGAATTTTGAGATCATCCGCATACAAAGGATAGTTTGAATTATGAAAAGAATTACAGACGTCATTAATAAAAATATTAAAAAGCAGTTGACCTAAGATACTTCCTTGCGGAACTTGGAATATAAAAATCTGAACAAATTCCATAATAAAAATTATACCACATTCATCCCAAAAAACAGACGTCATAACCTTGCCTGGAGATGAAATTGTCTTCGCCTTCTTTTGCACGATTCCGCCAATTCAGTCCACTGTTTTGACCATTCCTTTGCCTCAAGTATGAAATGGTGGAGCCACGTCTCATTCATGGTTACGAATCGATGCAAAAACTCGGCTTTATTGCGGTGAAGCATCGCCAAAGACTCTGTTTAAACATCTTAACGACCATGTTTTTGTTCTATTGTGACAAACGCGGATAGCTTCCCCATCTCCAAATTTTCGGTAAATATGCAATGTATAGCACCTTTTGAAATGCCTATCATGCAGCTAGCTTACGCACCTTCAGCCGACGACCATTTTGTGAATCTTCTTAACCGTTTCTGTCGTGGCCATCTCAGTTGGTTGACGACTACAGTATTCGTTGGGTTGTTCTGGGACTACCCTGGTATGTAAGTGTATATGTATCAAGGTTCAGAAAATACACACATGAAACACACAATGTTCTGTTCAAAAGCAGCCAACACATATCTTTATTTTCATATCAATTATGTGCGTTTCTAAATTTTCTACGGTGCCCAACACAACCATGACTGTGTTCGTTTTAATATTTCGTTATTTACACGAACATTTTTGTATCACATACTTTTTGTTTCAATCACACATAAAGCACACATTTTTGAGTGTTGCTTTATTTGAAGTTCATGTTCTGGTACGTGTAGTGAAAAAAAACACAGAACATGTACAATAAACAGGTTCGAGTTCAGTTATATTTTAAGTCATGTTGTGGCTCGTGTAGTAAGAAAAAACACAACATGTACAATAAACAGGTTCGAGTTCAGTTATATTTTAAACACGACTTAATTTTAGAAAATTTAAAAACAAACATAATTGGTATGAAAATAAAAATATGTGTGTGTTGGTCTAAGTTATGTTTGTTTACATATATGTACGAGTTTTTTATTCAGTGTGTGTTTTTTTCTGAACTCTGATATGTATATATTTTTTTTATGTATATGTTTTACTTGGTAGATCCTGGTATAGGATATCGTAAAAATACCATCTACTCGTACTTGCTTTTTTTTTTGGCTGGAAAGGTTCGAAGTGAAAATCGGGGCATGTTCAGACCTAGTTCCCATAAAAATGACCCCTATGAGATCGACTTAAATTGCCATAATATCCAAATTATTATATAGATATCGGTCAAATTAGGTTTGTATATGACAACTATATATTAATCAGTAGTCCCAAAATAAAACCTATAGGACAATTCTTACTCCTAGCCCCCACATAATGCTGCTTCCTGATCTTAACTTAAATCTATCGAAAAAAAAAAATATTGCACAGATTTTTCTCAAATTTGGTTTGTATATGTTTTTGCAGAAAACATTACCGAATATGATCAGGATCGATCCATTTTTCAAACTAATTCCTATATAAATATAGCATCTGATGTTATCTTTTTCATATCCGAGGGCAAAAAAAAAATAATAACAATGCCGCTCAAAATTGGTTTATGCTTATTTTCTATATATAATTAGTTGAGGCTAAGAGATAGGGTCTCGTATAGTCGGTCTAGACAGACTATAATTTTCATACTTGTTTTTTTACATAATTTATAAATCTCTAAATCTTTATGCAAAGAAATTAAAGTGTACTTGAAGTAGACTTAATCAACAAATTTTGTATGAAAAACATACAATAAATATAATATTTACAATATATATTTACCTTTTGCAATACGGATCAGTTGGCACTGTAGGATGTAAACCCGTCTCACGCGTTTGTTCGCATACCTGCGTTGGTGTCAATATTTCTGGTATTACTGTTGTTGTTTCTGTCGATGAAGTTTCAGTTGTTGAAGTAGTACTATCATTATTTACCACATCACATGTCACACTATCAACTGAATCTTCTGGAACACAAACTGCGTCGCTACCACCATAACAAACGTAACCTTTCGGGCAATATCCAATTTGTCCTGTAGGTCTAACGGCTCCATAACACATTCTAAATGTGTTGCGACCTGTGCAAGCAAACAAATAATTAATGTGTGCACTGCACATGCCACACATGGATGTGTCACCGCAACTGGGTGTACGTGTCGAAGAGCTCTGTATGCAGATGGCATTTAAATCCGTACAATCAAAACCATTTTTGCAATGGTATAAAGTATCTGTATTCGGTACATTTTCTGGCATTGAATGGAATGAAAACAAATATGAAATGATGGGTATTTAAGTATATCTAAAGTAACTTTACCTCCAAAACACAAATAAAACGATGATGAATTAACACAGGCCACTTTATTGGCTTGACAAACATTACACTCGGCTGATGTGGTGTTCAGAAACCATAGCATTACAAAAATGATCTAAATTTATTATTTAAAGAAAAGTTTTATATACATATATAAATATAATTTCATAAAGTTTATTTTTTATCTTTATTTTATAGGTATTCGTTAATCATCATTCCAAAGATATGCAATGAATAATCTTTTAAACTACTAGTAATCTTATAACAAAGCTTCCCGGTGTTCTTTTGAATTAAATTAATTATTTTGCTAAAATTTAGTTTAATGAAATCTAATTTGAGCAAAGTATGAACCTAGTCCACTTGTTATAATCATATCTGCTATGAGATCAAAAAAAAAACTCCAGGTAACAGATACATGACCTCGATTTCTATGTTGATTATCTAAGTTATGAGATCGTAACATACACAAAATGTAATAATACGGAAACCACTTAACCAAGATTTTGTTTTTTTTTTTTTTAATTTAATTTATATTAGACTTTGCAAAAAAAGATAACTTTTATAGTTCTAATCACTACTCATGAACTTATGGACCTCTTCAACCCCCTTTTCACACGAGCCCAACAACTCTGTATCGGATAATTTGGATAATTTGCCTTCATTGATACAATTGACAGGAATTCAAATCGGGCCAAATATATATAGACACTTTGTGTATTCTTATTATATCAGATTCCAGCGCTCGAAATTCGAGTGCAATTTCTAGGCAGCTTTATTTTTCAACTTAGCCAATTCACAAACCAACACTTTTTTGTTTATCATTATTGTGAATGAAGATAACAAACTCATTAACAAACACATAAACAAATTTAATAAACACACACATAGCATATGTATAATTTTATGTATGTATTAATAGCAATTTTAAATGCAATTTGCTCAAAATAAAGGAAAAAATTTAAAAATCTGTAAATCTGCAAAACGGCTAAAAAGAAATACCTTTCAAATAATACTAGCAGAGCCCAGCACTCGAAATTCGAGTGCAAATTGTAGGAAATTTTATTTTATCATTTGATTTATTTCTTTCAATGTTTTTTAGTCTATTTAATTCATTAAGTTTAATTCATTATAAATATTCGTTGGACACACAGAAATAAAGGCCACCTTGTGTGCCACCTAAAGGTATTCAAATTTTTGGCAATTCACAATTCAACACAGGGTATGTGTTATGCAATTATTGTAATGAAATCTGTGTGTCAACTTTCGTGTTACATAATGTAAAGTTGATTGTGCACGCATAACTTTCCTCAAACTCAACGAATTTAAACAGTTAATAGCTCAAAAGAAATAGATTGATCTACTGAGTGTTCTGAGAGTGAAACGATCAAGATCCCTTCATTAGAAGAGGAGCTATGACAATTCGAATTGCTTGAGTGAATGTGTCCCATAAGAACTGTACAGGGAAGAATCGCGTTTGAGTATAACTTGAGTAACGTGGGAGTCGAGTAAATTTCAATGATTGACGACATATCTGTGTCTAAATACCTTTCATTCAAAAAAAGAAAAAAATGAAGGAAATCGGCCGAATAGAACGGCCAGACGGACTGACTTTAATTTTCATAAATTTTTTTTAATACATAGGATACGTTTGGTCAAAATCGGAATAAAACGGTAGAACAAAACATCGGTAACAAGAAATCGCCCAGCCTATTAATATTATAGATATAAAATTTCTGTATTTATAGATCTCTTTGCTGCAACTGCATATTGCATGCCATGCCATACCAGTAACTTTTTTTCTTTGGTAATTTCGTGTGCTTTTGGCATTCATTCGAGCATTAGTAACATGCAATTTTTGACCGTGGAGCTGTCAAAAATCTGCCACTACATACCTTTCGTCATCCGTTATGCAGCAGGACAATTTTTTTATGAAACATGATTTCAATTTTCCTGCTCTGCTTTTGTACTCACAATTTTGTACATCATTTTTGTGTTCCACACTTTGTGTGTTTTCTAAGTTTTACTTTCCGCACCAAATAGTCCGAGCACTGAGCCTATCGGGCTGCATTTTTTTGACCGTTCTTTCTTCCTTAACTAGGATTCCTATCAATGGTCGGATTCTCCTGATACTTTCCGATAACATTAGTTTATTTATTTGGCCATGAGCTTAGTCCTGAGGCCAACTTTATGTAGGACCAAGTTGCATTTTGTACTTTTACCTCATCGCTTATATTAATCAAACAACTGAACAGGGTTGTCATTAAACATAATACATGAAATACTTTTCAAAGATAAATTGATAAAAAAAAACAAGTAAGAGTTTAAATTCAGCTGCGCCGAATCTTTGACTCCCTTGTTCTTTGACACCCCTGTTCTAAACACAATATTACAACCAAGGTTGTCAACACTAAGAGAAAACAAAGGCTAGATTTTCAATAATTAATGAGATAATTAAACTTTTAGGTATTTTCGTGCTTTTGTAATTAAAAGCAATAAGTATAAATGTAAACACCCTCCATTCAATTTTTGTTTATTTTTATTTTAGCAATGCATACACATTTTTTTGCTTGTTGTGGTTCACATGTAGAAAAATACAACAATATCAGCAAGCAAACAAAAATTTGTGTGCATTGCTGTTAGATATCTGCGAGTATATGCACATTTTCTGGTGCGTATAAACATTTTTCACTATTTACATTTGTATACCCTATACCACTATATGGTCAGGGTATAATGACTTTGTGCTGATGTTTGTAACTACCAAAAATATTTGACCTAGACCCATTTTTTATTGTACCGATCTACTCAGAATCACTTTCTGAATCGATTTAGCGAAGTCCGTCCGTCCGTCCGTCCGTCTGTCTGTCTGTCCATGTAAATCTTGTAATCAAATGAAATTTGGTATTTAAGCTTTTATCGGCAACAACATGAACGGTATTGGAAATGGTGAAAATCGGTGCATATTTGTACCTGGTCTCCATACAAATAACCCCTATGAAATCGACTTAGATTGTCATAAAGTCCAAATTATCTTATAGATCTCTGTCAAATTGGGTTTATGTATGTATATTCAGTACTACCTTTAATCAGTAATCCAAAAATAAGCCCTATAGGAAAATTATTAATCATAGCCCCGATATTGCACAAATTTTTCTAAAATTTGTATTTATATATTTTTGCAAAAAATAAGTGATCTTACCAAATATGGTCAGGATCGGTCCATTTTTTGACTTGTCTCCATATTAATATACCATTCGATATGAACTTTTGCATATTTAGTGGCAGCAAAATTAATAACAATGCCACCCAAATTTCGTTTATGTTTATTTTCTATATCCAATTAGTTGGTCCTAACAGATAGGGTCTCTAAACGCATGGTATAGGGTATCGTATAGTCGGTCTAGGCGGATTATAATTTTCTTACTTGTTTTAATGAAATTTTATCGGAGTATCTCTAAACATTCATACGTCATTCCTCGCCTATTTGGTCTGGAAGCTCGAAATTCAATACAAAACTGCTGTATGTTATAACAAACATTTTAAGCTTAAGAAGTGCGACCCACTCATCTGATTGTATGTTTTCAACCTACAATCACCAGATCGACTTCTCCTTTTATAGGGATCAATAATATATTATAGTTGATTGGGTCCCTGGATTTATTTCAATGAGTTACAAATGACATACTTATATATAACCTCTGCACAATGGTGTGGAGGGTATAAAAAATCATGCCATATTTCCAAAAAATGTTAGGAAGAAAACGTGTGTTAAGATTTTTTTATCTCTCTCCTTACCTTACAACATGGCTGCGATGTGAAAAAGGTCCGGTTTCCTATAAAAATTATCTTAGTTCGACTATTACCTTCTTACATGTTTCTCTTAAAGTCTGGTATGGCGAATCTTTGTCCGTAAACGTTCGTTGAAATTTAGTGGCATAAATGTCTTATTTTTATAGTATTTCTTATATAATAATAATAATAGTTTGTTTATTTTGATTTTTTCTTAAGTTTATGTACAATTCAAAAAACTTAATTATATAATACAAAATAAAAAGTGAAAAACAAAGTTAAATGACAATATACGAGTATATACAAATTTTTGTATACAAATTTGTTTAACTCTTTAAATGAATTCATCCATTATCGTTTTCCTTTATTTTAAAGCACTAGTAACATAGTTATAAAGTTTATTTCAACCATCATATATTTTTCCATTTAATAATTTTATTAGTTCCCTGTTATCCATGGTCATTTTTTCAAAATTTCTGAGTCTGAACTCTCTTAATACCAGAGTTCAGAAAAAAACACACACTGAATAAAAAACTCGTAAATATATGTAAACAAACATAATTTAGACCAACACACACATATTTTTGTTTTCATATCAATTATGTTTGTTTTTAAATTTTCTTCGGTGCCCAACACAATCATGACTGTGTTCGTTTCAATATTTCGTTATTTACACGAACATTTTTGTATCACGTACTTTTTGTTTCAATCACACATAAACCACACATTTTTGAGTGTTGCTTTATTTGAAGTTCATGTACTGGTACGAGTACTGAAAAAAAAAACAGAACATGTACAATAAACAGGTTCGAGTTCAGTTATATTTTAAGTCGTGTTTAAAATATAACTGAACTCGAACCTGTTTATTGTACATGTTCTGTTTTTTCTTAGAACACGAGCCACAACACGACTTAAAATATAACTGAACTCGAACCTGTTTATTGTACATGTTCTGTATTTTTTCAGTACACGTACCAGAACATGAACTTCAAATAAAGCAACACTCAAAAATGTGTGGTTTATGTGTGATTGAAACAAAAAGTACGTGATACAAAAATGTTCATGTAAATAACGAAATATTAAAACCAACACAGTCATGGTTGTGTTGGGCACCGTAGAAATTTTAGAAACGCACATAATTGATATGAAAATAAAGATATGTGTTGGCTGCTTTTGAACAGAACATTGTGTGTTTCATGTGTGTATTTTCTGAACCTTGCTTAATACTGGACATTTTGCCATAAAATGATGTAGTGTTTCCTCTTCCCTCAGATTACATAAAGTACATGATCTGTTATCGTTGTTTCCTAAATAATTTGCATTCAGAGGTAACACATGGCATCTGGATTTAAAGATGAATAAAATTTTGTTTTCGCTCCAATTATCTCTGATATATGCTTCACCAATTTCATGATTTAAATATTTGTAGAAACGCGTATTACTAGCCAATGCCTTCTCTTTATTTTCGTGAATGCTGTTGTTCTTTAGTTCTTGTATGAATACGGTACCTTTTCTTATCCAGTCTTGTGTCGTCAGGTTTTCATCATCGAACTTTATATTGAAATCTGTACCAAGTTGATTAAGTAGTTTTGACCAAAAAATATTTTTATTTAATACCAATAATCTGGACGCATTGTACTTAAATATTGTGTTAAAAATGTAACTCAAGTGTATAGAAGTGATTTTTTTCGGCGTTTGTTTCTAAAGATATGGCATAATTTGGTGTAAAATCCGGAAGTTTTAAAATTCTTTTTATAAAATATCTTTGTAACTTGTCAACTTCATCGAATAAACTAAAACCCCATATTTGTGTTCCATACGACTGAATGGATCTACACACAGCTTGGAATAGTTGCCACTTAGACGATAATGTTAATGTTATTAAGGAAATGCTGCCAAGTAGAGTTAATGCTGGTTTTTGATTGTGCTTTGCGTTCTGCAAGATGTTTCATTTTTGGTGTGAACAGGTAACAGTATTAGTTTACAATTCTCACATGTTGCCCTTTATACATCCAATTCTCTTGCCTTGATAACCGACCTCCTCTTCTAAACACCAACATTTCAGATTTTTCTAAGTTGACCTCCATGTTCCATTGATTGCATTAACTTTTCAAATTATCTATCATTTTTTGCATAATAATTATACTATCCGATAGCAGCACTATATCATCAGCATAAAGCACTTGGCGCACATTTATCCCACCAACCGTTAAACCGCCATTCAAAATATCGTGTAAATCATTTAGATACAGCGTAAATAAAGGGTGATTTTTTAGCTATTATCTTTTTGGCAACACCGGTTTAAACAGCTGACGCACGTTTCGTGTTTTGTTTCATTGTCAAATATCTTCAGTTTGGTCTATAATTTAACCATGAATCGTCTTACAAATGAACAACGGTTGCAAGTTATTGAATTTTATTATCAAAATGCGTGCTCTGTTAAGAAAGTTCATCGCGCGCTTCTTCCATTTTATGGTCAGTTTAATCGACCCACTGAAGCGGCTATTCGGGCTATTCTGACTAAATTTCGCACCAAATTTACATTGTTGGACATTAATCCACCAACACGCTTACGTAGAGTGCGAACTGAAGAAACTATCGCAGCTGTATCGGCCAGTGTTAATGATGACCATCAATTATCGATTCGTCGCCATTCGCAGCAATTGGGCCTCTGTTACTCAACAACGTGGATAATTTTGCGGAATGGTTTAGGTGTGAAGCCTTTCAAAATATAGCTGGTGCAAGAATTGAATGGGCTCTTGGAAAGTTGGCCGAAGATCCACATTTTTACCGAAAAATTGTGTTCAGCGACGAAGCTCATTTTTGGCTCAATGGGTACGTAAGTAAGCAGAATTGTTGATTTTGGAGTGAATATCAGCCAGAAGCATTGGAAGAGCTACCAATCCATCCAGAAAAAGTCACAGTTTGGTGCGGTTTATGGGCTGGTGGCATCATTGGACCGTACTTCTTCAAAGATGATGCGAATCGTAACGTCACTGTGAATGGTGAGCCCTACCGATATATGATATCCAACTTTTTTTGGCCAAAATGCAAGAGCTTGACTTGCATGATATGTGGATTCAACAAGACGATGCCACATGCCACACAGCACGCGCAAGAATGGACTCATTCAGAGGAGAGTTCGGTGAATATTTTATTTCACGTTCGGGACCGGTCAATTGGCCGCCTAGATCGTGCAATTTAACGCCTTTAGACTATTTTTTGTGAGGCTATGTTAAAGCTCATGTCTATACAGACAATCCCGCTTCATTTGACGCATTGGAAGACAACATTGAAGCATTTATTCGTGAGATACCGGCCGAAATGTTGGAAAGAGTATGCCAAAATTGGACTAAGCGGATGGACCATTTGAGGCGCAGTCACGGTCAACATTTGCATGAAATAATCTTCAAACATTAAATTATATGGACCGTACTATCGATTCAAATAAAGATTTCATGCATTTTTCTGAATTTTATGTGTTTTTTTTTTGGAAAACTTTCCTATAGCTCTTAAAAAATCACCCTTTAGTAGAGGGGATAAAATACATCCTTGCCTTACACCCGAATTAGTATTAAAATTTTTCGATATTTCATTTCCTGTCCATACTATTACTTTAGTGTCATTGTAAATGTTTCCAATTAAATTTTCCAGTTTTGTGGACAAACCCAACTTATGCAATTTGTAAATCAGTAATTTCCTTGGGACTTTGTCAAACGCCGCTTTAAAATCTACGAAAAATGCATACATTTTCTTCTTTTCTTCAAATTTTAAATGGACAATCGAAGCTAGATTTTAAATGTTATCTATGGTTGAGTAGTCTTATTTGTTTTGCCACTTTCCACCAATCTTTTGCATTATATGTAATGTTTAATTTTTGCTCCATTTGTAATTGATATTCTTTCTTCATCCTCTCACATAAAAATCCATAGCCATTTTTTGTTTGTAAGTAGTAGGTTTTATCTTCGGTACAATTGGCTCTTCTAAATGCATTCAACATTTCAGAGGTTTTTTTTTCTAGCTCTCGCACATTCACTATTAAACCAGGGATTTTTTGAAGTAAATGTGTTGCTATTATTTTCCATTTGTTTGTGTGTTGACATTTTTATAATATTTGTTAAATCCTTTAAGTTTCTTATATTTTGTTGATTTTTTGCACAACTCAGATTGTTATTAATTGGTTGTTATTTTCATTTAATCTTTGGCAATAAGTTCAAGACATCACGTTCTCTATTATCGTAAGTAATATTTATTTTAATTTTCAATGGCATATGATCAGACCAAATCTTTGATTGCACCTCAAACTTTTCAATTATATCCAAAGTTTCAAGTGATGTGACACAAATGTCATTGACCGAATTACCTACTGTGTTAATAAACGTACAGCTCCCATCTTCGTCTCCTGTCGTTCGTCCATTCAGCACCACTAGACCATAATCATCACAAAATTCCATAAAACTCCTCCCTTTTGCATTAACTAGTATCCAAACCATTAGTGAAATTGCAATATGATGGATCTAAATATTGTTGTAAATTCCCAATTCTAACGTTGATATCACCCACCATTATAATATTTGGTTAAGATGTTTCTCTAAAATATTCTCTCACAATTTGAAATTCAAATATATCGTCCCCTCAATATAACAATAGAGTATGTGCTCATACGACATTATTTTTTTATTGCATATTTAGAATCTCCATAATTGATTCTATGTCTGGTCAAAATATCGTCAATTTCTACTTCCACAAAGTGGGTCGAAATGTCATTGGAAAAAATAGTGTATAATTTCTTGTTTACATTGTTTTGACTACATGAATGCCAAGGAAATATTGTAGTCATTTGAAATTTCAGTTTGTAAATTCAGTTCGCAGAGGAAGTTTGTTCATTAAAAATATGGATTTGAAACGTCTGAGTGAGTATTCTTCAACAGGTTGTGACACGAAACCACCAGTAGTTGTGGAATTTGCTCCAAAGACTGATGAGTCTGATTTCGCTATGGGATCGTCGGACATAGAGATACCTGAAACATATGATGAGAGTGGTACAGACTTCTCTGCAGGATCGTCGGACGAGTATGTCCCCGATTCGGATGATGATGCACAGACTTTGGCAGATGAATTAGATAATTCAGTGATAAAGACAGCAGATATAGTTTTAGAAGAAATCGCAGACTGTGGTGATACTTATATCAATAACAAGAATGAAAATGGTAGAAATATACTTACGCGAAAGAGAAAGGTGAGTACAGCAAACAGCTTTTGAGAAATATTGTTTGGGTCTAGCCACGTCTAGCTCTGAATTATTTCCGATCAATAGATTGAAAGTCAGAAATGGCTGTAGAAAAAAAGGAAGTATCATCGCAACAAAGGGAACTCGTATGTCACTAAGAGTGGCAAAAGAGTTGAAGAACGTGTTCCGAAACTCATTGACTGTAAGTGCCGCCATAATTGCCAAGAAAACTTTTCAGAAGAAGAGTGCATGGAGTTCAATGCAGATTATTGGAATTTGGGCGACTATTCGAAGCAGCAACTGTTCCTGGCTTATTGCATGAAAATTGAGAAGTGCAAAAGGATGCTGACAATCGGATCACGGCGGGCGAACACATTTAATTATACTCTCAAAGCCAAACAGGTATGCAGGTTGTGCCAAAGTGAAATTACTGATAAGAGGGGTCAACATGGCCACCAGAGAAAATTAGACGAAGAGACAGTTGCGCTTATCAAAAAGCACATCGAGTCATTTCCAGCCGTCGAAAGCCATTACACTCCAGCAAAAAGTAAACGACTTTATCTTGCCTCCGACTTAACAATATAAACAAGTAAGAAAATTATAGTCGGTCTAGACCGACTATATGATACCCTATACCATGGTTTAGAGACCCTACCTTTCGGTCCAACTACTTCGATATAGAAAATAAGCATAAACCAAATTTGAGTGCGATTTTTATTAATTTTTTTGGCTGCAGATATGAAAAAGTTCATATCGGATGCTATATCTATAAAGGGACTAGGTCCAAAAATGGACCGATCCTGATCATGTTTGGTAAAGTCTCTTGTATTTTGCAAAAATATGTACAAACAAAATTTGAGAAGAATCAGTGCAATATTTTTGTTTTTTAATAGATTTAAGTGAAGATCGGGAAGCAGCTCTATATGGGGTCAAAGGGATCATTTTTGGACTACTCATTAGTGGATGTAATGAATGCATACAAACCAAATTTGAGTAAGATCTATATGACAATTTGGATCTTATGGCAATTTATGTCGATTTCATATGGGTAATTTGTATGGGGGCTAGGTCTGAACATGGACCGATTCTCACCAATTTCAACAGCGTTCATCCCATGACCGATAAAAGCTTACATACCAAATTTCATCAAAATATATTCATATTTGCGACCTGCAGTTTGATTACAAGGTTTACATGGACACACAGACGGACGGACGGACGGACATTGTTAAATCAACTCAGAAAGTGATTCTGATTCGATCGGTATAATTAAAGATGGGTCTAGGTCAAATATTTTTGGTTGTTACAAACAGCAGCACAAAGCCATTATACCCAAAGCACATAGTGGTATAGGGTATAAATAGTGTATTCCTTAAAAAATAAAGTAGCCTATATGGAGGACTTGCGCTTTGAATGACATAATTATGGTCTTAAAGGATGCGTAGAATAAAAAAACTTGGCCAATTTAAAGGCAAGAAACGGTGTTATGTATTCGTCGAAAAATCCACTATGAAGAGTTTTCATTTACGGCGATATTGAGGTTTTAATAGACATCCGATTTGACAAAAACTTTAAACTCGATTTTCTCAAAACCCCAAAAAAATTAAACGCTATTGTTATATTGAGGGGACGATATAATGTTGTATGCAAAGCTGACCCCTAAATTTAAACTTCGCTGGTTTATAGGCCAAATAATTTTTTTGCATTTTCGTAGCACTCACTTGACTTCTGTACCAAATTTCGCGTCATGGTTCAATACGAATGATCTGAATTTCAAAAATTTAACAATATCTGATTTTACTGAACAAAGGAGTTTCATTAATTATTATTGGGGAAATTTAATTTCTACTGCAGAAATATCAGGATTGTTGCAGATCGTCGGTGGCTATGTGGAAAAACATTTGGTGCAAAGCGGTGCAAGAAGAACGTCCCGAATGAGAAAACACATTAACTAATGAAGAACACGTCGAGGAAATCATTGCTGTAGTGCAGAAAAATCATCGATTGATAATCAGGATTTTTCTGATCTAAAAATGATTAGTTAACACAATTTAAAAGACATGTTTACCTTAAACGTATTAAATTTCAATTAGTTCCAAAAATTCAAAATTTTTTGTAAAGGATCTTTGCATTAGTATCTCGGAAACAATACTTTCTGACTATCACACCAAAATGTACGAGTGCCGAGACTCGGATATATGCCTACAACCCCAAAACAACTGGCCTAACGTCAAGTTCATTTTAACTCTTGTTTTTAAACCACGATAATGTATCGTCTCCTCACGCCGCTTGTTTCTTCGAGACCATTACGCAGTAAACACGACTCGTATCATTTCAAAGCCACCATATTTGCCTGATTTAGCAACGTGTGTCCTCTGGCTCTTCAATAAACTTAAGAGACCACTACAGGCGCACCGTCTTGAATCTATTGAAGATATAAAAGTCGAATCGCTGCACGCTTTGAAGGTCATTCCGGAAATCATCTTGAACAACTGTTTCGATATTAGAAGAAATGTAGGTAAATTTTCTTGCATCGGAAGGGAATTGATTTGAAGATGAATAAAAGTTTTAATTTTTTTAACACATTCACCTTTCTATTTCAACATATACAGTGGTTCAAATTCATAATAGAACAGATAGAACAGTAACAGTTACGCATTTAATAGATTTGAAAAATCAATGTATTTTATTAAAGAAATGTATGATTCAAACGGTTTGGCATTGACTTAACCAAATTTTCACAGTAAATAGGTTCAAGTTTTACCCATTCTTCCATGAGCGAAGCTTTCAATTGGTCACGGATAGAAATGGTGTGATTTTTTAATTTTTCCTCAATATAGCACCATACATACACGATGATATATAAGTCTAGAAACTGGGGCGGTAATCCCAAAACATTGGGGCAGTTTTGGCTTATTATCTTGACAAAAGTAAAACTTGTTTTATATTCCTATTTTATAACGTTGTTCTTTACATTTGCTTTTAAAATATTTAATCACATTTTTTGGTGCATAAATCCTTCAACTATATACATGTTCCCGGAACTTTTGCTAATAAACAACCCCCATATCATAACTGCCATCCTTCACAGTGGTCCGAAAGTTATTTCTTTTAAGCTATTCAGTCGTTTTCCTCTTGGTATACGAGCGATCATGCGATACAAACACATTATATTTACTTTCTTCCATGAATAAAACTAGATTCCAAAAACGAGAACTTTATATGGAGATATTAGTCATCAAAATAAAAAAAATATAAATTTAATTGTTTTTTTTACAAATGGTTTCTTTATGGCAACTCGACTATTAAACCCGTGGTTGCAGGGTCGCATCTTTTAAAAGATATTTTGGTCTTCCGCAGCTAATTTTGGAGTACTCAAATGTGGAGAACTAGCCATTGTTCGTCAAAAATGGAAAATGTTTTATTTCTTTTTTATTTAGCAAGAACTGTCTTTAAATTTTAATTAATCTTATACACCAATAATATCATAGCAAAATGATATTTTTGTTCAGTTTACATAAAGCGTTTTTAATTGTAAAATATGAAGTCATGCTTTGTTCCATTATGACTTTGAGCCACTTTATATAATAATTTTCATTTATAATTCATTTGAATGTCGATAGCGAATTTGAAATTTGTAAGCCAAAATCAAGCAAAATTTAACAGATTTGATATTTTTTTAAATATTGTTTCAATTCTATAAAACTTTAAAGAAAGATCTGTTAAAAGCTAATATTTACACTTACATGCCACATCACTATTGGTAACTTTCCATATTTGTATAGAAACATTTGTTTTTTTCTCAAAAAAATTGGCTTCTGAATATTTTTTTGTTTCTACCGTTTCTTTTTTCATTAGCAACGTTTGGACCGCTGACAAACTACTATTCGTCTAAATTAACGCTTTTCTTATTGTTACTCAAAAACATGGTAATTTATTTTGTTATATTTTTTTTGTCGGTATGTTGACAATTCTATTTGGAAGAGTGTTAATTGATTTATTAACATTTCTTTTTATTATTGTCTTGACTTTTCTTTATGATAAACTGTGTAAACGCTTAAATATTTGGGAGTATATGATTTGAAAGAACGTATGCCAGACTCTGCGTATGCCACCGTAAATGATGATTATTTTGGTAATAAAGACTTCTTGGAATCCCTAATCTTTACTGTGGTTATCTAAGATTATTTTTTTAAGCTTTCTTAAATAATTGTATAATTAGTAGAATAATTGATGTGCTTATTTTTAGATTGAAAATTGCTTAAACAATATAAATACTGAAAAAATTATCAAATATATACCATTATTGCTGCTGGAATGACCTTTCCAAGGTTAAAAATATTGTTAAGTTTATGTCAAGAACTGCATAATAAATCAGAGTTTAGAAAAAATACACACTGAATAAAAAACTCCTAAATCTATGTAAACAAACATAGCTCATTATTTTTTTTTTTAAATTTTGTATGGTGCCGAACACATCATGACTGTGTTTCGTTTTAATATTTCGTTATCTACACGAACATTTTTCTATCACGTATTTTTTGATTCGAACACACATAAATCACACAGATTCGAGTGTAGCATTATTTTAAGTTCATTTTCTTGCACGTGTACTGCTAAAAAAAAAAAAACAGAACATGTTCTTCAATGCGTAGATCTAAAAATTAAAAAATTATCCACTCGCGATCGGAAAAAGCTGAAACACCCCTATAATAACGACAATTGTTGTTCAACCAAACTTATTAAAAAATCTAAAATGATTCATTAGCAGTTATAAAAAAATAAAAATAAAAAGATAATAATAAAAATAAAAAATAAATAAAAAGATAGTAATAAAATAGAAAACAGAGAAATCTTATATGTTGTTTATGACTTAATTTCTTTGTTTTTTTCGATCGCGAGTGGATAATGTTTTTTACGCGTTGAAGAACATGTTCTGCTTTTTTTTGCAGTACACGTGCAAGAAAATGAACTTAAAATAAAGCTACACTCGAATCTGTGTGATTTATGTGTGTTCGAAACAAAAATACGTGATAGAAAAATGTTCGTGTAGATAACGAAATATTAAAACGAAACACACTCATGACGTGTTCGGCACCGTACAAAATCTAAAAACACACATAATGAGCTATGTTTGATGATTGAAGAGATTGGAGGGTATTATTAACTAGGGATGTCGTTTCAGTATCCCCAATATTATTTGAAATTCTATGGTTTGAAGCAAACGTTTAGGCGAGTATTTCGCATTTTTCGAAATTTGTTGAGTAACGAGAATTATTTTGCTTTAGAATTGGAATGTTCTTACTATTTTTCTTTAAAATTTTTGTAGGGTTCCAAAATGGGGGAGAACCAATACCCAGAGTAGGAAGGAGGCGATCCCATGATTTGTTATTTCTAAATGTATCCATTCCTTTTTAAATAATTTCGTTAAGCATTTTCGCCTCATAAAAATCATCAAAGTCTCTAAAATGTTGCCAGTTTCGTCTTGTACTATTTCTTTGTTGAATCAAAGTTTTCACATAAGGGGTAACGATTTTCTTGGATATGTGGTTAATTTTTTGGGTTCACTGGCATTGATACCATCATTTATAAGATTTTTCAAATTTGCTAACATAGAATCGATATGATCCTCATGAACATTATCTTTCGTATTTGAGATATCTGGAATATTTTTTTCAATTTACTTTACTTAAATCAAACTTTAACAACGATAATGCATTTACCTTGGCAGTTAGTATTATTTTAACTGGTAAATGATCGGAGCTTAAGTCATTTACAACGACTGCTGGCGATGTTATTTCAAGTGTATTTATTAGTTAAAAAAAATCAAGGGTAGAACCTTGTCTGTTAGGGTTAGAAGAAACGTATGTATGATCGCTTGGATAAATAATGTCTATTTCGTATGATCCTAACTTTTCGTGTAATATGTTTCCCCAGCAATTTTCTCTACTATAACCCCAAGTCGCATGTTTACTGTTGAAATCTCCGCCAAGTATATATTTTTGATCGTTACTTATTATAAGTTTCCGAATATCTGACGCAAAAAGTGGTTTTCTATTACTATCGGAACCTGCTAATCTACCTGATTTTTTCAATAAGGTTAGTATTTACAATTGGGCAATTCCATATGTGACGGAATGACATTTTGAGCTGTTGAATTGAAGTTAAGGCTATTCTACAAAGCTATTTTGAATTGAAAATTCATTCTTCAGTTTGAAAATGATTGCTAATGATTAAGAGATTTTAAAAAGAATCAGAAACAATTTTTACACTATTTTATTCTTTTAGTTTTGAGTAATTTCTGATTGTGTGACGGAATGACATTTTTGCTACCATGACTATGTCCTGGTATTAAAACCTGGGAACTTTTGTAAATTAAGAAGCAAGTCAGATTTTAAACTAATGCATATTTTACATATGATATATAAGCAATATAAAATTATAATTTAGAGCAACTGGCCTGTAATAGTATCGAATTTATTAACAGTCATTTGACGTGACGGAATGACTGTGACGGAATGACTAAAGTTTCTTAAACATGTATTAAAAGAAAATTGAGTAAACAAATAAATTTTATATTTATTTTATTATTTAGAATGCTTGTAAGGAATTACATTATGTAACTTGGAACGTATTTTAATATATTTTTAAACTTACTTCATATGAATGAAAATATATTTTTTTTCATAAAAGTTGACATTTTTATGGAATTGCCCAATTGGTAAAAATGTATGAGAAATATTTTATTTTTACAATAACTGCTGGCGGAGTGCCACCTCTGGCATGTTCTCTGTCATTTCTATATGTATAAAATGCGTTGTGTCTTTTGGATAAATTAGATTTAAGCCATGTTCCCGATAGTAGACATACATTTACGTTGTGGCTAATTAAGAATTGAAACAAATATTATATATAAAATTTGTTTGTATGTATGTTCCGTATGGACTCCAAAATGGCTGGACCGATCTTGGAGAAATTTTTAGGGTATCTTTAGAATAGCCTGGCTGGTGACATTGTGAAATCTGAATTTTGATTTTTGGTCTGTGGGTGGAGGGGCATGGCAAAATAATATTGTACATAGATATTTGTTAAAACCTTCAGGGGAGTTCGAAACTGTGTATTAAAATTTAGATGGAATATAAAACCTTAGGGTCAGTAAATCGGACCGGGTCCAGCTATCATAAATATAAATTTTTCACATATAACTATTTTCTATGTAGTATTTTTGTTTTCCAAAAAAAAAACAAAAAAAAACTCAGAAAATTTTGTATGATTTTAAATCACACATGAATAAATAAAAATATCTATAATATTAATAGGCTAGGCGATTTATTGTGACCGATGTTTTGTTCTACCGTGTTATAGCGATTTTGACCAAACGTATATTATTTGAAAGGTATTTCTTTTTAGCCGTTTTGCAGATTTACAGATTTTTAATTTTTTTCCTTTATTTTGAGTATATTGCATTTAAAGTTGCTACTAACACATACATAAAATTATACATATGCTATGTGTGTTTTATTAAATTTGTTAATGTGTTTGTTAATGAGTTTGTTATCTTCATTCACAATAATAATAAACCATAAAAGAGTTGGTTTGTGAATTGGCTAAGTTAAAAAAAAAAAAAAACTGCCTAGAAATTGCACTCGAATAAATAAATATGAAAAAAACTTTTTTTTTACCAAAAACTGAATACAAAATTTTGCACATATATTTATTTGTCAGTGATATTAATTAGTACTCCAAAAATTAAACCCATATGATCATTTATACACACTGAAAACAAAATCAGGAACCGAATTGTGTCAAAGTTCAACAACTGTATTTTCGATTGTATCAATAGAAATTTAATAGCAGCTAACCATTTTCCATTGTGATCAAATATTTACTGTAAAGACAACAGAATTGTTATTGTTATGAACCCAGAATTCGTTTGTTAACTGTATTACAATTCGGTTGGCAATAAATTCGGTAGTGACAATGAATATGCTTTCTATGTGTAGTCATAGTACGAATATAAAACTCAAAAAAATTTTCAATTAAAAATTGAAATGCCAAAAAAAGGTTTTAAAACCTTACCACCCCCTTAATGTCACGGAGAAAACGCGGAGTAATATTGATGCTCGTTTTATGTAATTTCTTGTTTTATTAGATCACTCTAAGGTATTCGACATGGTTGACCATGGAATTCTTTGTCTGCAACTGCAAACCTTGTTAAAATTTTCTTTGTTGCCCACTCGATCAACCACGTCCTACTTATTGGATCGTAAACAATCATTCTTTGCAAATAAAAAGTATCACGACCACTGCCATTATCCAAAGGTTTTCCTCAAGGATCAATCCTTGGTCCACTAGTATTTATAATATACGTCAACGATTTACCAGAGCAACTAATGTACAACAGTGTTCATATCTACGCTGATGATGTTCAATTATACATATGTATTAACAACAAAAATACTGATGAATGCTCAATTAAACTAAATGAGGATTTAAACCGTGTTTTTATGTGGGCTTCATCAAATGGTCTTTGCTTGAATCCCAGTAAATCTAAATGTCTTGTGATAAATCTAAAAAATCATCTTTTGAACCGGAAATTATACTAAACAATCAAGCAATTGAGATTGTAAGAACAACAAAGAATCTTGGTATAATATTTAATAAAATTATATGGACTGATCACATAAATACGGCTACTGAAAAAACATATGCTATGCTACGAATTCTGTGGAAAAAACAATACTGTACACCGGTTAAGGTTTGGTTATTACTTGCAAAAACATATATAGTGCCAACTTTGTTATATGGATGTAAATTTTTTCGAGCTGTGATTATACGAGTTACAATAAATTAGAGAAAGCTTATAACGCCTTAGTAAGGTATGTTTACGGCCTGAAAAAGTATGATCATATAACAACAGTTTAAAAAAAATGTATGGAGTTAGTTTCTGTGATTTACTAAAAATACGAAACTTGACTTTTTTACATAAAATTATATATACCCATGAACCCTTTCTTTTTAATAGAATATCGTTCACTCGATCTCTCAGAACAAATGATTATTACCAATTAGACATCGAACACTAACATCTGAATGGCAGTTTTTTCTTAATTCAATTCGTGTTTGGAACTTGCTACCTTCAAACATTCAGTTCATAAGCAACGCAATGCAATTTAAAAAGGCCTTCTTTATTTTGTAAAATTGATTGTTTTTTTATTTTAATTAGGTTATTAAATAATTAATTTGTATATTATTTTTAATTGTTATTATACACGATGTTCAACTTCCTTACTGCTATGTACCTAGTACTAATCCTGTACTTTAATTATAAGATTTTATATCTAGTTGTATGGGATTTCGAAAGAAGTGAAATAAATAAAATAAATAAAATAAATAAAACAAATAAAATAAATAAAATAAATAAAATAAATAAAGTAAATAAAATAAATAAAATAAACAAAATTAATAAAATAATTAAAATAAAAAAAAATAAATGAAAGAAATAAAATAAATAAAATAAACAAAATAAATAAAATAAATAAAATAATTAAAATAAATAAAATAAATAAAATAAATAAAATAAATAAAATAAATAAAATAAATAAAGTAAATAAAATAAATAAAATAAACAAAATTAATAAAATAATTAAAATAAATAAAAATAAATGAAAGAAATAAAATAAATAAAATAAACAAAATAAATAAAATAAATAAAATAATTACAATAAATGAAATAAATAAAATAAATAAAATCAATAAAATAAATAAAATAAATAAAATAAAAAAAATAAATAAAATGAATAAAATAAATAAAAAAAATAAAATAAGTAAAATAAATTAAATAAATAAAATAAATAAAATAAATAAAATAAATAAATTAAATAAAATAAATAAAATAAATAAAATAAATAAAATAAATAAAATAAATAAAATAAATAAAATAAATAAAATAAATAAAATAAATAAAATAAATAAAATAAATAAAATAAATAAAATAAATAAAATAAATAAAATAAATAAAATAAATAAAATAAATAAAATAAATAAAATAAATAAAATAAATAAAATAAATAAAATAAATAAAATAAATAAAATAAATAAAATAATTAAAATAAATAAAATAAATAAAATAAATAAAATAAACAAAATTAATAAAATAATTAAAATTAATAAAATAAATAAAATAAATAAAATAAAAAAATAAATAAAATAAATAAAATAAAAAAAATAAATAAAATAATTAAAATAAATAAAATAAACAAAATTAATAAAATAAATAAATTAAAAAAAATAAATAAAGGAAATAAAATAAATAAAATAAACAAAATATATAAAATAAATAAAATAATTAAAATAAATAAAATAAATAAAATAAATAAAATAAATAAAATAAATAAAATAAACAAAATTAATAAAATAAATAAAATAAATAAAATAAATAAAATAAATAAAATAAAAAAAATAAAAAAAATAAATAAAATAAATAAAATAAATAAAATAAATAAAATAAATAAAATAAACAAAATTAATAAAATAATTAAAATTAATAAAATAAATAAAATAAATAAAATAAATAAAATAAATAAAATAAATAAAATAAATAGAATAAATAAAATAAAAAAAATAAATAAAATAAATAAAATTAATAAAATAAATAAAATAAATAAAATAAATGAAATAAATAAAATAAATAAAATAAATAAAATAAATAAAATAAACAAAATTAATAAAATAATTAAAATTAATAAAATAAATAAAATAAATAAAATAAATAAAATAAATAAAATAAATAAAATAATTAAAATAAATAAAATAAACAAAATTAATAAAAAAATAAAATAAATAAAATAAATAAAATAAATAAAATAAATAAAATAAATAAATAACATAAATAAATAAAATAAATAAAATAAATAAAATAAATAAAATAAATAAAATAAATAGAATAAATAAAATAAATAAAATAAATAAAATAAATAAAATAAATAAAATAAATAAAACAAATAAAATAAATAAAATAAATAAAATAAAATAAATGAAATAAATGAAATAAATGAAATAAATAAACGTACATTTTCCGCAAGATTTTATTATTTTCACACATGGAACCCACCTGGTAACCCTTGCGAGGAGGGGGGGAGGGATTGTACGTCATATAACGGAAAAACATTCAGATGGCGTAATTTCGTATTCTATCGTTCTTGAAGTAAACAACAATTCCATTCAGTCATAGGTACGCAGAGAAAATTTACAGCAATGCAAAATTTTGTTGTTTTATTTAAGTTTACATTTTACAAATAGTTTTTTATTATAAAAATAAAGTAATCATGTGGGATGAAGAATGGGAAAGTAGTTTTTGCTTTTGTTTAAATACGCTAAATGAACCGCAGAGCCTGGTTTGTAACCACTCATTAATCTTTGAGATTAATTATTTATTTGATTTAATTAATTTGAAACCTATGGATAAAAAAAAATTAAAACTTTCTTTACATTTTGATTTATATTTTCAAAATCTAAGATTTAAGATTTTAAAACAACAAATTATATTGAAAATTTCCCCATATTCAGCATGAACTCAACTATCCCTTTTAGTCATTTATATTAACATTCATACAAAACCTACACAAACCAATTCAATATCGACATTGTGTTACATCTATGGATTTCCATCAGTGTCTTACAACTAACACATGTTCAAAAACACTACTTCTAACACATTTCTCTCGATGGCCACCACGGCTCTAAACTCATGGGGCATCATATAATCGATCTAGGATATATCCCAATATTCGCTGGCTATATATTCAGTAATTATCTGTATCTGTTGACAATAATGAGATCTCTCATTTAAGCTTCGTTACACCCCATGCAATTTTTTTTACTCTTATTAACTACATACTTGTAGCACAACCTACTGTAGGGTATTTGCAAAGCATACGAGTCTTTGAATTTTATTTTCATATCATTAGTCATTTAGTATGTCTGCAAAGTTGGTATCCCATGCTACAAAATATCAACAAAAGATATTAATACGCTAATTACCACTCATGTGGAATAATGAAAAAAAAAAAATTTTTTTATAAATAAATTCACACCATTCAAATATTTTCACCTTCTTTCACATATATATTTTTTACTAATTTTAATATTACAACTAAGAATAAAATTTATACACAACCCGTCGGTCTAGCTGTGACACATGTTCTTGTAGTTGGGTTAAAATATGGATTATTATTAGGACATTGCATTAAGACATTTTGCATTGCGCCTCCTTTTGTGAAGCAGTAGACGTATCTGAAAATGTACAGAAAATTTTAAATTAGTATGAATATCAAGTGGAAACATACATTTTAATATGCAGACTTTAGTGTCATGTACATATGTGGAGTTTCAATAGAAATTTTGTAGGATTCATATTAAAATTAAAAAAATTTTTAAATTTAATAAAATTATTAGACATTAAACCATCGATATGTAAATGAATAAGTTTAAGGTTTTTGATTTCAAAGTTTGGATTTAAAATCAGAATCGAAATACGATGCTTTCAACTTACGTTTGACATGTGGGATCGCTTGTATAAGCATAGCGACCAGTCGCATTTTGTTGCGAACATATGATAATAGCTGGACTTTGTGTAGTGGTTGTTGTTGTGGTTGTTGTTGTTGTTGTGACTTCCTCAGTTGTAGTAGTTGTAGGGGCATCCGTTGTTGTAGTCGTTGGTGGTGGTGTTGGACTAAATACCGTAGTTGTTGTTGTTGGTGATGTGGTTGTTGTTGTTGTTGTTGTTGCGTCGCTTGTTGTAGTTATCTCTTCAGTTGTTGTCGGTGCTTCTGTTGTTATTGGCTCATCAACGGCTACCAACACATCACAATATGTAATTGTTGATTCGCTACATTCTGGAACACATGGATAAGCTCCAGTCTTTGCTAATGCAATGCTGCACATATATTTTTCAGGGCAGGTATCACGTATATCTGTTAAACTTTCTTCCGAGCACATTGTGAACGTGGTACGACTTGTACACGTATACGAGCCATCATTTTGTGCTTCACATTTTCCACAATTCGATGTGTCGCCACAACCGGGTACAATACCTGAGGTCAAAGTTGGATCCATACATACGTCAGCATATCTGGTGCATATTTCATTGTCATTTAAACATGAATATGTCTCTGCTGTATTTGCAACACCTTAAAATATACTTAAATTAATAAAAAAAAAAAAAGCCGCGGAACAAGAAATCCAAGAAGTTACCATTATAACACGGATGAAAATGGGTTGCATCGACACAGGCAACTCCGTTGCTGTTACATTGATTACAAATAGCCTCTGTATAGTTGAAAATCCAAATATTTAAGACTAAAATAAACTTGATAATTTTAAAATTTCCATTAAATCAAAATTGTTTATGAAATTATCTTTTTCTACTTACTATAAATCTAAACATTTTCTTTTTCTTCCCAAATAGAACTTTTTTGCTCTGAATATGATTTAAAATTAAATCTATCTTCTAGGTACGTTCGGCTTTTATATCTTAACAATTTTCAAAATAAGATTTGTGTCTAAAGTTTTCTAAGTATTTCTCAATGTCAATGGGATTATAAATTTCTTTATAAAAATATTTTCGGCTTTTTTTTAACTCCGATTTTATTTCTAATGCTATTTCTTAATTACACTGAGATAAGAACACTTTAACACGTTAGTGACAATGAGCGATATAAATAAATATATTTTTCACCGTTTGTTTTCGTTTTAATTTCATGTTGTGCATGTAACAATTTTTCTTTCGGAATTCACTCATGCACACATCTCATGTAGGTTGGCTCTATTTTATGCTTTTTACATGAGTGTTTTGGATCTCGATCTTTTTATTCGAAATAAATCATCTATAACGGGGTGTTTGAAATGTACACTAAAAAAACACAAAATGCTGAAGTCCAAAGATAAATTTAATATTAAATGTCGGTAGACTGCTTACATAGAAACTACAACTAAAATTGGTCCTATGGTGTTTATTAGTACTCTGGTTCGAAGGGTAATTTAATTCTAATTTCAGAGAGGACATTTGAATGCAAAGTTTTTCTGGATCAAATGTTTTAGGTAGTTAAAAAAATTTATATAAAAGTGGATTTTATTACTGATTTTATGAACATACTAGCTTTTAGTAACCGGCTTTATACGCGTTGTTCGGAGAGATTTCGTGAATTGCAGAATGTTTATAAATCTGGGTATCTCAATCCTGTTAGTGTTGTTGCTCCAATAAGATTATGGTCAATATGTGTTATTCTTAGTCGTTTTCCATTACAAAGTCTTTGTGTATTAGTATTCCGCATAAACATTAAAAGCACTCTTTCTTTGAGTTTTAATTTGAAGTGTAGAACTCTAGAAAATTAGACATACATAGTTAAGAGTGGAATAATGCAATTCATATATAACGAAATATTCACTAAAGTTTATAGAGTAGATTCATCAGAATCGGTGGAAAATATTTTGTGAGTACCAAAAATCTCCACTGTTGCAATAAAACCTTTCCGCTTTTTATACCCTCCGCTCCAGTTTGCAGAGGGTATATATAAGTTTGTCATTCCGTTTGTAATAATTAGAAAAAAAATTTTGGACCCCATAAAATATATATATTTATGATCCTTATAACAACCGGAGTTGACATAGCGATGTCCGTCTGTCCGTCTGTGGAAATCACAATGACGGCATCAATCGGGCAGCGAGGGTACTCGCTGACATTAAAAATTATTCATTAACATCCTGGGAAATCTGCTATTTAAAATGGTCCAAATCGGGCGATTAGGGCCCGAGATTTGAATGAAGAACTAAAAAAAGTCTTGAAAAAATATAATTTTCTATGTTGTTCTTGTCACGATCACGCCCTCAATAGGAAAGCTAGGGTGAGCATTTTTAGTGAGAATGATTCACAAAATTTATGGGAAGATTCTTGTTTCAAAAATCGTTAAAAACGGTGGAGCAGGTCCAGGGAAATCTCTGAAAAATTAAAAAAAAAAAATGAAAAACATGATATTTCTATATTGTTCATGTTGTTATTCTAAATGTTGCATTGTTGTCATAGCTGGACTTGTTGTTTTTGTGGTCGTTGTGGTAATAATATAATAAAAACAAACCCTTTGTACATTTTTTTATCAACTCTGGTAGAAAAATTTTAAAGTTTCCATTGTTTTGGCATCACTAAAAAAATTTGTTAGATCATTTCTGTCATTGCCACGAGCCTGCCTGCAAAATTTCAGATCGATTGGGTCACGGGAAAGTGGTTAAAAGCGATCCAAAATTTTTTCGACAAGCAGACACTACGAGTTAATATAAAGGGAGTAAAAATTCACCAACATCTAAACCAAATAATGCTAAAATACCTAGTTGTTAATAAAAAAAAAACAATTGGGCAATTGGCAATGGGTAATGTATCGTTGTATCTGTTGTATCGTGTATCACTTTACAATAGTGTAAAATTGTTGTTGTAATATTCACTGAAAAATCTGATACACGATCCAACTTCATTTGCCATGTTTAGTAAATGTTGTATATTGTATCATAACATATCAGTTCCAAGTGAATGCCAGTTTTTATGAAAAAGAAAAAAAAATACATAGAATTTTATCAGCATAAATAATTATAAAATAAAATATGGCAAATAATGCAAATAACGCAAATACATCGATAAGTTTATTTATATAAAAATTAATGTTTATATTTTTAGTATGTATATTCTCTTTCAGTACCAACCAAAACATTTAACATTTTTTTTTTTTTCATTATAAATTAAAAAGCAAGAGGTACGTAACTAAAACTCCAGGGTATATCTCACGACCAAAAAGCAAACACTGACAAGTGTTTTCTCTTATACAAAATAGCAGAAGCGATCTTTCCTCGTTGGATCGAAAATTACAAAAGAAAGCGTTTTACAATATGAAAATGCAACTGAGTGTTCACAACAAATGATTGTATTGTGTATTTCAATACAACATACAATATAACACCTGTTGTGAATTGCCCAAATGTAACTTTAGCCAAAAAAATTTATGTATTAATTTATTTAAAGAGAAAAACACAAAAATAACGTTTGATGTTGTATTTTTTGTGTGTAATATATACATATACATACACATATTAAATAATACAAATAATATACATATATTATATATATGTATGTATGTATGTATATTCATAGTAACTGCATGTTAGAAATAAATCGGTATATTATTTTATTTGCATAAAATTCTGCAATATTTTGTTGTGGGGAAAATACATTTCTTTTGCATTAACAGAGTGTCACTTCGTTTTGCTTAACGTGACTATGCCACAGTAGATGGCGCCATAATTTTTTTTCTAATTAGCTTTGCAATAGTTATTTCTATTTTAACATGAATGTCAATATTTTCAACTAGATATCATACAGAACAATGTTAAGAGTGTACACGGGCTGGTCTTTTATTTCATACGTTTTTCATTATTCTTTTACAAATATGAACATAAGTTTGGCATGTTAACTTTTTGTTGTCTTTACAAAATAGAGTTACCGAGTTCATCAATGAGTTTTTTGCTTTCAAAACAGTTCTACATAGTTATATAGAACTATTATTCTGCTTTACCTACAAAATATCTGATTGCGATTACATCTAATTTTTAAAAATTGTTTATAATTAATAAAGCATTATTACTCACATAAATACAAAATTGCACTTTTTAAATTTTCCATTCAAATTTAAGAAAATATCAATTCTTATAAAAACTGAAATTAAAATTTCCAATTATAAATTAGAAAATATTAATTGAATTTCAGAAAATCATATCAAAACGTCGGAAATAATAATTTTAAATTTAGAAGACATCAATTGCATCTTAATATATAAATTCCATTCGTTAAACACAAATTGAAATTCCAAAAAAAAAACACCAAATATGTTTATATTTAAAAATGTTTACATTTAAAAAAAAATATTGGCATTCAGGAGAAATTAATAACTTTTCAGTACCGCGATTCAGTAACTTCTTTTAACGATAGTCGAATCGTAAAAAAAGAAAATTGCAAAATTATCAGTAAAATTTTTAAACGATATTCGCTATTGTTAAAGTCAGCTGTTGTTGTTATCTAAATGACAACCATTTTTGTGTTGTTTATTCAATCGATAAAAACTTAAATTTTTAGGTTGAAATGTCGTCATACATAAATAAAAAATCATAAGATAGTGAAAATATTTTGCTTCTATTAAAAAACTTTTTTATATAAATAAAAAAATTATATAGCATATTCAATTCATTATTTCATTTTCAAATAAATAAACAGAAATATTAGTAAAAAAAATAAAGATATTAAACATAAACATAAAATCATCCTGTCAAACACGAAGTAATTTGTTTTTTTTCTATTCTTTGTGTTTTTCGCTTATTTTGACAGAGGTGCCATTAGTTTACAATTTAAATAAATAGAAAAACAGATTTGTGAATCATTTAATCCTTAGTGCAAACAACAATAGCTGTCGATATATTTTGCGATTGTCAGATCGTTGAATTTGAAATTTACAGAATTGCACTACAGAAAATATTAATTTAAATTCAATGAATTTAAGAAAACCTCAAATGATATTTAAGAATTGCGAACATAAAAACATGCGAACATAAACGCAATTTGATGAGAATGTTATTTTTTATATATAAATTTTCAAAAATTTTTTTTGGATGAAAATTTGAAGTTTTTCAGAAAATAAAGATAACATTAAATTATTTTATTTAAAATGTTTGGGACTTTTGGTTTTTTGCGTTTGGCATACCTAATTTGATTATTTATTATTATAAGTTTATTCTCTATGTTTTCAAAATATGGCAATATTTTACAAAAAAGTTGAGAGAGCTTTTTTTCTTTTTGGTTATTATTTTGTTACTCCATCCGACCTATATGGCCGCAATGAAGAAATATTTGGCCAGTTAAAAGAAACTATACAGCCATCTCCAATTAGCACGACTTAATGCATGTAGCCACCCTACACAACCATTACCTTTGCAATGGAGGTTAGGGCGAGCTATTTAATTAGCAAAAACTAAATTAAACGAGAAGTTATGTCATATAACCGGAAACGCATGCATATAGGTATAGAACCTAAATGCATGCCGATCAGCAACCACAATGACCAAAAAGCAAACACCGAAATAAATCCGAAATAAATCCGAAATAATAGAAAAGATGAAAACCAACCCAAAGAATTTGCTTAAATAATCTGGTATTAAGTTTAACAAATTGTTTACTGTTTCCAATATTTTGTTTACATTTATTATCAATACTCAACCGAGGTGGAGAGTATTAAAGATTCGGCACAGCCGAATTTAACACTCTTACTTGTTTTTGCTGACGTTGCGAGTAGTAGGTAATTTATGTGGTAAATTTAGAGCGGAGTGTACAGTCCAATCACCTTTTAGTAGAGTTGGTGTCATGCCTGAAGATACTGCTATGACGGTATTTAAAATTTTCCGGATCTGAACTAATGAATTTAGGGGAAATGCTTTGTTTCTGTCTTCTTGATTACATAAAAGAAAAGAGTTCTTTCGTTTTTGCTAATATGGGTCAATACGCGATCAAAAATTACTGTTTGTTCAGGAAGTAATTTTGGCATCATCTTCCGGAGAAAATACTTGCCAATTCGTGAGATGAATTTTTCATTCGATGTGGATTTGCATCGGGTGTGGCGCACTGTTAACCAAACTGGCCAGTTTGTAAACAAAGCCTCACCAAAGGCATTAAAATGGTACCAAGGGTAAATCATATGCCCAAGGATGATTTCCGGAATTGTCTATATTAAAAGCAGTACGAATAAGAATACACAATTGGAGTTGTCAAAGCCTACCAGAGAAATGGTTGTCTGATATCATAATTGTGTTGCTGTCCCAAGGCGTTAACGATGGTAATGATGGAACATAAGTGGAAAACGAGGCCAGTGATGGGTGGGTTAGCGACCCTGACAAGATACCAATACGGAAAATGGCTTTTTTGGTAACGGCCCCTCGGGGAGGTTTGTGGTGGCTGTGGTGGCCCAAATTGCGGGAAGAACACAATTAGATGCTGCATTGCATTCAACCGGGTGTTCCGACCCATAGAGCGACAGATTTTATGTCGGCGCGATGCTTCAGCTAAGGCTGGTGTATATGCCAGACACATCTCTTCTAGTTTGGAGGCCGCTGGGCAGACGCATAATATCTGTCTAGTGTTTAATCATCTTGAGATAATTGTACATGACAGATGCTCACGTTAAGCACAAGAGAGTTATATGTTTTGCTTTAGAGTTTCAGTTAGACGACAGCAGTATTTGCCTTTCATATTCATTCGGTCAAAGGCCAAGCCTTGGGGAGAATGGTATTTGAAGGAATATATGAATGACACACACAATCAAGACCTTTTGACAATCTCTGAGCTGAATCAAGTGAATAAAGTCAATTTTAATGCTCGTAACACCCAATGTTGTTTATGGACCTATAGAGTCATGGAGTCATCAGTGTCGCCTGTATCCATGGGTGGTGTAGATATTGACGAGTCTTGATATTCAAGGCATGAAGATTCAGTGCGATGTGGATTGAAATAAACACATTTTTCAATTGTCGAAAGAAGGTTTCAAGTGCTTCCTTAATCGCTATAAGAATTACTTCCCCGCAGAAAAGGAATACATGTGGGTTTTGAAGCTTCTGGACCCTTTGCAAAAGAGGGCGTTGGTGCTTATATTTACACATTTGCACATCGTCGTAATGTTGGTTGTGTTACACTGTATTAAAGATACTACAATGGGAAGTGTTCTGCTGTGATAATTGAACTCATTTCTAGGGCCCATGTTTTTTAAGTACCACCCGCTGAGGCCTTTCCGTTCATTTAAAATATAGATAAATTTAAGGCAAACATCCACAAATACTGCTCCCTCTTTCTATCTTCCCATAACATATTTTCCAGATATCAGCACGGTGCACTGCATTAATAGGGGACATCCCCTGATTGTTGATGTATATTAAAAATAATATTATTGAGAGTTCGTTGTAAATTGAATCACACAGTACAACAGCCACTACGGGTAGATGAGAAATTCTAAGCCTGGGTTAAAGTACTAGAGCAGCATAGTAAAACCACCAAGGGGTTCGGCTTCTTCATTTGTGACATTTGTATATATTTTTTTTTCTTGATTTTTGTTAGCTTAGTTTTTCAGCTATAACTCTAGAACTATTGAAGATTTCTTATTTCATTCTTGACCAAAATTGTAGCTAAATTAAAAATATTTATTAATATATTCATGTATTTGGCTGAGAGCGCCAAGCGTTTTGCAGGTTTTACTAGACTGTCCTAGTACTTTCACACTGTCTTGGAATTTTGGTAACCCCCCCAAACAATGACCCCGAAAATCTTCCACACTATTGTAGAAAGTAAGTTCGGAATTAGTCAATGGTTTTTTGAGAGGAATTTCTTCCGTCGAAACATTTTTAAAAAGGAGTAAAGTATTCTCGTTATCCGTTCTCCGTTCTCCAAATGAACTAACAAATATGTAACGCTGGGAAATTGAATTTGCTATTAAAATGTTTGCGCGAAACCCAGTTAGTAATTTGAAATATTTTTTTATGATAGGTGGCACGTCCCTCTTTCTTTCCCGCCCATATTTTTAGCAGTGCTAAGAACAGACAAAATATAACATGTTATATCAAACTTTGTTAGAATAAGATTAGCAGTAGCATTTTAGTTTATAATGGAGGCGCCACTACCGTTTGTCCTAGAATGGTCTATGAGAAAATTTCAAGAAAATCAGTATAGCCGTTTTGGCCTAAAGATTACACAAACCAACAACCGTATACACGGTTCTTCAATATTTATAGGGATTCGCAAATATCATGAAGATAATTCTTTAAGTTATCGATAATTAGTTATTATAAGTAATGGAAGCTGTATAAGTTCTGATTCGTATAAATCCTATTTTACCCATTCCTAATCAATATTTCCAGTTTTTGGTTGCTCAATTTAATGCTTTACAACTGTTTCATATCATCAATCAATCCAAACAATTCCTTAAATTAGTTTTAATTTTAAGCATTTCTTTGTCCCGACTGATGCCATCATTTTATCAAGGGTCTTTGAATTCAATTTTTATTTCTGTTCTTTAACCATGACCAAATAGCGTAATTTTATATCTTGAGGTGCGCAAAGTATTAAATTTTATAATATTCTCACGAATATTTATTTAATAAATATATGACTAACATTTATCAATGCATAAAATATGTTTAAGGATGTTATTAAAAATTTAGAAATATTTAATTAAAGCTTTAGTAAGATTAACGATATTAAAATGTGAAAAAAAAAACAATTCTGGAGAATCATAAACAGCTTCACCGACCATGAAACAAATTACTTCTAAGTGATTAGATAAAGAAACAAAAGCCCAAATTCGTATATAAAAACAAGAAGACATATTCCGAAGTAGTTTAGTATCCAAACAAATTTCAGTTTAATTCAAACTAACATTCACTCTGAAAAATTTATATAAAATGAATCGACCAAATTCATTTATCTTTCTGGTAAGTTTTTCAAGAATAAATTGGTCAAGTTAACATTTAATGCTGTCTTTATATTCTTCTGCCAATAGTCCCAATTTTTGATAATATTAGCTATTGTCCTTTCACCCCTGCCCTCTGAAGGCAGATGTAATGCATGCGGCGAAAATGGTATTGCTTGCACTAGTGAGACCACTTTTTATATGTGTTTCAATGGTGTACCAAATACGAATAAAGTGCAAACGTGTCCCAATGGTAAAATATGCAGCCGTCTTGACTTAAAATGCATTGACAGAGATATGGGTGTCGCAGCTGATTGTATTCCCAATGAAGGTTGCGGAATATGCGATGGCAACAGTATGTTTACCTGTATTTCTCGCACCCAGTTCGCCCAGTGCAATGACACAATTGTGACACGCAATACAGGTGAATGTCCTCCAGACTGGACTTGTGATTCGAAAAGTGCTGAGGTATGTGTCAGCCCGTGCAACTTACCAGCTAAAATAGAATGTGACAGAGATACAGTATCGTAGATGTTTTATAAAAAGTTTTCTATTTAAATAAAGTTAAGGATATTTAACGTGAATAAAATTTATTTTCTACGCTATCAAAATAACTGTGGGAACTAAAATTTTATAACGGCAAAGAAAAGTATATTTAAGGTCGCATATCTTACTTGTTGGAAGAGAAAAATAATAAATCATTAGATTTATTCTCTACTGTCTGAATATCATTCCATTTTCTTGTTTCGATTGCATGTCACCTACAAGCACATGTGATGTAAGTTCTTTTACTTTTGGTAATTTTTCAAGCATTCGTTTTTTTGGTGGTATTTTCTATAAAAAAATTTTGTGATTGTGAATAAATAATAAAGACGTTATAACAAGTAAGTGAGGTTAGGAATTATATCAATTTAACTCACCAGATATTAAAATCGTAAAACGTTAAAGAATATTGAAAAAATAATATAAGGCACTTTATTTTTTATAATATTAATCGCCGCTAGAAAATATATATCCTGAACTTATTGAAACCGGCGGTAACACTTTTCACTTTTTTTACTAAGACAAAAAATATACAACCCTTCTCCAGAGAAATAAATAGCAACTGAAATTGTTGATTCGTCAAAAATTTGTACGTATGCGTAGTAATATGTACTTTTGTCTAAAAAGGGGACCCCCAATGGTTTTGTGAATTGTAGATATATTTATTCTATTGTTTTTATTGTTTGTTTGCATACAAATAAAGCAACGTTGCCACTACATTTTTTTATAAATCAATTCATTTGGTCAAAAGTAATCTGTGTTGCCACAATATCAAAAATACTAATTTTATTTATTATTATTATTATGGCCCTAAATGACATACATTCTCAAAAAAATATAAAACAAAGATTCATGAGTATGTTTTCAAGTTATCAAGCATACGTCCAGAGTAAGTGACTGCATGACATGAGTTACATGTCTTTAAAATTAGACGCCTGAGATACGAGGTTCCATTTCTTTAAATTAATAATTAACATGTAGAGATTTTTATTTAAAATTTTACACAGTTGTGTAAAAACATATTTTAAATATGAATCCGGTTTAAACTCAAAACCTTCAAAAATTGAGCTACGAGGTTACGTCAGAGTACCGACGATATGTTTCCCTAATCAATTTTTCCTGTGTTCATTCTATAAATGAATAAATAAGTAAAAAAATTAAATTATTTTTTCTGACCATTTTTTATTCCAATGCGCGGTGCGAACACTATAAAATTTTTCGGTGTTCCTACTCTTAAGTAGTCTTCATATACATAGTTGTCCATGCGAAAGACATGAATTTTCCATTTTGCGAAAACAAGTCGCACTGGAAATATTTCTTCCTCAGCTACTCACATGCATAATTTATGGGCTGTCACTGAGTTTCAAGTACTCCTGATATTTAAACCGTATACCATAATGTGGTCATGGTATAATGACTTTGTGCTGATGTTTGTAACTAACAAAAATATTTGAATCACTTTCTGAGGCGATTTAATGCTGTCCGTCCGTTCGTCCCTCTGTGTGTCCATGTAAACTTTGTTATCAAACAGCAGGTCGCAAATATGAACATATTTTGATTAAATTTACTATATAAGCTTCTACCGGCCATAGGATGGACGCTATTGAAATTGGTTCATGTTCAGACTTAGTCCTCATAAAAATGACCTCTATGAGATCGACTTAAAGTCCCATAATATCCAAATCATCACATAGATCTCGGTCTCGGGTTTGTGTATGATTATTACATCCATTATTAAGTAAACAAAACCTATAGGACAATTGTTAGTCATAGCCCCCACACACAGAAAAAATATTTGCCAACCGAATTGTTCTAAAGTGGAACAACTGTATTTTCGATTGCATCAACAGAAATTTAATATCATCTACAAATTTTCTATTACGATAAAATATTTACTGTTAAGCCAATAGAATTGTAATCATCATGAACCCAAAAATCGGTTATTAGAATTTCGCAATTCGGTTGGTAATAAATTCGGTACCCACAATGAAACTGTTTTCTGTGTGCATATTAAACTGATTCCCGATCTTCTCTTAAATCGATCACACAAAAAAAAATATTACGCATATTTTTCTCAAATTTGGTTTGTATATGTTTTTGCAAAGACTAAATTACCTTACCAAATAAAGTCAGGATCAGTCCATTTCTTGACCTAGTCCCCATATAAATATAGCATCCGAAATTAACTTTTTCTAATCCGAAGGCAAAAAAATAATAACAATGCCATTCAAATTTGGTTTATGCTTATTTTCTATATTTAATTAGTTGGACATAAGAGATAGGGCCTCTAAACGCATGTTATAGGGTATCGTGTAGTCGGTCTAGACCAAACCCACTGGTATGATGCGTCCTACTTTTTTATATTAAAAATTCACTTTGTTTGGGAGGTGTAGCCCACTGGTCGGATTTCTTAAATTTTTGGTATTTCTAAGTTGTAGACTATATGGTATTAATAATCGCGTTATGTGTGGAGTGCCATGCCCACTGGTCCTATCCCGCCCATTTTTTTCAATAACTACTCACATTGACATCTTATGTACTCACACCAAGTTAGAGACTTCTGCTGTCATAGTATTCCAGATATTTGATATGAAATAATTGGCTTTGTAACGGGGATGCCACTATTCAAAAAAAATTATGGCCTATGTCTCCTTCTCTAGTCAGAAATGTGTAGTCTGCTATAAACTTCAAACTTCCAAACTTTTACTTTTATACACATCTTAATATATAAAAACGTTGGTGCGTATGTTGGTACTCTAATAACTGTTGAACCACTAATGCTAGCGACTTCGTATTCATACCATATGTTCCTTTGGTTCTCCGATTTGCATAACTTTTTTTTGTACCCGATAGGTGGCGCTGGGGTCGAGATTTTCCCAAAAAATTTATTTACGGTCCAATTTAGCTCAAATTCGCAACATATATTATGTACATAAAACTAAAGTTGCTGACAAAGTTTTTCACCTGTAGGTGGCGCTTGTGTTAAAATATTCAAGAAAACGTATATTTTTTTTAGTCATATTCATAATATTATTAAATCGTGCTTTACTTTTGCCCGACACTCGGTATTAAAATTTAGATGCAATATAAAATCCAGATGTTTTCTTCGGGCCAGCAACGCGGACCGGACTCAGCTAGTATATATATATACTTAGATAGAAGATAAATATCGATTATTTAAAATTGGTTAATTAAATTACTATTAACCTCAACCTACTTTTTTTTCTAACTTTATGTATCAATTCTGTCAAATTTGTTGTGTTTAAAATTTAATTACACATATTACACATTGACATGACGAAATTTTTTAATCGTCTCACTTTTTTTTTAAAGCAATAGGTACTTTTATTATAACCAGCACTACTATTATTATAATCAAAATAATAATCTGCCCGAAAAAAAAAATAAAATAACGTGAAATGGTTTTAGGTTTTTACAATAATTGTGTTCCATTAGTTTTCCATTCTAACGGATGAGTGCTGCTAATATGGTTCAGTGAATTAGCATAAACTCAACAAACACGATGTAAAAACGTGGAAATTGTATTTCATATTTAAAAATAATTAACTGCAGGAAGTAGTCAAACATAAGACTGTGCTCAGAATTAAGATTTTTATATCAAAGTTAACAAAAGTGAAATTGCAGAAAAAAGCATTTTGAGACATTAAATGCGAATATTTAGATTAAATTCTCTGTTTGCTATTATGCAGCAACATTTTCATTTTCTTTTAATGTCACTACCAATGCTAAACACTTGCATAAAAATTTGTATGACTGTTGACAAATGAAAAACTCACACTCACAAACAATTTGATGGATGCCGCCTACACTTTTCACGCATTTAATTGTTCAGAGTGTCGCTGCATGCCGTGGCTTAACTAATTGTTTCGAACATTGTCAACATTAATACTTGTATAACAGTTTTTTCTGCTTTTAATATTAGAAAACAAAAGTTATTTGAAAATGTATTTTTCACAACGGTCATTAAACTTTATTTTGTGAATATTTTTTTTTTCTTTTTGATTGTTTTAAACTTTTAGTCAACAATTATTTTATATAAAATGTTTGGCTCTAGTGCGCAAGCTTAACAGTTTGCCGTGTGAATTATACTCGTTTAGTACTCGTTCACTTTTTGATTCGGATTAGTACGTTTTTAAAATAAAAACAAAAACTATGAGTATCCTGTTAAGGATTGTATTATTTTATTTGATGACATTTGTATTCAGCGTTGCAACAAAAGTTGAAAATACTTCTTGGAAGGATTTTTTATTTGGTGCTAAGTGGAAGTCTTCCGTGCCACCTTTATCACGTGATGCTAGATGTAGGTGAATGTTAAAAAAATGAATATAAATAAATAAATAAATATATTTGGGTATTTCAAAGTTACTGGAAAAAAATTTAAAAATTTAAAATATTAAATAAAAACTTTAAAATTTCAAAAATAAATCTAGTGAAAAAAATTAAAATGCGTAATTGATGTTATCCTTATATAAAGTAACTAAGTGTATATTCTGAGTTGTGTTTCATGGTTCCTCTTTTTATACTAACCTTAAACTCAAATTAAATCCATATGTATAAGAAATAGTGAGCCCAAATAAAAAGTACACTTTTCGATGGAAACTTCGCGGCTTTTCGATTTGGACAAATATATCTTTACACAGAAACTAAAGATTTTCTATCGCAACAAAATAATAAAATAATCATAATCAACCCGAAAGTCAGCTATTAACGTAATCGCAATTCGGTTCCTAATATATTCGGTAGCCACAATGAGTTTGTGTTTTGTGTCCATTTTTGACATATGTGACACATTTCATGTTAACATCTGTATTGGTTTAATAGTGACATTCAGTTTTATAGCTAACTATAAGTGAATTTGGCTATTTATCAATGTCTGATTTGGTTGCATAAATAAGTTCCATAAAATTTTGTTTTTATATAAGGCTTTCGGTGACCCGGCTATGTCGGAAAAAGGTTTACAAACAGTTCTAAGAAAGCTTTAAAGACACACGGCGCTCCGATTGAGAAAAAATATTAGCTGACAAATAACTCGCCGGGGAAGCATCGACAATTAATATTTACAGAGTTTGCTGATACTTTTAAAAGGTATCACTTAACACCATTTTCAAAGCTATTTTGATTCTCGATTGGTTTCAAAAACAATAAATATTTGTTTAAAAAAGAGTATCGCATTAATATTTCTGATACAATGATTTCTGACTAAAAGAATGAAATGAAACCCATCGTTACGGATGATGAAATCTGGGTCTATGCCCTCCACCCTTAAACAAACCACAAATCAAGCGTATATCGTGCAAAATGCAAAGAGAGACCAAGAAGAAGACCATGTCGTTCAAAAATTAAGGTCATGAATTCCTTGTGCCAAGCCAAACTATAAACAAGAAATTTAATTTAGCATGAAGCTTTCCATAAGGAAAAGCCAGAATTATGAATTCTCATGGTCTTTGTACCAAATTAATGCACCGCCGCATATTGCATTGGTTCTTCGAAGCCATTTCACACAAAATTTGACTCATATCATTCCACAACCACCATATTGCCTGATTTAGCACTGTATGACCTCTGCCTATCTAATAAACTCAAAATACCACTTCGAGGTACCGCTTTGAATCAGTGAAAGCCGAGTCGGTCCTAGCTTTGAAGGCCACTCTGGAAATCGACTTTAATAGCTGTTTGAAGGTGAAAATAATGTTGGCAGAAGTCTATTTTATCAGAGTGGGATTACTTTAAAGGTGATTGAATTAATTTGGACGAGAAAAAAGATTTATTATTCTATAACAAAAGTCTAAAATTTATAAAATATTATAAATCGACCTCCCATGCAAATCTTCGTTTTCTAGCAAACACTGGTCATACTATCGCAAAATCAGTTACCAGATGCCATTCAACAAGCTTCCAACTAATTTATTGCAACTAACAAAATATATAGTACAAAGCATCCGTCCTGCTGTATAATTTGATTGAAGTATTTTTAAAAAAATAACACAGTGAATTCTGCAGGGTGAGATTATCCAAGCCAGGGTAAAAGTACTAGGCTGCTATAGCAAAACCTCCAATAGGTTTTCGCATTCTCAGGACAAACTTTATTTGCTTAGTTTTTCAACTATGTATAACTCAACAACCATTGAAGATATATCCATTTATTCTTCAGACAATAGCTACAGCAAATCATTTTATCGAATGAAATTTTAAAAAACCACTCAAAAAAATTAAATTTTCCCCCTTTTTTTAACCAATTCCTAGAATATCATAACATATTCAGGGCGTATGATTATTATTTATTTATAGCATAGAAGAGATGTACACGTATGAGTTATATTATTAATACTAGCAGATTCCAGCGTTTGAAATTGGAGTGCAATTTCTAGGCAAATTTATTTCTCAACTTAGCCAATTCACAAACCAACACTTTTTTGGTTTATTATTATTATGAATGAAGATAACAAAATCATTAACAAACACATCAACAAATTTAATAAATACACACGTAGTATATGTATAATTTTATGCATGTGTTAGTAGCAATTTTAAATGCAATTTACTCAAAATAAAGGAAAAAATTTAAAAATCTGTAAATCTGGTGAACAACTAAAAAGAAATACCTTTCATATAATATACGTTTGATCAAAATCAGGATAAAATGGTAGAACGAAATATCGGTAACAAGAAATTGCCTATCCTATTAATGTTATAAATTAAATCAGACATACATCAGTTTTTTTTTAATTCTATTTTTTGCATATTTACATTAAGGAAATTTATTTAGTTAGGTATTGCCTACAATTTTGCTGAAGAATGAAATGAGAAATCATCAATGGTTCTTGAGTTATAGCTGCAACACTAAGCAAACAAACAACAAGATAAGAAAAAACTAGGAAATCGCAATGTTAAAAATATAAAAGGTCATGAGAAAAGTTTGGCGTGTGATGACCAAGCCTTTGGAAGTTTTCTCACCCACAGACAATGACCCCGAAAATGTAGCAATGTAATCTTTAAAGTTGTTTTGATATGAACATATATTTAAAATCGTAAGAAAAAAACGGATTATCTGTCGCAATTAATAATTGCAGTAAAAATATTCCAACTGCAATTAAACACTCTTATTAAAAAAAAACAATTAAAAACAAATAATAAAATTATAGTTAATCTAGATCGACTCTGCGATACGCTGTACCATGATTGCAGAGAAATGTTATTGGGTCCAACTAATTTAATATAGAAAAGAAGCATATACTAAATTTCAGTAACATTGTAATTAATGTGAAATGAAAGAGTTCATACCGCGTGGCAATATTTAGTAAAGTCACATATTTTGCTCAAAAACACATAAAAATAGTCGTGCAGAATTTATTTTTGGACTACCACTTAGTTGGCACCAATTTTTGATTTCCCATATATTCCCATATATTAGGTCGATTCTTTAACTGACAATATAGTTATTATTTATTTATTAATTGAAGTCTCAAAGTGAGCTCTATTTTAAGATGTTATGCAATCAATTTTTGAAAATGAACTGTTTATTTTGAACCTACTTACATTTTTGAACCCAAAAGACCTTTTTTGAATTAATTTTTATGAAAAACTTTGAAGAGAATTTAAAAAATCAGAAATTTGCTATACAAACTAAGGGTCGAAGGCTAATTAATGGTAGCTTTAGTGTAATTAAAACTAAAATATTTCATCTATTACAATAGACTACAATAAATTTAAATTTCTATTGTTTTCTTTGCTTTTTCATACATGGAAATAAATTTTGACTATCAATAATGTCCTCATTATAAAAAAAAAATATTAGAAAGTATTTATTCTTATTTTTAAGTGCTCTTAAATTACTCTTACTACATCGAGTGAAAAGTATGTGGCCTCACATTGAGATGGCGTGACAAGCTACAATTTTTTTCTGTTTATTTAGGAGGGCCAACTCTTAGCAAATTTGTGCCAAAATTTCATGATATTTCATGAATTAGAAAAAGCGTTGGGAAAAATGGATTGCAAAGAGTTTCGTGTTTTGATTAAACATTGTTTTTTTGGTGGAAAAAAATACTGTTCAAGTCAAAGAATGGATCGGCAAACATTATAGTGAATATTCGCCGTCATGGTGGTAATCCGAATTTAAACGTGGTCGTACAAGCGCAAATGATGCAGATCGTCCTGGTCGTCCAAATGAGACAGATACCAAAGAAAACGTACGAAAAGTTCATCAAGTTATATTGGATGATCGAGAAATTAACAGGTAAGAAATTATAGTCGGTCTAGACCGACTATACGATACCCTATGCCATGGTTAAGAGACCCTATCTCTTCGGTCCAACTAATTCGATATAGAAAATAAGCATAAACCAAATTTGAGTGGCATTGTTATTAATTTTTTGGCTGCAGATATGAAAAAGTTCATATCGGATGTTATTTTTATATGGGGTTTGGGTCGAAATATGGACCGATCCTGACCATATTTGGTAAAGTCACTTATGTTTTGATAAAATAAATACATACCAAATTTGAGAAAAGTCTGTGCAATATTTTTGTTTTTTTGATAGATTTAAGTGAAGATCGAAAAGCAGCTCTATATGAGGCTATGACTAAGAATTCTCTTATAGGTTTTATTTTTGGACTACTGATTAGTTGATATAATAAATACACACAAACCCAATTTGACTGAGATCTATATGATAATTTGGATCTTATGTCAATTTATGTCATTTCGTAGGGGTCATTTGTATGGGGACTAGGTCTGAACATGGATCGAATTTCACTAATTTCAATAGCATCCATCCTATGCCAATATAAGCTTATATACAAAATTTCATCCAAATATGTTCATATTTGCGACCTGTAGTTTGATTACAAAGTTTACAAAGACACACAGATGGACGGACGGACGGACATCGCTAAATCGACTCAAAAAGTGATTCAGAGTCAATCGGTATAATAAAACATGGCTCTAAGTCAAATATGTTTGGTAGTTTGGTAGTAGCCGCATGGTGGTATAGGGTATTTTGTACCCATTAATTCTTCTACACTCAGTCATGTATAATTTTTAACATTGTTAAAATAGAAATAACTATTGCAAAGCGCCATCTACTGTGGCATAGGCACACTGAGCAAAATGAAGTGACATTGTTTGTTAATACAAAAGGAAATGTATTTTCCCTAAAACAAAATATTGCAGAATTTTGTATAAATTAATTAATATACCAATTTATTTCTAACATGCGGTCATTATGGATATACATATATGTATCAAAAAACGGGTTATGTCAAAAACGGTAGATTCTGGTACCTAAAAGGGTGTAGAAACTTAAAATGCGTTTTTTTCTCAAAACTTAATTTTCACACACTAGGTCCCTTTTCTCGGAGAAGGTTACATATATGTATTTATATATAATATATAGAATATATGTATATTATATTTTTATTATTTAATATATGTGTATATGTATGTATGCATATGTAAATATTACACGCAAAAAATACAACACCAAAATACAACAAAATCAACATCAACGTATTTTATATTACTTTTTTTTTAGCTAATTACTAAATAAATATTACTTTTTCGTCAGTTCTTTTATTTATTAATTCATACGTTTTTCCATTATTCGTTTTCAGATATTAGCATAAGTTTGGCATCCATATTAACTTTTTGTTGCTTTATAATTAACAAACCACCTTTTTCTATATGCGCATTTCAAGAAGTAAATCATGTTAATACATTTAACAGGTTAAAACTTTAAATACAATTTTGCAGTAATCCAGTTAATTTGCATTAAAGTTTTAACAGGGTAACATTATTCATCGTTAGTGGCAGCATGCAAGAATTACCTAACTTAAGACCTAGCTAGCCACACATAGCCGTAACGTAACGTGCTAGCTGTTTTTCCACGAAAAACACGTTCCGGTTTCGCTGACACGTTACGTTACGGTTACGTGTGGCTAACCAGGCCTTTATTCTATCATTTTTGAACTAAAGAGCCAAATGAAGTGCAACCCTGTTTATTAATACCAAAAAATTTTATTTACCGTGAAAGAAAATATTCCAAAATCTTATATAAATGAAATGCGTAAGAAGAAACCAATTTTGAGCTGATTGGTAGAAAACATTGACCTTTTATATATATTATAATGTTATGAAAGTATTTATATTTTATATATGTATTAATTAGAATGCTATAAAAACATTGATAAATAATAGTCAAATAATATAATATAGCGATTTATTTCTAAAATGCGGTTATTATGGATACACAACTATATTATTTAGAGTATTTTGATATATGTAACAGTATTGTGTATTTGTAACATTTTGTGATGTTATAAAATTGGCAGAATATTGAAATTGATTATATATATTTTTGATGTGTAAACATCTATACGCGCAGGGGGGTAAATTTCTATTTCACAATACAATCACAAAAACAGCGTAACTCATATCGGTGTGAGCTGAAGCAGATAACGCTGTGTGACTTATGATTGTATTGGTGAAAAAATTATGATATAAAATGGTTTTTTATGCCACTTTTTTAAAAGCGTCATCTATGTATCACTTATATACGTTTATAATAGGATATTTTTAACGTTTTACAGCAAACGGTTGTTGAATTAGCTGAAACAGTTTTTGCTATAAGTGATACATAGATGACGCTTTCTGTTTGATTTTAAAAAATGACATAAAAAAATCTTTAATTACTAGATGTTTACACATCTTCCCTGTGATCGGACTCACATGATTTTTTTTTTATTTAATATATATATGTATGTATGTATATGCAAATATTGCACGCAAAAATTCAACATTCAAAGTTAATTATATATATATGTATATATATTTATATATAATTATATACATAAATTATATACATATGTGTTATTCTTTAAATAAATTAATACATAATAATTTTTTTTTTTGGTAAATTTACATTATTTTTTTAATTAATAACTAAGTAGGTACTTTAGCATTATTTGTCTGCTTGTCTGTTTGTCGACAAAACTTTGGATCGATTTTTAACATTTTCGCGTGACCCAATCGATCTGAAGCATGCAGACTCGTAGCGATGACAAAAATGATCTAACAAATTTATTTAGTGATGCCAAAACAATGGAAACTTTTAAATTTTTCTAAAAGGTGATTTTTTAAGAGCTATATCAAAGTTTTCCAAAAAAAAAAAACACATAAAATTCAGAAAAATGCATGAAATCTTTATTTGAATCGATAGTACGGTCCATATAATTTAATGTCTGAAGATTATTTCATGCAAATGTTGACCGCGACTGCGCCTCAAATGGTCCATCCGCTTAGTTCAATTTTGGCATAATCTTTCCAACATTTCAGCCGGTATCTCACGAATAAATGCTTCAATGTTGTCTTCCAATGCGTCAATTGAAGCGGGATTGTCTGTGTAAACATGATCTTTAACATAGCCCCACAAAAAATAGTCTAAAGGCGTTAAATCGCACGATCTAGGCGGCCAATTGACCGGTCCCGAACGTGAAATAAAATGTTCACCGAACTCGCCTCTCAATAAGTCCATTGTTGCGCATGCTGTGTGGCATGTGGCACCGTCTTGTTGAATCCACATGTCATGCAAGTCAAGCACTTGCATTTTGGGCAAACAAAAGTTGGATATCATCTCTCGGTAGCGCTCACCATTCACAGTTACGTTACGTTATCGACAAATCGATAATTGATGGTCATCATTAATACTGGCCGATACAGCTGCGATATTTTCTTCAGTTCGCACTCTACGTAAGTGTGTTGGTGGTTTAATGTTCATCAATGTAAATTTGTTGCGAAATTTAGTCACAATAGCCCGAATAGCCGCTTCAGTTGGTCGATTAAACTAACCATAAAATGGAAGAAGCGCGCGATAAACTTTCTTAACAGAGCACGCATTTTGATAATAAAATTCAATAACTTGCAAGCTTTGTTCGTTTGTAAGACGATTCATGGTTAAATTAGAGACCAAACTGAAGATGTTTGACAATGAAACGAAACACGAAACGTGCGTCAGCTGTTTAAACCAGTGTTGCTAAAAAGATAATAGCCAAAAAATCACCCTTTAACTTGGTATTTTTGAGTTAGTTTTTATTATATTATCACCAAAACGACCGACAAATCTACAAGTATAGCTATGAAAAAATTACAACATTTAGAATAGCAACAAGAACAATATAGAAATATATATTTTTCAATTTTTTTTTTAATTTTTCAGTGATTTCTCGGGACCTATTAGATAGATTTTCATGATTTTTCGAACAGAAACCTTCTCATGGTATTAGTGAATCATTCTCAATTCAAAATTAACATCCTAGCTATCCTAGTTAGTGTGTGATCGTGACAAGAACAACATAGACAATTTTTTTTTAAGACTTTTTTTACTTCCTCATTCAATACTCGAGAGCTAATCAACCGATTTTGACCATTGTAAATACCAAACTTCTCAGGATATTAAGGAATCATTTTTTATGCAAACGAGCACCACAGCTCTCCGATTGGTTTCGTGATCGTGATTTCTACAGACAGACAGACGGACATCGCTATATCAACTCCGCTTGTTACAAGGATCATAATTATATATATTTTATGGGGTCCAGAACTTTTTTTCTATTTATTACAAACGGAATGACAAACTTATATACACCCTCTGCACACTGGGGTGGAGGGTATAAAAAGAGTGAAATTTCTGGCATCATAAAGATATAAATAGAGCAAGTTCGGCATATATCACATGATCATTTAAATATGAAAAAGCTTTCTGCTTGATGGATATCTCGATTTTTAACAGCTGAACAAAAATTGAAACGTTTTCATGATTCAAAGTTTGCTTTGGAGATGTTTGAAGTAAATTCAACTTAATTTTTACATCAATTTATAACAATGTATGAGACGTGGATTCACTATTATATACCGGAATCTAATAGACAGTCTGCGGAGTGGTTACAAACGTGCGAAAACCGAGCACCACAAAGGCTCTATAATCGGCTGGAGAGCTAAAGTGTGTTATGGGATGCACGTTTTATAATATTTATTGATTACTTGGATACTGGAAAAACAATAACTGCCAAGTACTATGTGGAATTATTAGACAGACTGGATGAAGAAATTAAGAAAAAACGACCCCACTTAATTAAGAAAAAAAGCCTTGTAACATCATCTGCTTTGGCTTCAGAAAAATTTAACTATTTACATTACGAATTGCTCCCCAGAACACATGTTCTCCAGATCTGGCCCCCAACGAATATTATTTGTTCTCAAACTTGAAAAGATCGTTCCAGGGAAATACATTTTCCACAAATGAAGTAGTAATGTCAGAGACGGAAGCCTATGCTGAAGAGTTTGACAAATCGTATTTTTTCGATTGTATCAAGATGTTAGAGGATCGTTGGAACAAGTGCATTTCACGTAACGGAGATTTCGTTGAAGAATAAAATTTTAAATGTCACATCAAAAAAAAAATGGTTTTTCATTTTCAATAGGTCGGAATACCACAAAAGTTTTTATAATTTAAGTTTTTGAAAATCTTGATTGTGGTAGTTGGTACTGATTTTATTTTAAAAACAAATTTGTCTTCATTCAGCTCGACAGACTTGGTCCTTCAAACCTATGACGTAGTTGTTTCAAACCTATGACGTAGTTGTTTCATTCAAAATATCGCTTAAAGTCCAATTAGTTGATATATTAGTCAATGTGGATTATGAAGGATGTCCCAAAATTCGCACAAGACTTGAATTTTCCGCCATTTGTGCAGTAAAGTGTTGGCAATCAAAAAAATGACAGCTGACAGTTTATAGTAAGGGGAATGCGATAGAGCAATAAGTTTTAATTGTTGAATAATATTTAAAAAATAATGAAAATTTGGCGGTTATAGTTCGAAAATTTTCGGAAAAAATATAGTTGGAATGTTGGTCTAACTTCATAAGCCTATATCAATAGGTCGTACCAAAAGAAGAAAAGAAGTCCAGGTGCATCAACGCGGTTTTGAGGAAAAAAACTTCACATTTCGCTGAAGAACTAAGTCTCCACGATCATAAAGTTGAATTGACACAATAACAGGAGCCGAATGACCATGCACATCGATGGGAGAGAGTTCGTTGAACCTCATCAAGTGGATTCTGGCTTTTCGAAAAAAAAATCATCCTTAGCGATTAAGTACATTTTGACCTTGATGGTTTTGTTAATTGCCAAAATTGCTGCAATTGGGGTTCAGAGAATCCGCAGTTTGTGTCGAAAAACAAATGCAAATTTTGGACTGGCTAAATTGGATGATATTTCTTTGGACAACATGTGATTTCAACAAAATGATGCCATAAGCCATATATGCCGTAAAACGATTTAAATACTGCATGAGACATTTCCTGTTCATGCACTTTCTTGTGGGATCGTGGAATTTAACACTATTGTATTTCTTTTTCATGGGGTTTTTTGAAGTCAAATATCTTTTCTAATAACCCCACCCGTGCATTGAAGTAGGAATTTTAAGAAAATTCGGCCATATTTATGCAACATGGTCATGGAAAATTTCGTCCAAAAAGTGCGTATTTGCCAACATTTGCCCTAGAGGCCATTTTTTCGATGTGTTGTTCTATACATAACCCTCTCATGTGTACATTATAAAATAAACGTGTTTTCTGTGTAATTCTTGCGTGCATTTTGCGACACCCTTTATATACATTAGGGTAGGTCAATTATTTTTACTCCATGGGTTCATCGCGATTCTGGAACAATGGGCCATAACAAGTATATTTGCCCAAGGAACCATACCTCTAAAATCATTTTCAAACCTCCCAAAATTTCTATGAAGATATTTCCATGATATTTTCAATAATATTCATTCAAATGTAAATGTATATATTGAAAATGTGTAATGAACGTATATAAAAAACTAATTTTTTGACTTAAATTGAATGAAATCGATATAGGTGGTATATGGATACCCCACATAATTATCAGCTCTGAATATTTTGGGCTTCTTTTAAATATTGGAAAGTCAAAGATTCGGCGATTTGTGCAATAATTTAATCAATTTTCTCCAAAAAGGTGAAAAAAATACACAAAAAATGCACGAAAAGGCCCCCTGGCGGCTGTTAAAAATAATAATAAATGTGAAAAATGGATTTCCCGACCCAAAAAATCCCCTGTATACATATTTTCAATAATTTTTTTTACATTTGAATGAGTATTATGGAAATTTTGGAAGGCCCGAAAATAATTTTAGAGGTATACAAATATACTTGTTATGGCCCATAGTACCAGAACCGCGATGAACCCGTGAAGATTTTTTCGGCCCCATACAATTTGACCTACCCTAATAAACATACATATGTTTATTTGCAGTTTTAACAATTTTTAATGTGGTTCCCATTGGAACAGCTGTCTGTGCTGCACAAACTGGTGAAATTGGCAATTGTTTACCAAATAAAGATTGTTTGTTACGAGGTGGCATATCAGCTGGCGCTTGTGGCGGCGGCTATGGATTATGTTGCGTTTGTAAGTTTCTACTAGAATACAATGGTGGCAGACTAAAAATTTAATGTATGTCAATTTTGTTATAGTTCTACAAACCTGTGGTGGTATTATTCGACAAAATAATACTTACTTTGTTAATCCAAATCATCCGGATACTTATGATGGTACTGGAAGTTGTCAGGTGACAGTACAAAAATTGCATCCAGATATATGCCAATTACGGTATGATTTCACATGTAGTACTCGCATTTATTTTATATTTAAATCTAATGTTTGTTATGTTTTTTATGTAGGCTGGACTTGGAAATGTTTTCTATATTACAACCAGAACCAACTAATCATTTATGCAATCAAGATCAATTGTTAATATCTGGCAGCAGTCCGGTTCCTACTATATGTGGGACTTCATCAGGAGATCATAGTGAGTACCCGGAGATATAAATTAATTTTTATGATTCAAATTCAAAATCTTGAAATCATCTTGATTTATAAATTTATCTTATTTTAAATTTAAATATATAAAATAAATTTAAAAAACAAAAACGTAAAATTAGCCAATAAGTAGAGATATAATTGCATGTAATATTTTCCATTTCAGTGTATATCGATGCAGGCCTGGGTCAAAGCAATCCGATTGTTATATCGGTTATAACGAGTGGCACATTTCCACGCATTTGGCGTATACGTGTTTCACAAATACACTGCGGTAGTATCAGTCGAGCCGATCAGGGTTGTCTACAATACTATACCGGCATTAGTGGTCGTGTTCGTAGTTTCAATTTCAACACCGTGTCGGGCAGACAACTTTCAAATCAAGACTATAGTATTTGTATGAGAACGGAACGAAATTTTTGTGGTATTCAATATAATGCCTGTCCTGACTTAGGTGAGCTTGTTTATTTGTAATACGTTGAACTTAATGCGGTAGTTAAAATTGAAAATAATTGATTTTATTAGCACTAATCATTTAATATTGTTCCCAATGTCATCACTAGGGCATGCATATTGTTCGTATTTTTATATATTCAATTTAAATCCACAATTCGAGTTAGTGATTTTAACTTGGTCGACTAAACTGTTAAATTTTAAAAATTAATCGAATAGTTTAAAAAAATGTTAATTATTCGAATAATTTTAAAGAAATAGTAATTATTCGAATACATAAATTTGTTTTAAACATTTTTTTTTTTTTTTTGGTAAAACCAAGGACGAAAATAATTCTTATTTTTCGAAAGAAAAGGTTACGTTAAAATTCGCCTAATCTATTTTAGGGAATTTTTTTAACCATTATCGTAAGATATATTGTATTTTGGTCACCGTAACCAATATTAATAATAATATTTTTTTTTTGGTTATGAATAACTATTATAGCAAACAAATATTTTTTTTTGGCACCTCCCATATACATATATGGTGAATTATTAACATCTAATTTTAACATATAATATCTGGAGTACTACGACAGCAAAATTCTGCAATTATGTACATGTATATATTAAACTAATTTGCAGAGTTGCTGAAAAAATGGGCTTGATCGGACCAATAGGCGTGGCACCCATCATACAAAGTAAATATTTAATGACATATATCTAGAGTACTGTAACAGATAAAGTCTTGGGACTTCGTATGAGTTCATCAGTTATTACTCGAAAAAAATGGGCGGGATCAGATCAGTAAATATATACTTTCATATATCTGAACTACTGCAATAGGGAAATCCTTGGAACTTTATGTGAATTCATAACTTTTTAACGTGGGTAGTTGGAAAAAAATTTGGCAGGACCAGATAAGTGGGCGTGGCACCCCCATACAAAGTTAATATTTAATATCATATAACTGGAGTACTACAATAGTGAAAGCATTGCGACTTTGTGTGAGTTCATAAGTTATCAATGTTAGTACTCGGAAAATAAATCAGATCAGTGGGCGTGGTAGCCCCATACTAATCAAATATTTAATGTCATATATCCAGGTACTGTAGCTTTAAGGGCCTTCGAACTTTGCGTGAGTTCATAAATAATTAATGAGAGTAAATGCCCAAAAAATGGGCGGGATCGGACCAATAGGCGTGGCACCTCCTATAAAAAAATATGAATATGAGTCTTGAAACTTTTGACAACTACATTAATTACCAATGTGAGTAGTCGTGGGAAATATGGGCGAATCGTCAAAACCGAAAATCACGAATTACAAGAATCGCCAAAACCGAAAGTCGCGAATAACAAAAACCTCCAAAACAAAATTAGCCAAAACAAAAATCTTCAGAACCGTAAGTTATGAATAACAAAAATCGCCAAAATCAAAAATCGCCAAAATCAAAAATCGAAAAAACAGAAATCGCTAAAGCCAGAAATTGGCAAAATCAAAAATCGCAATAAACGCAATCAAAAATAGCAACAAAAAAATAAATAGTAAATTGCGAATAACAAGAAACGCCAAAACCAAAAGTCGCCTAACCAAAAATTGCCAAAACCGAAAATCGGGAATATCAAAAACCACAAAAAGCGTCAAAACAAAAATCGCCAAAACCGGAAGTCGCGAATAACATAAATCGTTATGCTCAAAAAACGCCAAAATCAAACATCGCAAAAACAAATCTAGCTAAAGCCATAATGGCCAAAAACCGACAATCGAGAAGAACAAAATTCGCCAATATCAAAAATCGCCAAAATCAAAAAACATCAAAAAAAAAAATCGCAACCAGGAAATATCGACGAAATCAATAATCGCAAAAAACAATCGTCAAGGACAAAAATCGCAAAAACAAAAATCGACAAAATCAAAAATCGCCAAAAAAAAAATATTTTTCTATTTATTTCGTTACGATGGGTGTAGCGAAACGCAACGGGTTACGGCTAGTTTATATATAAAATTTCTCGATTTATCGAAAGTAGATTAATCGAAGATCCATTCTAGTAAATGTGTTATTTTTTTTTTTTTAGAAAATAATCGATCGAGATCTTTTACCATATCGGGTAATTCAAATAATCTAGTTGGTACTATGGTTGGTGGTGGCACACAGGTAACAGAAAATACGTGCATACAAGATTGGCTATTAATAGGATGTATGCGTTCAGCCGACAGAATACCACCTTTGAGTGCATGTGAGGATCGTGTGTGCGGTGGAACATTTAGTGCTGAAGTTGGAATGGTACAAAAAACTGTACAATGTGAGTATGATAAAAAATCGAAGTACTACTAACATATTATATCCGGGTGACGATATTTCTGTTAGTAAATCTTAATTTTTCGAATATAAAATAAACGGGTATATTTTCTTTTTTTAAATACTCGACTTTTTCAGAACGTTTTAGAAAGAAAATAAAAATAGTTCTCAATTATATATACAAAGTATTTTTTTTTCTATTGATCGCAGAGTTTCAACAAGATTAACCTAAAGCTAAAATTTAGTTATTTTTTTAAAAATTAATTTATTTATATTTAAAACAGGTCACAAATGTTCAGTATGATTTTCTCATAATCAGGTTATAAGTAATTTATTATCGTGTTATGTGGAAAATCTGGATTTGATAGATAATGGTTTAAGTGATCCAATTGTGTTACTTCAAATATTTGAATGCATATAGATAGACAAATCTAAGCGTTTAGTATAACACGTTTATACTTAAAATATATTTCATTGTAATCGAACCTCCTTCTGGCATGGAAAAACTACTTCTCGAAAAACCTCGACCAAACAAATACATGACAACATACAAATATGCTCAAAAAATTCATTGTAGAATTTTATATACTTATTTAGGAGTCAGTTATACCAATAATTTACTTTCCTGAAATTTTGAAGCATTCAGATAAAAACTATGAAGTGGTCCAACTAGTACTCGAAAAAGATCAGCCACTTTACTCTAAAATGTATTTTTCATATAAGTTTCATGGCTATTTTCCAGAAATATCTCAAGAACTCTTTAAAAAAGCTACTACATACATAGTACTTCAATTTGAATAAATGTGGAGATTTTGTTTTCAAAATTTTGAAGCATTGCAAAAATTTTGGCGTGTGAAAACATCTATTCCAAAGAAATGAGAAATTTTGCAAAAAGTGTAAAAAAATTGTTTTGGCGTGTGAAAACATATATTCCAAAGAAATGAGAAATTTTGCAAAAAGTGTAAAAAAATTGTTTAATTTTTACACTGTCTTTAGTCGACTTTTTTCATAGTCGAGCATTCATTAAAATTTTTAAAAGCGTTGCACAGTGGCTCCCTTAGAACAAATGAGGTTGCACAAATCAAAAATTTAATGTGCGCTTTTGCAGGAGGTGAAATTTGGCATAGTTAGTTATAGTTCTTATGGAGGTGAAGTGTAGAACTTTAAAATTTATGTATAATATGTGTTAAAAATATATTAAATAAAATATTAATAATAAATAATTTTATAAGAGCCTAAAGGTATGCAAATCAATTTGAGCCAATTCGCATTTCACCGAATATCATTATAATTGTATATCACACGCCCTGTGTTGAATTGTGTATTGCCAAAAAGTGATTAGCATACGTTTATGATCTCAGAAAATTATTTATTATCATTAATTTTTTATTTATATAAATATCGTCACCTAAAATGCAAAATAATGTAACATCACTTTTCACAGGTTTACAGGAGAAGCAAAAAACGTTGTAAAATTCAAAATATTTCAGATATAAAATCAATTTTTACTATATTGTTTTAAAACACAAAAACAGATTTATTTCATAGAGAAAAAAATTATTTTTTGAAGTATTTTTCAAGTTATGTGTCTTACGTTATTTTTCATTTGGGTTTTCTGAAACAAAATGACGTATCATCAATTCTAATGTTTTAGCATAAAGTGATACAAACGTTAAAAATATGAAACAATTTTGAAACATTAGTAAAAATCCCAGGTTCAATAAAAAATAAGAGATTTTTTATTTAAATTTCCATTGTTTATTTTTTAAATAATAAGTAATTGTGTAAACAAAATAAGATAATTCATTGAAGTTTTTTAAACACATTTGTAACTAAAATACTAAGTAAATGTAATAAACACACAAAATTATTTTAATTTTGAAATACGTAAATTAAAAATGGCGCTAACACTTAAATAATTAATTATTGAGAAGGAGTATTATCATAAAACGAATGGTAGTCTGCTGGAAACAAAGACTTTAGGTCCTGCAAATGCTGCCATTTCTTTTTGGGAAGTTTTATTTGTTGGGAATGTAATTCGCCATCCTCAGTACATTCGAATATTTTTAAGGTCCGTTGTGGAAGAACCTGGTAATCTCATTAATGTTGATTTTATAATAAATTGTTTCGGCTAATTCATACGCCAAAACACGTATCATATTAACTGTGGGGTCTCCAGACTTTTTAATTGAAGTGAGAAACATTTAATTTTTAAAATTATTGTCTGATAATGTATATTCACCTGGTCGAATTGATGAGTACCGCTTGGGAACAGCTTCATAACCAAGCAAATAATCATGTTGTAGTTCATGAACTTTGAGAGGAAATGGATTTCTTAGCGAATCTTTTATGAGGTCAACTAGTTGTGATGGTAAGTTTATTTGTTTGTTATTAATTTTTCTTTAAATAAGTGATTGTGTTGAATTGCATTCCATTTGTGTATGCCCTACAATTAAATATTTATGTGCAAGAGTAAAATTTTTTTCAATACAGAAAGAAAGTAAAGCAATGGATAACACCACATTTATATTTTGATAAAAGCATCTAATGATGAATATTTGGCGTATGAAGGATTGCGTTTCGTAAATGTTTTATTACAATTGTTGCGAAAGTAGATGCAACAATAGATCTTCAGTTTCATCCCAGACGTAGTTGTCGGACTCATCAGTGATGACATTATAAACAGTAAAGTTGTGAATTTGCATTTGCGTTTGACTGTGGAATAAGTTTTACTGCTTGCATGTCTATATAAACCAGTAAGCATAAACCTATCCTAGTACTTTCTATATCAAAAAGTTTTTCTTTTCTCATGTTCTCTATTTCTTTTCTGTGGCCATCATACTGATCCTGTGATAAATTTTTTGATTCATATGATATAGAAGTGTTACACATAAATAAATAAAAATAGAATAATTAGGTATTTTTAAAACTTCCATAAAATTTGGAAAAGATATGGGAGAGATTCTACTTTTTTCGTATGACTCGCATTCCTGGGAATAGACTTCATATATATGTTTGTACGATTTATAATCAGACTGAAAGTAAAGCTTATTTGTATATTGACGACGGTAATGAGACTCCAGCTTGGGCACTTCTTTTAACCATGTGTTCAAATAATTTAATCGCATTTCGTACTGTTTTGCTTGGCTTGTATTACTTTTGGCTTCATTTCTTAAAAGTTTTTGGTTTTGCGGGCCCAATTGTGTAGCATGTAATTCACTGAAATTCACTCAATTTCAAACAGTTGATTCTGATATGCCTAAGGTTGACATAAACATTTCACTACATACCTGCAGACGTACTGTCTGTTTTATTGTTAAAAAAAAATGATTTTGTAATTGCACGCCGAGAATCTTCTACGTAAATCTGCTTTTTGTTCGAACATTCAATTTTATTGGTTACATAAAGTTTTTCTTGGTCCAATGACATCTGCCAGAAACGGTCAAATATTTCGTTTCACACCTGTTCAGAAAAATGGGAGCAATGTATACTAGAACTTTTTTCGCAATGTTTTGAATTGCAACCAGCTTTCATTATTCTTGGCATTCTTTCACAAACATTTCCCTTTGAAACGCCTTCATATTTCTTTCCATTCATAAGATTTTTTTTATTTTCTTATTAATTTTTTTTGGAACTATTTACATATTCGTTATAACTATTTTCTATATTAGAACACCCTGTAATTATTTTTACCACAGTTTTTGTATTTATTTATTCATTCTAAATATTGCAAATTGTAATTTTACATCAACACAAAATTCACACTAAAATGAGTTTGTTAACGGTAAACGAAATGCGCACTCATAAATGAGAAAAAAATCAGTGCTTACTTAATACTATTGAGGTTTCATTTCTTTGACATGTGTGATGATACGTTATTTTGCTTTATGAAAAGGATACATTGATGATACGTTTTCTTGAATTTTGGTTATAAAATCGTTGTTTTTGGACGCAGAAGTGTAAAATTTTGCACAGACATGAAGTTTCACCCAATAAATAATAATCAATCAAAAACTCGATTTTTTGATGATACGTTATTTTGCATTTTAGGTGACGATATATAGAGTAAAAAACATTAAAAGAAAAAAATTGAACGAAAAAATAAAATTTTCTGCAACTTGCCCTCGAATTTCAAGTGCTGTGTTATGCTAGTCGGTTTATATTATTGTAAGCACTCAAACTAAAACAACAATAAAAACAAATCATTTGTCGTGTGCTTTTTGTTTCTTTTTATATACTCGTATTTTGCAAAAGATACAACAATGTTTTTAAACATATGTTGCAGCAACATGTTGTATGAAATTAATCATTCAAATTCATATACAATGTATATTATACATAATGCAAATTAAAATAAAATTGTTTTTATACCCTATACCACTATGTGGTTTGGGTATAATGACTTTGTGCTGCTGTTTGTAACAACCAAAAATATTTGACCTAGACCCATCTTTAATTATACCGATCGAATCAGAATCACTTTCTGAGTTGATTTAACAATGTCCGGCCGTCCGTCTGTGTGTCCATGTAAACCTTGTAATCAAACTGCAGGTCGCAAATATGAATATATTTTGATGAAATTTGGTATATAAGCTTCTATCGGCCAGGGGATGAAAGCTATTGAAATTGGTGAGAATCGGTCCATGTTCAGACCTAGCCCCCATACAAATTGCCCATATGAAATCGACATAAATTGCAATAAGATCCAAATTGTCATATAGATCTTACTCAAATTGGTTTTGTATGCGTTCATTACATCCATTAATGAGTAGTCCAAAAATGATCCCTTTGACCCCATATAGAGCTGCTTCCCGATCTTCACTTAAATCTATTAAAAAACAAAAATATTGCACTGATTCTTCTCAAATTTTGTTTGTATATATTTTTGCAAAATACAAGAGACTTTACCAAACATGATCAGGACCAGTCCATTTTTGGACCAAATCCCTATATAGATATAGCATCCGATATGAACTTTTTCATATCTGCAGCCAAAAAAATTAATAAAAATCCCACTCAAATTTGGTTTTTGCTTATTTTCTATGTCCAGTTAATTGGGCCTAAGACATAGGGTCTCTAAACGTATGGTATAGGGTATCGTATAGTCGGTCTAGACCGACTATAATTTTCTTACTTGTTACTCTAAAGTTTTTTGAAAAAAGATAAATGAATTTAAGGAACATTAAAATAAAAAATACTACAAAACAGAAAATACTGTTCAAAAAAAACCTTCATGTAATTCAATTTTAAATAACTGAGTAAACAAACGACACCAAACAAAATACGTTAAGGGCAGTAATTTGTTTTGAATAACTGTTGAAATATTTATATTGAATGTTTCTCGGCAAGCAACTAAAATTGCATTTGAAGTTGCATTACTGAAAGCTATTTGATTGAAGTGTTTTATTGATTGAAAGTTAGTTCAATCGTTATTTATACCAGAAAAGATATTTAATTAAAAATTTCGAGCTAAAATTAATTCAAAGCTAATATAAAAATATCGTTACATATGTTATATAATATAAGCTTATTCAATAAAAATTATTATTTTATGACTACTTTTAAAATATTACATCAAAGATCTTTTTATATTTCAGCAAGCGTGAGACCATTTCGTTTATATTTTCATACCGATGGCATTGAGGCACCAACTGATATAGATAATCGCGGATTTTGTTTAGATTATGTTCAACTACCCTGCACAAATGGTTTCTAAGATTACTTTAGTTATTTCACAATTCTCACATTATACATACTCGTAAGTAAAGCATTTCATTAAAATTTTTGCCAAAAAATTAGAAATAACATTTTGAACAACATTTAAAAATGGGGAATTAGTTAAATCCCAACGTATTAAATATGTATGTATAAATATCATCCGAGTAAATGTACATAAATTTTCTTTAAAAAAAAAAAAAACATTTCTTCTCGAATTGTTATTTATGCATAAAATTTATATCCCACTCATATCTAATAAAGTATAGTTTTATCCTATATTCAGTACAAATTGATCCAAACAATTTACCAGTTTTTCGGATCATATTTAAGCAATGATACTAAACTATTTAAGAATGCTAAAAATCGATTCACCATTCTTCGTATGTAAGTCTAAAATTGAAAAGATAAAATTTTTTTTATTTATTTTAGTATTTATTTAAGTAACTCTAAGATTTCGTTTAATTATTTAAAGTTAACATTATATTTTTTATATATATTTTAAAATAAATTCAAATTTTTTTTTAAATTGTTTTTTACTCTAAGTTCTAAATTTTTGGTTTTAGAAATGAAAATTATAAATTACAAAGATAAATAAACAACAAAATAAATGTGTTCTTAACGCTATAAGAAAAATTTATTAATACGATAATTTAATTTTCAAAACAAAATTACTTAAAAAATGAGAAAAACAAAATAAAGATCAAATTAAAATCTCAATGAAAAAGTTGCAATAGTTAAGTTTAAAATTTTTCTGATTTAATTTATTTACAATATTAAGAACTTTGTTTTTATGGTAATAGTCGTTGTATATTAATTACAAAATAATGCGATTAAGCTTAGTACCTATTTTAATTTTTCTTTGAACTGGTTAATGGTTTATAAAAAAAAGAAATCTGCTTCACCTTTCATTTTGTTCAATTATTATTATTATTTTTTTTTTTTTTTGAAGAATTTGCCCCAAAAACTTTTTTTATATCTTTTTGAGATCGTCTTTAAATTTTTATTTAAAAAAATCATGCTTTAAATCCTCAGTCTGCTTTATTACTTTTAATAATTTTATTCAGCATCATTTATTTTTAATTTCAGTCAGTTTAATTAAAATAAGACTTTTTGATGAAACTATTTTTTTCTACACAAATTTAATAAGTTTTTATTAAAGCTGCTACTTGTAGTTTTTCCTCTTCGGTTAAACCGTTCTTAAGAGTACGACGTACTGAAAAATATGAAAAACAATTATTAAAAATAATTTAATCAAATTAATGTAATTATAAAAATTTAGCAGCAATATGCAACACGATTCATATAATAATATTATTAAACATTTAATTTAAAATTTTTGTTAGCTGTCATTTTTTATATTTTAAAGTTATATTAGTAAGAAGCATTCCATTTAAAATAACAATACATAATCGAGAATGCTTTGTGATCTATAGCATTGCAGTGAGTTACAATAATACTAGTTTTTATATAGATCAAAACTAACGGGTGATTAAAAAGAACTGACATTCAAACATTTTGCAATAAATTAAGTTGGCGTTGATTTAAAAAAATCTTCTGTCTTAATATACAGTTACACTAATCACTGACTCGCAAACTCTGTAATGTCATATTAATATTTTATTTCATAAAATTATCACTAATACATGTAAGACCAGCAACGCATATATTTTATATACACACCTTTTCCTAAAAATAACAGTACCTTTTTCTTCAAAAGTACTTTTTTTTTAAAAGAACCTTTTCTTAAAGAGTATCTTTTCTTAAAAGAAAAAAGTATATTTTCTTAAAAAAAGAACCTTTTCGTAAAAAAGTACCTTTTCGTAAAAAAGTACTTTTTCGTGAAAAAGTAAATTTTCTTAAAAAGGTAACTTATCTCAAAAATGCCCATATTCTTAAACAAGTACATTTTCTTATGACCCTTTTCTTAAAAAAGTAGATATATCTTCTTAAGAAAAGTTACTTTTCTTAAAAGGAAAAAGTACATTTTCTTAAAAAAGTATTTTTGTTAAAAAAGTACTTTTTTTTAAAAACAAATTACTTTTTCTTAAAAAATTTACATTTTCTTAGAAAAGTAACATTTATTATAAAAAGTATCTTTTCTAAAAAAATGCCTTTTCGTAAAAACAACTTTCTCTTAAAAATGTACCACTTCTTAAAAAAAGTACTATTTATTAAAGAAGTATTCTTGCTTTTCATAAGAAGTACTTTTCCTTAAAAAAGTAATTTTCCTAAAAAAAAGAATAAGTAATTTGTTTTCCTAAAAAAGTACTTTTTCATAAAAAAGAAGCTTTTTCTCTAAAAATTTCCCTTTCTTAAAAAAAGTATCATTTATTACATTTTGTGAAAAATACGTTTTTTCAAAAACTAGCCTTTTTATAAATATACCATCATTTTAAAAAAAATACCTTTTCTCAAATACATTTTCCTCAAAAAGTTCTTTCTCTTCAATAAGTACCTTTTCTTTAAGAAGTAAGTTTTGGTTTAATATATAAAATTATATATACACAAAAAAATACCCTTTCTTTAAAAAGAACATTTTCTTTAAAAAAAAAAATAATATTTCCTTAAAAAGTATTTTTTTTAATGTAATTTTCTCGAAAAATAAACTTTTCTCGAAAAGCAACTTTTCTTAAAAATATATTTTCCAAACAAAGTATACTATATATTCGAAAAAAATAATTATACCCTATACCATATGCCACTATGTAGTTGGTGTATAATGACTTTGTGCTAAGTTTGTAACTACCAAGAATATTTGACCCAGACCCATCTTTGATTATATAAATCAATTCAAATCACTTTCTGAGTCGATTAAGCGATGTCGGTCCGTCCGTCTGTCTGTCAGTCTGTGTGCCCATGCAAATCTTTTTATCAAACTACAGGTCGCAAATATGAATACAGTTTACTGAAATTTGGTATATTACCTTCTATAGCGCACTAGACGAAAGCTATTAAAATTCGTGAAAATCGATGCATGTTCAGACCTAATTTCCATACAAGTGACCATTTTGAGATCAACCTAAAATGTCATAAGATCCAAATTATCATATAGATCTAGTTCGAATTGGATTTCTGTGCGTTTATTATATCTATTGATCAGTAGTCCAAAAATAAACTCTAAAATAAACTCTACTCAGAAAGTGATTCTGAGTGGATCGGTATAATAAAAGATAAGGTATAAAAATGTAAAATTGTCGCACGGTGCAATTATTTCGTGTTTTGGAGAGAAAATGCGTTATCGCACGAAATGAACCGAATTTTTCTAAAGTTGCACACGTGAATTTTCGATTGTATCAGAAATGTTATATAATGAAATATTTATTGCTAAGACAACAGAATTATAGTCGAAATAAACTCGAAGTTCGTTAGGCACAATGAATCATGGCATATATGCCATTTGAACATATGTGTCATTTACACATCGTGCCTCAATCGAAAGAAAAAATAAAATTTTTTTTAATAATCATCCGTTAAATGCATATCGTCACCTCCTGCACATTTTCTGGAAACATTATAAAATGCTCCATAAACAACTATTCACTTTTTTAACATTTTTGCGGAGAAATAAAAATCATATTAATGATTACAGTTTATAGTCACAAATCAAATATGTGCCAGATTTATATGCCACGGAATTATTTAATAATTGAGAATGTTTCACCCCTGAGACAAAGCAAAGCTTATGTAGTAAACTTCGTAATGCTGTATTTAAATGTTAATTACAAGATAAACAATAATGTTTTAGAATCACTTGGAATAATTTAAAGAAAACATGAGTAACAACTCATAAAAGCATGTAACACACGATGTAGCTTTTTAGTCTTATTTCTCACATCGAGAAAGTTTTCACATGAACCAAGTTAATAAAAAATAAGAGTGTGAGCCGAATCTTTGATACCCTCCACCTGCATCTTAAACTCAATATTACAACCAATATTGGGTACGGCTACCACTTTAAAACTGTTGTCGGTACTTATATTTAAATTTCCATACCAATTAAATTTAAAGTTAATTGCATTTCATGTTGGCCAGTTTCTATTATAATTCCTTGTTATAAAAAACAATGATCGTGTCTTCTATAGAAAGAATTCGTTACTATTTGAAAAATGGCATTATTTTTCCTTTACTAGGCTAGAAAACCCCTAATGAAATTCATTATATATCGCAGTCAGCGTTATAACACCCAAAGTTTGATCCCTATAAGAAAGTTTTCAGATAATTCATGATAATTCAAAAAAAAAATCATCTGATTCTTGGCTAAAAATTTCCAGATATTAATATTAAAAAAACACATTTTAAAATATTTGTAACTGAATTTGCTAGTAATTTTTAATTTTTAATTTTTAATTTTTAATTTTTAATTTTTAATTTTTAATTTTTAATTTTTAATTTTTAATTTTTAATTTTTAATTTTTAATTTTTAATTTTTAATTTTTAATTTCTAATTTTTAATTTTTAATTTTTAATTTTTAATTTTTAATTTTTAATTTTTAATTTTTAATTTTTAATTTTTAATTTTTAATTTTTAATTTTTAATTTTTAATTTTTAATTTTTAATTTTTAATTTTTAATTTTTAATTTTTAATTTTTAATTTTTAATTTTTAATTCTTAATTTTTAATTTTTAATTTTTAATTTTTAATTTTTAATTTTTAATTTTTAATTATTAATTTTTAATTATTAATTATTAATTTTTAATTTTTAGTTTTTAATTTTTAATTTTTAATTTTTAATTTTTAATTTAAATTTTTAATTTTTAATTTTTAATTTTTAATTTTTAATTTTTAATTTTTAATTTTTAATTTTTAATTTTTAATTTTTAATTTTTAATTTTTAATTTTTAATTTTTAATTTTTAATTTTTAATTTTTAATTTTTAATTTTTAATTTTTAATTTTTAATTTTTAATTTTTAATTTTTAATTTTTAATTTTTAATTTTTAATTTTTAATTTTTAATTTTTAATTTTTAATTTTTAATTTTTAATTTTTAATTTTTAATTTTTAATTTTTAATTTTTAATTTTTAATTTTTAATTTTTAATTTTTAATTTTTAATTTTTAATTTTTAATTTTTAATTTTTAATTTTTAATTTTTAATTTTTAATTTTTAATTTTTAATTTTTAATTTTTAATTTTTAATTTTTAATTTTTAATTTTTAATTTTTAATTTTTAATTTTTAATTTTTAATTTTTAATTTTTAATTTTTAATTTTTAATTTTTAATTTTTAATTTTTAATTTTTAATTTTTAATTTTTAATTTTTAATTTTTAATTTTTAATTTTTAATTTTTAATTTTTAATTTTTAATTTTTAATTTTTAATTTTTAATTTTTAATTTTTAATTTTTAATTTTTAATTTTTAATTTTTAATTTTTAATTTTTAATTTTTAATTTTTAATTTTTAATTTTTAATTTTTAATTTTTAATTTTTAATTTTTAATTTTTAATTTTTAATTTTTAATTTTTAATTTTTAATTTTTAATTTTTAATTTTTAATTTTTAATTTTTAATTTTTAATTTTTAATTTTTAATTTTTAATTTTTAATTTTTAATTTTTAATTTTTAATTTTTAATTTTTAATTTTTAATTTTTAATTTTTAATTTTTAATTTTTAATTTTTAATTTTTAATTTTTAATTTTTAATTTTTAATTTTTAATTTTTAATTTTTAATTTTTAATTTTTAATTTTTAATTTTTAATTTTTAATTTTTAATTTTTAATTTTTAATTTTTAATTTTTAATTTTTAATTTTTAATTTTTAATTTTTAATTTTTAATTTTTAATTTTTAATTTTTAATTTTTAATTTTTAATTTTTAATTTTTAATTTTTAATTTTTAATTTTTAATTTTTAATTTTTAATTTTGAATTTTGAATTTTTTAATTTAATTAATTTTTAATTTTTAATTTTTAATTTTTAATTTTTAATTTTTAATTTTTAATTTTTAATTTTTAATTTTTAATTTTTAATTTTTAATTTTTAATTTTTAATTTTTAATTTTTAATTTTTAATTTTTAATTTTTAATTTTTAATTTTTAATTTTTAATTTTTAATTTTTAATTTTTAATTTTTAATTTTTAATTTTTAATTTTTAATTTTTAATTTTTAATTTTTAATTTTTAATTTTTAATTTTTAATTTTTAATTTTTAATTTTTAATTTTTAATTTTTAATTTTTAATTTTTAATTTTTAATTTTTAATTTTTAATTTTTAATTTTTAATTTTTAATTTTTAATTTTTAATTTTTAATTTTTAATTTTTAATTTTTAATTTTTAATTTTTAATTTTTAATTTTTAATTTTTAATTTTTAATTTTTAATTTTTAATTTTTAATTTTTAATTTTTAATTTTTAATTTTTAATTTTTAATTTTTAATTTTTAATTTTTAATTTTTAATTTTTAATTTTTAATTTTTAATTTTTAATTTTTAATTTTTAATTTTTAATTTTTAATTTTTAATTTTTAATTTTTAATTTTTAATTTTTAATTTTTAATTTTTAATTTTTAATTTTTAATTTTTAATTTTTAATTTTTAATTTTTAATTTTTAATTTTTAATTTTTAATTTTTAATTTTTAATTTTTAATTTTTAATTTTTAATTTTTAATTTTTAATTTTTAATTTTTAATTTTTAATTTTTTATTTTTAATTTTTAATTTTTAATTTTTAATTTTTAATTTTTAATTTTTAATTTTTAATTTTTAATTTTTAATTTTTAATTTTTAATTTTTAATTTTTAATTTTTAATTTTTAATTTTTAATTTTTAATTGTTAATTTTTAATTTTTAATTTTTAATTTTTAATTTTTAATTTTTAATTTTTAATTCTTAATTTTTAATTTTTAATTATTAATTATTAATTTTTAGTTTTTAATTTTTAATTTTTAATTTAATTTTAAATTTTAAATTTTAATTTTGAATTTTTAATTTTTAATTTTTTATTTTTAACATTTAACTTTTATTTTTATTTTTTCTTTTTATTAATTTTTAATATTTAGTTTTTAAATTTAACGATAAAAAAATATGTTGTAATACTTGCTTAGGTCAATGGACACGTGCAGTATTAATATACACACAACTGCAATGACTTCAGCAATAAGAAAAATTACAACATATACAACATATCTTAAGAAAAACAACAAAAACACTGAAAAATTTTATTTTTTCAAGAGTTTTTTCCTTCAAAGTTTCATTCATAACTCGTTCACCGATTTTGACGATTTTAAATAGCAACTCCTTTGGGATATTAATAAACGATGTTATATAAAAACGCACGGTCTAGCTTAGATATTGACGGCGTGATCGTGATTTCCTCAGACAGACGGACGGACGGACAGACGGTCATATCTAAATTAACTTCCATTGTTATAATCATCAAGAAAATATATCGATACGATACAAACGGAATCACAAACCTATATATACCCTCTGCTACTGAGGTGTGGAGGGTATAAAAATTGGAAATTTTCAAAACACTATTACCCGGTAATGTTATTTCTGAAAACTATATACATATGAAGTGTTGTTTAAATTTTAGCAGTTTTTATTCTCATATCAATATATAGTAAACTTTTTGCAAACATTTCCGCAAAAATACAGAACATGCCTGCTGATGTATATTACTCTTATAATAAGTATAACTAACAATGGCTTATGTAAAAGTGTATGCAGGGGAAGTCCAATGAAGGTATCAATTGATTCACTCGGCAACATATAATTTTAATTGGCTGAAAAAATCGTGCAATTTCATTCCAGGTTTAGGTTAAGAAATTATAAACTCATGCTAATATTAGAGAAATTTTGTTTAAACGAATAAACACGACAAAAAAAAAAAAAATTAAACAATAAAAAAAAACAGAAAAATATATAAAATAAATTAATATACAACAAAAATATAAACCACTAACCATATAAAACTAAATACAATGTATAATAGACGAAATATTCGTTAAATTTCTTATTCATGGCGTTGCAACTCTTTCAACTGTAAATCCTTCGCGGGTACGTGAACGCTTCACTTCATTTAAATGAATGAATCCAATTGGTTTTTAAAAATTGATGATTGGAGTCGGGGAAAATTTTCATTTAAATTGATATGATTGTGGATATGAATTTAGTTGTTTTAGAATTTGAAAGGGTTAAACAAAATACGATTTAGAAATATGTATTAGAAATTAAATAAGATTACCAATGGAATATGAAACCAATGAAAAGAAAGAATGAAAAATAAAAACAAAAATAAATGAAACATGGTTATTAGGAATTATTATAAATTAAAAAAAAAATACACAATATAAATAAAATCACGACACAAAAATAAAGAGGGTAAAAACTTTTTAACAACGAACAGATTTCCATCACCCTCTCAGAATACTTTGTTCAAATCAATGTATTAAACTAATCTAAGAGTTATTCAAAACTTAGGACCTCTGGCTTTTATAATTCTCAAAATTACCTATAATTCACAAAATAATAAATTAAAAAATATGGTATCATGAATACTGTATAAATTATTTAAAACTCCACCATTATAGCGAGGATCTTAGAAGGCAGTTTGAAAGGTATTGAAATGACAGTCATATATGAGTTGGATTGATATTTGTTTTGTATTAAAATTGACTGAAATGGTATATGAAAGCAAATGACTATACATCTAAAAATTACATTTTAAATTCGATTAAAGATATTTTTCATTAAACAACCGAAAAAGTATTAAAAAAAAACTAACAAAACGTTTTTGTCTACTGGCAATAATTTTAACCATAAAAAACAGATATTTTCTTTGTTTTTCCTGGTTCTTTAATTTTTTTTTTTTTTTTAACTACAAAAGCAAAATTCCAACTATGTTTACAAACACCACTTGTAGCAACATGTTATCACGTCGTCACTAAAAGTCATATACATATTTTTAATTGGAATAAAATCGTAGTTCAAAAAAAATTTTTTAAAAACAAAAATAATAATGAACCAAATGGAAAATGTAGTTTAAAAAACGTTTCAAATAGTTACAAATTCACATTCGGGTGCTTCTTAAGTTTAAGTTTTAAGTTTTTTTTTTTAACAAATTGAAAGAAATTGTTCCCTATATATAATAATAAAATTGTTCTCTATATATAATAATAAAAAGTTCCTGCTGAAAGATGAAGAATGTGAATAAAAAATTTGTCCAAAACATTTTTAAAAATTAATTTCTTTTTTAGCGTTTACTATTTCCTCCTGCTGGATCTACAATAATCCTATCACAAATACTGATTAAAAGTTTTTTAGTTGTATTTTGTTATTCTTTAAAGTCAAATTAAATTTTATTAACTTTTAAACAACTTCAAACTAATCTTGTGAGTGTGGAGTATCGTAAAAACAAAAACCTGGAGTGAGGTAAAAAAAATAAAAATAATCAAAAGTTTGTATTTCATTATAAAATGTAACCATCACCATAAGCAATTGAAAACAAAAACAATACAAATTTTTAAAATCTATTAAAAGAAACTTACATGATTTTCTATCAGCATGTCGGGTACGTTTACGTTCTCTTGGAGTTGTACGGGTACCAGGGGCTTTGGTGGCAGTTTTAACTAATGATTCTAAGATCTCATCATCACCATCAGTGAAATGCTCCTCACTTTGACGTAAAGTGGGTGAAAGTAAATTTTCGGCACGTCTACGACGCCAAGTTAAAGTCCCATCAATGGTATCGGCAGTGGGTGTACCCAAAAGGGATCTGTAATGAATGGAAATAAAATTGTTAGACTTATTTTATTGCAGAGGATTTGTTTTAATACTTCAATTCAGCATCTTGTTTATCTTCTTTGGTTTTAAATTTAGCAATATCTACTATAAGTTTGCCTCTAGTCTTATTTCTTTCTCTATGATTGGCCTTCTTTTCAATTTGCTGTTGTACTCGTTCTCTGGTCGTACGATATTCCAAAGCAAATTCGGATAAAATACGGCAAAATTCATTGGGTCTCGAATCGACCACACTATGTTGTGGTACACCCAACCATAATAAAAATTTACGGTATCTGGACATATAAAAAGATATACATATATTGAAAAAAAAAAGAAATTAAAATACACAAGTTTTCGTCTACCTACCGATTCATAATTCTTCTATGGACAATTTGTAATATAATAATTCTTTCGGCACAATCTGCCAAAAAGTCTACTAGTTTTTGTTTTAATTGTGGCGGGCAATCGTGTTTGGCTATTAACTTCAAACGATCCCAAGAATATTTACATTCATGTTCTAATTGTTGCAAATTATGAGCCAAATCATTGAAGTCGGCCTTAGAAGATCGGGTAATGGGACCAATTTCTGAATACAAATCCGTAGTTTCGCTGCCAGATTCCATGACCATGTGACATAAATGATGCAATAAAGAATGTTTATGAACTGTATCTTTAACTTCAGGAACCTGCGAGAGAACAAAACATAAATAGATTATTAACACAAACAGTACGAACGAATTTTACAATTCGATTACCTTTGCTAAATATTCAATTTGAAATCCCTTTACTGGTGCACCATTTAAAAATATACCCACTGATAGTAATGTGGATAAAATACATTTAAAAGTACGATTATTTCTTAAAATTTCAATGCCTTGTTTCAAATCCATTAAAGGTTCAGCTATTTCTTTCTGCAAATATTAATAAAATATAAATAAATTTTAGATTGTTAGAAATTCTTATTTCTAAGCATCAATATTTCCTATATCCAACAATTTTGTAACATTATGGTAATACCAAGGATACATATAAGATGATTCACAATCAGTACAAACTTAAAAACCAAGAACAATTTTACCAGAAAAAAAATTTTTTTATTGCAAATTAAATTAAAGTACATTGGTAACGCTAGTCTGATATGAACCAGCTAACACAAAATTCCTAAGCAAGAACTCTAACCACTCAGTTACATCTGATCAGATGGATGTTTTAACTATTAACGTTAGTTTATAAAAATGTATACAATTTGTCTTGGCTAAATTTGTGCATACAAACATTATTGTTGATAGTGTTAGGAACAACGTTTGTACTTAACTTAAAACTCTTGATCAATTGAACGAATTTTCCTTATTAATACAATTAACAAGCGAATTACCAAGTTGGGAACCCTGGGAACCAGAGCAGGGTTCTCATGTATGGTTCACAGATGGCTCCAAACAATCAAATGGGGACACGAGCGCGGGCATATTCGGTCCCAATTTTCAACGTGCCTTACCCATGGGAAAATACCCATCCATTTTTCAAGCGGAGGTGTTCGCTATTTATGTATGCGTGACTGAATGTCTTAGATGAAAAACAAAAAGAGCACTCATCGACATACTATCTGATAGTCAGGCTACACCAACAAACGCAATTATGTCATACAACGTGACGTCTAAACTCGTTTTGGATTGCATCGAAGTGCTCAACCAATTAGGTAGATGCAACAAACCAACTTAAGGCTGATTCCGGGACACGAAGAACCCGAGGGCAACGAGAGGGTGGATTGCATAGCCAATCGAGAAACCCGTCATCCTTTCGTCGGTTCAGAACCATTCTGTGATGTTCCAGTAGAATACATCAGAGAAAATATGAAGGAGTGGAGGCCAACGACAAGCTAAGAGATTTATAACTCCATCCCGTGTTCAATCGGAGAGATTACTTTCCCTTGATAAGAAGGACTTTAGGACTTTGAAATGATTCTTTATTTGGCACTCTTATCTTATATATCATCTACGAGTGAAAGGTCAGTCTGTTACCGACACATGTAGGTTCTGCGAACAGGGGGTGGAAATAACAGAACACATTCTCAGAAAATGTCCAAAACTAGGTAGTAAAAGAACACTTCCACTTAGAGGATACACTGTATCCCCTCGGGACATAAGGTATCTCACGCCAAACAGGATAATTGGCTTTATAAGGAGGCTTAATCTTTAGGACAACTATGGGCTGCACAAAAGATCAAATTGATCGCAGTGCGTAGATCCTTCTTAATCTAATCAAATCTAACTCTGAGCAAATCTATCCATACTTATTTTGAACCATTCTAGTATTGAGTTATTGCCAAATAAAGCCCTAATATTGGAAGTTGTTTACATAATTTTTCAACAATATTTTTTTTTTAAATATTAATGATTTCATCATGTCCGATAACTTTGAATTTAAAACCGGCACTTTCGAAAAGTGACGGTAGTTTTCTAGTTTGTTTATTGAGACCGCGTTATTTACATTTGAAAATGTAAAACATTTTTCGTTTACAATCTTTATTAGGTATTTTCAATAGAACTCGTTGTAATTTAAGGCCGTATGCAAAAAAAAAATAAATGTTGGGAAACCATTGTTAAGCAAAATTGCTTAAAGTTATATCCAAAAACGATTGTTAGCTTTACATTACTTTGGTAAACGTTTGGTAACTTTAAACATTTTGAAGTAGAAAGGAACGTACTTTCAACGTATATTAGTAACATTTTTATACCCTATACTACTATGTGGTTTGGGTATAATGACTTTGTGCTGCTGTTTGTAACTGCCAAAAATATTTGACCTAGACCCATCTTTTATTATACCGATCGACTCAGAATCACTTTCTGAGTCGATTTAATCAATGTCCGTCCGTCTGTGTGTCCATGCAAAGCTTGTAATCAAACTACAGGTCGCACATATTTTGATGAAATTTGGTATATAAGCTTTCATCGGCTATAGGATGAACGCTGTTGAAATTGGTGAAATTCGGTCTATGTTTAGACCTAGCCCCCATACAAATGACCCCTATGAAACCAACATGAAGTGCCATAAGATCCAAATTATAATATAGATCTCAGTCAAATTGGGTTTATATGTGTTTATTGTAACCATTAATCAGTAGTCCAAAAATTATTCCTAAAGGACAATTCTTAGTCATAGGTCCCATATAAGCTGCTTCCCGATCTTAACTTAAATCTATCAAAAAACAAAAATATTGCACAGATTTTTCTCAAATTTGGTTTGTATATATTTTTTCAAAATATAAGTAACCTTACCAAATATGGTCAAGATCGGTACATTTTTCGACCTAGTCCCCATATAAGTATAGCACCCGATATGAACTTTTTCATATTTGCAGCAAAAAAAATGAATAACAATGCCACTCAAATTTGGTTTATGCTTATTTTCTATATCGAATTAGTTGGACCGAAAGATAGAGTCCCTAAACCATGGTATAGGGTATCATATGGTCGGTCTAGACCAACTATAATTTTCTTACTTGTTTGTTTTCCTTTCGTTATTCGCGTTTGAAAATTAAAATTTTATGAAAAAAATAAATTGTAAAATAAAAGGATACTTTAAATTTCATAAGAAGAATTGGCAAAATAAATTGTGCTCATGAAAAAATTAGTGTTAATTATGTATTGTTTTTATAAGTAGATACTATTATCCAAATCGGAAATTATAATCGACCAAGAATTTACAAGACAAGGAATGATGGGTTCTCCCTTCCTGATGACCAATTAAAAAAAAACATCGTTTTAATAAACAAACAGCAAAAAAAAGATAATAGGTCTGATTAAAAGAGACATTGCAGTAGACCACAGAGAATGTGGAACCTCACCAGAACTGCAAGTGCTAGTAGCTTTGTGTTGTTGGGGACGAAGAGAAGTATAGTCAAGTCAAGTATTCCGTAGCAGTAAATTTAGTATGCTCTTACAGTAATATTTTTAGTTTCAAGACGACGCTGGTGACCTTCATGGTTTGGCGTTATCTACGGTTGGGAGAATTTGTGCTAAAATTGCTCGTGCTTTGGCAAAACATGCAAAAGATATAAGCTCTGTTCATTTACTTTCCCAGGAAAAACCGAAATTGCAGAGAGTAAGAAAAATTTGTTCTCAGAAACATAAATATCCCAAATAGTAAATGAACAGCAATTCGTAAGAAACAGCTGATTGTAAACACATTTGAAAGTGAAGAAGAAGTGAAGTGAAACTCTAAATTAAGAAACATACCTTAACTAGAAGAATTTATTTTATTTAACATGTAAAAATATCCAGTAAAATTAATATCATAACCGGTTTTAAAGATTAAAATTAATGAAACCTGGTTATGTGAATATTTACTTCCTTCTTCTATCGTTAATTTCCTCAGAATTATTATTTAAATTTTTGCATATAAATAAAATTGTAGTATTTTTGCTTTATTCACCATAAAACTCAATCATATGTTTTTCAAACATATGTATGTTTTTCTTGCTTGCTAATTCTTGCTGGCAAAAATATATCCATTAAAAACTATCAAGTTTTTAAAAAATTAACTGTCACTTTACGCTCCCATTTGTTCTCTTTTACTGGGGTTTTGAAGTGAACGAACAGGATGCAGTAAATTTTGTGATAATTTGTACAAATTATTACAAATTATCACGAAAATGAACAGAGCCATAATCAAGTTTAAAATATTACTGAACTTTCCGGGGATAATTGGTGCTACTGACTGCATCCATATTAAAATAACTGGTGGTGATTTAGCCTAATACTACAAAAATAGAAAAGGATTCTATTCGCTCAATGTTCAGGCATTTAAAGCTTGAAGTTTTTTTTAAATTTTATTTAACATTTTGTTTAGGTCGTTTGTACCCACGACCCACATTGGGTTCGATCGTACCCAAAGTGGCGATTAATTCAGGGAAGCCGTAATTTTAAAATATTGTTATCTTTTATTGATGGATATTCATGAATACATAAAAACCCAGCATTTGTAAACAAAAGGTGGACAAAAAAATTTGTTTTAAGCTGTTGGGCGCTTTTTTGTATTTTGGGAAAAATGTTCTTATATCACAACTTTGGCTGTAACTTTGGAATGGAAAGCGATAAATTAGCAAATTAAGTTGCAAATTAGAGCATATTTAATGTGCTTTTAAAAAAAGATACGTTTTTAATAATAAGATAGGAAATAAATATTTAATAATATTTAATTTATGTTAGTAAAATTTGAAATTAACATTTTCTCCAAATTCCATAAACTTAACTAAAAAAATCACACTAGGAAAATTATATTTTTTTTGTTGATAAATAAGCACAAACACATAAAGAGTAACTATGTATTTCAGAAAAAAAATTTAAATAAAATTTTCATTGGTAAGGCTTTTTTTGAAAACACATTTTATTATTTTAATCATCATTAAACTCTTTTACTATTTAGCTAACACCGGTAAAGGCGTGTTGCCTCTAACTGTTATACATTTTTTGCTTTCGTTTTTACGCTGCACTCTTCAAAAGAAAGCTCTCTACAAGCTGTTTTACAAGGTGGAGGAACAAACGATAGTGATGAATCCAACCAATTTTTATTATGTAATCAAAAGCGTTCATCATGCCTATTACTTTTTTCCCAACGAGTTTTAAACGCTTGGGCAAAAGTATTAAATCTTGAACCAAAGTCGTTCATATCAGAAGGTTTAATTCGTCTAATAATTTCTTGTCATAGAAAATTAAATTTATCCTTTTGATTTCGAATATCTGCATTTGCCATAATATTATAAAGCTCTTGCCGTGAAATGGGATTCGCCCAACACTATGGGACTCGTTGCTAAAAAACAATTAGCAACTTTAATAGACTCAAGAATTTCAATTGTTTTTCGTTAATCCAATACCGATTACCAAGCACAACTTACATCACTTTCAAAATATTAAAAACATCACAATTTCGAAAACGTCAAAAAATATATTACAACACAAATTACTTGAATATCACAATCAAACCAAAAAACATTTGGTCATTAGACTAAGCCGAACTTGAAACACTCTACTCTGTGTTGTTGTAAATGATCTCTTTAAAATTTATTGGCACACAATAAGTTACTAATAAAATATAAGATCAGTAACATAGGAAACATAATTAGAACTTTGTTTGTAAGGCATACATTATCAACAGCTTATAATTGGGATGTGTGAGTGAGACTAATTTTGTTTATCAATCACACAAGAACCGACAAGCTAGTTTGAAAAATATATATTAATAAAAATACATTATTAGATACGATTTTAAACAGTTTTATATTGAACTAAAGTAAAGTATCATCTTTATATGTAATAAAAATAACTTATTAATATAAGTGAGTGAATGCAATTTTATAAAACTCACGCGACCATCGCTAATAAAATTTAACATACTAAAACAACAGTAACTTAAATATGAAAAATAAAGAAGAAAAGAAAATAAAAAACAAAATATTTTTGTATATAAAAATTTTAATATACAATTATTTTTATATAAAACTTAAAAAATGAAAAAAATTCGCAGAAATGTGCAAATACTTTTTCCTGAATACGAAAGCTGGAATGTTGTCCTTTTTTGTAAAATAATATAAGAACAAACAACCTAAAACATATGTAGTTCCATTCCATCAAACATAAAAAATACTCTTTATTTGGAACATTACAAATAAAAACAATAAAAATATTTTTATAATAAAAAAGTAAACAAAAATTTGTTAACTATAAGTTAAAATACCTGAAGTTAGTGGTTCCATCATAAAATGTTTACTTCTAAAAGTTTTAAATAAAAAAAATTAACTTTAATTCTGTTAAATTTCACTTCTTTCCACTTCTTGCAAAAATACGAAAAATTGTTCTACTTTGACACTTCACTGTAGAAAAAGTATGTAACTCAGAACAATGATTGGTACCAGTAGCGATTAGTAATTTAATATACTGTAACCCGGTGCCAAAAAGTATAAGAAATCTTGAGTTTTAAAAAATCAATTAAGCGCCACTTTGAACGTGACTCAACCCAATGTGCGACTGTCGGATGTTTAATGAATCAAAAGTAAAGGAGCGCTTTGAAAGTTGGGAATTTAGAGGTCTTTTGCTTAGCGATTCTGGTTATAAATTAACCCCATAGTTATTTAAACCATTACTTCGCCCGACTTCGGAGATAAAATATGAAGTTTCCCATAATAAAGCTAGAGGTACACTCGCCTTTATTAAAAGATGGGCAAAAGAATTTATTGATCCTTACATAACCAAACAACTTTTTACATTTCTTGTAAGACCTATTTTAGAATATGGGTCAATAATATGGGATCCCTTCTATAACATTCATATTCAACGAATCGAGTCTGTACAGAAACAATTTCTACTCTTTTGCTTACGTGGCTTACCTTGGAATTCTGCAATTAATCTACCTTCATACGCTGATCGACTTAAATTAATAAAATTACCTACTTTGGAAAGCCGTAGGACTATGCTAAAAGTAACATTTATGATCAACCTAATTAATGGTGAAATCTGTTCTGACTTTCTTGTCAAAAATATAACTTTTAATGTTCCTCAACGAGTATCACGCCAATTCCAACCACTCTTTGTTAAATCTTTTCAAACCAACTATGCTCTAGCTGATCCTTTTAGAAGAATTTGTTGTGTTTATAATAATCTTTATCAATTAATTGATTTTTCGTTGAACACTGATGTAATTAAGCATAATATCATTATTTTCTTAAATTCCTAACTATTTGTTTTGATTTTTAAATCATTTAATTGTTTCAATATACATATGTACATATGTAATTATATCATTTATAAAGGTCTGTAAGGATTTATTCCATTGACCTAATAAATAAATAAATAAATAAATAAATAAATAAATATTGCTACTCGAAATACAGTGGAGCTATGTTCTGGAGTCTGGAAGCGTTATTTGTAAATGTAAACAATTTTTCGTTTACACCCTTTTTGAGATAAAACGAATTTAATTAATTTGATTTGTTCAGCTTGAGGTCATAAAATTTTTAATAGAACTGCTTGTAATTAAGTGTTAATTCTACAACCGTTTTTCGGTTCCAACATCCGAATATCTGACCAATTTCAATGATTACTTGAATATTTGAGTTGTAAGAATCCAACGATTCGAGTGGCTAAAAATTCAGTTGCCACAATATAAGTAAATCGTTTTGTGTGTGTATGTTGAAATCTGATATGTTATATATTTCAATATAACTGATATTATTTCAATCCTGGACCTCTTAAAAGTTCTAACGGAACCAGTTGTAGGTCTGACTGTAATAACTGTAACATATAAATTTAAGAATCCACAGACGTGTTCTATAGATTCATTGTGAATCTAATTTATTATATTCATTTTCTAAGACTTTTTTTGGATGGCTTGAATAAAACTATTGGTAAAATTTCAAACTGGGCTTTTCTTTAACTACTCAACTGTAAGTCACCTTTGAGATATAGAAATCTTCGAAAATAAACAACATATTTTTTTGGTCTGCAGCTCTTAATTAACCATTCTGGATCAAACTCGTACACCATCATGTTTTTATCTATGTCCGCCTGGTTGTTCTTAACACAACCACATCCTCAACAGGATTTAAATTTGATTTTCTTTTTCAAATAAATATACATTCGATGCTAAATTTTTATATCTGCCTATAGATTTTATATAGCCTAATTTACCACTTGTACTTTATGTTTAAGAAAACTTTTCAAATTATCTGAACAGTCTTTAAAAAATAATCAATATTGTCTGATTACATTACTATAGATAAAATCGTTCATATTCTGTGCCGCTTTGCAATATAGAAGTTTATTTTTGAGTTTAAATTTTTTCATGGAACTACATTTTTGTTTCAATATGTTTTATGATTTCGTCGTTGTGATAAAGTTTAGATCAATATTATGAATCAAATATAAAGTTTTTCTCAAAATTACAAATGATAAAATTTATTTTAAGAATTAAATGGCGAATCACATACAAATTAAAAAAAAAAAATCATATACAAATTAATGTTGAGTTGCTTTAAAAAAAGTCACTTGATCTGAAAAAACTTTTTTATTTTAACCTTGAAATAATATTAATAATCTGAACTTACCTCACTGTTATCAAAATCTAAACGGAATGCCCATAAACGTAATCTAGCTGCCAATTCGGATATTGAAGCTAATGTTAATAAAAATTGTTCAGCACTACCCAAAGGCAACTCAGGATTAGCCACCTAAAATTATAGTTAAAGAAAAATTAAATTTAAAAAATAGAACTTCATACATTTATATGGTCTTAATTTACCTGTGCCTCTTGTATTTTACCCTTTTCCTCGTCTGTGGGTAACATATTTAATAATTTGTCTATACCTTCTCGTGTTACCACAGTAGCATCCATTTTCAAAATGGCCGCCTTTATAGCTCTCGGTGGTGGCAATTTCGTCATTGCTATATTGATGGCATTCGATCTTTTATGATCGAGTACTATGACTTCTTTACTTTTATTCATTTCTTGTTGTTTCTGCAAAAATGTATTTATAGTTTAAAATTTTTGAATCTTTGTTTATTAAATATGGCAAAAAAGCAGTTTATAGTAATAATGAGATAACGGCATGTGAAATTGTGAAATGCATACAAATTTATATGTGAAAAAATGGGCTATTTTTCTACTAGGTCTAAGGGATTTTCTGTTATTGTTGTGAATACCAGAACCAACATAAACACATATTTTGCAATGTTCTAAAAACTACTTGTATTGTGCGGCTGATACATATGAAAAATCAAACCAAATCCGACTTTTTTTAGAACATTCAAATAAACAATTCAGTTTATGCCCTCCACTGTATGCTTCAGAGAAATTAGCTTGAAAGGAACTTATATATCGTAGGTGAAATGAAATACGACTTAACTAAAAAAAATCAAAATCGGTTGTTGATTGATTTTGGCATTTTATCAAATGCCATCCATGTTTCCACGCATTTTCAAATTCATGCGGTCAATAATAACGATTATATTTAAGAAGCACATATATATTTTGCTTCTCCTCTAGTTTATATTTTCTTTAGCTTTATATATATATTAAGTCAAAAATTTAAATTCCATAAAACATGTGTAAAAAAACAATTTTCGGTATTGTCAAAAAAAAAAAAAAAAAAAATTAGCGGAGCTAGTTAATACACACTAACTTCGCTCATTTTATTCAAAAACAAGCAAGAGTGTTAAATTCGGCTGTGCCGAATTTTTTGATACCCTCCACCTGAGTCTTTAATTTTTAATTTTTTAATTTTAAATTTTTAATTATTAATTTTTAATTTTTAATTTTTACTTTCTAATTTTAATTTTTAATTTTAAATTTTAAAGTTTAAATTTTTAATTTTTAATTTTTAATTTTTAATTTTTAATTTTTAATTTTTAATTTTTAATTTTTAATTTTTAATTTTTAATTTTTAATTTTTAATTTTTAATTTTTAATTTTTAATTTTTAATTTTTAATTTTTAATTTTTAATTTTTAATTTTTAATTTTTAATTTTTAATTTTTAATTTTTAATTTTTAATTTTTAATTTTTAATTTTTAATTTTTAATTTTTAATTTTTAATTTTTAATTTTTAATTTTTAATTTTTAATTTTTAATTTTTAATTTTTAATTTTTAATTTTTAATTTTTAATTTTTAATTTTTAATTTTTAATTTTTAATTTTTAATTTTTAATTTTTAATTTTTAATTTTTAATTTTTAATTTTTAATTTTTAATTTTTAATTTTTAATTTTTAATTTTTAATTTTTAATTTTTAATTTTTAATTTTTAATTTTTAATTTTTAATTTTTAATTTTTAATTTTTAATTTTTAATTTTTAATTTTTAATTTTTAATTTTTAATTTTTAATTTTTAATTTTTAATTTTTAATTTTTAATTTTTAATTTTTAATTTTTAATTTTTAATTTTTAATTTTTAATTTTTAATTTTTAATTTTTAATTTTTAATTTTTAATTTTTAATTTTTAATTTTTAATTTTTAATTTTTAATTTTTAATTTTTAATTTTTAATTTTTAATTTTTAATTTTTAATTTTTAATTTTTAATTTTTAATTTTTAATTTTTAATTTTTAATTTTTAATTTTTAATTTTTAATTTTTAATTTTTAATTTTTAATTTTTAATTTTTAATTTTTAATTTTTAATTTTTAATTTTTAATTTTTAATTTTTAATTTTTAATTTTTAATTTTTAATTTTTAGTTTTTAATTTTTAATTTTTAATTTTTAATTTTTAATTTTTAATTTTTAATTTTTAATTTTTAATTTTTAATATTTACTTTTTAATGTTTAATTTTTTATTTTTAATTTTTAATTTTTAATTTTTAATTTTAAATTTTTAATTTTTAATTTTTAATTTTTAATTTTTAATTTTTAATTTTTAATTTTTAATTTTTAATTTTTAATTTTTAATTTTTAATTTTTAATTTTTAATTTTTAATTTTTAATTTTTAATTTTTAATTTTTAATTTTTAATTTTTAATTTTTAATTTTTAATTTTTAATTTTTAATTTTTAATTTTTAATATTTAATTTTTAATTTTTAAGCTTTAATTATTAATTTTTAATATTTAGTTATTCATTATTAATTTTTCATCTTTCATTACTCATTTTTCAATCTTAATTTTTCATGTTCCGTTTTCCAATTTTAATTTTACACTTTCCGTATTCCATTTTTCATATTTCAGTTTCCATTTTAAATTTTTCATTTTGTAATTTTTCATCTTTCATTTTTTAATTTTCGTTATTCATTTTCCACTTGCCATTTTTAATTTTTCAATTTTCATTTTCCATATTTCATTTTTAATTTTTCAATTTTCATTTTCCATTTTTCATTTTTCAATTTTCATTTTCCATTTTTAATTTTTCAGTTTTCTTTTTCCATTTTTCATTTTCCGTTTTTCATTTTTCAATTTTCATTGTCCATTTTCCATTTTTCAATTTCCAGTTTTCATTTTTCATTTTCCATTTTTCAATTTTCATTTTCCATTTCCCATTTTTCATTTTCCATTTTGCGTTTTCCATTTTCTATTTTTCATTTTTAATTTTCATTTTTCAGTTTTCATTTTCCATTTTTCATTTTCATTTTCCATTTTTAATTTTTAATTTTACAATTTTCAATTTCCATTTTCTATTAGTCATTTTTCATTCTTCAATTTTTATTTTCCATTTTCCAATTTTCATTTTCCATTTTTTATTTTTCCATTTCCATTTTCCTTTCCATTTTTCATTTTTAATTTTTTAATATTCATTTTTCAATTTTCATTTTCCATTTTTCATTTCCATTTTCCATTTTTCATTTTTAATTTTTCAATTTTCAATTTCCATTTTCTATTAGTCATTTTTCATTCTTCAATTTTCATTTTCCATTTTTAATTTTCAATTTTCATTTTCCATTTTCCATTTTTCATATTTCAGTTTTCGTTTCTATTTTCCACTTTCCATTTTTCATTTTTCAATTTTCATTTTCCATTTTTCAATTTTCTTTTTCATTTTTCAATTTTAATTTTCCATTTTTCAATTTCATTTTCCGTTTTTCATTTTGCATTTTCCATTTTTCATATTTCAATTTTCTTTTTTCATTTTCCATTTTTCATTTTCCATTCTCCATTTTTCATATTCTATTTTACATTTTTCATTTTCCGTTTTCCGTTTTTCATTTTCCATTTTCCATTCTCAATTTTCTATTTTCCATTTTTCCTTTTTCATTTTTCAATTTTCTTTTTTCATTTTCCATTTTTCATTTTCCATTTTCTATTCTCTATTTTTCATTTTCTATTTTACATTTTCTATTTCCCGTTTTTCATTTTCCATTTTTCATTTTTATTTTTCATTCTCCATTTTCCATTTTCATTTTCCATTGGAAAATTTGCATTTTTCGTTTTTATTTTTTCTTTCATATTGCCGATTTATTTTTATTATAACGTGATAACGATAAAAAATACGTGCCAATACTACTAACATGAGCTATGTTCTGTGTTCTTGGTATTGTTAATATATATGCATATTATTTTTGTGGCATTTTTTTATGTTGTTGTACAATTATTATGTTCAACCACTAAACTGTTACAACAAACACACTGGGTTTTATCCATAAATCATCAATTAGAAAATAAAAATTATTCATATAAAGTTTCTACCCCCCGATATTCATATAAATCTCAATATTCGTTTTTATATATATGCTTCTGTAACATCTTAACCATTAACAAATACTTGGTTGATATGAAGTTATACGTTCTTTATTGTTTTTTGTTTTTATTGCAATCCAGCAAGGATTTTTAGAACCGTATATCCTGTGTATGCCAAAAATTAATACAATTTGCCATTTAGTCGAATTTATTATATGACTCTGTTATACCACGCATTAGAGAGGATGGTGGATTTTATTTTATGGATGTACCTTAACAAACAACATCGACAAAACTGAAAATATGAGAATGCACAAAAGAACACTAAATTAAACGGTTTTGGATCAAAAGCATACAGTTGTTATAATTTTGAATATATGCGATAGAAGAAAAATACCTTCATTATGAAAATACTTATTTTGGAAAAGCCAAAAGGCTTAGTTTTCGAAATATACGTATTTTAATTTTCCCGCCGAAATTTTACGTTTTTCGATGTAGCAACCATAAAAAAAGTTAGTTAGGATCGGACTTTCCAAAGAAGTGGCAAAATTACAACCATTTTACTTTTTATTTACGATTTTATTAAAATCCCAAAATTTATAGGCAACTATATAAAGGATGTCCCAAAATTCACACAGTTTTTCCCCACTGTATTGTTAGTTTTATTGAATCATAAAGTAGACAGGATGGGGTAATTTATGGAACAATACATCGAGAAAATGGCCTCCACGACTTTGCTGGCACATAACCACTCCTTTGTCGAAATTTTCCACGACCATGTTGAATTTCTAATTTAGGCAGAAAGAACTCTGCTATTAACGGGTGATCCAAGTAGAGATACTTTTTCAATAGCCTTTTTTGACAGATCACGTGTGAGTCGTGTCATGCTGTCATGCTATTTTTGTTTAGTATTGTTTGGCATTTCATCATGGAAAGAATTACGCCTTAACAACGTTTCCAATTCGTTCAACTTTATTACAAAAATTCACGTTCTGTGAAGAATGTGTTTCGTGCACTTCGCTTAACTTATGGTCAACATAATCGGCCTACTGAGCGTACTATTCGCAACACCATCACCCATCATTCATTACTGGATAATATTCGACCGAATAGTCCACGTCCACGGTGGAATCATCGGTCCATATTTCTTCAAAAATGATGCCGGTGAGAACGCAACCGTCAGTGATGACCGTTATCGTGCCATTATAACCGACTATTTGATGCCTGAAATTGAAGCTCGTGATCTCGGCGCATCAATCAATGGATTTATTGAGAGAACACTTCAGTGAGCAGATAATTTCACGTTTTGGGTTGGTCGATTGGCCACCAAGATCGTATGATATCACACCGTTAGACTTTTTCCTGTGGAGATATGTAAGGTCTAAAGTTTATGCGGACAATCCCGCTTCGATTCAGGCCTTGGAGCAAAACATCACGCGTGTCATTCGCCAGTTACCAGTCGAAATGCTCGAAAGAGTCATCGAAAATTGGACGCAACGGATGGACCATCTGAGACGTAGCCCCGGAAAACATTTGATCGACATAATCTTCAAAAAATAAATGCCAAAGAATGTTCTTTCAAATGATAATAAACATTCCCCATTAAATTTGAACTCTCTGTGTTTTTTTCTTTTAAAAAGTAGGGAACCTCGAAATGGATCACCGTTTATGTCACGATATTGAATACCAGAAACAGTCACTGCTTGACCAGCGTCATTTTCAAACATGTATGGTCCAATGATGACACCAGCCCATTAAAAAATCAGAATCCACTTGTTGATATTCAGTAATCCATCAGACGAACACTCGTGCATGGTCATTAGACTTCAGTTCTTGTGCGAATTGCACTTTTTAAACTTGGAGACTCAGATCTTTATTGAGTATACGCTGTAGAGAGCTTCTTGAAATTTGCAATTCTTATCCACGACGCACACTGGGTTAGAATTGCCTGTTTTGTTGGATTAATTAAAAAAAACAAAATTTATGTACCGTCAAAACTGCTGATACCCGGTTAAAGTATCTAAAATTCTACATCAATTGTTGTTAAAATAATGTCAAACGTGCTCTGGTGTTTTTGTAATGAAATTTAAATGTCAGACTTTATTGAAATTTTTTGTACAAAAAAGGCTGGAAAAGTGAAAATTTCGCCTTGTAAAAATGTATTGATTTGAAAAAGTATTTCAAAAGTAAACAACTTTGCTATACAACCATGAAAATCAGGTTATTTAGCAAATATTTCGTTAACATTTGTGCAACAAATTGTATGCGAAAGTGTTTTAGTTTTTGTTACTTACATTGGAAGTGCAACAAAAAACTTGAAATTTTATATTTTAGGTGTACATATCTATAATATTAATAGGCTAGGCAATTTCTTGTGACCGATGTTTTGTCTATCGTTTGATCCCGATTTTGACCAAACGTATATTGAAAGGTATTTCTTTTTAGCCGTTTTGCAGATTTACAGATTTTTAAATTTTTATACCCTATACCACTATGTGGTTTGGGTATAATGACTTTGTGTTGCTGTTTGTAACTACCAAAAATATTTGACCTAGACCCATCTTTTATTATACCGATCGAATCAGAATCACTATCTGATTCGATTTAACGATGTCTGTCCCTCCGTCTGTCCGTCCGTCTCTCCATGTAAACCTTGTAATCAAACTGCAGGTCGCAAATATGAATATATTTTGATAAAATTTGTCATAAAAGCTGTAATCGGCCATAGGATGAACGCTATTGAAATTGGTGAAAATCGGTTCATATTCAGACCTAGTCCCCATACAAATTACCCCTATGAAATCGACATAAATTGCCATAAGATCCAAATTATCATATAGATCTTAGTAAAATTGGGTTTGTATGTGTGTATTGTATCCATTAATCAATAGTCCAAAAATAATACCTATTGGACATTTCTTAGTCATAGGTATTGGGTATCGTATGGTCGGTCTAGACCGACTATGATTTTCTTACTTCTTTCCTTTATTTTGAGTAAATTGCATTTAAAGTTGCTACTAACACATACTTAAAATTGTACATATGCTATGTGTGTTTTATTAAATTTGCTAATGTGTTTGTTAATGAGTTTGTTATCTTCATTCACAATAATAATAAACCATAAAAGTGTTGGTTTGTGAATTGGCTAAGTTGAAAAATAAAGCTGCCTAGAAATTGCACTCGAATTTCGAGCGCTGGAATCTGCTGGTAGTTATTATTCGTTACATTCGTGTCACAATTTTAGTTTATTTTAAAGATGGTACACCTCACTATTATATTGCAAAATTTTGAGCTGGCTTTGTGTGCCTTTTTGAAGCTATACATCTATCTATGGGATTTGTGTTTTGTTGTTTTTTATGTAACTGAAATAAAAAAAAAAGAAATTGGGAAAAATTCTAAAGAGACTATCGAATAAATAGCTGACCAACGAATGATGGAAATACAGCAAGACGTTTTTGCCAAAACGCTGAAAAATCGACCGAAACAACAAAATAAAGATTTTAATTTAATAAAAACAAGTACGGAAATTATAGTCGATCTAGACCTACTATACGATACCCTATACCATGCGTATAGATATAGAAAATAAGCATTAATCAAATTTGAATGACATTGTTATCAATTTGATTGACTTCGGATATAAAAAGTTCACATCGGATGCTATATTTATATGGGGACTAAGTCGAAAAATGGACCAATCCTGACCATATTTGGTAAGGTCACCTATTTTTTTTGCAAAACATAATTTTTTTTTTTTTTTTTTTAATAACAAAAATTTTGAATTGAAATTTTTGGGGAGAAAATTCATTTTATTGGGGAATTTGTTTTTTTTTTTTAATTTGGCTATTTTTTTTTTTTTTTTTTTTGCAGCGACAGACCAAAGCCTTTGGTGGGAATCGAACCCACGACTCCCGCATGATAGGCGAGCACGCTACCTACTCACCTACCGGGGCGCTTAAACTAAATTTGAGAAAGATCTGTGCAATATTTTTGTTTTTTGATAGATATAAACGTGAACATCGGGAATCTGCTTCATATGGAGGCTATGACTAAGAATTCTCCTATATGGTTTATTTTTGGACTACTGATAAATAGATGTAATAAACATACACAACCCCAATTTGATCTATATGATAATTATATATTATGCCAATGTAATTCTATTTCATAGAGGTCATTTTTATGGGGACTAGGTCTGAAAATGCGTCTCAAAATTGTTTTTTTGTTTCACAAATTTTCAAATTTTTTTGTTTCACAAAAAATATCCAAACATAGCTTCCCTGAATTTATGCAAGAAAACATGCTAATCTAACCCACTGTGCGACGCCGAATTGCTGTTCGTTGACTTTCACCAAAGCTCCTACCCTCTGCTTCGATATTAACATATCAGCGGTGTGTTTTTGGACAGCCAGTTTGATTAGCATCGCAAACAGATCCAGTCTGCCTGAAATTTTCAATCGCTCTCTTTATTCTTGACGAAGTTAGATCAATATTCCGATTATATTTTGCAAAAAAATTTCGATCAAACTTTCATTAATTTTGAAATATTGTTCAACAACGAATACGCATTGTTCTATCGTGTTGCTTTCGTGAATTTTGCGACACCCGTTATAAAGATTTTATATGTGAATCAAAACTGAAGAATCATTCAAACTGTGCATATATTTTTTGGGACGCACTGTTTGATGATTCAGTGAGTAGTTTTGTGTAAAGTAAAGATAATAAATTTGAGGTACAACAAAATAAATAGATAACATAAAATATGAAATGGTGATAAACATACACTTATAGAAAATACAAACACAATATAACTAAATGAGTAAACTTTGAACAAATAGAAATACTTTAACAAATGACGAACAATTTGTGTAGAAAATATATTACAAAGGTTTTCTGATTATTTGTTTTTTTTTTTTTATAAACTAGAGGCAACAATTGCATTTGGGCTTAAGACATATTTTAGGTTTATTTTTAACGTAATCCGAGAACTTTTATTCTATCAAAATATTCAGAAAAACCAATGTTTTGACATGAGAATGCTCCTTAATAATTTTGAATTCCTTATAAAATAAGCCAAGTAGTGTTGCTTACTAAAATATCTAATACTACGTAAATCAAGATTATTATAATCAACATCATTTTTTAAATATAGAAGTGCAAGTGCATTGTAAAGTCTACGTGTCTAAGAATTTGAGAGAAAACCAACACCCTTTTAATTAAATAAAACACAAACAAACATTTGAAAGAAATATGTTTCATTGAAAATCCACTCACCTCCTAAAGGCGTTTAGAAAACATTAAACGAAAATAATTGAAAATTATTTAGTTTAAAAAATTATAATTGAAAAAATAAAAAAAATTTAAATAGTCAACATAAACATTCCGTTGAGAAATTGGTACGCACAAAAGAAAAATACAAAAAAAGGAGAATACATTAATAAAATCAAAAGATGGTTGAATTCTAAGGCTGAAATAGAACTGGGTTAACAAATTATACTTTAAGCCGCAATTGCTCAATTCGCAATTAGCAACAAAATAGACTTTAGTCAACTTTTAAGAAAATAGTTCTATTTCAATGTAATATATTAATGTCTTAATTTAAATTTCAAAACCTCTTCGTATTCAGCGTGAATTTAGAAAATATACAATTATGTTTTAAACCTTTGGCCGAATTTTTAACAAAAAATAAATTTATTGAAATTTTTACAAATTCACCTAATTCCAAGTATTTTGTTAAATTAATAAAATTGTTTTAAATAAATATTTACTTTAATTTTTAAAAGAAATCTTTTCGATATTGAGCTACATTAATTCTAACTCAATCATTATATAAAAACTAATCATTAGAAACGTACCTTTGACATCAAATCTTTGGCTCTTGACTCAAATAAATGTTCCAATTTTTGTGTATCAACATTAGCTGAAGGCAATTCATCCCATATTGTTTTACCCACCGTCGTTGGTATTAGATCTTCACGAACTTCTTTCCAAAAAAGTTTGACCTAAAAAAAAAACACCCATTCCATTCAAATTTATTTAAAATAAATTCCTTAGCCCTAACTTACTGTTTTCTTATTCTTCTTTATAGTGTTCATACTACTCATATCACCATTTATAGAACCATTCATGGAACTATTAACACTATTTGTTAGACTAGTATTACCATAACCGCTATAGCTAAACATGGGTGGCGGTATAAGGGCACCACTACCATTGCTGGTATTCGACATGGACATGGTATGATTCATGGGTGGAGGACAAACTATATGTGATGGCATCATTGGCGGTGGTAGTACTACACCTCCAATTGGTGGTGGCGGTGGTATACCGCGTCCAAAACCTCGAGGCGCTAAAATATCTTTTTCATCTTCTGAATTCAAATCGGTAAAGTCGAGATCACATAGATGGAGCGGTCTTGATATACTGCGCACCAATTCTTCCCATTGAAGTTCATTTTCAGATTTTTTAGGCTCTGGTTTTTTTATTTCCTGATCCAAACTGGACGATCTGAAAAGAAAAAGACAAAAATATTAGACGGGAAATTATTTTAAAAGGAAATTTAAATGAATCAAATAAATCAAATAGAAATTTTTTAGTTGATTGATGTCCGGTAATATGTTTTTTTTTTTTAAAGGGTCCTAGATCTAGACGTAGTAGGCAAAAAATAACTAAAATAAACAAATTTAAGTGATATTGTCATGGCAATTTTGGCTTAATTATCTTAAAGTCCATATCGAGTATGATTTTTATATGGGGAGTTGGAAAAAATTTGATCCGATCAAAACCATATGTGATCTTAAAACATATACAGAATACATACATATAAGTAAAATATGTTGAATTAGTAAGATTTTAAACTGATTTAAATGCATATCAAGAGGCTGCAATCTATGGGACCTATGAATAATACTGGATAAACAGACAGACAGACAGAAGGACGGGACGGGACGTTAATGGGAGCACCCGAATTTTTATTCGTTATTTCTATTTTCCTCCTAGCGATTGCAAGGGTCAACAAAAACATCACACCAAAATTTCAGATCAAAATTTAGAAAGTTACTAAAGTTACAGGTCATAGAAACCAGTCGTAATGCCAATTTTGTTAGACTAAATTTAGCTTGTTATGATGTTTGAAAGCTGATAAAATTCTATTCAATGTGAATAATTAAATCTTAAACTTATTTTTATTTCAGAAAACATATTTCAAATCACATTTAAAAAAACGCTTTGATTTATATTGAAGAGAATTTTAATTAATCGGATCAAAATTACTTTTTTAATAGTAGATCAACCCTACTACGGAGTCACTACACATAATTTCAATTATATACACTACTAGCGGATACGCCCACTTGTCCGATCCCGCCCATTTTTTTCAGACTACTCACATTAATAACTCATGAACTCAGACAAAGTTTTAAGGCTTTAACTCTTACTCTACTCCAGATATATGACATTTAATATTTAGTTTTTATGGGGATGCCACGCTCACTGGTCCGGTACCGCCCATTTTTTATGAGACTAACAGTAATACCTCATAAACTCAGACAAAGTTCCAAGGCTTTCACTATTATATTACTCCCGATATATGACATTATATATTTACTTTGTATAGGGGGTGCTACGCCCACTGATCTGATCCCGCCCATTTTTTCCGAGTACTGACGTTGATAACATATGAACTCATACTAAGTTCCTAGACTTTATTTATTGCAGTACTCTTGATATATGACATTAAATATTTTCTTTGTATGGTTGGTGCCATGCCTATTGGCCCGATCCCGCCCATATTTTTCGAAACTCTTCAAATTAGTTTAATATGTACATGTGCATAGTTTCGGAACTCTTGCTGTCATAGTACTCCAGATACATATAATATGCTAAATCTTTGTATGAGTTCTGCCACGCCCACTTGTCCAATCACGGCCATTTTCACTTCAACTGCTAATATTAATAATTTATGAACTCTGACAAAGTTTGAAGGCTCAAACTATTATATAACTCTAGATATTTGATATTAAATATTTATTTTGTATGAGAGCTGACACGCCCACTTGTCCGATCCCACCCATTTTTGTCCTCACATTAGTAACGTATGTACTATTGCAATGTTTACAAACTCTTGCTATCACAATAGTCAAGATATATGATGTTATTCAATTTATGTGGGAGGGGCCATATCCACTTGAAATACAAAAAGATATATAGCCGTAAACCTAATCTGGACTATTACCTTTTTAATGAAACTGGTTTGAGTAACATCGGTTGGGTAATTTCAGAGTCTATAAAGGACAAATATGCATTGTATATATATTGTATTTAATATATATGGGGGATTTCATGTCAAGTGCACCAACTTTTGAAACCGATGTCTTCCGATCGGGATGAAATTCGCACCAAGGTTAGTTTAGAACAATTTTTCAACAAGATCGGTCCAGATCTTTCTGAGTTAGAGGGGAGCAAAATTTGACATTTTGGCCAAACAGGTGTTTTTTCTCATCGATGTAACTTATTACCTATTGTTCTTAGAAAATTTTCTACCAAAGAGTTTAGATAGTTATTCCTTCAATATTTCGGAAAAAAATACTTTAAAAAAAAATTTGTAGACTTTTTTTTTTGCTAAATTAAAGCATTTTTTGCCTTTTTTTCAAAAAGGGATTTTTTTTTTCATAAGAAAGCTTAGGATTTTTCCTTTAAGAGCTTTTTGGTCGCTTAGTGGGATGGGAGTGGGATATCTACAAAATAAATGTTTTGAAACTCAAGACAACGGTTTTTCAATTTTTCACAAATGCACTATTTTAAATTTTTTCCTATTTGTGTCTAAAACCTTACAAATAAAACCTATACTGAGAAACTAGACAAACTAAACTTTCCGAAGGTATATAACATACCTAACTAAAATTTTATACCCTCGATACTGTAATACCCAGAATATGTTAACCTCATGAAAAAAATCGCTTTTTTTCTATAGAAATGTTGAAAAATTATTATTTTTTATTTATTTTTAATAATAATTAAATTAATGTATAATAATAATAATATTAAAAATAAAAAGATAAATAATTTATTAAAATTTAATCTTAATTGCATTAGATCCATTTACATATATCATAACTATTTTTATACTTAATTTATTGTAGCTGATGAAGTATTTAAGTCTTGTAAATTTTTAAATACCCAGTCTTTCATCCAGCTTTTTTGTCGCCTTTATTTACTGCGTTTTTTTGTCAATCCTTTCTTGGCGTTACTAGGTTCAGCTGTTGATTCCGCTGCTGGTTTATTTGTTGTCTTTGGAAAGAAATCGCATTGAATAGAGGCAGAAAACTTCTTCAACTTGAGTCTTCCATCGACAAGCGGTATAAAAGCATGGTATTGAGCGGTGCCATCGATTGTTACCGCAGCATCGAATCTGCTTTTCAGTGTTTTCAATGTTTCCTGATGATCCTCTTTGCTACTAAAAACTATTTTAGTTTCTTTACAATAACTCTTTGCCCAATGGAATAAAGCAGTCGCATCTAAGATGCGATCTTGATGAGAGCAGTGGAGGCTATACTTCGCTGCATTTCTTTTAAGGTTTGCTCCAATACCATCACATGCTCCTTTACCATGAGCAGTAGGATGAAAATGCCACTCAGCTGGCATTCCAAAATCTTTTTCATGGGCCATAAGATTTGCTAAGCTACTTTTGTTTTTAAAATGTTGACGAGCTCCGTCCGAAACGTAGCATACCTTCTTTACTGTAAATTTAGATTTTAGAAATTTTAGTATTCTCTTCTGGTACTCATAAACTGCAACGGTATCATGTTTTAAATCGTAGGATATGATTGCCATACTTTTGTGTTCCAGGTTTTCATCTTTCATGTAGTAAATAACTACTGTGAATATAGTTGCTTGGTCGTTATTGAAGTGGAATGCTTGTATGGCATCCTGAAGAACATATTTATAGTTTTCTGCGAAATCATATGAAATAACGAATTCACCAGACTTCAAATTTATCTTCAAATCCTTGAAGAATGACCATTTCTCTTCGACTAAAAAGTCATGGTTTCTCAAGTTTAGCAATCGTGTACACATTTCTTCCACAAAATCATCCACATTTAAAATGATTGTTTTCTATGTGCATCTGTCAGTCTGAATCCAAGAATCAAATTTGAACTCCTCTATATATTCTCGATCTAAAGAGTTGATTAAATTTTCTTTGATGAATGTGGTTTTCGGGCAATTGGTACATTCACCTAAGTGGCAAGAAGTTGTTGCATTAGGACACATAGTCAATATAAGGCAATCGCGGTAATCGTGTAAATCTTCTACCGAATCATCTGTTAAATACTTTAAGTTGATTTCCTTCAACATCAGTTTAACATTTTCATGGCAAATGCAAACGCATACTGTGTGAGTTCCGCTGCTCTCTACCAAAACGCAATGTTTTGGCCTCATTTGGGTTAATTTCGTGAAGCCAATTCTAACATCCTCATGTTCAGATTGCAAATAACTCTTTCAGGTTACAGATAAGCATTCTCTTCTGTTATCTTATGAAGGTATGTTACATACCTTCGGAAAGGTTAACTTGTCTAGTTTCTCAGTATAAGTTTTATTTGTAAGGTTTTTCACACAAATAGGAAAAAATTTAAAATGGTGCATTTGTGAAAAATTGAAAAACCGTTGTCTTGAGTTACAAAATATTTATTTTGATAGATATCCCACTCCCATCCCACTAAGCGACCAAAAAGCTCTTAAAGGAAAAATCCTAAGCTTTCTTATGAAAAAAATGCCCTTTTTGAAAAAAAGGCAAAAAATGCTTTAATTTAGCAAAAAAAAAAAGTCTACAAATTTTTTTTTTAAGTATTTTTTTCCAAAATATTGAAGAAACAGCTATCTAAACTCTTTGGGAGAAAATTTTCGAAGAACAATAGGTAATAAGTTACATGGATGAGAAAAAACACCTGTTTGGCCAAAATGTCAAATTTTGATCCCCTCTAACTCAGAGAGATCTAGACCGATCTTGTTGACAAATTGTGCCTAAACTACTATCCAATAGGACTAACCTTGGTGCAAATTTCATCCCGATCGGAAGACATCGGTTTCAAAAGTTGGTGCACTTGACATGAAATCCCCCATATAGATATCACTATGTGGTCAGGGTATAACGTATTTGTGCTGTTGTTTGTAACTACCAAAAATATTGGACCTAAACCCATCTTTTATTACGCCGATCGACTCAGAATCAGATTCTGACACATTTATCGATGTCCGTCCGTCCGTCCTTCTGTTCCTTTTTCTATTTAAAACTTGTAATCAAACTACAGGTCGTAAATATGAATATATTTTGATGAAATTTGCTGTAAAAGCTTTCAACGGCCATAAGACGAATGTTATTTAAATTGGTTATAATCGGTGCATGTTCAGACTTAGTCCTCATACAAATGTCTCCTATAAAATCGAATTAAATTGTCATAAGATCAAATTTATCATATTGCTTCCGGTCAAATTTGAATTGTGTGTGTTCATTATGCCCAATTCTTAGTCCTAGCACCTATATAAAGCTGTGTCTATAAAAAAAAACATATGGCACAGATTTTTGTCAAATTTGGTTCTTATAGTCGTTGAAAAAAAATAAATGTCCTTATCAAATATGGACATGATCGCTCTATTTTTAGACCCAGTCCCCATATAAATATAGCTTCCGATATGAACTTTTTCATATCTGCAGGCAAAGAAATTAATAACAATACCACTAAAATTTGGTTTATGTCTATTTTCTATATCCAATTTTTTGGGCCAAAGACCATTTCTCTAAACACATGGTATAGGGGCTAGAGCGAGTATAATTTTCTTACTTGTTTTTTTTTAATCTATGTAAATTTGGTAATATAAGTAAATATAATATTATATAATATAATTTTTATGACAATACCGATAAGATTTTCCACCTGGTTCAACTTTTAAGAATTAAATAATATGAATTCCAGAAAGCTTTTCTAATTCCGATCCACACAGACTTTAACTAATATATGTAAAGATGGAGTGACGTTGTATGGACTTTTGTAAATATAACTTCAATTCCAAGTGGGATCTAATTATACTATATATGTAATTTTAAGCTGCTCGGAGTTTATCCTCAGGTTCCCCGCAACCACTGAACATTTTCAACAAACAAAAGTATAAATTAAAAAAATTTTCTAAATTTTAAATAAAATAAAATGAATTATTTTAATATTTTATATTCTACTTGATCGTTGTTCTACAGATATCATATATTCATTAGTTAGGGCATCGCTAACCTCATTGACCCTGATGGCGAAATGATCTCAATAGTTTGTATAAGTGCTAATTTTGTCAAAGAATATTGGCAAATTTAAATTTTTTTGAATGAATTGAAAAAATATAATTCGTGGATCAAAACAAATGAAAAAAATTGGCAATATTCCAAATATAAAATAGTAAAAATTTAGTGCTAAGTAAATATATCGATAACCAACAGGAAACTAATCACTTCATATGTCTTAAAATATTTTAAGTTTTTTATTTTTATTATTTGCAATTATCCGTTTGGGGAAGGGAGGGGGTGGTAAGGTTTTAAAGCTTAAATTGGATAAAACTAACGAAGATATAGTGCTTCCAGCGACCGGCGTTCATACGGTTGACGTATTTGATAAAAACTTTTATACAATTTTCTCGCAAACGACATTTTTGAAGACCGTGAATATAATAACCCAAAATCTACTTGACCGATCCTTTTCAAATGTTATAAACTATTTCTACTCACAAATCACCAGGTAATCACGAAGAGTTTTTAAACCTTTTTTTCCCGGTTTTTAACAACACAACCGAAACATTATAGCAAAAATCGTGTTTTTCAATTCAAAATGCTGCCAAAAATAAAAAAAATAAAAAAAAACTCTTTGTCATTACGCCGGGAAATATATCACCTTTTAAACGCATTTTGATTTTTTTATTTCACATGATCCGGTAACGAGTTATGATGTTCAACGCAAAACAATTTTTTTTGAGATACTTAAAATGTTTCAATGTTACACTACTTATGACTTGTATATCAAATAAATAATCCAACATTAGTCGTATATTGAAAAAAATACGCCTTATTTTCTCCTTTTCAATATTTCTGTTTTTTTATATGAAATTTTATCGAAGTATCTCTATATCTTCACACGTCATTTCTCACCTATTAGGTGTAGAGGCTCCAAATGTAATACCAAACTGCTGGAGATTATGACGAACATTTTAAGCTTAAGTACTGCGATCCACTCGACCTACTGTGTATAGGAGAAATACAGGCAGACAGACAGATGGACATCGCCAGATTGACTTCTTCTTTTATAAGAATCAAGAATGTATATAGTTTATGAGGTCCCTAGAATTTATTTCGATGACTACAAACGGATTGACAAACTGCTACACATTGTTTGGAAGGTATAGTAAATAAACTTAAAATTGTTAATTTTTATGAATGAAAACCTTTACTATACAATAATTGAAAACTTTGCCTTTATTTTCGGTTTCAATATTTTGTTGGGTAACCTTTTTTTAATACTGTTTCGCAACTCCGAGGCATGGATTCAATTAAATTATTGATTATATCCATTGATATTTTTTGCCATTCTGTTTTAACTGTCTCTATGAGATCTGCATTCTTTGTGTAATTTCGTGCCAATATTTTTCGATCTACAATTGCCCATTGATTTTCTTTCGATTGGGATGTGGTGGATGGGCTGGCCATTCCAAAACACTAACTGCATTAGATTGTAACCATTTGGTTACAACTTAGGAGGTGTGTTTTCGGTCATTGCAATGTGTTGGCCAGGGCCATATTTTCTTAGTGTATGGTTACATTAAGTCATTTAAAAATTGCCGGTATCAAATTCCAGTTAGAGTATCTTCTACTACTTGAATTGGATCTATTCCTTTGATTCGAAAAGCAATCCCATACCATAATATTGCCACCGCCAAAATTAACAGGGGTTTAATCGTCGCATTCGTTATCAAAATGTTTCAACAGAAATTATTGTTTTATTTTACGAAATAAAAAACTCAGAAGAATTTTGTCCCTTATTAAAAGTAAAAGTGAAAGGAGGTCTGACGTTTGTCCGTCTTCTTAAATCATAAACAAAAATATGTAATTTCAATTGATTTTACTCGATATCGAATACCGCGATTAGCACCCAGTTTTATTTGTATATTTTGAGTCTAGTCTTTTTTTCTTTGGTCATCGTTCAAATGCTCTTCGGTCATGGCCTCTTAAATTAACATTGGATTCCTTTGAAAAGGGAATAGTATTCCAATTCCATCTTGAGCTCATCTCTCCGTCTGTGTACCCATGTAAATTTTGTAATTAAACTACAGGTAGCAAATGTGAACATATTTTGATGAAATTTAGTACGTAAGCTTCCGTCAGCCATGGCATAAACGCTATTGAAATTGGCGAAAATCGGTGCATGTTCAGACATAGTCCCCATACAAATGACGCCTATGAAATCGCCATAAATTGTCATATGATCTAAATCATCATATAGATCTCGGTCTAATTGGGTATGGGTGTGTTTATTACACCCATTAATCAGTAGTCCAAAAATAAACCCTATAGGAGAATTCTTAGTCATAGCCCCCATCTAAAGCGGTTTCCCGATCTTCACTTAAATCTATCAAAAAACAAAAATATTGCATAGATTTTTCTTAAATTTGGTTTGTATATGTTTTGCAAAAAAATAAGTGACTTTACCAAATATGGTCAGGATCGGTCTATTTTTCGACCTAGTCCCATATAAATATAGCATCCGATATGAACTTTCAAGCAAAAAAAAATTAATAACAATGACACTAAAATTTGATATATGCTTATTTTCTATATCCATTTAGTTGGACCTAAGAGATATGGTCTCTAAACGCATGGTATAGGGTATCGTACAGTCGGTCTAGGCCGACTATAACTTTCTAAATTGTGTATTTTGTATTTTTTGCAATTATCAATTAATATAAAAAAAAATTTATGTTTTTAAATTTACTTTTAAAAAATGTTCAATTACACTGGTCTACAAATTAAAAAAAAAATATTGACTGCAGAAACGAAGCATGTTTTTTAACTAACCTGGGTGCGCTGAATTCGAATGTGGCATTTTTATCGCATGCTGGCAATACTGTAGAACAGTCAATATATATATATATATATTCCCTTCGATCCTATAAGGAGCATAGGGCCTCAAAACAGTCAATACTGACACTATAATTTCACAATTATTAATTTGACAAAAGCCCACATTCATTCTAAATATTCATAATAGTAGCGTTTAAGCATGTCAGGGAGATCGTGGGAGATTTGGTTGGAAAAAAAAGGATATGCAATATCAGAATCATTAAAATATGCATATTATTTTGGTTTTGCTGTCAGAAACTTAGACAAACCGTGGACACCGACAATGTTTTGCAATTGTTGCAGAACTGTTTTATACAAGTGGTCAAATGGCAAGAAGATCTATTTCGATTTTTCAATTCCAGTACTTTGGAGAGAGTCAACTAACCACCAAACCGATTGTTATTTCTGTTTAACAAAAGTTTCAATATGAAGAATCGAAAAAATATTACTTACGCGACTATCCCATCGGTTTCCAAACCAGTTCAACGTTCACCAAATGATTCATTACCAGTCATTCCCAGTGCTATGAGCAGTGAGTCTGAAACATCTTTCACCAGCAGAGGTGTTTTTATGAGGCTGATGATGAACGCCATTTAGTGACTCAAGCTGAGCTGAATGATCTAATTCGGTATTTACATTTAACGAAGCAAGACGCAGAATTACTAGCTTCATGCATGCAGCAGTGGAAACATATTGCAGCTGGGACAAAAGTAACAATCTATAGAAATAGGAGCTTGGAATTGGCTGCATATTTTGAAAAGAAACACTCTATTCTATACTGTACTGCAGTTGATGGTTTATTTCAAAAAATAAACCAGCCATATGACAAAACTGATGAAGATTATTTATTGATGGCTCTAAGTACAGTTTGCTCGTGCCATTAATACAAAGGAAAGTTACCAATCAATGACTGAAATTTTGACATTACTCAAATACAGCGATCGTAAGTGGAAGATCTGTGGTGACGTTAAGGTGTGTGATCTAAATTTCTTTGTATATATAGTATAGACTGTCGTAAGTAACTGTAAATTAATCTATTTCAGGTCATTGGTTTGTTGACTGGTATGCAAGGAGGTTTCACAAAATATTGTTGTTTCCTTTATCTATGTGATAGTCGCGCTACATGTCATCATTACGTCAGAAGAGAGTGGCCAGAAAGACAAAACAGTTCAAGTAAAAACAAAACAGTTCAAGTAAACCATTAACTGATCCAAATGACGTTCTTCCGCAGTTGCATATAAAATTGGGCCTTTTTAAGAACTTTGTCAAGGCTCTGGGCAAAGATGGTGCAGCATTTAAATATTTGTTAGCGGTTTTTTCTATGCTAAAATCCTATGTGAAAATCAATATAAATAAAAGCTATTGAATGATGACAATTTTTCTCAATTTTTATTGGAGAGAGAATATGCAGCCTAGAAATCTTTCAAGAGCATCGTGGATAGTTTCCTTGGAAACAATAAGAAACAGACAAATTATTGCTAAATTGTTCAAAAATTATCACGAATGTGGTGCACGAATGACACTCAAAATTCATTTTCTTCATTCGCGACGAACAAGGGGAGCGTGCTCACCAAGATTTAATGAAAATTGGAAGAAATTATCAAGGATTTTGGGACGAAAGCATGCTGGGAGACTATTGTTGGACTCTAATACGTGAAACCGAACCAGCAAAATACAAACGACGTTCAAATAACGACATTCACTTTTGAAAATTCATTGATTTTTAAATAAACTAAAGATTTTTTTATGTAAAAAATGACTAAAAACATTTTTTTTCTTATCTCGATAAACTGACAGATTCGAATTCAGCCCACCAAATTACCCTAGGAAAGGTATTTGGTTGCTGCAGTTCAAAACCTTGTTGGCTAGTGTTATATTAATAATTATACAGATCTTTGCGTCCTTGTCATCCACAAATAGAATGGTGTTTGCGATATATTATTATCTATATAATTATGATCAAGAGTAATGCAAGGAATTAAAAAGAGAATAGTGTTAATAAAATTTAAAATTTTATGAATTATTAAAAATTTTTATGTATATTTGCAGAGAGCCATTATAAAACATACTTATATTGTGTAGAAATACAAAAAGTTCCAATCTTAAACTTCTATAAAATAATTGCATAATAACAGTTCATATTTGAATTTTATACCAAATGGACCAAAAGTCAACATTTTAATTTTTCATAATTTATAAATAATAATATAATTGTTGATTTACTGTCCATTGTTTCCGTTTTTTATTTTATAAATTACCAATAAATCTAACAAGGAATGTCTCCTGAGAGATCATATTCCAATGAGCTGCAATTTGGATATGTGAAAGAAAATACAAAACAAACGGGCCCATTCCTTATGTAGCATACAATATGCCTTCAGAATATGATTCATTTCGTATTAGGCATAACATTTGTTATTATGGAGCAAATATGAAAAAATTATATAAAACACCAAATGTCCGAATTTCTACCCCCATTGTGATTGGGCCTTAGTTTCTAGGTCTTAGGCCAAGTATTTATGGAAAGTTAAGCACGTACATGCCCTTAATACCAAATGGACCAAAAGTCAACATTTTAATTTTTCATAATTTATAAATAATAATATTATTGTTGATTTACTGTCCACTGTTTCCGTTTTTAATTTAATAAATTAACTACTGGCATTTAATTGCTTCCAATTAGTCTGTCCATATCTTATCAATTATCTAAATCAAATTTAAAAAATAATAATACGCCGGTGTTCTTATCTTTAACGGGCGTTAGTTCTAATAACGACTTTTAGACCAAAGATATCAATCTATGGTTTTGTATAAAGAAATATAAATATAAACTATACTAACTTTGAAGAAGCCTAGGGTAATGAAATTGATTATAAAATGTTGCCCTAACTAAAACTGTATTGAAAATAAAATAATGAATAGCATATTTAATATTTCTAACATTCTTATGCAACTTTGGCCGTTCTTTTTTGAAGGGTTCAATTATTGATACCCCAAAAGAAAGTTATAAAGATTGCTTAAAATATCGTATGATAAAACATTTGGTGATTATTAAAAAAAAAAAAGTATAAATAAACTGTATTTTTGGAAATTATTATAGTTCTTTCGTTGAGCCACTCGAAGTAACATCTCCTTAACATTTTCACAATGGATGTGAGTGTTATTTTCCTTAATATTTTTAAGTTTTTATATAGAAAATCAGTTCTAATCAATTTTACTATTTACAGTTCTCTACCGCTGCCGAAAAAGCCAAGTCTTTCACCAAGACTCCCCCTAATGATGTCTTCTTGGAATTCTATGGTCTTTTTAAACAAGCCACCGTTGGTGACTGCAATATCGAAAAACCCAGTGCTATTAATGTTAAGGATTCAGCCAAGTGGAATGCCTGGAATGGTAACAAGGGTTTGAGCCAAGATGCTGCCAAGGCTGCCTACATTGCTGCTTATAAAAAATATGCTAGTCAATATGCTTAAGAAAATCTTGACTCTTTATCTCTAAATGTGTAAATAAATATTAATAATAATATATAAAAAAAAAAAAACAAATTTAATTTGTTTTCTATCATATTGTACAATAATATTTAGCTGTACCAAGTATTTGATTAAAAATATCAACAAATTTTAAATCAAAAAACAGTAAAACTAAAACAGTAAATAGATAAATGAAAATATTTTATTATTAATCCAAGAACTTAAAAACAAACAAACCGTAAAAACATTTTTGTAGGAAGTGTCCTTTTTGAAACTGTACCAGTACGAGTATTATGGGTCATTGGTTAATAGTAATTATAACTTAAAATTATTTAACTTGAGTTTGCCCTTTCTTTTATATCATTTTGAATTATTTTTTTTCACTAAGATTTAACTGCACTCATATAAATATTAAGGAAACCAACAACAAATTAAAATCTAAAATGCAAAAAGTTGTATTATTTTATTGGAAATTTATATAATACAGTACATTAAAAACAAGTAAGAAAATTATAGTCGGTCTAGACCGACTATATGAGACCTTATCTCACAGGCCCAACTAACTGGACATAGAAAATAAGCATAAACAAAATTTGAGTGGGATTCTTATTAATTTTTTTGGCTGCAGATATGTAAAAGTTCATATCGGATGCTATATCTATATGGGGACTAGGCCCAAAAATGGATCTATCTTGATTATGTTTGGTAAAGTCTCTTGTATTTTGCAAAAATATATACAAATAAAATTTGAAAAGAATCAGTGCAATATTTTTGTTTTTTGATAGATTTAAGTGAAGATCGGGAAGCAGCCTATGACTAAGAGTTGTCCCATAGGGATATTTTTGGACTACTCATTGATGGATGTAATCAACGCATACAAACCCAATTTGAGTAAGATCTATACGACAATTTGGACCTTATGTCAATTTATATCGATTACATAGGGTCATTTGTATGGGGCTAGGGCTGAACATTGACCGATTCTCACCAATTTCAATACCGTTAATCATATGGCCGATGGAAGCTTATATGCCAAATTTAATCAAAATATATTCATATTTGCGACCTGCAGTTTGATTACAAGGTTTACATGGACACACAGACGGACGGACATCGTTAAATCGAATCAATTAGTGATTCTGATTCGATCGTTATAATAAAAGATGGGTCTAGGTCAAATATTTTTGGTAGTTACAAACAGCAGCACAAAATCATTATACCCAAACCACATAGTGGTATAAGATATAAATACATTTTTTCTAAAATTATATTCGGAACGAATATACAGTTAAGGTATTTAATCTGGATATGCAAAATACTCATTCGTTAAAAGTGGTGGTGCCAAAAGACAGTTATATAAATTTTCCAAATATTTGGTTCTTTTGTTGGATGGTTAATAACCGGATAGCTGACAAAAAAAACGGTTCTTTTGTTGCAGGGTTAGACACAAAAAAACCGGCTGTCGAATCATTCGAATAAAATCTAGAAATACGAAATTTTCATATAGGCTTACCTATAACTTGATAAATGAAATCACACATACTTATATAACACAGAAACGCTAATACGAGCCCTAACAACATTCTAAACTATACATTTTATAAAATAATATCGACCCACCACAAACGTTGTACTTTATTGAAAGTTTGTTCTATTATATTTAAATTCATAATAATATGTGCACATCTGTGGTTACAAGCGATAACCGCCTAAGTCGACTTAAGAAAAATTTGAGTTATGTATGCTATTCGCTGTTTTTTAAAAAGATATTAATAACAAGTAAGAAAATTATAGTCGGTCTAGCCCGACTATACGATACCCTATACTATGGTTTAGAGACCCTGTCTCTTCGATCCAACTAATTGGATATAGCAAATAAGCATAAACCAATTTTGAGTGGCATTTTTATTAATTTTTTTTTGCTGCAGACATGAAAACGTTCATATCGGATACTATATTTGTATGGGGACTAGGTCGAAAAATGGACCGATCCTGATCATATTTGGTAAAGTCACTTATACTTTGAAAAAGTGTATACAAGGCAAATTTGAGAAAAATCTGTGCAATGTTTTTGTTTTTTGATAGATTTAAGTGAAGATCGGGAAGCAGCTGTATATGGGGCCTATGACTAAGAATTTTCCTATAGGGATTATTTTTGAACTACTGATTAATGGATGTAATAAACACATACAAACCCAATTTGACTGAGATTTATATGATAATTTGGAACTTATGGCAATTTATGTCGATTTCATAGGCGTCACCAATTTCAATAGCGTTCATCCCATGGCCGATAAGAGCTTATATGCCAAATTTTATCAAAATATATTGATATTTGCGACCCGTAGTTTGATTACAAGGTTTACATGGACACATAGACGGACGGACGGACGGACATTGCTATTTCGACTCAAAAAGTGATTCTAAGTCGATCGGTATAATTAAAGATGGGTCTAGGACGAATATTTTTGGTTGTTACAAACAGCAGCACAAAGTCATTATACCCAAACCACATTGTGGTATAGGGTATAAAAATATACTCACCTAAGTCGTAATGAAGCCCCATTACATTTATGTAGAAAGTTATTTTTCTCGAATGCATGATTTTAGACTTAGGCGTTTAATGCTTGCGACCACAGATATTATGGTTTACTGTAATTAATCAATAGTTCTATAAAAATAGTACAGTGGATAATTGTCTAAACGAAAAACTGTGTAACGCCATCTCTTCTTTTTAAAATAGCTTCTAATGGCTTTGCCATTCTATTTATCAATTTTTTACACTTTTCAGTGGTTATAGAGTACCAAGCTTCCTAAATTTTGGCTTTCAAACTACTAAGAGTACGTTGTATGTCATTTCACAGCTTCTTTTTCATGAGACTTCACAAGTTTTTATTTGGATTGAGGTCACGGCTTGGTGATAGCAAATTAAGAATGGAATGAGATTTTCTTGCAATATATCTATAATATTAATAGGCAAGGCGATTTCTTGTGACCGATATAACTTTGTCAGTTTTACCCCGACTTTGACCAAACATATCTCATTTGAAAGGTATTTCTATTTAGCTATCCACCAGATTTACAGATTTCTACATTTTAAACTTTTTTGGTGTAAAATGCATTTAAAGTTGCTACTAACACATACATAAAATTATGCAATGCTGTAACGCAATCGATATTTAAAAGTGTGAATTGGCTAAAATTTAGAGTCTTATAAAATATTTTATTAAATGAAAAAAATAAAATTTCCTAGCCTTTGCACTCGAATTTCGAGGATTGGGCTGTGCTAGTTAATATATTATTGAGCATTTAATGTTCCATTAATGGAGTAAAGCAGACCGACACCCATATCTCGACATCATAAGGATACATGGAAACTCAAAAGTGCACTTTGGGCAATTTTTATTTATGCATACATGCCTATTCGTCAAAACTGTTACCCATTGCATTTGTACCCAAGAATGTCTTTCCTTTGACCATAATAAACGTTTTTCATTTGAAGCACAGTAAGTTTGTGCTTTTCTTGGCCTTAAAAATAAATGAGTTTTAACAAATAGCAACAAACAAAACTTATGGTGAAGATACAGAACACGCATTTTGGACTCTTTTTGGCTACTGTCAAAAAGTTGAAGTAGTAGTGTATTTCCATAGAGTGAGGTATATAAAAAAGGCAACAAAGCGTATGCCAAAAACAAGTTAACCAACTTTAAACTTTTTCAAGAGTTCTAGGCGGCTTCATGACAGCTAATCAGCTGTTGTTGTTTATTTGAGAATATGAAATACAATAAAAATAAAAAACTGTCTGAAAGTATGAATAAAAATCTAAGAGAAAAAAATAATTAATATAAAGTTGTGTATGCAAAAGAAAATATTGGGTCCAAAAATAGCAAACAAAAAGGCCAAGAAAAAAATAATTTTATAATGCGTGATATGTAACTAGCCGTATTGAAAGCGCAAGGAGCTTTGAAAGCCCAAAAAATATGTTCTGTACATGCACCTTAACTTCAATAAAATCTTAACCTCTATCTATCACTTTGAGGCTATGTCTTTATAGTGCTTTTACGAAATGTTATTGTTATAAGTCTCACTTTTTTCATATTTTTGAACTTTGCACCATTGATTTGGAAATATTCATTTAAAAAGTATCCAAGTCCAGGTTAGGGTTAGCTTAGGTTAGATGGGTCGCCTACCCGAAGGCGAGTACACTCGGAGGCCATATGGCCCATTGTGATACCCTTTGGAAAGTGTGGGAAAGGTAGAGATAGGAAAAGAGCTAGATAATAACAGTTTGTTGAACGAACTTCTATATAGTACGAACTGGCACAGTCTATTATATTTTTCTATTGGATCCACACCTGCTATTGATCATATGACTGAAACATTTTACAGTAATATTTATTCCGCAATGGATTTATGTATTCCGAAACAAATTTGTAATAAACTTGCCGGTCCTCCTTGGAATACCAAGCAACTGACAAACCTTAAAAATAAAAAATAAATATAGGGAGTATGGATAAGAAAATAAAGGTGAACAATAGCTCCTTGGTCCACTATGCGTCCCTCTTGAATCAGCCAGATTCCCTGAAGAAGGCCGCTGGCTGCAACATCTACTATGCTGCCCAGGTTATCGAAAAAACTTCAGTCCTGAACATTCACACAGCAAATGTTGCACTGACTGCTCCTCGTCCACATCCATACAGCTCCTACATAAGTCAGCTTTCGGGACAGCTATGCGTTCGGCCGTCCTAAGTGGGCTGATTGTCCCTTTACCAAAACCAGGCATTGCTTTTGTTCTATTTGGATTAGGTAAGGTCCTTAGGATCTGGGATATTCTGCAGGATGTCAGTTATCTACACCTTGTCCTTAATTCAAGATCAGCTGCCTCTTCAATTAGATTCTTAAGCTCGGATAGAGGGATTTTAATATAAGTGTCCACCGTCCCGCTAAAAGATTCTGAGCCCTTCCGCGCACACTCGTCAGCCATCTTGTTTCCTTTTACCTCACTATGGCCTGAAACCCATATTGGCCTTACGGTGTGTTGTGGGATTTGTTCGAGGGACCTGATACTTTCCCTCACACATTTTGATCGAACTGTCCTCGATTTTAGAGCTTTGAGAGCAGCAAGACTATCCACGGAAATATTTATGGTTGTTGGATCCATATTCCGCTCCAGAATTATTTTCATTGCAATGAGAATTGCGTGAATCTCGGTCATCCTAGTCTAAGTCTTTTATGTTATTTTTTACTTTTGGTCTTTTAAAACCCCTCTTGTTTACAGTGTTTCATTAACCAGTTCATTTAGAACCAGTTTTTGTATTATAATATATTGGCAGTCGCTATTCTACCCTATAGTTTATCCAATCCTTAAGACGTTTAGCTCTTCATTTTATTTTTAACTCAAGTTAAAAAAAAAATTAGAAGTATAAATGCAAAAATATTAAAAAATTCAAAAATAATGATTGTTTGTTTGGACAGAGTTGTATCTTCTGGAATTAAAGCCCTAAACACACAACTGCGAGTTGCGAGTGCGAGAAAAAATGAGAATTAGGCAGCATGATTTTTTCTACATGTGGAAGCGAGATCGATAGTAAAGCTTTTTTGTGTGGCGTTGTCAACTTAGGTTGTAAAAACACTCGCAAGGGAAATAGAATTGATTATATTTTCTGTGCGAGAAAAATCTGATGACAGGAGAATCAGCTGATAGGCATTAAACGCGATGCCCACTACTGTAATTACTTTATTTAACCCGTGAATAATTTCGATTTTATTCATTTTGTTATATTCATTATTTGTTATATGAACAGCTTTGTATACAATTGACAATTGAATTATGTTTGACAGTAGGAAAATCAGCTGCTCGAAAGCATGCAAAAAGCTTAGTTTTTACTCACACTCGCAACTCGCTGTTATGTGTTTAGTACTTAATACGAAGTAAAAGCTGTATGGTACGAAAACTGATTCTAACCACACTGCTCGTAGGCCTGACTTTAGGTGAGTATGTTACAGCGCTGACCAAAAAGTGCAAGTACGAGTGTATGTGAAGGTTCAAGGTTCAAACCTCACGGCCGCCCTAAGTAAAAAAATTTCATATAGAAACAATCTATTCAATTATAACATAACAATTATCACAATGTTCAATAAATCGCTGATGAAGGCTGAAATGCCAGAAACCGGTCCGATTAAGAATACAGTGTAGTTATGAATTTTTGAAATATATGCTTTCTTCTTCCTCTTTACCACGCACCATTAAAAAAAAAATAAAAAGTTTTTCAAAAATTTTCAAGATTTTTAGTTTTTTTTATAATTTTTTTTTTTCGGTAAAAAAAAATCTAAATGCAATTTTGCCATAATAAAACACCCTATGGTAACCATGGAAATGCTTGTAGTACAAATGTTAAATTTACATCTTAAAAAAATTATAACAATCTTTCCAATATAGAAAAGAAAAAATTGCAATACAACGTCAGAGATTTTTATTTTTAAAGAGCATAAAAGCAAAACTTATTGAACTCTCAATACCAGTTATAACTGAGTTGAAATAATCAATGCTTCTTATAGTTTAATTAATTCAATTGCAACTAAGTCATTATACCCTACAACCATCATGTGGTCAGTGTATAAATAATTTCTACCTTTGATCGATATCAATCTTTAATTATTCTGAACGACTGAAAATCACTTTCTGAGCCTATTTAGCGATGTATGTCCGTCCGTCCGCCTGTCTGTGTGTCCATGAAAACTTTGTAATCAAGCTATATGTCGCAAATATAAATATATTTTGATGAAATTTGTTATATAGGCTATTGTTGGTCAACGGACAATGTTTTTGAAGTTGATTAAAATAGGTCCATGTTCAAACCTAGCCCCCATACAAATAACCCCTATCATACCGATTAAAATTTTAGTAAGATCCATATTATCACATAAGTATACATCGATAAAATTTGGTGTATGTGTGTGCTTTATATTCACCAATCAGTAGACCAAAAATAAACCCTGTAGGGCCATTATTAGCCACAGCCATGTAAAACTGACTCCCAATCTTCACAAAAATAGATTGTTTAAATTTCGATTATATATGTTTTTATAAAAAGTAAGTGACTTTATAAATACGGTCATTTTTTGACCTAGTCACCAATAAAAATAACATCAGATATGCACTTTTTCTTCATGACCCTTTTCTATATCCAGTTATTGCCTCAGCAATACTGGACCCTACCCCCTCTCTTGAAATGCCTATTATAGGGTATCGTACAGTCAGTCTAAACCGTTTATAGTTTTCTTACTTGCTTTTTTAATAAATTGAGAACTTACATAGGCTGACAGTTTTTAGCACTTGGGATCAGAGTATACATTTCACATCAGAGTTGCGCGAAATTCTAATATAACCTTGTAGGAAATATTGAAACGAAAATGCTAAAATAAGTAATTACGACTGATGATTTGTCGGAGAATAAATAAGATATTTGAAAAACATCAAAGCAGTGTTTTCAAGGGAAGGAGTTTCAGATGCCTTTATTAGTTTTGACAAAAGCATATGCTTTATACTTTTTTAGCCTTATATATTTTACTCTGGTCACAGGGTTTTTATCAATTATTAAAGTATTATTAAAGTCTATAATTACTTTATTAAATGATTTCTGTAAAAGATATATCGGAATGTGACCAATTTAACAAAACATAACTATAGTATACGTTTCAACTCATTCGTTTCTAAGGAAATAAAAATTAAGCTATTAATATAAACTCAATGCATAATAAAATAAAAAAAAAGATAATCAATTGATAAGGTATAATTATCTGTTTAACAGCAAATAAATTTAAAGAATTGTCAATAGTAAAATCAACTATAAATACTCAGAGAATTGCAATGAATATTGACAGTTACAACTTGGATTTCTATAGAAAAAATTGGAATATTCTACAAACATGGATGTAAGTACTGAAATTCCTGTTTTCATTATTATAAATTATATACATATTTTTTTCCAAATTAAGTTCAATACTGCCTGTGAAAAAGCTAAAGCTTTTACCAAGAAACCCACAAATGAAGAATTTCTAGAATTCTATGGTCTCTACAAGCAAGCCACCGCCGGTGATTGTAATATTGCTAAGCCTGCTGTAACTGATTTGAAAGCGAAGGCGAAGTTTGATGCCTGGTCCAGACACACGGGCATGTCTCAAGATGCTGCCAAACAGGCATATATTGCTGTCTATCAAAAACATGCTCCCAAATATGCCTGAAAACTTTTTATTGTACAATAGTTTTTTAATAAAATTTTAAATTATAATCCATTGAAACTAAAACAATGTTGCAGTTTTTTTGTATAGATAAGAAATGAACTTTGAATTTACGAGTATAACATGGACTGTTAATATCTTAAACCATGAAACAATCGTTACGTACACGTAATGGAGAAACTTTGATATTTCAGTATCTAGTTTAAGTCAACAGTAATTTGTTTCTGTCAATTGCAATTTTATAACAAACCAAAAAGAAATTAGTCATATTGCCCATTTTCGAAAATGGTCAAATGTAGTTCATTGCATTATCAAAATTCGCATACACTAATTTTTTTTTATCAACTTAAATAAAAAAAACTTATCTTTAAAAGGTATAAAAGTTCTATAGATCGTAAAAATTATCATTTCCGATAATAAGTTAATGTTATTTTTAAAATGACTATGGGCAAAATCGTTAGTATATAAATTGAAGAATTCAACATGAAATCCAATATTCATTAAAATTTGGTCTAAAGCAGCAAACGTACAAAAATGGATGTAAGTGAAATGGGAAAAGTATTTGTTAAGTCCGATAACTAACAGGTTTTATAACTTATTCTACAGTTCTCCACCGCCGCCCAAAAAGCCAAGACCTTCACTAAAACTCCCCCAGATAATGTATTCTTGGAATTCTATGGTCTCTTCAAGCAAGCTACCACTGGCGATTGTAATATCGCCAAACCCGGTGCTGTGGACTTGAAGAACAAAGCCAAATGGGAAGCCTGGAATGCAAACAAGGGCTTAAGCCAGGATGCTGCCAAGGCCGCATACATAGCTGCCTACGAGAAATATGCTCCTCTGTATGCTTAAATTCACTTTAAGTTGTTTAAACCAATATTCTAATCGCGATCAAAGGACAGTGACATAAATACAACATAATTAAAAAATACATATACATAATTGAATTTTGTATATTTTTAAACTCTTTCTTTTAACTCATACTGTCTGTCTGTCTGTCGTGGGTCGACCCCATTCCCCCTTATCCAATTGATCTGAAACTTGGCCCATAGGCTTGTTGTGACTACAGATTAATTTTGGGATAGTCACGCAAAGTCACGGTTAGTCACTCACAGTCACGGAGTGATCTAAATGTCATTTCCCCTCATACGATCGATCTGAAACTTGGTCCATACACTTGCTGTAAAGAAAGATTAACTTCGACATCGTAACGCACAGTCACGCATAGTCACGCACAGTCACGGAGTGATTTAAAACCCATCTCCCCTTATCCGATCGATCTGAAACTTGGTCGATAGACTTGCTGTGAGAAAAGATTAACTTTGACATAGTCACGCACAGTCACGTAGAGTCACGCACAGCCATTGAGAGATTAAAACCTCACTTCCCCTCATCCGATCGATCTGAAATTTTGATTATAGACATGTTGTGGCCAAAGATAAATTTTAAGATACTCACGCACAGTCACGGATAGATTCAAAACTCATATGTTTTTATGGGTTAGAATTATTAAGATTTAAATAAATTAAGAATCAAGGAAAAAAGTAAGAATGATAAAGTCAATCTAGATCAAGTATACAATACCCTTATGATGAGCTTAAAGATAGGGTCTTGATCGAGATCTATCATTCAATCTTATAGGAATCATACCGAATTTTAAACCTGTAGTAGAAACCGACGCACAGTGGACCATATTTTGAGAAGGCGGCCAAAAATAATTTTTTTTTTGTTACCGATTTTAAAGTTATGTTATTCATTTGAAAGTAAATGCTAGTAAACCTCGGGAGCCAAAAAATTGCGACTGTATCTAAACTATATTACAGCGAACAGGGTCTTCGAAAATGGGCTTTCTCAGTATTTTGCCAAAATTAAAAATTTCTTTGTAAATTTTTATTTTTGAATGACTGTAACTTTTTTGAATTAAAAGATTTTTAAAATAAATTTTGTATAATTTTGTGGCTTCCATACTATCAATCTTAAAAACGTAAAATCACTGAGTCATTCCAAAATTTAAAAAAAAAAAATTTTTTAAAAGGTCCAAATTTTCCTAAAATCTCCTACTTAGTAGAGCATAACTCCTGCCAGTCAAAAGCAGTCAGAAAAAAGCTTGCACTCTTCTATAGTACGAAACCTCCCCTATACTCCTATACCCCATTATACACCCGCCAGTTTCTGCCCGTGTGCACCAGAACAATTTTTCTGACCCAAGGTTAGATATTTTCTGCAAAATTTATGAATACAAAAGTTGTCCACTATGTGGTTAGGATATATTAAGTTTGTGGTGATGTTTGTAACTGCCAAAAATATTGAACCTTTATCCATCTTTTATTATAGGGATCGACTCAAAAACACTTTCTGAGTCGATTAAACGATGTCCGTCCGTCCGTCTGAGTGTTATTCATAACATAACAAAAGTTGGTCGTACCGGTGCACCGCGGTGTATTTTTTTGCGTGCCGGTAGAGTTTTCAGGAGTTGTTATATACTTATAAAAAAGGGTTGAGATATAATGCGCTTAATTGTTACAGGTACATTTACATAGGTATCTTTCAAAAACATTAATAGTCTGAATTAGAGTTATTTAGTTTAAATACCTGACAAAATGGGAAACAATTTAAATAACAGGTAAATGGTAAAAAAAAAGAACTATTGCGACATAGCCCTTAAGATATGAGCAGGTATGCTTCACCTTTTAAAAGGGGTTAGGGTGTGGGTTTTTTATGCTTCTAATAGTGGTAATAAAAGATAAAAATTTTTATTTTACATAATTGCAAGAAAGAGTATTTATAATAATGTTTTCAAAATTATTATTCATTACAATTTGTGCAATGGCTAAGTACTGTTACAGGGATCTGGCAGATATTTATTTTCAACGAAATGATGTAGACGATGTAATTTTGCACATAGTGAGCAACAACTTCTTTAAGAATTGTAACCTAGAAGACAATGAAATGCACAAAGGAAAAATTACTAATTTTGCATCGAATTTGAAAAGACGGTATATTGAATGCTCTCATAGCAAGGCAAAGATGTACAAACGTTACCAAGACTGGTTCATAAAGGAACTTATTTTTGAGAGTGCATCTACAACTGCCAACGAAAGTGGAAAAAAGGGTCTACCAGCAAAACCAATTGACGGATGTAGTGAAAGATCTCGAAGGCTCAAGCTGGAGAATATCAATGAAGAAATTTCTCAAAGAATTATTAAGGATTCATTTTTGCACCAAATTCAACCAACCCAAAATAAAAAAAATAAAATTGAAATAATTGAAAAAATATTAGAAGCGAGCCCAAGGCGCACAAAGAGGATTTTGAAAAGCATTCCTACACCTATTGAAAATAAGAAATTTACGCCGGAAGAAGCGTTCGCCCTATTTTTGGATTTGAAATTGACCAAAAATCAATATAAGGAATTGCGGAAGCGAACCAATGAAAAGAATTGTAGGATTTTTCCAGAGTATCGAGATTTAGTTTCTGCCAAAAAAGAATGCTTACCTTCACAATCTGCTATTAGTGTCACTTCAACATCAGCAGAAATAAAATTGCAAGATCTCCTTGAACGATTGCTAAATACGCTTGATACTGATCATTTAAAAAAAATTACTTTAATTTTTAAATGGGGATGTGATGGATCCTCTGGTCAGAAACAATACAAGTAATTTAATGCCGAAAATTCATCAGATGCTAATTTATTTATGGTATCTTTCGCTCCATTGCGCTTAACAAAAAGGTATAGCGTCTTAGAGCCGTCAACTAGTAGAGGAACAGAAATTGATATATGGAAAAATGAAATTCCTTCTTCAACAAAGTATTGCAGACCAATAAAATTTGCATTCAAAAAGGAAACCAAAGATGTCATAACTGAAGAAGTTCAAAAAATAAAAGATCAAATTAAGGAACTTCAACCAGTAATATTTAAACTTGATGACCAAGACATTGAAGTACATTTTAAAATGTGTCTCACAATGATTGATGGAAAAGTTGCACAAGCTTTAACTGGAACAAGTCAACGTCAAGCTGAATTATATGCCAAAAGACATCAAGTCAATTAAGCCAACCCCCACCAGAAGACGATAGTTTTAATGAAGCCTACGAATTTGGAATGTCCCCTCTTCATGCTAGAATACGTTTCATGGAGCATATTCTTAAATTGGGTTATCATTTGGAATTTGGTCCGTTAGGCGAAACAGTGAGAAAAAACAAAAAAAAAAAACAAATTCAACAAAAATATCTACAGCTAGGCCTCGTAATCGACCAACCAAAACAAGGGGAAGGAAACGCAAATGATGGAAATACTGCAAGGAGATTTTTTTCCGATCCGGAAACTGCAGCATCTATCACAGGTGTAGATCATGAATTAATTAGACGATTCAAAATCATATAATCAGCAGAAAGATAAATGCTAAAAAAATTGGAGAGTACGCCAATAAAACAGATATACTTTATAATGAAAATACTCTTGGAGATATATGCCTTCCACAGTTCATAAAATTTTGTAACAAAATTTTGTAATTCAAAACAATATGCTACCAATAGTTAAAAAATTTTCTTGATTTAAAATTTTATGTATTTTGTAAATTTACAATAAAAATTGTTATATTTCATAAATTTACCATAAAAATTGATATAGAAATATTAAAAAGACAATAAAAAAAATTTAACTAAAGCAAAAACATACGAGAAGCTTCTGTATCTTGAACCAATATAAGGTAACTTTTACGTTCGCTGCTTAATAAATTATATTTTAACTCGGGATCTTTCAAAAAAAAAAAAACAACCTTTGGCACTTGTGCACATTAGGACTAAAAAGTTTACGGGGGCCAAAGTTTGGCATTTTCTGAAAAAATTAACTTAATTAATTTAATTAACTTAATTAAGTTGTAAAATTAACTGAAAAAATAAGACATATTAAAAAAAAACCTTTTTTTACCTTTTAACACTTCACTTTTGTACTAAAATTCAACTACAAATGAAAATGTATTTTAAACCCTCCGTAACTTTTTTTATTTTCGGTAGAGAATTACGTTTTATAGCAAAACTTAAAGGCTATAGTCTCACCTACCAAACAAAAAAAACCGCATATCAAAATTTCAATCCAATCAAAAGTTATTGATTTTTGACAGCCTTCTCGTCAAATGGTCCACTGTGCGACGCTGAAATTCAATCTATCAATTGAAATTCAATCTATCAAAAAAAAAATATTTTTTTTCCTCAAAATTGGTAGCAAACGTCAGCAAAAACAGGAGGCCGAACCCATTCGTAACGCCAATCTCATGAGACAAAAACTAGCTTATTAAACTTAAACACATTTTTTCAAACTCTGTACACGAAATTTTATCAAACTCTGTACACGATTACGGGTGTAATTTCTATTCAATGCACATACATACATACAAATTTTTTTGTTAAGGCTGGTAAAATGCTGTGAGTTCATTTATTAGCCCAAAAACAATTTTTGTAGTGAAAATAGATTACGGCAGTAGTTTGAAAACAAAAAATATGCATTGGCGATAAGTGGCAACCATACAAAATATATGCTTAAGTCTACCATCTATTTTTTTGAGCCACCAAAGCTAAACGATTCTATTGAATTCGTAAACAATGAAAGAAATTGGTTACCGTTATGTAATTCAATACCTTCATATAAAAGGTCTCAGTGCAACCAATATTACAGTCGAGCTAGATACCACTCTGGGGGAGTCTGCTACTCCATTTATGACTACTAGCAGATTCCAGCGCTCGAAATTTGAGTGCAAATTCTATGCAGCTTTATTTTTGAACTTAGCCAATTCACAAACCAACACTTTTATGTTTTATTATTATTGTGAATGAAGATAGCAAACTCATTAACAAACACATTTACAAATTTAATAAAACACACATAGCAAATGTATAATTTTATGTATGTGTTAGTAGCAACTTTAAATGCAATTTACTCAAAATAAAGGAAAAAATTTAAAAATCTGTAAATCTACAAAACGGCGAAAAAGAAATACCTTTCAAATAATATACATTTGGTCAAAATCAGGATAAAACGGTACAACAAAAAAATGATATTGGACGATCTTCGGCTGATGGTGTGTGAGCCAGCTAAAATGATAGGCATTTCAAAAATGGCTATACATCGCATACGTAGCGAAAATTTGGAGATGAGAAAGATGGGTGTCGCGTTTATTCACAACATAACAAAAACAGCACCGTGATGTTTCAGTAGTGTGTTTGACGATATATCACCATTATAAAATCAAGATTTTGCGTCGATTCGTAACAACGGATATGACATGAGTCCACGACTTCACAGCTGAAATGGGAGAATCGTCCCAAAGAAGGCGAAGACAGCTTCACCTGCAGACAAGGTTTTGTCGTCTGTTCTTTTTTTTTTGGATGCGCACGGGATAATTAGTTCCTATACCACTATGTTTGTAACCATCAAAAATATTTGACCTAGACCCATATTTTATTATACCGAATCAGAATCACTTTCTGAGTCGATTTAGAGATGTCCGTCTGTCTTTGTGTCCATGTAATCCTTGCAAATCGCAAACATGAATATATTTTCATGAAATTTTGTGTATAAGGTCATACCACCCATAGGATGAATGCTATTGAAAATCGGTTCTTGGTCAGACCTACTCCTCATACAATTATCCCCTATGAGATCGACTTCGATTGCCATAATATCGAAATTATCATATAGATATCGGTCAAAGTGGGTTTGAGAATTTTTATTAGATTCATTTATCAGGAGTCCAAAAATAAACTATATAGGACAATTTTTAGTCATAGCCCCCATGTGAAGCTGATTCCCGATCTTCACTTAAATCTATCAAAAAACAAAAATAACGCACAGATTTTTCTCAAATTTGGATTCTATATGTTTTTGCAAAAAATAAGTGACTATGCCAAATATGGTCAGGATCGGTTTATTTTTCTACATAGTCCCAATATAAATATAACATCCGAAATGAACGTTTTCATATCTGCAGGTAAAAAATTAATAAAAATGCCACTCAAATTTTATTTATGCTTATGTTCTATATCCAATTAATTGCTTTTCTCTATATTATGGAGTATCGTATCATCGGTCCAGACTGACTATAATTTTTTTACTGGAAAGTTTTTAATTAAAGTTTTAATCCTAGTAAAATACGTCTATTTAATTTTAACGGCACTAACGAAAACATTCGAAGTAAAATTAATTAATCAATAAAAGATTTATTTGTAATATTTAACGAAATTAAATTGAGAGAATTGGTTTTGCTGTACAGAAATGGGAAAATGCCTGTTAAGTCTATAGGAAATGCATGCTAAATGGTAAAAATGCATGTCATGTGCTTTTTTTTTTTTTGTTTTTTCGAAAGATTTTTTTATTTGCAGCTTTGAAAATCATTTTTCTTAATTCAGCGTGCAATTTCCCTACATTTAGCATGAAAATTTTTCTCATTTTTAACAGATAAATTCCCATTTTTAGCATGCATTTTCCCATAAATTTGCCCAAATTTAAAAAAACATTTTGCCATTTTTGACATGCATTTTTACCATTTGGCATGCATTTCCTATAAACTTAACAGGTATTTTCCCATAATATAGCATGCATTTTCCCACTTTTACCAAGCGCTTCCCTTAGTCTCAATTAAATTTCAAACAGATTTGAATCTAACAAAACTTCAGTAAAAACTTTATAAATTAACTTCTGGCAAATTTATTTCGAAAACCTTCATACATTTCATATATATATTTCACGACAAATTTTTGTGGTGCGATAAACCGAATTTTTCGTACACTTTTATGTTATAGATTTTTAAACTAAATTTTACGCTTAAAAGATTTAATTTCGAAAAATGTGAAACCATCAATTAAGTAAATATTTAATAATAAAGATTATTTTCTGCCACACTTACCTAGACATTTCTCCTTTACTTTTACTTTTGGCCAAGCCTTCTTTCGCCTTGGATATTAAACCCGACATATCGCCAACAATACGATTTTGTAACTTATCCTCCTGTGTAGGACTCATCGGTAAATTACACAATTTTTGGGTTAAATCTTTAACAGTGTGATCACGTTTAAGTTGGAGTAAAAGTTTTTTATCTTCATAATCGGATTCTAAGTCGGAAAGAAAACAGGGAAATAATAAATACATAGTAGAAACATTATAAATTAGAGTAGAACTGTAATGAACTTAAGTTTATATCGAAAATCAGAATTTTATTTGGAATTTGCTCTAATTTTCTGTATCAATTTTATATTAACGTCTTCGCAAATTCCAATGAATAATACCAATTCATGATAATTTTGAAAATTACACATACTAGAAAAAGTCTGCGTACATACTTTATTTTAATTTTTGGAAGGGCAATTTCTCCACAAAAATTAAAAAAAAATAATGTTAAAATTTTCTGTAGCTTAACAAAAACGATACAACAACCGCCAGGATCAAAAAAACACGTATTTATTTATCGATAAAATAAAAATATCAAAATTAAAAAGTCTGCATACAAAAATTAAAAGTGATATCCACTTCAATTTAGTGACATTTTTCAACTGTATTTATTTATCTGACTACTCAAAAAACATTTTTTATAACTAGGAGATTCCAGCGCTCGAAATTTGAGTGCAATTTCTAGGCAACTTTATTTTTAAACTTAGTCAATTCGCAAACCAACACGTTTTTGGTTTATTGTTATTGTGAATGAAGATAACAAACACGTTAACAAATTTAATAAACACACACATAGCATATGTATAATTTTATGAATGTGTTAGTAGCAACTTTAAATGCAATTTACTCAAAATAAAGAAAGAAAAAAATAAAAATCTGGAAATCTGATGAACAGCTAAAAAGAACCACATGTCAAATAATATACGATTGGTCAAAATCAGGATAAAACGGTAGAACAAAACATCGGTAACAAAAAATCGCCTAGCCTATTAATATTAAAGGTTTTTAAAAATTCTTTCGAAAAAAAACGAAGTTCAAAAAGAAAACAAATATAACCACTATATTTTTTCGATGTGTTATGGACAGAGTTCAGAAAAAAACACACACTGAATAAAAAACTCGTACATATATGTAAACAAACATAACTTGGACCAACACACACATATTTTTATTTTCATACCAATTATGTTTGTTTTTAAATTTTCTTCGGTGCCCAACACAACCATGACTGTGTTCGTTTTAATATTTCGTTATTTACACGAACATTTTTGTATCACATACTTTTTGTTTCAATCACACATAAAGCACACATTTTTGAGTGTTGCTTTATTTGAAGTTCATGTTCTGGTACGTGTAGTGAAAAAAAACACAGAACATGTACAATAAACAGGTTCGAGTTCAGTTATATTTTAAGTTGTGTTGTGGCTCGTGTAGTGAGAAAAAACAGAACATGTACAATAAACAGGTTCGAGTTCAGTTATATTTTAAACACGACTTAAAACACGACTTAAAATATAACTGAACTCGAACCTGTTTATTGTACATGTTGTGTTTTTTCTTACTACACGTGCCACAACACGACTTAAAATATAACTGAACTCGAACCTGTTTATTGTACATGTTCTGTGTTTTTTTTTTCAGTACACGTACCAGAACATGAACTTCAAATAAAGCAACACTCAAAAATGTGTGCTTTATGTGTGATTGAAACAAAAAGTATGTGATACAAAAATGTTCGTGTAAATAACGAAATATTGAAACGAACACAGTCATGGTTGTGTTGGGCACCGTAGAAAATTTAGAAACGCACATAATTGATATGAAAATAAAGATATGTGTTGGCTGCTTCTGAACAGAACATTGTGTGTTTCATGTGTGTATTTTCTGAACCTTGGTTATGGACCATTAACAATAAAAACTGTCGAAATTCGAAATTCTATGGGTTTTTTAAAATTTATTTTTCTAAAATTTCGGATTTTTAAAGAGGTTGCTCCACCGATTTTTTCATAACTTGAGAACAACTAAAAAAGCATAAAAAATTGAAAATGCCAAAACATAAATTTTTTTACTGCTAAATAATAAAGCCACTTACACTTCAAATAAAACGGCCCATACGCCATGAATATCTATGGGTAAATGTTGGTTGTATTCTTAATAAACTGATGGTACGTGGTTTTGACAGAAATTGCGAATTTCAAGCATGATAACAATTAAGACACATCGGATCCGAAGCTTTTGACGCAGTTAGAATTCCTTAATCTCACGAGACTCTTCGATCTTACGAAAAAAAAATCGGAGCTCCTTGCAATTTAGCTTAAGATATAGAAATTTGTTAGAAAAAAAATGTTAAAGCAATGATCTACCGTCACCGCCATAAGCCATATGCATATTTTTATACAATCAAAGACAATTTATGCTTTTGTTACGACATAAGTGAACTTCTTGAAAAGCTTTACCAAACATTGGCTGCAGAAACGAAGCGCTGAATTCGAATCTGGCATAAAAATTGGGCTATCACGTCTTGTACATTTTTTATCGCATGCTGGGAATACTGTAAAACAGGTAATACTGACACTACAATTTCAAAATTATTAATTTAATTTCATAATAGTTTAAGCATGTCAAGGAGATCGAGGGAGATTTGGTTGCAAAAAAAAAGGATATGCAATATCAGAATCATTAAAATATGCATTTTTACATTATTTTGGTTTTGCTGTCAGAAACTTGGCCAAACCGTGGACACCGACAGTGTTCTCCAATAGCTGTAGAACTGTTTTATACAAGTGGTCAAATGGCAAGAAGATCATTTCGATTTTTCAATTCCAGTACTTTGGAAAAAGTCAAGTAACCACCAAACCGATTGTTATTTCTGTTTAACAAAAGTTGCTGGATTCAATATGAAAAATCGAAAAAATATTACTTACGCGAATGTCCAATCGGTTTCCAAACCAGTTCAACGTTCACCAAGTGATCCATTACCAGTCATGCCCAGTGCTACGAGCAGTGAGTCCGAAACATCTTTCACAACAAGTGGTAGTTTGTATGAGGCCGATGATGAACGCCATTTATAGTGACTCAAGCTGAGCTGAATAATCTAATTCGGTATTTACATTTAACGAAGCAAGACGCAGAATTACTAGCTTCACGCATGCTGCAGTGGAAACATCTTGCAGTTGGGAGAAAAGTAACAATCTATAGAGATAGAAGCTTGGAATTGGCTGCATATTTTGAAAAGAAACACTCTTTTCTATACTGTACTAAAGTTGATGGTTTATTTCAAAAAATAAACCAGCCATATGACAAAACTGAATAGAGATTATATATTGATGGCTCTAAGTACAATTTGCTCATGCCATTAATACAAAGGAAAATTACGAATCAATGACTAAAATTTTGACATTACTCAAATACAACGATCATAAATGGAAGATCTTTAGTGACCTTAAGGTGTGTGGCTTAAATTTCTTTGTATATATAGTATAGACCATCGTAAATAAATGTAAATTAATCTGTTTATGGTCATTGGTTTGTTGACTGGTATGCTAGGAGGTTTCACAAAATATTATTGTTTCCTTTGTCTATGGGATAGATGTCATAATTACGAACAGAGTGGCCAAAAAGAACTGAATATCCACCAGGAAAACAAAACATTTCAAATAAACAAATAATTGATCCAAATGACGTTCTTGATCCACCGCTGCACATAAAATTGGGCGTATTTAAGAACTTTGTCAAGGCTCTGGACAAAGATCGTGCATCATTTAAATATTTGTTAGCGGTTTTTCCTAAAATTTCATATGCTAAAATCATATGCTAAAATCAAGATGATATTGAATGATGACAATTTTTCGCAATGTTTATTGGAGAAAGAATATACAACCTGGAAATCTTTCAAGAGCATCGTGAACAATTTTCTTCGAAACAATAAGAGTGAAAACTACAGACAAATTGTTGCTGAAGTACTGAAAAATTACCACCAATGTGGTGCACGAATATCTCTCAAAATGCATTTTCTTAATTCGGATTTAGATTTTTTGCCACAAAACCTAGGTGCGGTAAGCGAAGATCAAGCGAAGAGTGCTCACCGAGACTTAATGAAAACTTAAAGATATTGTCAAGGATTTTGGGACAAAAGCATGTTGGGAGACTATTGCTGGACTCTAATACGTGATACCGAACCGACAAAATACAAACGACGTTCAAATAACGCCATTCACTTTTGAAAATTCATTGATTCTTAAATAAACTAATGAGTTTTTATGTAAAAATACAATAAAAACATTTTTATTTATATCTCGAAAAACGGACGTGATAGAGAAAAACCAATTAGAGATTTGAATTCAGCCCACCAAAGTACCATAGGAAAGATATTTGTTTGCTCCAGTCCAAAACCTTGTTGGCTAGCGTTATTCGTTAAAAGTAACAAAGAAAGTTTTAAAGCAGTTTTAATTTCCACCACACACGCCGTTAATATGAAGGAATCATATGAAATCTTGGCGAATTTATTAAAAAATATAAACTATGGAAATCGCGATTTTAAAGTGTATTGTGACTTGAAAGTTGTTGCTATATTGACAGCTCTGCAAAATGGTTCTATAGAGAATTGCTATTTTCTCTATCTTTGGGATAGCCGAGCCCGGAACATGCATTCTGTAAAGAAAGATTGGCCGACAAGCACAGTAAAACAATGTAAAACATGCTGCCCTAATCATCAATACATATCATGCTTGGATTAATAAAAAATTTTATTAAGGCACTAGGCAAAGATAGTAATAGTGTTATTTTAAAACAATATTCTCAAATCTTTCTACAGGAAAAATTTCTGTAGGCGTTTTCAGTGGCCTGCAAATCAGAAAATTACAATTAAAATCACATTACATTATTATCACCCGATGACAAAGCTGCCTGGAAGTCATTTCGATTGATTGTTTCGAACTTCTTAGAAAATAACCGGAGTCCAGATTATAAAGAAATCACTCGAACTTTACTTAACAACTATTTAAAAACTGGTATATAGATTGGTTTCACAGCAAAGGTATATGAACTGAACTTTTTACCAAACAAAGTACTGCTTTTGGTTACTGATGAGGGTTACTGACTCACCCGAAACAGCTATATTATATATATGCAAAATATATATCAATTATAGAAATAAATGTGCCAATATTTTTTGGTGATTAATTTCTAACTTAATCACTGTAAATTGTTCTTAAAGTTCACAAAACAAAAGTCGAAATGATCTAAAAATATTTTTTTAACGTTCTAAAACTTATTTAATAAAAACAACTACTCTAAATTAAAATTCATAAATTTTGTAAACAGCAGGTCCTTCACTTTATTAAGAACTAGGTGTTTTCACCCGGTCTTGCCCGGGATCCAAAGGCATTTGACTTGAAAACTGGTTCACTATGCTTACCAGGTGCTGAGTACTTAGTGCCCAACGAACAAATTCCTCAAAAAAAATGAGCTGCCTCCCCGAAAATTTGTACGTTTTTTGGAGAGTAAATTAATTTTTTATTTTAATTTTAGATTTTTTAAATCAGAAGTTTTTTTATAAGACGCTACAGCAAAAATGCTTCAAAAATAAACTGCGAAACCGCTTTAAGTTTTTTTTAAGCTTACTTATTTTGTTAACATCAAACATAACGGAATCGTTTGCAAATTAGAGAAATCAGAACTTTTAAAAATTGAATTACTTCATTCAATAAGTGATCAGCATTGAGCAGAGGCGTCAAATTTATAGAAGTTGCAAAAATAGAAAACGGATGCGACGTTTAAAATTGTGCCGCAAGGTTGCTTTAAGCAACTGCTTATAGTATATGTTGGGCCTGTTTGGATCAACAGGTAATTATTGCATATACGTAGATAAAATTTATCAAAAGACTTTTCACTCAGCTGTGTTCCGCGAGCGAGTCGCGACCGCGTCCGCGCGTTTGTCGGCCACACACGTGCTGCCGCGCAGTTATTGTCAACTTATGTTTTAGCAAAGCTCTGTTCCTCGAGCCGCTTCCGCGCTTTCGGCAGCCACACCAGTGCTGCCGCGCAGTTGTCGTCAACTTAGTTTAATCGCCAAAATATATTTTTTAGACCATTCAGATATTTTAGCTAAGCTATGTACCGCGAGCGCGTTGCGTCGCTTCCGCGTCCGCGCCCCGATTCCGAGCACCGAAATGATGCTATTGAAAAGAATACAGATATTAAATAAATTTTTTGTAGGACAGATATTGAGGGCAGCATGGAGAATTGGTTCATTTCTTTCAGGAACATTTTTTAAATTTGTTCATCGTGAAGTTATTCTCCAATTTTTTGGGGAATAAGTTAATTTTTTTGGGAATTTAATCAGTGGGGACTAAGTACTCGGTACATGCTTACCATTACAACTAACTATGTTTATGCATGGAGTATTTTGAGTGTATCATGTCTAAAAGTTACGAATTTTAGTTCATTTAGAGCTTTGGTATATACAACATTTCTGGCTTTTCCTTCCTACGAAAATATTATATTCTGGAGCAGGCTGAGAAAAACAGTCGTTTAAGGAGTTTCAGATTCCCTGTATTCAGCTTATCTTAGTCACTGGATTTCTAGACGCACTTGAGTAGATTCAAGCATTTCCGCTTCTCTTAACAAAGTTTGCTGACCTGCGTTCCGTGAGTGCGTCGAAATGATGCTATTGAAAAGAATATAGATTTTAAATGCGTATATTGCAGGACAGGTATTGAAAATATGTCAAAATTTAAGAACGAATTTGGGGAGTAAGTTCATTTTTTTATTTCGTTAAAAAAAAAAATGGAGAATTTGTTAATTTCTTTTGGGGACCTTTTTTTAAATTTGGGGAATTTGTTCATCGTGAAGTTAGGCGTGGCCAGTAAGAATTATATGGCGACCTTTCCCGGAGTAGAGAGATCGTGCGTACCAAATTTTAGAGAAATCAGTTGAAAAATAAAAATTTGTATAGCGGTCAAACAAACAAACAAACAAACAGAAAATGAATTGTATATATATATGGCTCGTTTTGTTTGTTCCATCATCTCATTCTGAATAACTCCGAAAATGTTGAGAATAAAAAAAAATATTAGCATAGTTTAAATTAAAATTTTCAGTGTAATGAATGGAATAAACATATACAAACCCAATTTGACCGAGATCTATGAGATTGTTTGGATCTAATGGCTATTTAATTCGATCTCATAGGGGTTATTTGTATTAGAACTAGGTCTGAACATGCACCGATTTTCACCAATTTAAATAGTGTTCATCCTATAGCCGATCAGAGCATATATATAAAATTTAAAATATATTTATATTTAAGACCTGTAGTTTAATAACAAGGTTTGCATGGATATACGGACAGACGGGCGGACGTATATTGGTATATCGACTCAGAAAGTGATTCTGATGAGACTAGGTCAAATAATTTTGGTGGTTACAAACATCAGCACAAACTCATTATACCCCTAACACATATTGGTATAGGGTATAAAACCTTATCCATAGAATATTAAATTTCGACTGTTTATGTTGTTAGAGGTCCATAACCCACCAAAAAAATTTAGTGCTTATCGGATGTGATAAAAAATTTTTCATTTTGTTGCACTGTGTTATTGTTCACTTATAGGTAAAACCTTAAGAGAAAGAATACATTCGTCTGTCCAAGTCGTAGTCAATAACTACAACGCCATTACATTGTAACCGAAAGAGAGAGGAGGTATGCAGTCCAGTTTGTACAACACAATCCAAAATTTTGTGCTTTAGAGGAAAACATTAATGTAAAGTGCAAGAAAACGATTTGCGATGACACTGTTTGTAAAAATCATCAAAAAGGCTGGTTATCGAGGCCGAGTTGCACGAAAAAACATTTAATTTCATTACAAAACCGGTACAGTTAATGGAATGGGACAAAAATAGTTTATTCAGTCAACCATAGAAAAACAAGGTTACCTTGAAATTTTGAAAGTTAATTTGAAGCAGAGTGCGATGAAATTGGGGCTTGGTGGTCATTTCTTGTTTCAGCAAGATAACGACCACAAGCAAGCTGCCACTATTGCTCCATAACAGTTGAGTACACCACTACAGTTTACAGATTTCAACAATTTAGAGCATATGAAGGTCTATTAAAAAGAAAAATTCGCCAACAACCAATTATATAGAAAAGTATGTTGAAAGAAGTATTGCAGCAGGAATGGGAAAAATTACACAAGGGGACACTTTAAAACTTGTCCAATTAATGCCAACAAGTTTGGTATAGAATATTTTAACAGCTTTAAAAAAAACGAAAATATAATTTTTATATGCAGACTATTTAAAAAAACTTCTTTTTAGTACAAAATTTTGTTGTTGTTTTGATATAATTCTATGTATTTCTTTCTCTTTAAAAATTTTTTTATTTTTGAAAAGGCTGAACTTTATATTTTAAATAAAAAATTAATTTTAAATCTGAACATAATTTTTTCTCTGTTTTTTTTTTTTTTTTTTGCATGATTCCTTTAATTATTTTATTTGTACTCAGACTTTTCCTAGTAAGTGTATATAAGAAAAAATAATTTTTGTTCGCTTTTTTTTTCGAAATTTTCGCATTCTGAAACTTGAAAAATTTCAATTTAGTTCATTAAATCTCATTTTTTATAAACTTAAGTAAATTATAGTTTTACCTTCGTAACACTTAGAAGATTAGATAATTAGAGCAATGAATATTTAACTATAATACTTAAAATGATATTTGTGCCAAAATAAGCTGCATTAAAACACATGAAATATGATTTTCTCTTACGGTAGGGGATATTTAAAATTTTCAAAACTCACCATTAATTTGTAAAAAATCAACAGCATCATTAGAACTGTTATTTAGATTATTTACCACATTTAGATTTTCATTGAAATTATTAGTGTTTTGTTGCTGATAGTTGCTGTTGTAATAGAGAGGAGGTGGTGGCGGTGGAGGTATATGCATAAAGGGGAAACCCCAATCTGGTGGTGGCGGTGGAGGTGGCGGTGGTGGCCGCACCGCTGACGATGATGCATTTGTCATAGTTTTGTAAGCAGTTTGTAATGGATAATGTTCTGGCGACAATGGTGTTGTTGGTATTGAAGCTGATGTATTTAGCATTTCATAGTCCTCATTCGTTTGTTTAGTAGCTGTGGAGGAGGAAATGGGTGTAGAGGTTTGTGGCGTAAATTCAAAACAATTAAGTGTTTTCTTTGGACTTGTTTGTAGGGAGGACAGATTGTGTTTTATAGGTGATGTCATTGGTGACTGTAAGGATTGTTGTTGTTGCTGCTGCTGTTGTTGTTGTGGTTGATGATGATATTGATTCTTTGGTGTGGAATTATTGATTTGATTGTAATACGTATTCAAGCGATTAGCATCGTTTTCAAATTTTTTATAATTTACTGCTACATTATTATTATCACAATTGTGTTGAACATTTTCTAGATTGGCCTGCTCTGTACTGTTATTGCGTTGGATATTTTTCATTATGCCATTGATGACAGTAGCATTACGTTCCATAAAGAGATTTTTCTTATTGTAAAACTCCGCAGCCGGACTTGAGCCGCCACCTTGTTGTGGTTGTTGCAATTTATTTATATTGGATTTATCAAAGGAATTGTTGATTATTGAAATCGTATTGGTGCCCAATAATTGTTTCGTTGGACTCAACAAATTTATATGATTGTTGTTGTTGATGGAATTTGTGTTCGAATTGGTGGTAGTGGTATTGTTGTTGTTGTTTTGGTGATGGTGGTGGTAATTGTTGTTGGTAATAAGAGCATTATTGTTAGTAGCATTGGCATTGACAATGACATTTAAATTGGCATTAGAATAATGATTGTTTTGATTATTTTGATATGAATGTCTCAATTTACTATTGTTGTTGTTGTTGCTGGTGATGATATGATTATTATGGCTATTATAGCTAACAACATTCTCATTAATGATATTCAGTGATTCGGGCGGACTATCGCCATTCTTTAAAGTTACTGGCATGGCAGTAACGATTTGTCCTTTCGTGATTTATCGATTTAGGAGTCAAATACAAGCATTCATATGATTTCCGCATGATAATTAGCCAATTTTTGTTTGCGTGATGATGAGTTTTTTAAAAAATGAAGTAATCACACATGTATGAATGGCACAGGAAGGGTTAATGTTTTTTTTTTACAGTAAAAATTAGAAAAATATTAATTTTTTTAGGTTCCTTAAATATAACGGGTGGTGGTTAGTCGGTTTTGGAAAACTTACCTATATCCTCCCTTGGCTCTAAGGGATCCATAAAGCCATTGCCTGCACCCGCAGCTGCAGCCTCTTGCTGTTCTTTTAGAAAACTTCTGTGTCTCTCAGCACGTTCTCGGCGACGTCTTAGGCCTGGAGTAACACCAGCGCCATCACGAGCTAAAATGTTATTATAATTATATTAAAGATAGAGCTTTTAAGCTTTTGCATATAAAAAGTAGTAGTTATTTTTATTGAACATCAGCTACCCAACAAAAAAAAAGAACATTCAAAGAAGTGAAAAGATCCTATACTACAGATTCCAATGAATTTATCAAAGAAAGGAAGTTATTTTTATGGATCCTAGGAAGTAATGCCCGCTATTAAATGATAAACTGTTATTATTTTTTTTTTTCATAAGTGAAAATATGTTGAGTTTAATAAAAGATGCTTAGGATGTCACAATATTAAACTACAATGATTGCAGAAACCGTAACTTGTAAACCAAATGATCAACACGATGACAACCTTTATCATTAAAAAATTGGCACGATTTGAAATATGGAATGTCCGCAAGATTTAAATAGCACTTTTTTTGCTCAAGCATGCAACAAATTTACCCGTTGTAACCTGCTATTCATGACTCTTTGTGACCTTGAGTTTGGAAACTTCTCTACTTCTAATGGGCTCTTCGGGAAACCCACCGGAATCACCAAGATCGAGCGGCATATGATTATTGCTGTCAAAGGATGCCCGAAAGGCATAATAGCTTCGAAACCGCAATCTGACAGAATCATCACATCGAGGTTTAAAACCCGATCTAACATTACATGTGTGCACTGCTATACTCCGACTGAAACCTGAGAATTCTCCGAGAAGGAAGAATTCTATCGGCACTTAACAGGAGTAACAGCCTCTGCAATTTGGTGACGGAGGATTTAAATGCTCAAATTGGATCTGCCAATATCGACCTTGAAAACGTAATAGGTTGTAACATTCTTGGCAGAATGACAGAAAATGGTAAGCTAATTACCGAACTGTACCTCAAGAAACACTGGTAATCAATGGTATTATTTTCCCTTATAAACGGCAACACTAACTCATTTGGGTTTTTACAGATGTCAGAACAGAAAACCAAATAGATAACATAACTATCAGCTGGAAATATAGAAGATCATTGCTCGAAGCTCGCAATAAACGTGACGCCGACTGCTCAATGAACTTTCATCTCGTAATAGGCATAATTCGCTTGAAAGTAGCTGTTGTAAAGAATATCAAAATAGTTAAACGAAAATTTGATGTTAAGAAACTGAAAGATCCAACAACACTGAACAACTATTCCAAAACAATGACTACTGCCACACAAATAAATTCTATACTTTTTTGGAAGAATGTAATGCTTTATATCTGCCGCTCAGATAATACTTGGGCTTTGCTTCCTGAAGCGATACAAATTCCCTTATAAATGTGGCTATAACAATAAGTTTATGCGAAAAATACCGGACAAGAACGTCAAAAGGCACGCAGATGGATTGATGATCTTACCAGGGAAGCTGAAATCGCATCTAAGGCTAACTAAGGACCCATATGGTATAACCAGATAACTTACCCAGAAGAACTTTAAAACTGGTAAAACCCTTAAATCTAGCAATGGAGAACTAATATCATCGATATAAGGCCAGATGACAACATTATGTTGTCAAATGTGGATCCTTGGCAAATGATGATACTTATGATTGGCCTCATCACAATAAAAGGAATGACGAAAGGATTGATGTCTAACGAACTGTCATACTGCCCTCATTTTTTGACACTTATGATCAGTAAATGATGCAATAACACCAACCCGTCAAAGGAATGCGCGTACTGAAGAGAATGTGGCCGCTGTAAACGTAGGTATGGAAGAATATCGGTGTCGATCGCAGAACTAGGGCTCTGTCTGTCCACTACGTGAAAATTTTGCGCGAACACCTTGGCCTGTACACATATAAGATCCAGCTGGTACTGGAATTAAAGCCACGATACCATCATATGCGTCGTTTTTTCGCCGAATGGGCTCTAGAGCAGTTCTAAATTAACCTGATGTTTTATGGCAAAATTGTGTTCAGCGGGTTTGTTAACAAACAACATTGCAATCTACAAATGACCCTACATGGTGGGGATTACATACTGGTGCAGCCGGAGCTCGCGTTATGGTTAATGGAGATCGTTACCGCACCATGATCAATGATTTTTTGTTTCAACATATAGATGACATTGATCCAGGCGAGATATGGTTTCAACGGGAGGGCGATACGTGCCGTACGGCGACCGCAAACATCGACTTATTGAAATCGAAATTTGGCAATATGTTGGATTCGAGAAATGGCCATGCCAATTGGCCTCCAAGATCGTGTGATTACTTTCTGTGGGGCTCCAGCAGCATTTGATCGGTTATTCGTGACATACAGCCAGAAATGCTCGAGAAGGTGGTTCAAAATTGTACGTCCAGAATGCTCTTTGTTTAGTACTGCCGCGGTGGCAATATACCCGAAATCATTTTCAAATGTCAATGCCATGTACTGATTTTTCGAATAAAAAAAAATTTTTTTGATTAAAATTTAATTTTTCGGGCTTAAAAAAACACCATTTATATAATTAGAACGACGAAATATATCCGAATTTATAGAATCAATAACATCCCTAAAGATCGATCCCGATGAATGGCAGCAATTAAGTTGGTTTGCGACCCAAAAAAAATCGTGAACTTATATATATATATACATATTTAAGTATGTCATAATAGGATGTCACGATAAATTTATATTGAAATTTTGGGAAGTTGATTTAAACAACTTCTGAGAAATAGAAAATCTTCACATACCGCTCTGCGGAAGCAATGCAAAAGTGATTCCCTTTGAAGTAAAAAAAAAATAATAATAATAATAATAACTAGCAGATTCCAGCGCTCGAAATTCGAGTGCAATTTCTAAGCAACTTTATTTTTCAACTTAGCCAATTCACAAACCAACACTTTTTTGGTTTATTATTATTATGAAACGAACTCATTAACAAACACATTATCAAATTTAATAAACACACACATAGCATATGTATAACTTTATGTATGTGTTAGTACCAACTTTAAATGCAATTTACTCAAAATAAAGGTAAAAATTTAAAAATCTGTAAATCTGGTGAACAGCTAAAAAGAAATACCTTTCAAATAATACTAGAGGACCCCTGCTGCTCCGCAGCATTATATTATATTAATTTTTTTAATATAATACAAAAATTTGCCAAGAGAAGTTAACGTACAGTAATGCCAAAATATGCCAAGAGAAGTTAACGTACAGTAAAAGTAAAGTTGATTATCCACGCATAACTTTCTTCAAACCCAACGAATTTGCCAAGAGAAGTTAACGTACAGTAATGGCAAAATATGCCAAGATAAGTTAACGTACAGTAAAAGTAAAGTTGATTCTCCACGCATAACTTTCCTCAAAAGAAGGAGCTCGATCCACTGAGTATTCTTAGACCTATGTCAACAGCCTACGTTAATTAGAACTCTGGTTATAGAGGTTTGAGAGAAGAAAAATATTGAAAAAAAATCTTGAGTGCAAAGTTTATTCATAAATTCTTTTAATATATAAGATACGTTTGGTCAAAATCGGGATAAAACGGTAGAACAAAATATCGGTAACAAAAAATCGCCTTGCCTATTAATATTATAGATAATAAAAAAAAGTTGCTCAAAATTCACCATCAAAGTGTTATGAAAACTAATCATGTCATTTCATAACTATGATACGTAACTTTTAAAATCTGTAGCATCTTAATTCTTTCCACAACTAACTTACGTTTCTTGTCAACAAAAACACCACCAATAAATTCGGCAGAATTCGTAGAACTTGAACTGTCCTCATCCAAAGCCGGCTGGTTCGGTGTTAAACGCATTTGAGTGGGTAGAACTTTATTTATATTACCCGGACTAGTGCCAGTACTATGTCTGCGTGATTTTCTACGTTCAGCTGTATCAGTAGAACTACGAAAACGTTGAGTTTTACGCAAATTATTATCTGGTAAGCGGGTACCATCCGATTCGCCATCCTCAAATCTGTAAACAAAAAGAAATAATCTTAACAATACCGATGAGAAGTAAAAATAAGAAAAACTATTTACTTCAATACTGCTTCATAAAGTTGTAGTTGATTCAATAAGTCCATATCAGTTCCTGGCTTGGACATATAATGTTGTATCACAGATTCCATACCTTGCTGTTCCAGCAAATCACTTTCATCATAAAAACTATCTTGATCATTAAGACCTTCGAGTGTTTTATTTATTAAGGAAGCAGCATAAATAACCAATTCAGCATCGGCATTATCGTAGTCTTTTAAAAGTCTAGAAATAAAAAAATTAAAACACAGTCGTTGAAATTGCGTTGTTCTCTCTTCTCATATTAATTTGAACAGCCTAAAGGCATGCTTTAAATAATCTCTAAATAAAATATGTTTATTAATGAAATTGTTATTCTTCATTTAATTTGGTTCGCTTACGTTTACCTAAACGACATAATTAAACTACAATAACAAAACTATGTGTACCTATACAAATTTATTTTAATATTATTATGTGATTAACTAATATACACTTTAAAGCAATTCTCATATACACACCTCATAATATTTGACCATGGCAATGTGCCTTGTTGTTTATCCACAGTATGTATGGCACTAACCAGTACATGACAATTCGATTCAGCATATTCTACAAATACCAGTAATAATTTCAATGCAGTCTTTACTACCGAACGATAATTTGATGCGATTAATGAGTAGAGCCACTGCATAGTGGGTTCATGTTTCATAACACCATTCATGCCATCAACATAGAGCATCACCTGTATAGAAAAAACAAAGCCACAAATTAAATATCTGCCTGTTATACATAGAAGTAAAGTCATATTAAATGTGTACGAGACTATAATTATCATTGTGTTAGAATATTTAACATTTAACATCAAATTAATTATAATGATCAATTTATGCAATGAAGAATATTAATACAAATAAAAATGCATAACTTTTTATGGAGATGAATGAAAAAATTTGTTAAATTTATTATAATGTCTTAAAATATAATTCTTCACGCTATGTTTAATGAGGTTCAGAGCTTTAGAATGAAAAATGTATAATTTTACCAAATTAATATGATTAATAACCGAAAATAGAAAACAAATTAAATAATAATTAAAAAAAAAATAAAAATTCTCTGCGACATTATGCGAGGGCGTATAAATATATTCGTTACTTTTTGAATAAAAAACAGTTTCTTACAAAAACAATGCATTTTCAACACAATCTTCTTCTACATTAATACACATTGTCCGAGGTATCCCAAACTTTTTCCCTTCCACATAATAAGATTTCGTAAGGTCTTCAAAATTAGCATTTCTTTGCGAGAAAAAAATTCAACTCTGTGCCATATGATACTCGATCGAGACTAGAAGCAAATTACGGTTATCCAATTCAACTCTTCATTTGTTTTTATACCCTACTAGCTGAACCCGGTTAAAATAAAATAAAATAAAAAAAAAATATTATTTATTTAATTTAGAATTAATTATTGCACTAACAACTTTATATAGTCAAGGGCTTAATATAAGTTATTATGGATTTTAATTTTTCTACAAAGGGCGTGGTCCCGCCCAGTTTTCTTGTAGTACTATTTCTATTAATTTCAATACGATATATACCAAATATCATCGCCGTAGGTTAAAAAATGGCCGAGATATGACGATTTTAAATTTTGGGTTATATGTGCGGGACCACGCCCCTTTGCCCACTAATAACTTTATATAGTTAAGGACTTATTATTTCGCAAAAATATCCTTCTGTGAAAATTTCATGACGTTCCTTCCAGTAGTTTAGAAGATTTTACGATTTTTTATTTTTCTAAAAAGGGGCGTGGTCCCGCCCACTTTTCTTCTGGTATATATTTCTATTCATGCCAATACCATATGTACCAAAATGACCGCCGTAGGTCAAAAAACTCCCGAGATATGACGATTTAAAATTTTGGGTTATATTGGCGTGGCACCGCCCCTTTGTCCAATCAAAAATTTATATAGCCTATTATTCCTTCCAGAGCCACAGTAACACGCTGTAAAGATTTCAGGAAGATCGGTTCAGGGGTTTGGCCTCCTATAAAGCACAAACAAACACACATTTATTTTTATATATATAGATTGAAAGCAGATTAATTATAATTTAAGGTAAAATGGGGCGAAAAAGGGGGATATGGTAATAAAAAAAATGTATGGCTACCTTACCTGTAGATAAAAAGTGTACAAAACTTTAGGTAAATGCATATTACAAAAAAAGTATTTTGTATAGCAAACATTGTTAGTGGTATAAGTAAGTATCTGAATTAAAAAAAGAGGGCGGTGAAGTGGGCGTGGTTCATAGCTATATGGCGACGTTAACAGTATTAAGAGCAATATACTACCAAATAAAAAAAAAATCCGTTGGAAGGAACAAATTTGTACAGAGAACAAAAAGTTTAAAACTTTCAAACAAAATTTGGCGTGAAAAGGGGCCTGAAGGGGCGTGGCATAAGAAATGTTTATTTCTACCTCGCCTGGAGTATAATGTATATACAATTTGAAGTAAATCTGTTAAAAACTATATGGGAGCAATTACATAATTTTAAAAAAGTGGGCGTAAAAGTGGGCGTGGTCGAAAAAGTACCCTATTAATCATGCCAGAGTCCCAGTTAAATGCTGTAAAAATTTCAGGGAGGTCGGTCCAGAGGTTTGGTCTCCTATAAGGTACAAACAAACAAACAAATAAACAAACACACATTCTATTTTATATATATGGATACCACTATGTGGTTTGGGTATAATGACTTTGTGCTGCTGTTTGTAACTACCAAAAATATTTGACCTAGACCCATCTTTTATTATACCGATCGAATCAGAATCGCTAACTGATTCGATTTAACGATGTCCGTCCGTCCGTCTGTGTATCCATGTAAACCTTGTAATCAAACTGCAGGTCGCAAATATGAATATATTTTGGTGAAATTTGGTATATAAGCTTTTATCGGTCATAGGATTGAAATTGGTGAGAATCGGTCCATGTTCAGACCTAGCCCCCACACAAATGACCCCTATGAAATCGACATAAATTGCCATAAGATCCAAATTGTCATATACAGTAGTCCAAAAATGATCCCTATGGGACAACTCTTAGTCATAGGCCCTATATAGAGCTGCTTCCCGATCTTCACTTAAATATATCAAAAAACAAAAATATTGCACTGATTCTTCTCAAATTTTGTTTGTATATATTTTGGCAAAATACAAGAGACTTTACCAACCATGGTCAGGATCGCTCCATTTTTGGGCCTAATCCCCATATAGATATAGCATCCGATATGAACTTTTTCATATCTGCAGCCAAAAAATTAATAAAAACCCCACTCAAATTGGGTTTATGCTTATTTTCTATGTCCAGTTAGTTGTGCCTATGAGATAGGGTCTAAACGCATGGTATAGGGTGTCATATAGCCGGTCTACACCGACTATAATTTTCTTACTTTTTTTTTTTCTTTGCATTATAATCAATATCATTATTAAAAGTTGTTTTTTATATTTTTTAAAAAAAGTGAAAAAAAAATGGTGAAAAAAATGCAAGGCAATTTTTAAGAAGTAAACGTAATTAAACTATTGTTATTGAAATAAAAATTTTATTAAAAATTTGAAAATTATTAACTTTATAATTGAAAAAGCTGTCAGGTGATAGCAAATTTATGGTTATACAGACTTTGAAGAAGGTAAATCAATGAATGAAGTTCGCTTCAATTTTATATTAATAAACCAACAGTTTCCTGGATGTGGAGAGAAAGTCAGAAAGCAGTCAACCACGTAAATCTACTGCCCGCCAAGACCGGCAAATGACAAAAATGGTAAAAATTGATCCACGGAAGACGAAATTGATTAAAAGAGGCAAATTTATAAGAAGACCAGCCAAGAAACCACTTATGCAAGGGCGGTCCCAGAACAATACGACCTAACGTATACATGGCGGCTGTAGTTTGAAAAAAATTCCTTTGGTGAAAAGTGGCAACCTTATAAAGTATATGTTTTAAGTTTCAAGGCGCACGTGGCACGTTGTTTAGTACTTTTTTGGAGCTGTCAAAAGTAAACGATCTCGACAAAAAATTGGTCAACGTTCTGTAATTCAATACTATGATTTAAAAGGTTTTAGTCCAACCAATATTAAAGCCGAGCTAGATGCTCACCTGGGGGAGTCTGCTCTTCGTTTACGACTATAAAATATTGGATGGCAGAGTTTAAACTAGGACGTACCAGCTGCCGAGGCGAACAACGTAGTGTTCGACCAATTGAGGTGGCCACGTCAGAAACGGTTTAGAAAGTCCATTAAATGGCATCGTGAAGTTGTTTCAGTAGAGTTTTTGGCGATGTTTCACTGCATTAAACCCGGTTCCACCACTTCATATCTGAGGTAAAGGAATAGTCAAGACAGTGAACTGAAATGGGAGAATCGTGCCCAAAAAAGCGGTAGACAGTTCCATCTGCAGGTAAAGTTATGGCGTCTGTTTTTTTGTTATACGCGTGCGATAATTTTTATTGATTATCTTTAAGTGATGAAATTAAGATAAAAAGGCTGCATATGGCTACAAAGAGAGCGTTGTTTCATCAAGACAATGCACCAGTTCACACATCCACTATTGCAATGGTCAAAATCCATGAATTAAATTTCGAACTGCTCATCACCAGATTTAGCTCCCTCGGAATATTTTCTATTTCCAAACTTGAAAGAAATGGCTCGGTGCTAAAAGATTTGCCAGCAGGGCAATTCCATAAAATTGTCAACTTTTATGAAAAAACATTTTTTTTTTTCATTTATATTAAGTAAGTTTAAAATATATTAAAATATGTTCCAAATTACAAAATTTTTTATTTTCTTACAAGTATTCTATATAATAAAATAATTATAAATCATTATTTGTTTACTCAATTTTCTTTTAATGCATGTTTAAAACCTTTGGTCATTCCGTCACAGTCATTCCGTCACGTCAAATGACAGTTAATAACTTCAACACTATTACAGGTAGGTTGCTCTAAATTATAATTCTATATTGCTTATATATCATATGTGAAATATGCGCTAGTTTAAAAACTAATTAGCTTCCTAATTCACAAAAGTTCCCAGGTTTTAATACCAGGACAGAGTCATGGTAACAAAAATGTCATTCAGTCACAATGCGAAATTACTCAAAAATAAAGGAATAAAATAGAGAAACAAATTGTTTCTGAGTTTTTTTAAGTCTCTTAATCATTAAGAATCATTTTGAAACCAAAGAATGAATTTTCAATTGCAAATAGCTTTGCGGAATAGCCCAGCTTTGCCCAGCAATAAAGATGGCTATTTTAAGGAGATAGACAGTTCCTACTATAAACAGGGTATCGAAGCTATGGAATATCGCTGGGAAAAGTATATCGAGCTAAAAGGATAAATAATACAGCATCAGCGTTTCTTCCTGTTTCAAGAGGCGTTCCACAGGGTTTTATTCTTGGTCCCCTCCTTTTCTCAATATATGCTACTGACCTCCCTAAACAGTTAATCCACTGCAATGTAAGAATGTATGCCGATGATGTACAACTGTACATTAGCAGCAAAAAAGGAAAAATTGAGGACTGCAGTAGATACTGAATGATGATTTAAAACGAATCTCAAATTGGGCGGTTGCAAACGGTCTCAGCCTTAACCCTTTTATAAGCCAAGTGCGTTCTGATGTGTAATAGATTAACTAGAATACCAGTAAACCCAAACATTTATTTAAATGATCAGCAAATTGATATTGTCGAACGAGCCAAAAATCTGGGTGTTAATTTTAACAAAAATCTTACCTGGTCAGATCACATTGCAGCGGCGTGTGGAAAAACCTATTCAATGTTGCAAACTCTCTGGAACACTCAATATTGCACCCCAGGTAGTATTCGTTTACTACTAGCTAAGACCTACCTAATACCGACATTACTTTATGCATGTGAAATCTTTGCAAGTTGCGACGCTAGGAGTAGAACCAGGTTAAACATCACGTTTAACAATATCGCAAGGTATGTTTTTGGTCTCAGAAGGTTCGATCACATTTCTTCCTACTCAAAGACAATCTATGGGGTCAATTTTGAAGACATACTAAAAATAAAATCACTCATTTTTTACACAAAATTATTATAAATCAATAACCAGAATATCTTTATAAGCGTTTGCGTTTTAGTAGGCTCCAAAGAAATAATAATTTAATACAATTACGGCACCATACTTTGGTATCTGAATGGCAGTTTTTCACATTTGCGGTACGTCTTTGGAATAGTTTACCCCCTACAATTAAAGAAGTTAGCAACGTCTCACTTTTTAAGAAAATAATTTTCGGGCGATACAAATAGGAATTGTTGTTTTTGCACCTCATCAACATTACATAAAATTAACAATTGTCAAAATAGCTTTTAAGTTAATATATAAATATTTTTCTTTTGTTTCTCTATTCTAAGTAGTATTGTAATTTCTCTATATTTTATACATTAAAATTGCATTGTTAGTTTTTGATTTCATTCTTTATTTTATATTTGTTTTCATATTTTCTCCTCTTTTTTATTATTAATTTATCAATTTTTATTTAATTTTTTCTTACTTGTATGGATGTTTTTATTCTTAATGCTTAATATTCCTATTTAAAGTCAGTTATTTTTATTTATTTTGTATTTCTTTTTATTTTAATTCTTTTTTAATTAAATTTAAATATTGAGATAATAGCTTTAAGTTCCATTGTACATCATAAATCAATTTAACATATATTAGAACCCGCTCTGTTTGAAGATAACATGTCTTGTTGGGTGGGATACCAAATTAAATAAATAAAATAAATAAATAAATAAAGGAGATTACTTTGAGAAATATTAACAACATTTTTTTTTGTCAGGTGGCGTTGTTCTGGGACCGCCCTCGTAAATAAGGTCAATAAGAAAACATGGCTTGACTTTGCCAAAGAGGCAGTGGACCAAATTGTTGTGGAGCGATGTATACAAATTTAACTTTTTTTTGGCGTCAAAACAAAGATATTCGCCGAGATATCAGTTGAAAACTCTTCAACATGTCGGGGGCTCAAAAATGGTGTGGAATAAGGGATAATATGTTTTAAGAAAACTAAGTGAATTTATTTTTTTTATATGTACTGGTAAATTTTTGAAGACACATGCTTCCCCATTTTCAATTAAAGTGGCCCCTAAGCACACAAATCGCTTAGAGCGCAAGTTTTTAAACGACCATAATGTGCAAGTTTTGGTATGGTCAAAGTAATCTCCCGTTAGTAAACCGTCAAATATGCAAGATGTTCCCTTAAAAATTTAATATCCCTAGTTGAGTCCATGCCATCCACATTTAATGCGGTAGTAGTAAATAATGGCTATGGCACAAAATATTAGTTTTAAGAAAAATTTTATAATAAGTATTTATTTAATTTAAATAAAAATTTTCAATTGCAAGGAGTTGCATTGTTTTCTCATATAAAATACAGCCCAACATAACGGACTAATAGGATGCATAAATAAGCCATAACATGAACCTGAAGATCATATGTGGCATTTTTATTCTCGTTACTTTAAATCCCTTTGCGCCGAGTCATTTCTTTTTGAAATAGCCAATAGCCACAAAACTAAATCCAGTGAATATGGCGGAAGAAGTAGCAATTAGTAGCATCACTTTTTTTTTAAAATGACCACACGATTATGACCAAACGTGGCACCCATCTTGCGGACAGCTTTCTAAAACCAAACTGATCATCGAATCATATCGCACACTCTTACACTCCGATTAGTCAAAATCATATCGTGAATATTTACGAAATTTTCGGGTGTAGTGACCCCAGAATGCTCGACACTACTTCTTGCGAGACTACAACGAAACTCATTAATTTTACCATTGAATTTAATTGTGTAGAACCCGCACAGTACTTGTCAGGAGCCTAATTTTTCGCTGTCCGTATCAAAATTTATTTCGATAGTGTAAATATTTCTAATTTCCTTTGGTGTTACGAAACAAATGATTCTTTGTTTCAGTATTGTTAGACGGAAATAAATATATTTTAAAACACTGCATAAATGTAGCAGATTAAAGAGAAAATTTAAAAAAAAATAATGTGTTTATTCTAAAATATGAAAAAAAAAGTAAGACATTAACAAAAAGAAGTAAGACATTAAATATTAATAAAATGAAAGCAACTTTTTTATTCATCATCTTCTGATTCTGGTGAGAATCAAAATCTCAAAATCATACGAAAAAAGTACGACGTTCCAATAGTTGGTTAGAACTTCTTTTCCCATAAAGCTAACAAAGATCTCCTTTTGGCTGAAGTTTATTTTTGACGTAAAATTATTAATTATTAAATTTTCAAAATATGTTATATAGTAGCTGGACCCGGCAAATGTTGTTTTGCCCTCCATGAATTTTCTATTTTAGTTAGAATCTGTATATACCAATACAAAACAAAAAACGCTTGTGCATTTGTTAATATTAATTGAAATTAAATATTTATTGTAACATATAAGAATGACCAATATATTTCTTTTATAGTAATGCAAAAGAGTGAAAAATATTTTTAATTTAATTATTCTCGCAGTAAATTTGCTGGCTTTCCGACACGGAGTCATGCCACATATAGTTGCTCGTGGGAAAAACAACTGTTTTCGAGCTCCAAACCACATATTTGCAATGATTGCCCTTGAGATTTATTAATGGTCATGGTAAAGCCCAATCTGAACGGAAATTGCAATGTTTTGAATGTTATCGGTGTGTCGGTAGGAATCATAGGAATTCCTGACAGCAAAACATGTTCTCCTTTAAATTTTCCTTTGAGAATTGTGGCCTCAATAACATTCGGCATTATTCTCTCAACAATTAACCTGATTGCATTACATAGTCTCGAAGCGTTGAGGTTACGTAGCAAAATTATTGGAGAACCGACTTTTAATTTTAATAAATGTGTCGGTAGACCGGGTACATCAAGTGAATTCAAAAATTCTGTTGGATAATTGACAGCTTCATTTCATTTCCATAGATTTGAAAGAAAACGTTTCGGAATCAATCATGTCCTGCATAACAACATTAATATTATCGAAATCGACATTTTTTGCGGCTAAAATAGCTCTTTCACTTAACCAATCATAGTTACGATATTGATTTTGAATGTCGGGGAATACATTTTCAATTAACTAATCGCGTGATGATATAAATTGACAAAAATCTTATGGATATTTTAATAGTTTGATTGGTTGGGTTAATATTGATTTTACCATTACATTGTTTTGAGAATTGGTCAGCCGTTAGATCATTTTCTAATTGTACACGCATGTTTGTTGTTAATTTTATAGTTCGAACGCTACTCCATAATTTTGATGATTTTCAGCATAGGTTGATTTTGGTTTGACTGGCAATGTTTGACGAAAATCTCCAGATAATAAAATGAGAGCTCCACCAAAAAGTCTTTCATTGCCTTTCAAATCTTTTAAAGTTCTATGTAATGCTTCTTAGTAATGCTTGTGAGCCGTGGTACAATCATCCCAAATAATAATACTGCATTTTTGCACAACTTTTGCCATACCAGAATGTTTTTTGATATTACATACTGCATTCTAATTTGTTTGTACGTTTAACGGTGATTTGAGTGCTGAATGTGCTGTAGACCACCATGCAATAATGTTGCGGCTATTCCGGACGAAGCAATAGCCAATGCAATTTTCCTTCCTTTTTGGTTAGAATATGTGAAAGCATATGTGAATTTTGTAACTTAATAAAATTGAAATAAATTTAACAACTCATTATTTTTCGAATGCCAGCGCCATCTACCGCGTCCAACAAAAAAAATTTTTGCATAATCTAACACACATATACGTACATACTTAAATTCAGTAATTTGGCACAGTAAATAAGAATATTCGAAATAACTTTACCTCAGCGCCACCTATCGGGTCCATTTATACACACAAAAATTTCATATGACGAAACATACACATATTCTGAATTGCAGTCAAATCGCACTGAAAATAAGAATGTTTTTATAACTTGACCCCAACGCCAGCTAGAGGGTTAAAACTAAAAAAAAAAAAAACACAGAAGAGGTCGAACCGAACCTGTGGTGCAAATCTTAGCTCGACAGCTATTATGGTTTCTGATATCATTCGTTACAAACAAATGAACCAACGTTTTTATATATGGGGGATTTCATGTCAAGTGCACCAACTTTTGAAACCGATGTCTTCCGATCGGGATGAAATTCGCACCAAGGTTAGTTCTATTGGATACTAGTTTAGACACAATTTTTCAATAAGATCGGTCCAGATCTCTCTGAGTTAGAGGGGATCAAAATTTGACATTTTGGCCAAACAGGTGTTTTTTCTCATCCATGTAACTTATTACCTATTGTTCCTAGAAAATTTTCTCCCAAATAGTTTAGATAGCTATTTCTTCAATATTTCGGAAAAAAATACTTTAAAAAAAAAAAAATATTGTAGACTTTTTTTTGCTAAATTAAAGCATTTTTTGCCTGTTTTTTCAAAAAGGGCTTTTTTTTTTTTTTTCATAAGAAAGCTTAGGATTTTTCCTTTAAGAGCTTTTTGGTCGCTTAGTGGGATGGTAATGGGATATCTATCAAAATAAATGTTTTGTAACTCAAGACAACGGTTTTTCAATTTTTCAAAAATGCACTATTTTGAATTTTTTTCCTATTTGTGGGTAAAACCTAACAAATAAAACTTATACTGAGAAACTAGACAAACTAAACTTTCCGAAGGCATATAACATACCTAACTAAAATTTTATACCCTCGATACTGTAATACCCAGAATATGTTAACCTCAGGAAAAAAATCGCTTTTTTTCTATAGAAATGTTGAAAAATTATTATTTTTTATTTATTTTTAATAATAATTAAATTAATGTATAATAATAATAACATTAAAAATAAAAAGATAAATAATTTATTAAAATTTAATCTTAATTGCATTAGATCAATATATATCATAATTATTTTTATACTTAATTTATTGAGTCTTGTACATTTTTAAATACCCAGTCTTTCATCCAGCTTTTTTGTCGCCTTTATTTACTGCGTTTTTTTGTCAATCCTTTCTTGGCGTTACTAGGTTCAGCTGTTGATTTCGCTGCTGGTTTATTTATTGTCTTTGGAAAGAAATCGCATTGAATAGAGGCAGAAAACTTTTTCAACTTGAGTCTTCCATCGACAAGCGGTATAAAAGCATGGTATTGAGCGGTGCCATCGATTGTTACCGCAGTATCGAATCTGCTCTTCAGTGTTTTCAATGTTTCCTGATGATCCTCTTTGCTACTAAAAACTATTTTAGTTTCTTTACAATAACTCTTTGCCCAATGGAATAAAACAGTCGCATCTAAGATGCGATCTTGATGAGAGCACTGGAGGCTATACTTCGCTGCATTTCTTTTAAGGTTTGCTCCAATACCATCACATGCTCCTTTACCATGAGCAGTAGGATGAAAATGCCACGCAGCTGGCATTCCAAAATCTTTTTCATGGGCCACAAGATTTGCCAAGCTACTTTTGTTTTTAAAATGTTGACGAGCTCCGTCCGAAACGTAGTATACCTTCCTTACTGTAAATTTAGATTTTAGAAATTTTAGTATCCTCTTCTGGTACTCATAAACTGCAACGGTATCATGTTTTAAATCGTCGGATATGAAATAACTAAATAACTACTGTGAATATAGTTGCTTGGTCGTTATTGAAGTGGAATGCTTGTATGGCATCCTGAAGAACATATTTATAGTTTTCTGCGAAATCATATGAAATAAAGAATCCACCAGACTTCAAATGTATCTTCAAATCCTTGAAGAATGACCATTGCTCTTTGACTAAAAAGTCATGGTTTCTCAAGTTTAGCAATCCTGTACACATTTCTTCCACAAAATCATCCACATTTAAAATGATTGTTTTCAATGTACATCTGTCAGTCTGAATCCAAGAATAAAATTTGACCTCCTCTATATATTCTCGATCTAAAGAGTTGATTAAATTTTCTTTGATGAATGTGGTTTTCGGGCAATTGGTACATTCACCTAAGTGGCAAGAAGTTGTTGCATTAGGACACATAGTCAATTTAAGGCAATCGCGGCAATCGTGTAAATCTTCTGCCGAATCATATGTTAAATACTTTAAGTTGATTTCCTTCAACATCAGTTTAACATTTTCATGGTAAATGCAAACGCATACTGTGTGTGTTCCGCTGCTTTCTGCCAAAACGCAATGTTTTGGCCTCATTTGGGTTAATTTCGTGAAGCTAATTCTAACATCCTCGTGTTCAGATTGAAATGTTGCAAATAACTATTTCAGGTTACAGATAACCATTCTCTTCTGTTATTTTATGAAGGTATGTTACATACCTTCGGAAAGGTTAATTTGTCTAGTTTCTCAGTATAAGTTTTATTTGTAAGGTTTTACACACAAATAGGAAAAAATTCAAAATAGTGCATTTGTGAAAAATTGAAAACCGTTGTCTAGAGTTACAAAACATTTTTTTTGATAGATATCCCACTCCCATCCCACTAAGCGACCAAAAAGCTCTTAAAGGAAAAATACTAAGCTTTCTTATGAGCAAAAAAAAAATGCCCTTTTTGAAAAAAAGGCAAAAAAATGCTTTGATTTAGCAAAAAAAAAGTTAAAAAAAAAAATTTTGTTTTAAAGTATTTTTTTCCGAAATATTGAAGAAATAGCTATCTAAACTATTTGGGAGAAAATGTTCTACGAACAATAGGTAATAAGTTACATGGATGAGAAAAACACCTGTTTGGCCAAAATGTCAAATTTTGATCCCCTTTAACTCAGAGAGATCTTGACCGATCTTGTTAAAAAATTATGTCTAAACTACCATCCAATAGGACTAACCTTGGTGCAAATTTCATCCCGATCGGAAGACATCGGTTTCAAAAGTTGGTGCACTTGACATGAAACCCCCCATATGTATAATATATAATCTGTATAAATAGATTATTTTCATCCCAAATTCCACCGCTAGTAATTTTTTTTCGACTAAATATATTTTGTTTTATCGCAAAAAATATTATTACTCCAAACTAGTTTTTGCATTAAATTTAACACTATTAAGTTTAATAAATTGTTTTTATGAATTCGTTCATTTAAAGCTCTGATAAGGGATTTTTTTTTTTGTTTCTTAACTTTTTTAATGTTTTATTTGTTTCTTAAAGACGATCCATCATTTAACATACCTGACCCAATGCACGCAATATATAATTTTGATAGTTTTGATCAGCACCATTACCAACACGCACCAAACAATTGAGTCCTCCTAATGCCACAAAAGCATGAACCAGATCTTTATCCTCCTGAAAGACTTGCTTAAGCGAAAATAAGGCACGTCTTAAATCACTGCCTTCAGCTGAAAGTAGTTTTTCTAAAAAAAGAAGAAGAAAAAAATAAGAAATTGATCAGCATTTAATGTAATACCTGTAAAATTATAAAATTATTACTTCAACGAATATTTTAATAATAATTGCTTTTGTGTTTAATATTATAAAACGCTTTAAAAAATAAAATTACTTAAGTTTTGCATTCTAAATAAATTAATCAATTTCAAAAATAACAACTGAATAAAAAAAAAACAAGATTTACACGTATTTAAAAAAATCGACGCTTATGATATCATACCCAATATTTTTCATATCTTCACCAAAAATACTAAACGCCGTAACAACACTTTTTGGGAGAAGCAAACAATTAAAAATGAGACGATAAAAAAACATTAACTAGTGAACAATTAGAGATCTTCCTGATACGGTTGACACTTAAAAACATTATCAACACCATTTTAAAAGGTGTTTTGGGACTCAAGTGCTACAAATATCGATTGGTACGAAAAACACAATTTTTTTTTAAAAAGAGCATCGCATTAATATCTCTGAACCAATTCTCTCTTAGTATCAAAACGAACTGAAACTTATTATTACGGTTAATGAGAATTGGATATATTACGATTCCGAAACAAGCCACCAATTAAGCGAAAATCATGCAAAAGGTGAAGCAAGACCGAAAAGATCCCGCCAAATTCGCATAAAAATCAATGTCATTTTAACAATTTTCTGCAATTATCTGTGGAATTTAATTTGCTTCAACCAGCGTTGCCAACTTAAGGCTTTTCACACTAGATTTAGTGCCTTTTAACTATCAAAAAAAAAAACATTTTTCCATTCGTCTTTAAAAAAAACACTATTTGGAGCTTTTTGTTTTTGTTTTTCAGTGCTTTAGCGCTTTTTAAATACAATAATCCATATTAAACAAAACTGTATATATTTGAACAACTTTCCTCCAAATTTAAACTTTTTTGTCAAAGAGACTCATAATTGGTTCTCTAATTCTTCAGTAAAAACCAAACTATATAGCAAAATATATAGGTTGATTAACAAAGATTCCGATATGCTATAAAAATTCCAATGGTAGCACCTAACAGGTGGCTTTCTGTGGAAAGAGCCATAAAGCAATTTTGGCTATGCGGCTTGAGTTGAAAATTTATTTTAACGTTTTTAAAGAAAAATGGGTTGAGATGACGCTGTTAAAAAAAAATTTACAAATATCGGTTGTTCAAATTTGAAGTATCATTTTGATTTTGCCGTCATTTTGTTTTCTACATGGAATTTTTATTCTAAATTTTTATTTTCGGATTCCAAGCATATTCCGGCTAGTTAATATGGTACGCTACACGAGGGAACAGCGTATTTTTATACCCTATACCACTATTTGGTTTGGGTATAATGACTTTGTGCTACTGTTTGTAACTACCAAAAATATTTGACCTAGACCCATCTTTTATTATACCGATCGAATCAGAATCACAATCTGATTCGATTTAACGATGTCCGTCCGTCCGTCTGTGTGTCCATGTAAAGTTTGTAATCAAACTGCAGGTCACAAATATGAATATATTTTGATGAACTTTGGCACATAAACTTTTATTGGCCATAGGATGAACGCTGTTGAAATTGGTGAGAATCGGTCCATGTTCAGACCTAGCCCCCATACAAATGACCCCTATGAAATCGACTTAAATTGCCATAAGATCCAAATTATCATATAAATCTCAGTCAAATTGGGTTTGTATGTGTTTATTACATCACTAGTCAGTAGTCTAAAAATGATCCCTATGGGACAACTCTAAGTCATAGGCCCCATATAGAGCTGCTTCCCGATCTTCACTTAAATCTATCAAAAAACAAAAATATTGCACTGATTCTTCTCAAATTTTGTTTGTAAATATTTTTGCAAAATACAAGAGACCTTACCAAACATGGTCTGGATCGGTCCATTTTTGGGCCTAGTCCCCATATAGATATAGCATCCGATATGAACTTTTTCATATCTGCAGCCAAAAAAATTAATAAAATTCCCACTCAAATTTGGTTTATGCTTATTTTCTATGACCAGTTAGTTGGGCCTATGATATAGGGTCTCTAAACGCATGGTATAGGGTATCATATAGTCGGTCTAGTCTGACTATAATTTTCTTGCTTGTTATTATTAAAACATTTTTTGAAAATGACAAAAGTTTTCAAGATGTAATTAGGAAATTTAGAACAAAATTCGGTAGAGAAAATGCTGCAACAAGTTGTGTCATCAAGCTGAAGGTTGAGAAATTTGAAGATACTGGATCCATTCATGATAACAGAAGCTGAATTTATCAGCGTGTTGGTCGTTCAATCGATAATGTAGCAGAAGTATTGAAGAAGATCAAAAAACTTACATTCGCCATCCTTCACAGCAATCAAACATCAAAGGATCCACATTATTCAACATTTTGCATCGTGATCTCCATTTAATGGCTTATAAGATCCACCTGACATAAGAATTAAAACTAGCTGATCATGCATTATGTCGGCAATTCGTTTCTTGGGCCATCGAAAAACAAGAAGAAAAAGAGAATTTTTTTAAACAAAATAATCTTCACCGGCGAAGCCTATTTCCAGCTCAATGACTACGTCAACAAGCAGAATTGCCACATTTGGGTTGAAGAGAATCCAAGAGTTATCTTAGAGCAACCATTAGATCCACAAAAAGTTACGGTTTGTGGTCAGCAGGAATCATGGGACCATATTTTTTTGAAAATGAAAATGGAAATGCGATTACGGTCAATGGAAATCGCAACAGGGAAACGATCCGAATTTTTTTTGTTGGCGGAAAATTGTTGCGTTAGACGTAGAGAATAGGTGGTTTCAACAGGAGAGAAACAATGGATCTTTTGACAGAAAAGTTCGAAAATTGCATTGTTTCTCGTAGAGAAGGAGTGAATTGGCCACCAAAATCGTGCGATTTGACACTTTCAGCTTATTTTTAGTGGAGCTTTTTTAAATCGATAGTGTACAGCAATAATTCCACAATAGTTCAAGAGCTTAAAAACAACATTATCGAGCAGATATCAACCACTGACAACAGTTTATTGCAAAACGTGATTGAGAATTTTGGTAAAAGATTGGGAGCCTGTCGAGCCTATCACTTGACCGACATAATTTTTCATTTTTTACCGGAACCTATTTGTAAGAGACTGAGATAAAAATATTTTTGATACCTCAAAAAAAAAAAACTCATTTTTATTAAAATTAATATATTACCTCAATTTTGGACACCCTTTATAAAATGATTTCAAAAACTATATATATCAGAAGTACAAAAGGTGCATCTGGCATTCAAAGACATAAATGCAGACCACACAAAACTTGTTGATTTCTATCGGTTATTAAAAAGTTTAAGAAAAGTTTATTTGGAGCATGCGATCGATCGTATACTTAGTAAAATTTCCTATTTTGGTTATAGTTTTGAAAATGAAATGAAATTCAAATTCGATAATATTCAGCCCTGTTCTTGAAACGTTGTTATTTGAATAAGAGTGAATTTAAAATCACATGAAATTGAAATTTTGGGTTTCTTGAAACCACTTTTTTTATTTATTTAATGGAAACATATGTTTGAGTTAAGAACCATATGTTTGAGTTAAGAACATATGTTATCTAGAAACCGAGATGCCATATGGTTCTTTATTCAGTTTCACAAAAAACTTTTAACTATTTTGTGCATGTTTTTTCTTAAGTTTATAGAAAAAGTATAAAGAAAAATATTTTCTTTTAAAATAACAACTTATTTGTTCATTTAATTGTTTTTGTTCTTCAATTTCATTAAATTAAAAATTGCTTTTCTATTTTTAAAAAGTTAGGCATCACCAAATAAAATTTCGATATTCAAATAAATTGGATTTGACTGGAATCACTACTGTTTCGAACATATGCAAAAAAAAAAAAATAAAAATATGTGATTTGATGAAAAAATTTTTTTAATTCCTTTAATTGCAATAATTAGTTCATAAAGAATCTATGTTATAATGGAAAAAATTATAATGGAAAATAGATTGTGTAAATAAAAAGTTTTTATTATAGTTAGAGAACAGCATCATCGCAAAAAGTGTGTTTTATTAACATCGACCACTTATTACAATTTTTTTTTTTTAAATCAGCGCAAAATGTAGACGTTTTTTAAAATCGTTTTTTTTTTCATAAAATTAATGTCTAATTTTTTAAAATAATGATAAGGTTCAATAAGAAACATGTTAGAGTTTAAATATCAATTAGTTTTTTTTTATCTCTTAAGACCTGCTTAGTAGAAAAAAGGGCATTTGTTTTGATTTGTGAATTAAAACGAGAAAAAATATTCTTATTGAAATTAGAGAACAGCAAAAAACTCGTAGATTTAAGAATTTTTTCATTTACGAGTTTTTTTTTGTGATAGTGGTTTCAAGAACAGGGGTGATTATTCAAAAATCGGACAAAGAATTAAATAAAACAAAAGTTGCAATAAATTGAATAGTGAAATGTACTTAAGCTGCAGTGTTGTAAATATTGTTTTATTAAAGGTTTTTTTTTATATAAAATTATGTGATTTTTTAATGTGAAAAATAATATTCATGTTATTACAAAAAAAAACCTTGAAAAAGTCAACAAACCATTGACGAAACGTCGGTTAAATATGTAATAAATTTGTTTTATTTACATTAAAACGTTAGGCCTTATTAGCTTATACAAAAATCACTGAAAGAAAAGTTAATTAAATAAACACAACCCCTTACTTATGAGCTAAGATCTGAACTATCATCTCATTTTAAAACAAACAAAAAAATACTTACTCAACGAGGACACAGGAAATCGAATAGAACGAACATTCATTGAATAAGAATGAATTTGAAATAACATGAAATTTAAATTTTATATTATCGAACTATTTTTCAAAATCATATTTTTTATTGTCAAATGAAACATATGGTTTAGTTTCAGAACCATATGTTATCTAGAAACCGAGGTACCATATGGTTCTTTAGTCCCTTTCACAAAAAAAACTTTAGGAAATTTTTGCATGTTTTTCCTTAAGATTATAAAGAAAGTAAAAAAAAATATTTTCTTTCAAAATAACATTTAACTTGTTCATTTAATTGTTTTTGTTCTTCAATTTCATTCAATTAAGAATGACTTCTCTTTTTGAAATAAGTTAGGCATCACCAAAGAAAATTCGAAATTCAAATAAATTGGATTTAAGTGGCATCACTACTGTTTCGAACATAAACGAAGTTGTGGCAGTCATATGCAAAAAAAAATAAAAATATGTGATTTGAATGAAATATTATTTTAAATTCCTTTATTCGTAATAATTAGTACATAAAGAATCTATGTTATAATTGAAAAAATTATAATTGAAAATAGATTGTGCAAATAAAAAGTTTTCATTATAAATAGTTATAGAACAACATCATCTCCAAAAGCATTTTATTAACACTGACAATTGAATATGAGTTTTTTTTTTAAATCAACGCATAATGTAGACGTTTTTTTTTTCATAAAATCAATGTCTAATTTTTTAAACTAATGACAAGTTTCAATAAAAAACATGTTAGAATTTAAATATCAATTGTTTTTTTTATCTCTTAAGACCTGTGTAGTAGAAAAAAGGGCATTTGTTTTGATGTCACAAAACCTTTTCTATGTGAATTAAAACAAGAAAAAATTTTCTTATTGAAATCATAGAACAGCAAAAAACTCGTAAATTTAAGAATTTTTTCATTTACGAGTTTTTTTTTTGTGATAGTGGTTTCAAGAACAGGGGTGATTATCTGACAATCCAAAACCATGCAAATTGAATAATAGAAACAGATCTGATATATTTTGGATTGAAATATGTATACAACTTAAAAACTTTATGTATTTTTATCACTTATATAAACTACTTCAGATCTGCAGGCAAAAAAATTAATAAAAATTCCGCAGATTTGGTTTATGCTTATTTTCTATACCCATTTAGTTGGACTTAAGACCAATTTTCTAAACACATGGTATAGGATATCGCATAGTCGATCTAGACTGACTATAATATTCTTAATTGTAAAATGTTTAGCTGTTTAGGGGCTTTGAAGAGCAATTCCGAATACCTGAAATTTTACATGCAGGATATTTAGATCCATATGGATAGATTCCGCTTAGATAGATACACCCAAGCCGACATAAATGCTACATATATATTGATAGGTAAGTCTTATTTTCAGTAGGAAAAATCGATAGCAAAAAGGTCATGTGTCAGAGTATTGACCGTAGAACGATGTACGAAACTAAAATTTCTTTTCATTAAATTAGTAAGTCTTAAAAATACGTATTGAGGGTTCATATTAAAAATATACTATCTGCAATTTCCAGTAAAAATAATTTTTTGTTTCCTACTCTTCTCTGATAAACCTGTCATCTATAAAATTGATATTGAATTTAAACATTAATGCTATTCGGACTATTTCTTAATAGATTGATAAATAACTTTGGTTCTAATGAATAAATTAGTTTCTTCTAAAAAAATTTGTTGAATCTTTTTTGAATATAAACATTTGATATTGTTTATTGTTTAATAGAAATATTATAATTTAGTTTGGAAGAAACATAAATATTTTTAAAAATAATTTTGGAAACAATATTTTCAAAATAATGGGTTATAAACACATTTGTATGTAAACAAATTCCGTTTTAATTATTATTAACTTATTATATTTTTGTGTATTTTTTTAACTAAAAAAAAAACTGCAAAAAACAAAAGAAATAAGATTTAACAAAAGAAAAAAATTACAATATAATTGGATTTATTTTTTGTTTTGTCCTCCAAATTACTTACCAATTATCGCATGTACTCTGACACTCAGCTGGGTGCGTACAACCAAAGAATTTTTGCGACTGAAATGAGATGAAATGAGAAAATAAAATAAATAAATAATATATACAAAGTATATCATGCATTAAAATGAATTACAAAAATCAATATATGTTCAATAAAAAAAAATTACTGTTTTCTTATTAAATTTATTACACACAATTCAAGAAATACTAGTCTTACGTTCGATGTTTTGGTTCATTGACCAGTTAAGAATTATTCGGTTGGTTCGTTGAAATATTTAATAATGAAATAATATTAGACATTAAGAATAAGAAGTGGAATTAGATTCTTACATATAAAAATAGCAATTATGTTTTTTTTTATAACTAGAACTTGTTTGCAGTTAAAAATAATTAACAAGCGAATGTAACAAAATAAAAGTATGACGAAAGCGGTTTAACTAACCAAGACACCGTGGGACAGGATTTCCTTTTTTCTTTGTAACAAAAGTTCATTTCAGGTAATGGGAATTTTGTTTTTTTTTTTTTGAATTTAAATAATTTAAACTAAAAGTTTTTTTTGTTGTTATTTCAAGGTATTCACCAGATTTAGCCTCCCGTTATCTTTTTCCTGTTTCAAAAGATGAAGTTGCTATTAAACAAATGCTTTTTTTTACAAGGTTGGAGAAATCAGAAAACTTAAAACTTATTCTGAAATCAAAAACGGGAAAAAAAAGTTTTGCGAGAAGCTGAGGAAGATCTTTAAATTTTGAAAACTTACCGATAAAATTCTTCAGAATTATTTACAGTAAAAGTCATAAATTCAGAGATTTTTCTGCAGTAAAAAATTCCCGAAAATCCGTAAAAAGACTATCAAATTTTCAATGTAGAGTTTAATGTTTTTCAAAAAAAAAAAGTGTGCAGATTTTGAATACTTTTCTATGGGATAATTCATTAGATTTGGAAATTTTTCATTTCAGTTGGCTGTAGAACATCGAAGACTTTCTGGTCATCGGTCATTAGGAATAAAACGATAAACTTACTCCGTTGGAATAAGGACAAATTACACTCCATTATAGTCCACTGCAGTCGGCTTCAGAACATCGAAGACTTTGTGGTCATCGGTCATTAGGAATAAAACGATAAACTTACTCCGTTGGAATAAGGACAAATTACATTTCATTATAATCCACTGCAGGAGTTGTAATGACGAATAACAACCAAAATCAGTATTTCACCTGTTTTGTGAATGCCCAGCGAAGGACCACATCGATATCTAGCCAACGTCGACAACCTGGACTGCCTTGTAGGCGTGGTAACTGTCCAATCCCGAACATTTTATGTTGGAATGCTTTAATGGCATGTATAACAAAATTCAAGTTCCTACATTTAAAATTAAGATTATTGTCGTTCTAGCTTGACAAAATGGCTCACTGTGTATTAGGATGGAGAGACATATCAATTGCTTTCACTTCGGCTCTACGTGGGATCTATATACATATGGAAAAATATAGCATGTAAAAATATGCAGAAGCAAGACAAGTCAGATTTCAAGCCGATCCGCAGCCTCCCCGTGCCACTAAATGTTTTAAAAATACAATCTGTCAATAAAGCGCTTTGACATAGTAAACATTTTTTGTTTTGGCTTTTACATTCTCCTTTTGTGTTTTAATTTTTTTTTTCTAATTTATTTGGATAAATGAGAAAGATGGAACAAACCGAAATAAATGTTGAAAACTAAAACAAAACAAACAAGTAAGAAAATTATAGTCGGTCTAGACCGACTATACGATACCCTATACCATGCGTTCAGAGGCCCTATCTCTCAGGCCTGACTAACTGGATATAAAAATGAGCACAAACCAAATTTGAGTGGGATTTTTATTAATTTTTTTGGCTGCAGATATTAAAAAGTTCATATCGGATGCTATATCTATATGGGGACTAGGCCCAAAAATGGACCGATCCAGACCATGTTTGGTAAGGTCTCTTGTATTTTGCAAAAATACATACAAACAAAATTTGAGAAGAAACAGTGCAATATTTTTGTTTTTTGATAGATTTAAGTGAAGATCGGGAAGCAGCTCTATATGGGGCCTATGACTAAGAGTTGTCCAATAGCGATCATTTTTGGGCTACTGATTAATGGATGTAATATATACATACAAACCCAATTTGACTAAGATTTGTATGATAATTTGGATCTAATGGCAATATATGTTGATTTCATAGGGGTCATTTTTATGGGGGCTAGGTCTGAACATGGACCGATTCTCACCAATTTCAATATTCATCAAAATATATTCATATTTGCGACCTGCAGTTTGTTTACAAGCTTTACATGGACACACAGACGGACGGACGGACGGACATCGTTAAATCGAATCAGATAGTGATTCTGATTCGATCGGTATAATTAAAGATGGGTGTAGGTCAAATATTTTTGGTTGTTACAAACAGCAGCACAAAGTCATTATACCCAAACCATATTCGAAAAATATTTGACCTAGACCCATCTTTTATTATACCGTTGTTCTTTGGAAAAAAAAGCATTCACCAAAAACTAAAAACCGTAAAACAGTTTTTCAAAACAACCGAGTATTTATCAAAAGTTGCCCGATAAAAACGTTACTTACAATGCAATACAAAGAAAAGAGATTCTCTGTTGCTACAAAGCTCATTGTCCAAGCCTAATGACTACTGGGATGACGTCATATTCTGCGATGAGACGAAAATGGTGCTATACTGAGATGACGGGGCCGATGGAGTATGGAGAAAGCCGTGCAGAGCATTGGCAAATCGAAATATAATTTCAACTGTAAAATTTGGAAAACTTTCGGTCATAGTTTGGGAGTGCATAAGGGTGTAGGAGTGACATGCTTTATTGAGAAAATCATGGATGCGACTCAATATTTAGACATTGTTATGCGTCATCTAATTAACAGCGTGAAGAAACTTGGGGTTTATGCTGATATAAACCATATTTCAAATTTATTTATCAAGATACTGACTTCAAATATAAGACGCATGTGGTAAGGTCTTGGCTTCTACATAAGAGAAGCCTAAACCCAATTGAAATGTTGTGAGTTTACTTTAAAAAAAGTACTGCCGGGGGGCATTTTAAAAACAGAACCTATCTGAAAACAATAATTTTAAAGGAATATACTAAATTCAAATGGGGTGCATGCAAAAATTAGTTAATTCCATGAAAGGTCGAATGCAAGCCCTGATTGATGACAAAGGTGGTCATGCGAAGCAATAATTATTTTACTTTATTTGTTCTCTTTAAATTTTTTGTATAAACATCGCATGGTAAATACACAGATAGTATGGAATAAATAAAAGAAGATATTAAAAAAAAAAAACAAAGGTACTCTATTTTTAAATGTAGTCAAAGTTAAAAAAAGATTTTTTAAGAAACTTTTATTTATTAAATGGATCTTTCTTTTTTTTTAGGAAATCACAATAAGTATTAAAGTCTTGAATTAACTAACACTTTCTGGATGTATTGCAATTGCAATAAAACATAAATTTTTGTTGCGTAAGGTGTTTAGTTGTGCAAGGGCCATTGTGTCGACCTTATTAACCCTGTAGTGCCCAAGCCCGCCTCTATACGGGCAATACCTCTTAAATGCGTAATTTTTTGCATTAACTGCCTTTCTCTTTTTTTTTTTTGCTTTTGTATATTTTGGGGAATCACACACTTTCGATTGGTAGCATTTGCAACGAATTCTGATGCGTACGTTTGCTGTTAGAGACAGTCAAAGTTGAAATTTTGTGCAAAACGGTGAAAATAATTATTTCGTATGATACGCAAAAAACAAACTATTAAATAAAGTATTATTTGTTGTCAAAACTCAACAAAAAAATTATAAGTGTGTTGCTGTGAGTATTAAATTTACGAAAAAAGTTCAAGTTTAAGCAAAAAAAGTTCTTCTAAGCTTTCCTTTTGACTTAGAAGACACCCCGTCTAGAGGCGGTTATAGGTTAGCAATGGAACGTCAACAAAAAAATAAATTATCATCGCTTTCTGATGAAGAGATTCGAGTGATGTTAGAAACGGTGGACTTTGATGGCGAAACTGATGGGGAGGCAGATGAAGATGATGATCTTGATAACGATGATGATGTTGATGATCCAGACTTTCTACTGAACGAAGATGTAAACATGGCGATTGATCGCATAGTAGGTATGTCAGAGTCTGATCTTGTTGCGGAGATTGGTGAAAGTGAAGGTGCGTCATTATTATCTCCATGTACCTCATCTTCAGTTGTTTCTACTATGCCTCGACCACAGAAGCGTAAACGTCATCAACACGAAGACAATATATTGAATAGCGTAGGAGAATTTGATGGATCTGCAGTGGATATAGATCCAAAATCAGATATCTTCAAAAAAAATTTATGGCGTCAAAAAAACATAGTGGTTGATAAATCTGAGATTGAGTTTTGTGACTCCGAGCTCGGCGAAGATTTTAAAAAGCTAGATACTCCATACAAATGCTTCAAATACTTCTTGGATGACACCATAATAGAGCACATTGTTGAACAAACAAACATCTATGCCGCTCAAAAAAATATTGCCACTTATTTCTCTACAACAAATTTAGAAATAAAGCAATATATAGGGATTCGAATTTTTATGTCAGTATACTGTTATCCAAACGTACGATCGTATTGGAGCGAATATGCATTCCAAATGATTCAGAACACTATGTCTAGAAATCGTTTCGAGCAAATACGTAGCAACATACACTTCAACGACAATAGTAACATGGCCCCAAAAAACTCACCAGACCATGACCCATTATACAAAATACGGACGATTGTAGAACATTTCAACGAAAAGTTTAAATCTGTCCCGATGACACAACACATTTGTGTGGATGAGCAGATGTGTTCAACGAAAATGAAGACTTTCCTTCGGCAATATATATGCCTGACAAACCTCATAAGTGGAGAATCAAACTTTTCGTTTTGGCCGATTCTTTTGGTTTTTGCTACCGTTTTGAGGTTTATTGTGGTGCTGGAGATAACGTCGTGGAACCAGGTGCACCGCATCTTGGGGCGTCGTCAAATGTGGTTGTTCGACTGTCACGTACTGTTCCAGAGTTTAAAAACCATATCATGTACTTCGACAATTATTATACGTCACTACCGCTACTAGTTTACCTCCAATCGCGAGGCATTTTTGCTTTGGGAACTATTCAATGTAATCGAATCGCGAATTGTAAGCTACCAACGGAAAACGAACTAAAAAAGCAATCACGAGGATATTCCTCTGAATTCTGTGGATCTGCTTTGGGTGTTGATATCTCTACAAGAGTTTGGAAAGACAACAAAGCTGTACGACTAGCATCAACATATGTAGGTATAAAGCCTTTACAAAACCAAACAGATTCAAAATCCACCGTTCCACGTTTTGTCCGATCAGAAAAAAAATATATTGATATTCCGTGCCCAAACATAATACATGAATACAATAGCCCTATGTGTGGGGTCGATCTTATGGATGGACTCATAGGACGCTACAAAATTCCGGTAAAGTCGAACAAATACACAAATCGCTTGTTTATTCATTTAGTTGACGTAGCTATGGTCAATGCTTACATTTTGTTTAAGAGAATCAACATTACTGACCCCGATGACAAGAAATACCAACTGCCAAACTTCCGAGCAGAAGTTGCACAAGTGCTTTGCACATCGCAAAATCCTACAGTTAGATAGAAATGGCAAAAAAACTTGTAAATTTCCAGACTGCACTTCGGAAACTCAAATAATATGCCGAAAATGTAATATAAATTTATGTTTCTCAAACTCGAAAGACTGTTTCTATAACTTTCATCACAAACAATAATTATTTTATGAATATTTTTAAGATTTTTGCATTCAAAATAAGTATGTAAGCAAAAGCAAAAACTATTAAAACTATTATTTTATTTCTTTTGTTATGAATTATTATTATTTTTATGTTATAAAATAAAATTGTTTTGTTTTAATTCAACTTGAACGAACATTTTTTCATTGATGATTCTTGGCTTTCTTTCCTATGACCGCCTGTAGGCAGGGTACCAATTCGGCCTCGTTGAAGCGATCCCTTGGGATAAAAAAAAATTTAAATGGCACTATCATTTTTGACGAAAAAACAACTCAGAAATAATTTAAAAAAAAAAAAAAAAATAAATTTGGGCACTAGTGGGTTAAGGCGGGTGTATAAATTAGGAGATAGCTAGCAGAGCAGAGAGGATTTCGAAGCAATGCCAGGGTGTGTACATACTTGGATTAGTAGATATTTATTTCGTCCTGTACACGTGGGATATAGCGTTACGAACAAAGCACGAACAAAATTTTTTTCTGTCAAAACACTTTCTTGCCAGACTGTAATTTCTAACAATTGCGACAATTTTTTTAAAGCCACGCTTTTTTAACATATAATTATATAGATACGAGTATGAAACATTTTTTTGGACATCGCTATCAGCATTTTATCGTATATTAAAATTTACAATAAAGGGTCCGCCAAATAACTATAAAAAAAAACTACTGAATATTATCTCAAATTTCTTTTTTTATTTGAAAATAAGATCCTTCCGGTTAATAATGGAAAATAATTTCATTCAAATGGCTGCCTCGGCTGGCTATGCAGTAGCCTATACGATCGGTTCAATTTATAAGCACATTATCGATTGTGTGCAGCTGTATTTCACCAATGGCTTTACGAATATTGTCTTTTAAAGCATCAATTGTCTCTGGCTTGTTGGCGTAACACTTATCTTTGAGGGCACCCCACAAATAATAGTCCAACGGTGTCAAATTGCAGCTCCGAGGTGGCCAAACGAACATCAGCTCTGCGGCTGATAATGCGATCTTCAAAAACAGGGCGCAAAACATCGAGTGTAGCTTCGGCTGTGTGGCACGTAGCGCCAAATGTTGCCAATATCCTCCTCTTCAATTTTTGTGAACAAAAATTCGTTCAACATGGCCCGATAACGATCTCCATTGACTGTAACGGCCACTCCTTGCTCATTTTCGAAGAAAAATGGCCCAATTATGCCTCTGGACCAAAATCCGCACCAAACAGTGACTCGCTTTGGGTGTATCGGCTTTTCAATGTATGCGTACGGGTTTTGTGTGCACCAAATGCGACAATTTTGCTTGTTTACATACCCGCCAAGATCAAAATGAGCTTCATCTGAAAAGATGATTTTTTTTTGGCAAAATCGGCATCTTCTGTAAGTCGATCGCAGGCCCACTTAGCGAAGCGAAAACGCATTGGATGGTCAGTTGGCTTCAACTCCTGAACCAATTGGACTTTGTATGGCGTCATACCAAGGTCTTTATGCAAAACTCGTCTCAATGATGCCTCCGAAATGTTCAATTCTTGAGAACGATGGTGAATTGATGTAGATGGCGCTTCACGCACACTTTCTGCCACAGCAGCAATATTCTCGGGTGTACGCACTGTTTTTGGCTTTTCGCGCTTTGGTTTATCGATGAGGATGCCAGTTTCTTTCACTTTTTTCACAAGATAACGAACATACGGAGCTGACGGTGCTTCTCTTCTTCCAAAATCCGTACGCATTTTTCGCACACATTCTGCAACATTACCATGATTTTCAAAGTAATGTCGCAATATTTCCCAGCATTGTTCAACCGTATACACAACCATATTCCTTCAGCAGAAGGACAAAACTAATTATCTGTCAAATCAGACATGAGCTAAGTGTTGCCATTTACGAAATAAGCACTAGTTGAAAAAAAACGTCGGATGGCGGACCCTTTATATGAAGATTTTTTCAAAGAAAATTGCAAAATATAAACAAATTTTAGCATTAATTGATAAAACTGTAGCTGAGTGATTACAACGGGGAAAATAAAAAAATTAAATTTTTATGGTGTATGAAGCGTTATTTTCTGTACATTTTGGGTAAATTTTTATACCCTATACCACTATGTTTTTTGGGTGTAATGACTTTGTGCTGCTGTTTGTAACTACCAAAAATACTTGACCTAAACCCATCTTTTATTATACCGATCGACTCAGAATCACTTTCTATATGCAAATCACAATCAATTTCTGAGTCGATTTAGCGATGTCCGTCCGTCCGTCCGTCTGTTAGTCCATGTAAACCTTGTAATCAAACTGCAGGTCGCAAATATGAACATATTTTGATGAAATTTGATATATGTGCTTTTATCGGCCATAGGATGAACGCTGTTTATATTGGTGAGAATCGGTCCCTGTTCAGACCTAGTCCCCATACAAATGACCCCTATGAAATCGACATAAATTGCCATAAGATCCAAAATATCATACAGATCTCAGTCAAATTGGGTTTGTATGTGTTTTTATGTCCACTAATCAATAGTCGAAATGAAATCCCTATTTGGCAATTCTTAGTCATAGGCCCCATATAGAGCTGCTTCCCAATCTTCACTTAAATATAAAAAAAAAATATTGCACAAATTTTTTTCAAATTTGGTTTGTATACATATATTTTTTCGAAATATAAGTGACTCTACCAAATATGTTCAGGATCGGTCCATTTTTCGACCTAGTCCCCATATAAAAATAACATCCGATATGAACTTTTTGTACCCTATACCACTATGTGGTTTGACTTTGTGCTGCTGTTTGTATCAACCAAAAATATTTGACCTACACCCATCTTCAATTATACTGATCGAATCAGAATTACTATCTGATTCGATTTAACGATATCCGTCCGTCCGTCCGTCCGTCTGTGTGTCCATGTAAAGCTTGTAATCAAACTGCAGGTCGCAAATATGAATATATTTTGATGAAATTTGGTATTTATACTTTTATCTGCTATGGGATGAACGCTATTGAAATTGGTGAGAAGCGGTCCATTGTCAGACCTAGCCCCCATACAAATGACCCCTATGAAATCATCATATATTGCCATAAGATCAAATTATCATACAAATCTTAGTCAAATTGGGTTTGTATGTATATATTACATCCATTAATCAAAAATGATCCCTATTGGACAACTCTTAGTCATAGGCCCAATATAGAGCTGCTTCCCGATCTTCACTTAAATCTATCAAAAAACAAAAATATTGCACAGATTCTTCTCACATTTTGTTTGTATATTATTTTGCGATAGGGTCTCTAAACGCATGGTATAGGGTATCGTATAGTCGGTCTAGACCGACTATAATTTTCTTACTTGTTTATATCTGCAGCCAAAAAAATTAATAACAATGTCACTCAAATTTGGTGTATGCTGCTTATTTTCTATATCGAATTAGTTTTAAAAGTAAGGTTGGTTTTTTTTAATTTTTTTCGTTTGCTTAGATCCATAACATATATATTATCAATTAATATAAAAAATAGCACATTTTACAATTTTCTTTTAAAAAATTTGCATATATTCTTTATTAGGTTAAATGGTGGCTAACGATTCCAAACAAATAAAAATATAGCACATCTAAATAACTATGATCAAGTAGAATGCAATCAATTGCAACAATTTTAAATTTTAAAATTTTGAAAATTTTGTAAGTTTATTTTTTTTTTTTTAATTAGGACCGAACTTAAATTCAAAACAATAAAATTCTTATACAACGTCACTTCACCCTACTGTGCATTGCTGGAATTTGTGACACGGCATTTTTTTTACAAACTGAGATATTTTCAAATGATTTTGATACCACTATTTTATCCAAAAATATCTTAAATTTCCAATGATTCTTATTTTCGACTCCGGGCTGTCTCCTCCTCCGCTGTCCTTGATGAGAGTAACTTAAGTAGGAAGAAAGTAACTGAATCCGTTGGCTTCAAATTGGGGAAAACGCAGTGATACATAATGAGTTAAACGGTTACACCACCAACAAAGGGCAATCCAAATTTATTAATTTTATACGCATTAACGCTCAAGGGATGTCCCCTATTAATGAAGTGTGATATCAGAAAATAATGTTATGGGTATGAGGGAAGAGGGTGTAGTATTTTTTGGATATTTGACTTAAATTAAACTATATTGTAACTGACAGGAATGACCTCTGCAGGAATTTAAAAAATTTCAGCAGAAAATTAAAAAAAAATTAAGTTTTAAATTTTAATAATTTTATTTATTTATTTAATTTAAATTTATCTTTTTTACCAAAAGAGCCGAAGTTAAATTCGAAACAATAAAATTCCCATACAACATCACTCCACCCTATTGTGCATTGCATTGCTTGAAATTATATCGCAAATTTGAAACATTTTTAAATGGTTTTGATATCATTATTTAATCCAAAAATATCTAAACTTTCCAATGGTTCTTTTTAATACTATAAATCGTCATTTCATTAATCGGATGTCCCTAAAATCCTTTAAATCATTGTAGTTTCTCATTAATTTACCTTAAAAACGAAAATACCATGACTAAAATGGAAAGGATAATCTTGATTACATTTTTCTGTCTGATATTGGATGAATTTAAGAAAATTTGCTTAAACACACACACACACATAAATAAATAAAAATTTGCATGCTGGTCACTATCAAATATTTGACATTCATGGCCTGTTAAAAAAAAAAACTTGAAAAACTACATTACATATTAAACACAACCTTCTCACATTTAACGTTGAGTTTATAAAGCTATTTTCTATTAAAACTGTACTTAAAGACATTTTTATAACTTTTTTTTTAAATTTATACACTCAATAAATTGGTTTGACCCGATAGCATTAATATATCGTGGTGATTCGTTATGTGTTGGTTTTGGGACACTTCCGATCAATTAACAAAATAAATTAAAATTTTTGGTAATCTATGATGGCCATGGTTAAACCGAAACTTTGAGTTATAAAATAGCAAATGCAAGTTATAGCTCCAGCTCCGGCTCTGGCTCTTATATTTGAAGCAAATTTATATACCAATTTAGAAGCCAAGAGTTAAATTAAACTATCTCACAACTTCTAGTAACCGGTGTTCTGGAATAACCGCACATCTCGTAAGATCAAAATTTTCAGGAGAGGCAAAAACGTTCTATTTTAAATTACAGATACGGTAGGAATATTAAAGAAAAAATTAAAATTACTTTTTTTAAGTCAAAATTCATCCATATTGTTAAAAAATCAACTCATATAATTATATGCAGAGGGAGCGTTAAAAATAAAGCAATTTTGTATCAAAAACTCGAAATAGAGAAAAATTTTTGCTAAAAACTAAACAATTCACTTAAATGCAATTCGTTTTTGCTTCTTTCTTGGTTAGACTTTCTTGCATAGATTGATCGAAACAATAATATGGAAGCAAAGAAAATGATCCTTTTAAAGGTTGGTAGTACTGTTTTTGACATCTGTGCCAAATTTCATGTCAATATCTTCATTGTGACGCTCGTTTTTGTAAACAACTTACAGTGAATTTGGCGATCGGGAGGGATTAAATAAGAATAAATAACAAATTTTCATTTGATATAAAATGCAGAAGAAAAAATCATTATTGCCTATTTTTGCTGCCGAAAACTGACAAAAAATAAAATTACCAAAATAGAAAAACGCAAAACTTCTACTCATATACGAGGTCTGTTCAATAGAAAATGTGGCTTTTGAAATTTCTCGGGGTACATGCATTCGATTATCGATTTTTTTTTATGTTGGCACACTTGTCTCGAGCATATGTTCCTAGTTGAGCTTGTTTGTGTTTAGTTTGTTTGTGAAAGGCATAACAGTTAAGGTACGGTCACATTAGGAAAATATTTGACGCACTTATTTTCTCGTATTTGCCCAAAATTTTATGAAACAAATACAGAGTTGATTTTGTGGTCACACTGGACACATTTATTTGCCTCTTTTTGTTTGTTCAAACAGCTGCCAAATAGCGACAAATAAAAACAAGGAAAACATATTTGCCGTGCGGTCACACTTGAGCAAATATTCGACTAAAAAAATTGTTTGATCAAACAGTCAAAAATTAAAAAATATATTTGTTCAAAAATTTCCAAATGTTGCACGAGGAGGAAAGTTTTCTTATTTTGCGCAGTGGAGTGCATCGGTGATAGTTTTGGAAGTTTTCTGTTATATTATATTTAAATATTATTTTTAACTATAATTAGTTTTCTCTTTTTTACAAAATAAACAGCTGTTTATTTTGAGTAATGTAACAGTGTGGCAAATTCTTTGTTTTTAAAATTATAAATACGCTAAAGTAAAAATAAAATTGGTTAAGTGGAGTTTAGGGGCAATTACCCGATCGGTTTCACCACTTATAAAACATTTTATTGCGGTTCTAAGAAAATATTTTTTTCGGCGGTCGAGCCTAGTCAAGTCAAACTTTGGACATTGACTTGTATATAACTTTGTTATTTAGCATCGGATTTCAGCACCTAAAAGCTTACTTGAGTGTATTTTACTCGATATTTTTAAATTTGAAATCCATTAACCCATTATGAACCTATTTAAAATTTTGTATTTTTTTTTTTTTTTGTAATAGAGTGTTTTCTTAAATATGAAATTATCTCGTAAATAGACATATCATGTGTGCTTTTACATAAACTGAATAATAGCTGGGTCCACTAGCTTTATTTCGGTGTATACTTTGACCTCCCAACCCTTTCAGGACCGGATATATATCGCCATTTGTAAGCTAGTTCAATTGAAAATCAAGTATTTTATTTAAAATGGAAGGTAAATTATCCAATCCAAATTGAAATGAACTAATTGATCCAGCTTTCATTCAGCTGTAAATACCAACATTGCATAGGTCATTTTATGAGATAATGCCATGTTTTAACAAATAACGTGTTAAATTTGGTGCTAGTGTCGTTTTGGTGAGCATAGAGATTCATTTGGTTCGACAGATACTGTAAACTCTCTTTGTTAAGGAAATAGGAAAATAGTTCATGGCCAATTTTTTATTTGGCTAGTTCTTGCAACATTGTATTATTGTCTCTAAAGTGAAGATCAGTTGCTGGTATCTGAAGGTAGCCTTTTTGCAAAGACACTTTTTTTAAATTCTTACGAGTCCTGCTTTATTTCACTTACATTTTCATGGAAAATATATGGAATATTTGACATTGGTTTCTCTAAAGAAGACAACTCTATATTTTTGTAACTGAAATCTTCATCAAATAGAGAAATATCACAATCATAATCACTGTTGCTATCGTTTTGACTTGTATCATCGCAGCTGTTATTTTCATCAAACATAGATTCCATTAAATTTCTTACATCATCTGTTAGGTTTGTAAAACATGAAAACATTTTTTATATACCATTTTTCTTAAAAAATGTATTAAAAAAAATATGATTAAAACTAATTTTTAATGAATATTAACAAGTTTCACAATAAATGCTTTTGAAAACAAAACGCTTTTTTTAAAGAAATAACTGAATTACGTTTTAAAAGTTGACATCACTGCTGAAACAACTGTTGTTTGCCACTGTTTGCTCTTGCAAATGTTTTGTAAGGCCAAAGAATTATTTGCCCAAAATAGAGGAAAATATTTGGTGGCGAGTGGTCACATTAGGCAAATATTTGTTTGCAGGCAAATAATTTTGTTTGACTAAAATCAGCTGTTTTGTTGTTTGATGGCAAATAATATTTTGTGGTCAGACTGAGTCAAACAAATATTTGTCGATTTTTGTCAAATATTTGCCTAATGTAACCGTACCTTTAGACGTGTTTCGCTAGTTCCGCGATTTTCTGCTGTTGAAAAAATGGTTCAAAGACTTTGCATCAAATTTTATGTAAAAAATGGAATTAAGTGCTTAAAAGCACTTGATTTGTTGAGACTAGCATATGGTGATTGTACTCTGAGTCAGAAAAATGTCTACAATTGGTACAAGCTTTTCAAAAAAGTGGAGAATATGTGAATGACGACGCTCGTCCTGTAAACTCCATCACATCAAAAACCAATGAAATTGTTGAGAAAGTGAGGAAAATTGTTATGGAGAATCGTCGAATCACTATAGCTATTAGAGAAGTTTCAGAGGATGTCGACATATGGGTTGGCTCTTGCCATACAATTTTCTTTTTAGAAAATTTTGAGCATGAAGCGTGTTGCAGCGAAGATCGTTCCAAAATTTATGAATTTTTAACAAAAAAAAAAAACCGTCGCATGGGAAACACTCAGGAAATATTGAATGACGTTATCGACGATCCAGATTTGCTTAAAAAAAATTATATCAAAAACATTTAAAAATGTGTCAGTTTGTTAAACAAATTTTGCGATACAAATTCCAGCAATGCACACTAGGGTGGAGTGACTTCGTAAAGGAATTTTGTTGTTCCAAATTTAACTTCGGCTCTATTTGTAAAAAAAAATAAACTTGATCATGGGTATATCGTCCCCTCAATAAAACAATAGCGTATAATTTTTTTAGGGTTTTGAGTAAATCGAGTTTAAAGTTTTTGTCAAATCGGATGTCTATTAAAACCTCAATATCGCCGTAAATAAAAATTCTTCATAGTGCGTTTTTCGGCGAATACATTATACCGTTTCTTGTCTTTAAATTGACCAAGTTTTTTTATTCTACGCATCCTTTAAGACCATAATTATGTCATTCAAAGCGCAAGTCCTCCATATACGCTATTTTATTTTTTAAGGAAATCGTATGATATATCTGATACACTATTTTATTTTGTATGGTATACGCTGTTTTATTCAATAATTTTACGGTATTTTTATTAAAATATTTGATCTCAAAAATATCAATTTGTAACATTATAAAACAGGGATTAATTCATTACTTTCCAATTTGGGTTATTATAAACAAAATATTATGACAAATTAAGGTATACATTGCGTAAATCAAAAATAACTAGAAATTCATTCGTCTTCTTTCTCTTTCTCTGCTAAATCTGGCTCAACTAAACAATTTCGCTTCTTTCCACCTTGTCAGTTAAAAAAAAATGAGTGCGAGCCACGAGGAATTACATTCTTTTTGCACAAATTTGGAGATCATCCAGCTTTCGATTACAAATTCTCAGCTCTTTATTGTATTTGCCAGTAAACGAAAAGTTGATCACCTCTTTTGTTTTTCGTGTTCCTTCAATATCAATTACTTTCAAGTCTCCATCGTTGATTTATGTTTACTTGGAGGAACTTAAGATTAAGCCAATTAACCGAGTCATTTTTTATATTTTTCTTAAGGCTATGGCCTAACCTCGAAAACATGGCTTTGAGATCAATCATATCACTGTATTGAAGTCTCTCTACAGCATAGGGTTTTTCCGTCTTGCCCGTCTCATTATAGTTGGTCATTCTTCCGGCGAATAGACGCATATACTACTCCTCTTCGCACGTTCTATTGCAGAGTGCATCGAATCTGCCTCCATTTTTGTGTGTCCGCTTTGGAGATACTTAATTGTTATCGAATTTAGCTTCAAAGTATTGTTGATATAAATTAATAGTGTAGCAATGAACCTGTTTCTGTTCTGTCCCCCACAGCAGTCTGAGTAGAGAATAGCATCGGTTACCGATTCGTCTAACGAGTTCATCATTTTCCATATTGTGGTCCCAATTTCGTCCGATCCTCGTTGACCCTGATTTTCATCCCATAGAAAACAGTAACCTTCTCCACTGGCAATGTCGTAAAATGTGATATTGTACATCGCGAACTTTCGACTGTAATACATCGTTGCTACAAGGAGTCGTTAACACTGACTGGAGGTCAACAGTAAACACTTTTAAATTACTGTTACTGTTAGCTGATTCCTTGTCAGTTTGCTTGTTAATTCTTGCCTTTGTCTTATTTAAAATGTGTTCATCATAGGATTTCTGAATGGAGTCTTTGTCCTCAGCGTTTTTGTACCTCTCGCATGATAAGCAGGTGTCCTTTTTTGGACGGTGGAAAGAATAATTATAATTATTGCAAAATGTCCGGCGATAAACGTTTTCTTTAATGATAGCGTCCGGGTGGAGTTCTTTGAATAAATCGTACATTTTTGATATTGTTAATTCGGAGGCAAGATAAAGTCGTTGACTTTTTGCTGGAGTGTAATGGCTTTCGACGGCTGGAAATGACTCGATGTGCTTTTTGATAAGCGCAACTGTCTCTTCGTCTAATTTTCTCTGGTGGCCATGTTGACCCCTCTTATCAGTAATTGAATTTTGGCACATCTTCTTGGCTAACACAGATATTGTGCCGTCTGACAAGTTCAAAGTATTTAAAAAAAATTCTTGCATACCTGTTTGGCTTTGAGAGTATAATTAAATGTGTTCGCCCGCCGTGATCCGATTGTCAACTTCCTTTTGCACTTCTCAATTTTCACGCAATTGGCCAGGAACAGTCGCTGCTTCGAATAGTCGCCTAAATTCCAATAATCTGCATCGATCTCCATGCGCTCTTCTTCTGAGAAGTTTTCTGGGCAATTATGGCGGCGCTTACAGTCAATGGGTTTCGGAACACGTTCGTCAACTCTTTTGCCACTCTTAGTGATATACGGGTTCCCATTGTTGCGATGATACTTCCTTTCTTCTGCACCCATTTCTTACTTTCAATCCATCGGAAATAATTCAGAGTTAGACGTGGCTAGACCCAAACAATATTTGTCAAAAGCTGTTTGCTGTACTCACCTTTCTCTTTCGCGTAAGTATGTACATTTCTACCATTTTCATTCTTGTTATTGATATAAGTATCAACACAGTCTGCGATTTCTTCTAAAACTATATCTGCTGTCTTTATCACTGAATTATCTAATTCATCTGCCAAAGCCTGTGCATCATCATACGAATCGGGGACATACTCGTCCGACGATCCTGCAGAGAAGTCTGTACCATTCTCATCATATGTTTCAGGTATCTCTATGTCCGACGATCCCACAGCGAAATCAGACTCATCAGTCTTTGGTGCAATTTCCACAACTACTGGTGGTTTCGTGTCACAGCCTGTTGATATTTACCTTACTCACTTCACTTACACTATAATATAGAAGATACTAACTCAGACGTTTCAAATCCATATTTTTAATGAACAAACTTTCCCTGCGAACTGAATTTGCAAACTGAAATTTCAAATGACTACAATATTTCCTTGGCATTCATGTAGTCAAAACAACGTAAACATCGCATAGCCCACTATTCTTGTCAATTGTTGATAAAACTTTCGAATTTGTATTGAAAATAAAACAGCTTATGTCGGGTATAGAAATGGTCGGAATAAAACTATTTCTCAAACAATAGTGTATATTATTATAAGCTATTTTATTAGTTAAAGTTTTGATAAAATGGAGTATAATGCGTATACACTATTATTCATTTAACAACTTTGGAGTGGCAATTTCAAGTAAAATAGAGCATATGAGCTTACACACTTATTGAAGGAAATTTTTGAACAAGAAATTATACACTATTTTTTCCAATGACATTTTGACCCACTTTATGGAAGTAGAATTTGGCGAAATTTTGAACAGACATAGAATCAATTATGGAGATTCTAAATATGCAATAATGGCGTATGAGCACATACGCTATTGTTATATTGAGGGGACGATATGGTTTTGACATTGAAACCAAAGTCTAATCGTCCAAAGCAAGAGCCAAGGAAAAAAAAAATTACACCAAGTTCGATCAGATGTCAAGCTTTTGCTCACTGTTATTTTGGAGTACCGTGGCGTAGTACATCATGAGTTCTTGCCACACAATCGTACGGTTATGCGCCGCTTGCGAGAAACAGTGCGAAAAACATCCAGAATTGTGGAAAAACAATTCATGACTTTTGCATCACAATAATGCACCTGCTCACTCATCATTACATTGCACAAATGTATTATATCGAAGGGAGAATTCTTTCAAGGGGACAAAAATAAATTGATGAATAAATAAACATTTTTTTAGAAAAATTAAAATTCTCCTTTTCTATTGAACAGACATCGTAATTGGCACCAGTGTTCATTTAGTTTATCGATAACATATGTATAAATATTGATGTTTTAAGATCTTTCATAATAATACTGATCAATTTTCCAATACGAATATGTGCACTGTTCTCCAAATTAAGGAATAATTATAAGAGAGATACGGAAAACGTCGCTAAGATCTACAGACATACGGTTGACAAACACAAACGATTAAAACAAAAGTGAGTTGACAATTACACTGTGTAAAAAGAAGGTTGCAACTCAAACAAATTAAAAATATGTTTTAAAGTAAATATAATTTTTAAATGATTTTTGTTGTTTTTTGTTAATGATCAATTCAAAATTTATTTATTTTATTTATTTATATTAATTACAATACAAAGTAAATTTATATTCTAATTTGGGTCCACGGATAAGTCGGGTGACGAAGACCATTTGGCTGCTTTTTGCAGTGACAGACCAAAGCCTCTGGTGGGAATCGAACCCACAACCCCCGCTTGATAGGCAAGCACGCTGCCTTCTCACCTACCGGGGCGCTTCAATTTAAAATTATTTGTGTTTTTATTTTTATTTTTATTGTTATTTATCAGATAATCCCTGATGATGATCAACAAAGTTGATAGAAATATATTGGAAAAGAATATTGTTATAAATATTGTTTAAAAATTAATAAAAAAAAAATAAATAAAAAAAAACTTGTTTTTATTTATTTTTAACAAAATGTTCTTATAACAAAGAGAATCTTTTAACAACCGATGATGACCTTAAGCCGAATTATATTCACCCTTCAACAACATAACAGGTCAACAAAAATCTAAATTATCAACGGAATCAAGAATATTCAGCTCCGTGATCCGGCTCCGCTATCCTTAAAAAAGAAGAAAGTAGCTGAATCCGTTGGTTTAAAGTTAGGAAAACGCAGTGATAAAAGCCAATTCAAAATTATTATTTTTTTTTGTATTCACACAGAAAAAGAATTGATTGGAATTCGGTAAAAAAAAATTTTTAGGTTATTCAACATGTTGTTGTAATATTGTAAAATATAAAAATACAATAGATTTTCTTCACTTACAGCCTTATTTCTTACAAAATGAAAGTATCTACAAAGCAAATTAAGATCCGTTTACCAATCATTTTTACAAATTACCAAAATAAATTAATTGCGACAATTATATTGAAAGCAGTAAAATTTGTTGCAATCATAAATATTGGGGATTGCAACAATTAATTGTATTACTACATTATATTTTAAATAAAACATTTCTAAAAAAGATATTGTTATGAATTGTTGGTTAATATGATCAAATCAAATTTCTATTTATAAAAAAATTACGGCTATAACAAAAAAAAAAAAACTTATAACCTGTTTTGGTATTTATGAATCTTTTTATGAATCTGAATTCTGTTGTAAATACCAAAATGTGATAGTGAAATGTTTAACCAAACCGAATTTTTAATTTATTTGTCAGTTTTGGAAAACAAATTAAAAATTTTAACTGTTGAGACAAAAAAAAAAATATAAACAAAAATATAATAAAATACAACTGAAATTATACAACAATTGAAAGTTGTTTAATACTCGTGTAAAACAAACTGTACGATGAGGTAAGTTCCATATTATGTTGATTCTTTTTATTATCATTTTTGTTGGGTAAAAATTATTTTAACAAAATTCACTCTTTTAAGATATATTTTTTGAGAAAAATGTACACTGTAATATAAAAGGAAGTTGAAGGTTTTTCGCCCTACTCGTTTTACGAGCTCAGCTATTTGTTCAGGTATCAAAAGACTGTCAGTGCATAATGTTTTAATTTTTAGAGTACGCATTGAAGAACATGTTCTGTTTTTTTTATCAGTACAAATGCAAGAAGACGAACTTAAAATAAAGCTACACTCGAATCTGTGTGGTCTATGGGTGTTCGAAACAAAAAATACGTGATGGAAAAATGTTCGTGTAGATAACAAAATATTAAAACGAAACACAGTCATGATTATGTTGGGCACCGTACAAAATTTAGAAACACACGTAATTGATATGAGGTATGTTTATTTACATATATGTACGAGTTTTTTATTAAGTATGTGTTTTTTTCTGAACTCTGGTATAAATGATAAGGAGATCAGATGGGATGAAGAAATTCTTACACTTATTTAGGAAACCTGGGCTATTGAAAGCTTCTTTGAAAACGGACATCACACTGAATTTTCATGCCCAGAACATCAAGAAGATCTGATTGCACAGTATTGATGGCTCATGGCCCATGGTCATTGCCTCTTGAAAACATTAAAATCGACCCTTCTCACTCGCCTAACTCACAGATTCTCAAAAGGTCTTGATTGTGTGTATCATTAATACATTGCCTCATGCTCCCTCTGTCACCAAGATTTGGCCTTTGATCGAAGGAATGAGAATGACATATATAGCCCTAGTCTGCAAAAGAGTAGATTGAAAGTTTGACATAGAAGGTCATTAAGAAAAATAAGAAAGAGTGAAGAAGAAAGAACAGAGATTTGTGGTACCCATGCGTTAAACTTGAACTCTTTGTTTTAAGGACTGACTTGGTGAATGGACTGAAAGAACTGCCAACAGATCACCCGAAGAACGACTTCTACGAAAGCCATACTGTTTGTAGTTAAACAATAAGTTGGTCTCTAGATACTTTGGAAACACGGAGAAAGTTGCAATTGCGTGGTATTTTTCAGGGTTGTTAGCTGCATCCACTAAAATAGTTGATCTAGATTTTTTTGTACTACCGATCAACTCAAAATCACTTTTACTTAACAATATTTTTTTAAGTTTAATATAAAAAATAAGGAAAATGACACCAAACAAAAACAAGTAAGAAAATTATAGTCGGTCTGGACCCTATACCATGCGTTTAGAGACCCTATCTCTCAGGCCCAACTAACTGGATATAGAAAATAAGCATAAACCAAAATTGAGTGGGATTTTTATTAATTTTTTCGGCTGCAGGTATGAAAAAGTTCATATCGGATGCTATATCTATATGGGGACTAGGCCCAAAAATGGACCGATCCTGACCATGTTTGGTAAAGTGTCTTGTATTTTGCAAAAATATATACAAACAAAATTTGAGAAGAATCAGTGCAATATTTTTGTCTTTTGATAGATTTAAGTGAAGATCGGGAAGCAGCTCTATATGGGGCCTATGACTAAGAGTTGTGCAATAGGGTTCATTTTTGGACTACTCATTAATGGATGTAATATATACGTACAAACCCAATTTGACTAAGATTTGTATGATAATTTGGATCTTATGGCAATATATGTTGATTTCATAGGGGTCATTTGTATGGGGGCTAGGTCTGAACATGGACCGATTCTCACTGATTTCAATAGCGTTCATCCCATGGTCGATAAAAGATAAACTACCAAATTTCATCAAAATATATTCATATTTGCTACCTGCAGTTTGATTACAAGCTTTACATGGACACACAGACGGACGGACGGACGGACGGACGGACGGACGGACGGACGGACGGACGGACATCGTTAAATCGAATCAGATAGTGATTCTGATTCGATCGGTATAATTAAAGATGGGTGTAGGTCAAATATTTTTGGTTGTTACAAACAGCAGCACAAAGTCATTATACCCAAACCACATAGTGGTATAGGGTATAAAAATTCTCCACCCTCTTTAAAGCTTTGAAATAAACTAATTTTAGTTTTCTTATAAAATGGAATATTAAGTAAAAAACGAAATATATAAAACGATTACACGTTATACCACTGTGGAGGATACTAAAATAGTTGATCTAGCTTTTTTACATTAACGATCAACTCAAAATCACTTTTACTTAACAATATTTTTTTAAATTTAATTTAAAAAATACGGTCTAGACCGACTATTCGATACCATGCGTTTAGAGACCCTATCTCTTAGGCCCAACTAACTGGACATAGAAAATAAGCATAAACCCACTTTGAGTGCGATTTTTATTAATTTTTTTGGCTGCAGATATGAAAAACTTCATATCGGATGCTATATCTATATGGGGACTAAACCAAAAATGGACCGATCCTGACCATATTTGGTAAAGTCTCTTGTATTTTGCAAAAATATATACAACCAAAATTTTAGAAGAATCAGTGCAATATTTTTGTTTTTTGATAGATTTAAGTGAAGATCGGTAAGCAGCTCTATATGGGGCCTATGACTAAGAGTTGTCCCATAGGGATCATTTTTGGACTACTCATTAATGGATGTAATAAATGCATACAAACCCAATTTGAGTAAGATCTATATGACAGTTTGGATCTTATGGCAATTTATGTCGATTTCATAGTGGTCATTTGTATGGGGGCTAGGTCTCAACATCGACCAATTCTCACCAATTTCAATGGCCGATAAAAGCTATATACCAAATTTCATCAAAATGTATTCATATTTGCGACCTGCAGTTTGATTACAAGGTTTACATGGACACACAGACGGACGGACATCGTTAAATCGAATCAGATAGTGATTCTGATTCGATCGGTATAATAAAAGATGGGGCTAGGTCAAATATTTTTGGTAAATACAAACAAAGTCATTATACCCAAACCACACAGTAGTATAGGCTATAACAAGTACCTAAGAATGTTAAATTCGACTGTGCCGAATCTTTGATACCCTCCACCTGCATCTTAACTCAATATTTCAACCAATATTGGGTACGCCTACCACTCTAAAACTGTTGTCGGCATTGAAATTTTAATTTCGAATACCAATTAAATTTAAAGTTAATTTCTTTTCTTGTTGGCCAGTTTCTAGTAAAGGGTCCGCCATCTAACGTTTTTTTTTTTCAACTAGTGTTTATTTCGTGAATGGTAACACTTAGCTCATGTCCGATAATTAGTTTTATCCTTCCGCTGAACGAATATGGTTTTGTATACGCTTGAACAACGCTGGCAAATAATGCGACATTACTTTGAAAATCATGGTAATGTTGCAGAATGTGTGCGAAAATTGCGTACGGATTTTGGAAGAAGAGAAGCACCGTCAGCTCCGAATGTTCATTATCTTGTGAAAAAAGTGAAAGAAACTGGCATCCTCATCGATAAACCAAAGCGTGAAAAGCCAAAAACAGTGCGTAAACCCGAGAATATTGCTGCTGTGGCAGAAAGTGTACGTGAAGCGCCATCTACTTCAATTCACCATCGTTCTCAAGAATTTAACATTTCGGAGGCATCATTGAGACGAGTTTTGCATAAAGACCTTGGTATGACGCCATACAAAGTCCAATTGGTTCAGGAGTTGAAGCCAACTGACCATCCAATGCGTTTTCGCTTCGCTAAGTGGGCCTGCGATCGACTTACAGAAGATACCGATTTTGCCAAAAAAAAAAAATCATCTTTTCAGATGAAGCTCATTCTGATCTTGGCGGGTATGTAAACAAGCAAAATTGTCGCATTTGGTGCACACAAAACCCGTACGCATACATTGAAAAGCCGATACACCCAAAGCGAGTCACTGTTTGGTGCGGATTTTTGTCCACAGGCATAATTGGGCCATTTTTTCGAAAATGAGCAAGGAGTGGCCGTTACAGTCAATGGCGATCGTTATCGGGCCATCGTTATCGGAACGAATTTTTGTTCACAAAAATTGAAGAGGAGGATATTGGCAACATTTGGTTTCAACAGGACGGCGCTACGTGCCGAAGCTACACTCGATGTTTTGCGCCCTGTTTTTGAAGATCGCATTATCAGCCGCAGAGCTGATGTCGTTTGGCCACCTCGGAGCTGCGATTTGATACCGTTAGACTATTATTTGTGGGGTGCCCTCAAAGATAAGTGTTACGCCAACAATCCAGAGACAATTGACGCTTTAAAGGACAATATTCGTGAAGCCATTAGTGAAATACAGCTGCACACAATCGATAATGTGCTTAAAAATCGGACCGATGGTGTAGGCTACTGTATAGCCAGCCGAGGCAGCCATTTGAATGAAATTATTTTCCATTATTAACCGGAAGGATTGTACTTTCAAATAAAAAAAGAAATTTGAGATAAAATTCAGCAGTTTTTTTTTATAGCATTTTTAAAAAAAAAAAAGTTATTTGGCGGACCCTTTATAATTTCTTTTACAAAAACAGAGAGATTAGTTACTGTTTGAAAAATTGCATTATTGTTCTTTTACTAGAGTAGAAAACCCCTAAGTACCTCATAGAATACCAATGAAATTCATTATTAATGCAGCCGGCGCACAGTGGTCAATTTCGCGAGATAGCGGTCAAAACTCTATAACTTTTGACCGGATTGGTATTTTTTTACGCAATTTGTTTTGTTGAATAGGAGGGACTTTAAGCTTCAATTTGTTCAAACGTAAAAATCGACTGATAGGAACGTAAGTAATTTGGAGTTAAAAATGCATTTTAATTTTTTGTTGAGTTTCCATGTAAAAGTTGAATATTTTGACATTTTAAATAGGTATTTTTTTTATAATTTCTTATTTTCTTCAATCGTATTTTACAACCAATACTTATTTAGTATTCCTAAACTTAATTTTGGTCAGAAAATGCCAACATTTGGCCCCTGACATTTATTTAGTCTCAATATTCACAGGGGCCAAAGGTTGGTTTTTTTGGAAGAAAGCTAATTCTTGTGAGGATTAAACTGAAAAATAACACTGAAATTCCCAACAATATCAATACCATTTGGATATATTATATACAGAACACAACATCGATAAAATTTTAAGTAAACTTTTACTGTTGATTTAAAGTGCACATATATTTTATTTAAATGTATTAATAAAAATTTATACTAAAATTAGAAACAAATTATAATCTTTAAACTAGTATTAATTAAACAATATTAGTAAAAATTTCTTCCAAATAGCTTTGATTTTCATTTTGCAGTAGTTGTTTAGCTTCTTCATTTAACTCTAATGAGGTTGATTTCCATTTTTGTCGAATACTTGACATATGAATACTGGGTCTGATGTGCACAACAAAATATTAATAAGATCTTCATTAGTACAATATCTGGAAATTTTTCTTGTATTGTGCTCGCGAAAGAATCTGTAGTCTTTGTTCCTTTTTTCTTGGGCTTCTTCTGAGAGATCTCCAATTGGAAGCATATTGTGCTGAATTATTTGTTCCCCATGGAACAAAATTTTGTGAACTGTGGTTGGCATATGTCTCCAAGGATATTTTTGGTTATAAAGGGTTGCTGTCTCATTAGCATACTGACCAAATTTTTTTGCATCTATCTTTTTGCTACATGCTATAACTTGTAATATGATTTGGAATCGTCGTATTAAATCATAATCTACTCCAGTTATAGAAGCTGCAGTTTCTGGATCGGAAAAAAATCTCCTTGCTGTGTTTCCATCATTAGAATTTCCTTCTCCTTGCTTTGGCTGGTCAATTATAAGGCCTATCACACGGTATTTTTCTTGAATATCTTTTTTTTTTGCTTTCTTTTTTCCAAATTTTCTTTGTTGTTTCTCACTCACACTTCTCAAATTCCAAATCGTATCCCAATTTAAGAATATGCTCAATAAAACGAATTCTAGCATGAAGAGGTGACATTCCAAATTCATATGCTTCATTAAAACTATCGTCTTGTGTTGGTGGTTGGCTCAATTGACTTGATGTTTTTTGGCATATGGTGCAGCTTGACGATGACTTTGTTTTGGTTAAAGCTTGTGCAACTTTTCCATCAATCATTGTGAGACACATTTTAAAATTTACTTCAATGTCTTGGTCATCAAATTTAAATGTTACTGGTTGAAGTTCTTTAATTTGATCATTTATTTTTCGAACTTCTTCATCTATGACATCTTGAGTCTCCTTTTTGTAAGCAAACTTTATTGGTCTACAAAATTTTGTTGACGAGGGAATTTCATTCTTCCATACATCTATCTCTGCAGCTCTACTAGTTGACGGCTCTGAACCAATATAAGTTTTTGTTAAACGTAATGGAACGAAAGAAATCATGAATAAATTGGCATCTGATGAATTTTCCGCATTACATTGTTTGTATTGTTTCTGGCCAGAGGACCCATCACATCCCCATTTAGAAATTAAAGTCATGCTGCAATTTTTAAACTTCTTTAAATAGTCAGCATCAAATGTCTTTAATAATCGTTCTGCAGTGTGTTCAAGAAGATCCTGCAATTTTATTTCTGCTGAACTTGAAGTTACACTAATAGCAGTTGGTGATGGTAAGCAATCTTTTTTGGCAGAAACTATATCTCGATATGATGGAAAAATTCCACAATTTTTTTCATTGGTTTGCTTCCGCAATTCCGTATATTGGTTTTTAGTCATTTTCAAATCCAAAAATAGTGCAAATGCTTCTTCTGGAGTAAATTTATTTTCTTCAGTTGGTGCCGGCATACTTTCTAAAATCTTTTTTGTGCGTCTGGGGCTTGCTTCCACTATTTTTTCAATGATAGCAATTTTACCCTTTTTAGTTTTCGATGGTTGAATTTGATGCAGAAATAAATCCTTTATGATGCTACAAGAAACTTCTTCATTGATATGTTTAAGCTTGCGTCTTCGTGATCTTTCACTACAATTATCAATTGGCTTTGCTGGTCGACCACCTTTTCCAGTTTCCGTGGTAGTTACTGATGGCTTTTTAAAAATAAGTTTATTTCTAAGCCATTCTTGGTTGCGTGAGTAAAACAATTTCTTGTTTCTGGAACATTGATTGTACCGTTTTCTTAAAGTATTTAAAAAGTTTTTTATTTTTAAGTTATGAATTTTAATTTCTTGTTTGTCGCATATTTTGAAGAATGGATTATTCATTATATGTAAAATAATGTCGTTTTCATCTTTCCGTTCGAAATATATATCAGATAGAACACTATAACTGAATTTAGCCATTGTTTAAACAATAATGAAGAAAAAAAATGAATGCATGGATTAATATACTATTGCTCGAAGTTTCAACATGATCTTTTTTACCTCTTTGAAACATAATATAACAGGTAGTTGGTTTTACCAGTTATTTCCATTGGTTTTAAATTTATTTGCAATTTTCACGTATTTAAGTTGTGTAATATTAGATGGCAATAAAATCTTTTTTACCTTTTCCAAATGAATTGCCAGATACCAAAATTTTGATACACCCTTCTATGTGGACTAGGTCCAAATATGGGCCAACTTCTCCTAATTTCAACAGAATTATTTTTTGGGTCAATAAGAACGCTTGTACAAAATTTCATCAAAATATATGCATAATAGCCACTTTCACATACAAATAACTTCTCAAAAAATATGACGTGCATATGTACCGAATATCTTACCTTGGGTCAGAAAAATTGCTGTAGCTCAAAAAGTGCAGTCCCGATGCATGGACATGTATATATAGGAATGTAGGGGAGAGTTAGGACTACAAAATAGTAAATTTGTGTTTTGACTCAGCTTGACTCACAGGAGTTGTGCTCTATGAAGTAGGAAATTTCCGAGAAATTTGACCTTTTTAAAAAAAAAAATTTAAATTGTACCAGTAATAGGAAATAAGTTAAGTTACAACACAAAATTTATTTCGTCCAAAAATCTTGAAAAACAAAAATGTTATGATCATTTAAACTTTAAAAATTAACTAAAAATATCATAAATTTACTAAATTCTGAAAAAGCCCATTTTGGACCACCCTGTTCTCAGTGAAATAGTTGAAATAGAGTTCTCATTTTTTGGTTCCCGAGGTTTACTACTGTCTACTTTCATATGAGTCTAATAATTTTAAAATCGGAGAACAAAAACCAAAAGGAGTTTTGGCCGCTATCTCAAAATATTGACCACAGTGCAGCGTTATAACACCCAAAGATTGATTCCTATGATAATTAAAAAAAAATTCAAGCTAAGAATACAAAGTTTCCGTTATTTATATATTTAAAAAAGCTAATTTTAAAATAGTTTTATCTGAATTAGCTAGTAATTTTTAATTTTTCATCTTTCATTTTTCGTTTTTCAATTTTCAATTTTCATTTTTCAATTTTCATTTTTCAATTTTCATTTTTCAATTTTAATTTTCAGTCCTCCTTCTTCGTTTTGCATTAGAGGTTACATTTTTTCTTTCATATTGGCGATTTTTGTATCGTGGCAATACTAACATAGCTCATGCTAGATGTGTTTGTTGGTATGATTGCATCATTTTTTTGTGGCTTTTTTTCAACCGTGTACAACATTTGTGTTATACAACATTTAGGTTCAACCACTAAATTGTTACAACAAACTCACTGGGTTTTATGTTTTTTAGAGGTGTCTACAAATTTTTGCTCAGATCTCAGCACAATGACGCCCGATTTGTTCCATTTTAAATACCAACATGGCGCGAATAATGGCAAATAATACTAGAGTAACCTTACCTAGGTAAATGGTTTACTTTGTGAATGAGCGTGATTTCAACAGACAGGCGGACAGACGGACATCGCTATATCGTCTCGAGCTGTGACAATGATCAGAAATATATATATTTTATGGGGTCGGAAATTAGTTACGAACGATTTACGAATGGAATGATAAACCTATATACCCTCTGCCACTGTGGTGTGGGGGGTATAAAAAATGTTTAACCTTTTTTTTCCTGCTCAGAGAAAACAGATTAATTGTACTTATTAAATACCACGTTGTGGAGAGGGTATAATGAGTTTGTGCTGATGTTTATTACTACCGAAAATGAGATTGTGCTGACGTTTGAAACTACCAGAAATAATTGACCTAGACCCATATTTTATTATAATGGTCAATTCAGAATCACTTTCTTTGTCGATATAAACCTTGCAATCAAACTACAGGTCGCAATTATGAAAATATTTTGATGATTTTAGTGTACAAGCTTTCATCGACCATAGGACATGTGCTATTGACATTGGTAAAAATCGATGCATGTTCAGAAATAGCCTCCCATACAATTAACCCCTATCAGACTGACTAAAATGGTCTTAATATCAATACCCACTTATCTGTAGTCCAGCAGAAAATCCTGATAAACCATTTTTAGTTGTAGTCCCGATATAAAGCTATCAAAAAAAAAGAAAAACAAGTAAGAAAATTATAGTCGATATCGACCTATGGCCGATAAAAGCTTATATACCAAATTTAATCAAAATATATTGTTGTTTGTTTACAATGTTTACATGGACTCATAGACAGATGGACAGATGGACGGATATCGCTAAATTACCTCAGAAAGTGATTCTGAGTCGATCGGTACAATGAATGCTGGCTCAACGTCAAATATTTTTGGTAGTTACAAACATCAGCGCAACCTCATTATACAATGACCATAAAAAACAAAAATATTGCATAGATTGATTTTATATTTATATGTTTTTTAGAAAATTAAATGACTTTACTTAATATGGTCATGATCGGTCCATTTGTTAACCTCGTTCCCCTATAAAACATAATATCAGATATGAACGTCTTCATATCTGCACTCCACAAATTAATAACAAAACCAATATCCAGGTATTGGTTCATTAAAGTTGGATCCAAGAACGCTTGACATAGGGTATTGTACAGGCGGTCAATACCGACTATAGTTTTCTTACTTGTTTGTGAATCTTATATTACATAGCTCAGATTTAGCAAACTCCGCTTTTGGGCCAGTGTCTCTCCACTCTATTTAACATAACTCCAGGTTACAAATACATGACTTTTTCCGAAAACTGTAGGTCCATAAGTTTTTTTTTTTTTTTTTTTTTGATACTAAGGGAACCCCTTGCCAAACAGACCATGATTGATACCTGCTTGAAGAAATTTAGCTGGGTTATTAGAATCGGCTAGCCATTAAAGTGTTTTATTTTTTGAATTTGTTGCTGGCAATTTTATAAATGTTTACATAATATTTAAAATTTCCTTACTTCGACTTGCCAATTTAAGAAAACGGTATTTATACCCTATACCACTATGTGGTTTGGGTATAATGACTTTGTGCTGCTGTTTGTAACAACCAAAAATATTTGACCTAGACCCATCTTTAATTATACCGATCGAATCAGAATCACTTTCTGAGTTGATTTGACGATGTCCGTCCGTCCGTCCGTCCGTCCGTCTGTGTGTCCATGTAAAGCTTGTAATCAAACTGCAGGTCGCAAATATGAATATATTTTGATGAAATTTGGTATATAAGCTTTTATCGGCCATGGGATGAACGCTATTGAAATTGGTGAGAATCGGTCCATGTTCAGACCTAGCCCCCATACAAATTACCCATATGAAATCGACATAAATTTCCATAAGATCCAAATTGTCATATAGATCTTACTCAAATTGGGTTTGTATGCGTTCATCACATCCACTAATGAGTAGTCCAAAAATGATCCCTTTCACCCCATATAGAGCTGCTTCCCGATCTTCACTTAAATCTATTAAAAAACAAAAATAATGCACTGATTCTTCTCAAATTTTGTTTGTATATATTTTTGCAAAATACAAGAGACTTTACCAAACATGATCAGGATCGGTCCATTTTTGGACCTAGTCCCTTTATAGATATAGCATCCGATATGAACTTTTTCATATCTGCAGCCAAAAAAATTAATAAAAATCCCACTCAAATTTTGTTTTTGCTTATTTTCAATGTCCAGTTAGTTGGGCCTAAGAGATAGGGTTTCTAAACGCATGGTATAGGGTATCGTATAGTCGGTCTAGACCGACTATAATTTTCTTACTTGTTTTAATTCGAAACAAAAATTTGATTTTCAAAGTTAGGTCTTCTGTTCAAAATTCAAGAAAAAGTTCACTTTGAAATATTAACTAAACGTACTATTCTTTTTTTTTTTTTTTTTTTTAATTAGCCAAATATTTTTCTATGAGTGTTAAACACTGGTCAGACATAGAAATATAAATTCAAAAATTAACATGTTTCTGTCTGTGTAGCTCCAGTTTTTAGTTTATCCTTTCTCATGGTTTTCCAGCATAAACATTTAGATTAGTTTAAAAAAAAAACTCTATAGACCCTATTCATTTACATAAAGCGATTCGAATATGAAATACTTATAACCACCAAGCAGTTGGTTGTTGCCACTCATTTCATATATGGATGAGTGCCTGAGTGTATATGTGTGTGTATTTTATAATTTTTGCAGATGGTCAGAAAAGCAGATTAAATGCAAATTAAATTCAACATTATGCGCATATAAAGTGACTGACTGAATGAACGAGTGAATTGATATGTTGAACAGAAAACTACAAAAAACCAAAACATGATATTAAATGCGAAAATAAAAATCAACATAAACATTAATATTGAACATTATTTTCATTGTCATTTTTAAGCTTTGAAATCAAACCATAAAAGACCATTCAAGAAAATCGTAACAGCCATAAAATGTTGATCATAAAATAACATTCTCTTTAAATGCAAAATGCGATGAGAAAATGAAAAGAAAAAAAAAACTAAACTGACTTCTTCAATTTCCTTTTCATGCTGAAACATAATCGTTTATAAATTATCAAGTGAAAGGCATTTTGCAACTTGTTACTTTTTTTTTTTTTTTGATTCCAACAAGTTGTTGCCGCGTCCGTTTAGATGCAGCGCATAATCACTCCCACATAATGGAATCAGTTGCAAGAAAACATAAATAAGAAGATAAAAACGCAAGACAGCTGCAGTGATGGAGAGAAAAAAATTCGCTATATGCGCATATAAATGTCCAGTTCAGTTTGTTAAAGAAACAGGCATCAGGCTGGAAACATGAACATTTTAAAATGTTTGCACATACAGCAATTCACATTTTGGTCGGTTTTTTTTGGTGGCCCAGAAACCCAGTGAAATTTTTAAAAATAATGCCCACATCAATTGTCAACCTACAAAATAAATTCGTACAAATTGTCATCAACCCAAGGCATTACAAACAACAAACAGATCTGCACAGACTGCATTGACGACGGGTACCTATTCGCGATTAATCTTTTGAAATTTTAAAAGTAAAATATATTTAGGGACTTTTAGGACATATGGTCAAAATAAAAGTACCAACGTATATAACAGGGGTGGGCACGTAAATGGCTTGTTGGGCCAAATTTGGAATCTACTAACGGTGGGCCGCACTAGTTTATTTCTGTACAAATATTCATTTTGAAACAAAAAAGCAAAAAAAAAAAAAACAATTTTTAAACAAACATATCGAGGGCTTATATTCAAAATGTGCTATCTGCATTAATAATTATTTTAAAGAGAGCGTGTAAAACAAATTTATTAATAAGATCTGAAAGTATTTGTCGATTGATACGATACAATATCTATTAATAAATAGTCGTACTAATCATGTATGCTATCCAAATTAATATTATTTGTGACAGTTATATCAGAGAACAGTTTGAAATCAATAATTAGTATAGCTGTCAAATGTAGATAGCACTTTTTGAATATAAGCCCTCGATATAATTTATTAATTCATTTCATACACATTACAAATAAATTTTATACTGAAATATTATTAGTATTTATCAAAATAAATAAATAAAATGAAAAAAAGGAATTATATAATGGGTGATTTTTTAAGAGCTATAGGAAAGTTTTCCAAAAAAAAAACACATAAAATTCAGAAAAATGCATGAAATCTTTATTTGAATCGATAGTACGCTCCATATAATTTAATGTTTGAAGATTATTTCATGCAAATGTTGACCGTGACTGCGCCTCAAATGGTCCATCCCCTTAGTCCAATTTTGGCATACTCTTTCCAACATTTCGGCCGGTATCTCACGAATAAATGATTCAATGTTGTCTCCCAATGCGTCGATTGAAGCGGGATTGTCTGTATAGACATGAGCTTTAACATAGCCCCACAAAAAATAGTCTAAAGGCGTTAAATCGCACGATCTGGGCGCCCAATTGACCGGTCCCGAATGTGAAATAAAATGTTCACCGAACTCGCCTCTCAATAAGTCCATTGTTGCGCGTGCTGTGTGGCATGTGGCACCGGCTTGTTGAATCCACAAGTCAAGCAAGTCAAGCTCTTGCATTTTGGGCAAAAAAAAGTTGGATATCATATATATCGGTAGCGCTCACCATTCAAAGTTACGTTACGATTCGCATCATCTTTGAAGAAGTACGGTCCAATAATACCACCAGCCCATAAACCGCACCAAACTGTGACTTTTTCTGGATGCATTGGTAGCTCTTCAAATGCTTCTGGCTGATATTCACTCCAAAATCGACAATTCTGCTTATTTACGAAACCATTGAGCCAAAAATGAGCTTCGTCGCTGAACACAATTTTTCGGTAAAAAAAAGTGGGTCTTCGGCCAACTTTCCAAGAGCCCATTCACCAAAAATTCTACGTTGCGGTAGGTCGTTCGGCTTCAATTCTTGCACCAGCTATATTTTGAAAGGCTTCACACCTAAATCCTTCCGCAAAATTTTCCACGTTGTTGAACAGAGGCCCAATTGATGCGAACGGCGACGAATCGATAATTGATGGTCTCCATTAACACTGGCCGATACAGCTGCGATATTTTCTTCAGTTCGCACTCTACGTAAGCGTGTTGGTGGTTTAATGTCCAACAATGTCAATTTGGTGCGAAATTTAGTCACAATAGCCCGAATTGCCGCTTCATTGGGTCGATTAAACTGACCATAAAATGGAAGAAGCGCGCGATGGACTTTCTTAACAGAGCACGCATTTTGATAATAAATTTCAATAACTTGCAAGCGTTGTTCGTTTGTAAGACGATTCATTGTTAAATTATAGACCAAACTGAAGATGTTTGACAATGAAACAAAACACGAAACGTGCGTCAGCTGTTTAAACCAGTGTTGCCAAAAAGATAATAGTTAAAAAATCACCCTTTAAAAATAAAATACAAATATAGGTAACAAAAAATAAACAAGAAATTAGGAAGAATTTTTGATTATTTCTTTAAAATCAGGTGTGTAGTTTGTCAAAGTTGTCCGAATGAGTTCCGTAAGATGTTGATTTGTTAAATGTGAACGATTTTTGTTTTTAACATTTTTCATGGTGGAGTATAGAGATTCGTTGTGCCAAACATTGAAAATAAACGAGCAGCACCTTTTTTCAATTATGGATATTTTCAATTATGGATATTAACAAGTTTCCAAAATCCAACTAGAGAAGTTGATCTGTGATGCATTTTCAATACAATATCATCCTTCATTTCTAACAACTCCAATTTTCCAACATCTGGTTTTCCAAGAATTATATCGGATAATAAAAATTCATCATTTAGGACATCACACAAAAACGGGTTAACAAAAACTGAGAATGTTGCTTGAAGCTGTTTGAGATCCTCAAATCTACATTTATACAGCTTATCGTCTTGTATATTATTTACGTTCAGTTTTAAAAGAGGAAAAATTTTAAATTTTTTACATTCGAGGTCTTTTATCTCGTGGCAATTCAAATTTGTTTATTACTTCGAAAAGCGCATTTTTTACATCAATGCCTCGCATTGTTTCAGAAAGAGCTACAAGTTCTAACATTTCTTCAGTGATATTAAATTCAACTGATACAGACCTAATGAAGATCGCCAAATGAGGAACGTCGCTAACATCTGTGGATTCATCAAGAGCTAAACTAAATGCTGCAGAATTTTTTAGTTCGTTTTTTGAACTTGTTTCAATAAAAGTGCTTATATCTCCAATCCCACTCTCGGTTGTGCGCCGTGATAAAGAAAGCTGATCTATCGCTTTATGCAGCTTTTTGTTATCAGGGTCGAGAATGCTCATAACCTTCTTCATAGTGTGTTTTCTTAACTCTGCTTCCCCATAAGGACGTTTATCACGGGCAATATCCCAAGCTATTATGTAACTTGCTTCAAGTGATCTGTCATTTCCATGGCTAAAAGACGAAATAATGATCTGTTCTTTTGCAATCTTTGACTGCAATGCCTTCAGTTTAATCTCTCTAAGATTAGTATTAAGGGGATAATCTTTGGCAAATTGTGAGTGAAATTTTTCATGATGTCTACTTGAATTGTAAAGTTTGTTATGTGGTACAGTAATTTTGCAAATGAGGTACATAGGTATGTCCTTGTGTGTCCATTCGAACTGGAATTTTCTGTTTTTATCACCTATCTTACGTTTTTTATTGCTCGTTGATGCCATTTTAATTCCGTAAAAGCAAAAAGCGGGATCGATATATGTTGACTATTACCAGTTAATTTCAATAAAATGAAAATGAGATATAATTAAAAATCGTCCAATTTGCCAATTTTAGAAATTTTTTAAACAAAATTTTAAAGTTCAATTGAATTATTTTTCAAAACATGTTTTATGAAAACATTTGTATGAAGTGGTTGGTACAATATGTACAAAAAATTTAATGGTTTCTGTTCCAAAAGATAAAAAATTTTTAGTTTTAATGAAACATTTAGTTATCGGGATTGCTCTCATCCCCAAGCATTCAGGGCAGCAGGGCTTTTACTGAAAAAAGCAAAAATAAAAAATGGAAAATATAGTGTTTTTTTTTCAAATTATGCGATTTTTGTCGGTTTAGTGCTTTTTGATATTTTAAAGTTGACAACCCTGAAAATAATGAACTACAAAAAACGAGAGAGAAAAATTATTATGCTCTGTCGTTTGCATTTCAAATCATGGGCGTGTTTTGCAAACATACAATTTTTAAAATGCATTTTTTTTTGTACATGCTACATTGTTTCTAATAGAAAAAATGAAGCATGCTAACAGACGTTACATTCATATAATTTGTATTATTTTTGTGGCCCTATTGAAAATTTATACTCGTATTAATGCTATTTTTGAACAATACTTTGAAATTTTGGTATTAATGTTTTGATTTTTTTTTTTTTGAATTAAATCTAAATTAAATCTTGTAATTTTTTTAAAATTTACATGGGGCCACATAAAATTTGTTCGTGGGCCGCATGCGGCCCGTGGGGCCGCATTTGCCCATGCCTGGTATATAATGTATTTAATGGCTCACAGGCAAATATTTGTCTAAGTTAATATTAAAACTAATTAATATTTTGTTTCCCACAGAATATAAAATAAAACTAGCAGATTCCAGCCCTCGAAATTCGAGTGCAATTTCTAGGAAATTTTTTTTTCATTAAATGAAGACCCTGAAGGTATGCTAATCAATTATAGCCAATTCACAAATCAACACAAGAAAACAAACTCATTTTTATTACAAACACAATAACAATTTCAATAAACACACACATAGCATTTATAATTTTATGTGTGTGTTAGTAGCAATTTTAAATGCAATTTACTCGAAATGAAGGAAAAAAATTAAAAATTTGTAAATCTGCAAACGGCTAAAAAGAAATACATTTCAAATAATATAAGTTTGGTCAAAATCGGTATAAAAAATTACAACAAAACATCGGTCACAAGGAATTGCCTAGCCTATTAATATTATAGATAAAGCAAAAATAAAAAACAAAAGTAACTTTCAGTTACAAAAGTATGAAGTGAATCGAAGTGATTGGACAAAATAGTACGCAACGGTGCAACAGTAAAAAAAATGTATAGGTTCGATTCCACTAACAAAGTGCTTGTACTCAGTTTGGCGAGATTGGTGCCCAATTTTTTTTTATGGACCTCAAAAGATTTGGCAATTAGTGGGCCCCTCAAAAAGGCATCATCAGTTTTTGTTCAACAGCTAATTCAGACTTGATGATACCGCTTTACTATATTCGGCAATTATGTAGTTAAGAATCCGTTGACCAATTTTTATGAACATTTTATGCAAAAAAAGTCATTTTTTCCTGCACTTTTTTTGAAAAAATATAGAAAAAATTATTTTTTTTTTCTTTTTTCAGCATAACTTACAGGGACTCCTTCTTTTTTCAATAACAAAATTTAACAAATTTGTAGCCACGGTAAAGCTGAACAACTCTTGTGAATATGTCAATATAATCTGAATGTGTTTACTCACCCTAAATAGCTCATAAATACCATTTTGTACCATAAAACTGGTAGTTTTCCACTATTTCTTAACGCTAAAACAATATTTTTTTTTTAGAACATAATATATCACACTTCTCTATTGAGTTGTGTTATGTTATGCTATTTATTTGGTATATATAAAACATTTTACTTTTCATCACAAAGATAACTTGACATATGAAACTCTTCGCGATAGTCATATTTGTCATCATAATCTGAACTCTCGTAATCCACCAATAATGATAGTTTATCGTGGTCTTGAGCTTCCTGTTCTTCGCCATCTGCTTCCATCTGCCTTTGCACAAAAATCCATAGTTGGTCTTTATTTTCCTCTCAAAGATTTTCGATTGGGATGAAGTCCGGAAACTGACTAGGCTAGGTAAGCAAAATTATCCCATTATCTTGAAATCAGTCCTTGATCAACTTGTAAGTATGCTTTGGATCATTATCCTGCTGAAATGTCATTCTAAGCGGCATACTTTTCAACATTATATTTTCCAAGAAGTCTATGTAGTGGAATTTGGTCTTGATGTCGGTAATTTGAGAAACATCCCCAGACCATGATGTTGCCTCATCGGGGCATTACGGCATTTTTGTGAACCTTATATACAATTCTTTACGTTTGAGGGCATCGAAACTTACGGTTAGAATCATTTTGAAATAAATTTATTTCTGGTCCGCACCAATTTAAATGCTTTATTTGCTATGACAAATTTTTCTGTCCATTGCAAAGGAATTCTTCTGACTATACTTCCAGGTAAATTAGCATATTGTAGTCTACGACACACTAATCGGGAAGAGATCATATTGCTTATATCTGTTGAAATGGCTCCTGAAGATGCGAAAGGATTCTTTTGTGCAATAGTAACGATACGATTATCCATCGTTGGTGAAGCCTTCTTTGGCCATCCGCGGGTTTCATTTAATATTTTTGTTTTTGAAGCATTCTGCTCAAAAAACCGACCGACCCTGGATTTTGGCAATAGAACGGAGAGGTTAACATGTATTTCTTACTAACGAAACTATACTCCTTCTTTCGGAATTACAATGCTTATTTCGCTTTATCTATGAAATTATTTTATTTTACTAAAACTTAATCGAAACATAAATAAAATGGCAAAAAAAAAACTGTGACGATTGCTGAGAAAATAGAGTGATGTAAAATGTACTTATTATTTTGGCTAGGCCTCCAAAGCCGGATAGCGATCAAGCACTGCCCGAACTCGAAAGAGTATCTTGTACTAAGCCTAAAATATTCTTCCGAGCACGTGCAGTTAAAAGGGTTCTTTCGGATCTCAACATTAATAAGTCTCCGGGACCGGATGGTATACCAGCACTGGTACTGAAACAGTGCTCTTCGACGCTAGCCAGTCCATTGGCCAACCTTTGCAGCCTTCCGTATCGTGCGGGAGTCTTTCCCTCTTGCTGGAAGGTTGCTTATGTCCAGCCAATCCCTAAAAAGGGTGCGGCTAATAACCCTGAAAATTACCGTCCAATTGCAATCTGCTCTGCGCTCTCAAAGGTGATGGAGATCATGATCAATTTCCACCTTGTGAACTACCTAGAGGCCAACTCACTTCTTAATGATCGACAGTATGGCTTCCGTAGAAAGCGTTCCACGGGAGACCTGTTAGCTCTACTTTCTGAGCGCTGGAGTCGATCCATTTGCAATTTTGGCGAAAGTAAGGTGGTTGCTCTAGATATTTCCAAAGCATTCGATCGTGTATGGCACGGTGAATTGATATCAAAGCTTATTGCATTTGGGGTCGGTAATGACTTCTCTCGATTTATAACGAGCTTTCTCAGAGAGCGAGCAATACGTGTTGTTATTGATGGGGTCTCATCTAATGAGTTTCAGCTTAATTCAGGGGTACCCCAAGGTTCCGTTCTTTCTCCTTCTCTTTTCCTTATCTTTCTGAGCGACCTTCTTGGCCAAACTTTTAACTCTATATACTTTTTCGAAGATGACAGCAGCATTTGTCATTCAATTTCCTTTAATTGTAGGCCAAGCCTCTTGGAGGTTGGGGGCAAAAGGCGGACAATGAATGACACACTCCATCAAGACCTCTTAACAATCTCCGAGTGGGGTAAATCGAATAGGGTTGATTTTAATGCGCTGAAGACTCAATGTTGTATGTTGACCCATAGGGCCATGGAATCAACAATGTCATATGTATATATGGGTGGTATATGTATTGAGGAATCGGATATTCTTAATGTTCTGGGCATGAGAATTCAATGTGATGTTCGTTGGAATGAGCATGTTTTTCAAGTGTCGAAAGAAGCATTCAAGTGTCTTGGTTTTCTGAAACGGTGTAGAAATTACTTCACTCCTTCTGATCTCCTTAAAATACATACCACTTACATCCGACGAAAATGGAATACAACTCCCATATATGGGCAGGGGCTTCAAAGTCTATTTTGGAGCTACTGGACCGTGTGCAAAGGAGGGCGTTGGCGCTCATCAATGACAGTAGGGTATCCAATTCTATTGATTCATTGGAACACCGTCGGAATGTGGGTTGTGTAGCACTGTTCTATAGATATTACCATGGGAAATGTTCTTCTGAGATTAGCGAACTTATTCCAAGTGCCCGAGTTTCGGTTCGCTCTACCCGCCTCTCTAGCAGATCACATCCGTTTGTAGTCTATTGTCCAGTTGACCGCAAAACGCATTACAGAGAGAATTCGTTTATCAGTCAAACTAGCCGTATGTAGAATAAACTCCCCGCAGAGGTATTTCCTGACAGTTATAATCTAATAAAATTTAAGTTAAATATCCACAAGCACTAGTCCCTCTCTCTTCCTTCCCATAACCTATTTTCCTGAAATCAACACAATGCACTGCATTTGTAGGGGGCATCCCCTGAGTGTTGGTTAACAAAAAAAAAAAAACATACACGCAATAAAAAAGTCGGGGAAGTACCGGTTTATTTTTTTTTTTTTTTTCAAATACATTGCATTGTTGAAAATATTAAAATAAGCAAGTAAGAAAATTACTAATGGGTGTAGACAGACTACACGATACCCTATACCATGCGTTTAGAGCCCTATCTCTTAGGCCCAACTACTTGGATATAGAAAATAAGCATAAACCAAATTTGAATGGCATTGTTAATTTTTGTTGCCTTCTGATATGAAAAATGGACAGATGTACGGACGGACATCGCTAAATCGAACCAGAAAGTGATTCTGTGTACAACAAATATTTTTGATAGTTACAGACATCAGCACCAGTCATTACACTCAGCACAAAGTCATTATACCACCTAGTGGTATAGGGTATAAAAAGAAGCATCATGAATAATTTCGGTACAATTACAAAAAATTTAACATACAAAAACAGTATTGGTTTTTTGGAAATAACTTAAGTAAAAACTGAAGTCGTCTAGAGACCCAAGTCGAAAAATTATATATACAGGGTGCGCCATCTTTAATGTCGATATGTGATGAGAAAGCTGTACGCATAATGGATGCTGCGATTGCTAACAACAAAACAAAAACAAAAAGCGTCGTGAAGTTGTTTCAATAGAGTCTTTGGCGATGTTTCACTGCAACAAAGACGAGTTTTTGTATTGATTCGTAACCATGGATGATTCCACCACTTCAAACCTGAGGCAAAAGAACAGCCAAAACAGTGGACTAAAATGGGAGAATTGTGTCCAAAAAAAGCAAAGACAGTTCCATCTGCAAAAAGAAAGTGTTGTTTCATCAAGATAATACACCAGTTCATAAAACATCGATATTGTGGTGTCCAAAATCCTTGAACCTAAGTTCGAATTGCTTCATCACGCACCTTATTCGCCAGATCTAACTTCCTAGGATTATTTTCTATGTATAAACTTGAAAAACTAGCTAGGTGGTAAAAGATTGCCAATAATGAGGGGGTGGAGTCTGCGCTATAATGAGCTATTGAATATCGCTGGGAAAAGAGTAGCGAGCTAAAAGGCGATTATTTTGAGAAATAAAGAAATTTTTTTTCCAAATTTGTTATGTTTGGTCCATTTCAATTTGCAGTAGTTTTAGAATACAACAGCAATCAAGTGGCCGCCTCTATTGGTCACGGCAAAGTGTTCTCATTTTTCTGCATTTTCTATAACTTTTCGAGAATCTCGGGCGGTATAGCGACAATATCGGCACGAATGTTTGCCTTGAGCTCGTCAGTGGTCTGAAGCTTATAGGCGGAGACTTTGCATTTTTAATAGCCCCACAAAATGAAGTTCATACGGGTCAGATCTGGGGATTTGGGTGGCCAATGTCGTTTTTTTTTTTTAAGTCAGACGACAAATAGCCGTCCATACGCTGGATATAATGAGCCAACATCCACCGATATCGATTCCCACCGACAATTTCATCACAGAGTGTGAAATTGTCCTCGTCGGTCATCTAAAAGTCAAGATCAGTGTCAGCCTTTCGAGCAATTGTAGGGCCGTATTGCAAGCGACGTGGCCGGTCTGCCAGCAACATTATTTGAGTCAATTGCGTTGAATACGCAAACAAATGTAAATCATCCTTCAAAATGACGCCGAAGTCGTTCCACTGATGTCAAAGGTTTCAGAAAGTTTTGGAGAAAGTTTCAGATCGATCGGATGGGGCGAAGTAAATTTTTAATCTCTGCGTTACTGTGTGTGACTATGCGTGACTGTGCATTAGGGTGGCATTACGTTGTATGGAGAAATTTGAACATTGGATTATCGCTTACCCCTGGACGGATTATTATGACACGTGGTCTAAACCTAATATGGTGAAAATTTTAGCTAATTTTAGCTAACTCTAAGCCGTGCCCCTTAGGGGCCAAAGTTCAGATTTTACGAAAAACTGTATTTTTAACTGTAATTGTTTGAAGAAATCGAGATTTTTCCAGGATTCTGGCAAAAATTGGTAAAATTGTTGTAATGAATATTTTAAATTATAACCCTTTTTTGTCATGGGGGTCAAAATGACCCATTTTTCAAAACATAATTAAAAACCATTATCGTTCAAATTATAATTAATAAGCAACTATTTTAAATTTGAAAATGAAAATTTGTTTCGAAAAAATTTACCCTTTTAGTGTTGGAAGTCAACCCATTTTTTAATCTCATATTTTAATCTTATATTTCAAGATTGGTTCTTAGGATGCACTTTACCGAAGTTATCACATAAAAGAGCTAATTTACTTCATTTAACGCACTCAGAGTCTATAAATTTATGTATGACCGACATACAAAAAATTAATTACCATTACCCATGCGGATCAGGTTTTAATTTTGTTATCATCGTCAAAATCAGTAATAGTGTTGCCATCTACTTATAAGTATAAATTAACAATTATTAGATTAAATTTAACGGATTTAAAAATGAGCAACTACCACTTTGACCTTCAGTCGGCGATTCCCCGTTTTATTTTTACTTCAATGAGCAAAACAAAATTTGTAGTGAAAATAAGAACACAAAAAAAAACGTCCAGAAATTAGAAACACAGGATCTAGAGCGCTTAATACATACATTTCGGTTTTTCCCCTATTTAGTTTAAAATCATTACAAAAAAGTTAGTTTATAGTAGAAATAAATACAAGCAAAAGAACAAGTCAAACTCCTTTTTTTTAAATCAGTTGAAACTGATTCGAGTAAATTGTATGTTTTAAGTGTTTTTTTTTTTTAATTCTAGAAATATGCCACTACTAAGAAGTGAAATTTACTTAATTGGTCAAAAAACAACTATCTGGTAGTAAGCTTCCATCAAAATTAGATTGTCTTAGAGTTTTTTTTTATAATTTAAGAACTACGAAGTTAAATGTTGTAAAAAGTGCTCATCATATTAAGACAAAGGGTAAAAGGTGCATGTCAGGTATTGATGTAAACTTAAAAAAAGGGAAGAAAAACGGGAAAAACGTCAACGTGGGGCTGAAATTAGAATGCAACAGTTTTTGGAAGCTCCATCAACCTCAAAAGGTAAATCTATACATAAAATTTTACCCATTTTAACCAAACTGTTAATAAAAAATGTTACTGCTTAAAAATAGTAGTTTAAAAAAAATCATTAATTCATTTAAACTAATTATTAAAACAATTTTTTAAAATGCAAATCTTTAAATTTTTTACTGTGTAATTTGTTACCTTATAGAACAAAAGGATTAGTATTTGAACTAAAAACTACTTTTTACGCATTGTTTGATAAGTATATCAAAAAAATTTTCACAATACTGGGTTTAAATTGTGTTCTAAAAAATGGGTCATGTTGACCCCTATGACACAGAAGGGTTAATTTTTTCAAAAAATATTTCTGATTATAATTTAAAATTTTCGCTACAGTAATTTTACCAGTTTTTACCAGAATCCTGGGAAATATAACGATTTCTTCAAACAATTACAGTAAAAATATAGTATTTCATAAAATCTGAACTTTGACCTCTAGGGGGCACGGCTTTAAGTTATCCAATTTAGCTCAAATTTTCACCATATTATTTTTAGACCAAGTGTCACAATATTCCGCCCAGGGCTAAGCGATAATCAAAATTTTTTTCAATGCCACCCTACTGTGCATGGCAATGTGTTTTTTCACAGCAAGTCTATCCACCAAATTTCAGATCGATCGGATAAGGGGAAATGGGTTTTAAATCACTCCGCGACTTTGCGTGACTATGCGTGACTGTGTGTGAACCTCAAAATTAATCTATAGTCACAACAAGACTATGGGGGAATGGCGTTGTCCCATTGCAAACAGACAGTAAGAGAGTATGAGTTATGAGTATGCTTACATATGCGCTTTCATTGTTTCCTGCTTCGAAAAATCAAATATTTTTACTGGTTAAATTTATTTCGCCAACTGACCGTAATTTCGTTCATAAAAATTTTAAAAATCTTTATAGATCTATTTGCTTTTACCTGGACTATATTCGTCACTTTCCTGCATTAACAACAACAATCTTTTAAGTAGCATTTCATCTTAATTTGCTCGCAAGACAATTTTCGTTACAGTTGCAACTTGACAAACTCGTACCACACAGCAAAGACGTGAACGAATTTTTGGAAAGAAAACATAAAAACAAAATACACATCATCTTGCAAATATTTGACGGTGAACGTTTCAAAAAATGAAACAAAATTTATGAACCAAAAAATATTTTAAAACGTAAAGATCCACGAAAACATACTCGTATGCATATTTCATTTTCTTCTCTTACTGCTGCGGCAGTTGCAGATTGAGGTTTTATTTTGTTGACGTTGTTTACAATGGGGTTCAAGGTAAATTACATCAAGCTTAAATTGTCCGACACAGAAAAGTGAAACTAACACCATTAAAAAAAACTTTTAAACTTGTACTTATTTTCGTTTTTTGTTGTTGTTGTTATTGTTTAATGAAGACCACTTTCAAAACAAGCAGACGGTATTAAAATTCTGACAAACGCTTTTTTATGTTTATTTTCCTTCATTTTAAAGCCTTTTTAAGTACATACTCGGGTGTTTAAACAAATTAACGAGTTTTTTTTTTCGAAATTATTTAATAAAAATTATGAGAATTAAATAATTGGTGGAGAAAAGAAAGTCTGTGTGTGTTATGTGACTTACCTTGAATTAAGACCTTCAATTTCTTCTGCCTGTTCTGCCAATGATGATTCCAAATCCAAATATGATCCATAATCACCATCTTTATATACTTGTATGGCAGCATCATCGATCTGGAAAATAACAAATGAAAATTATTAATTAAATTCATATATTTCTATTTTGGTTAAAGTAACTACAAATAAAAAAATTTAAGGTGCTCAAGGTCGATCATATTATATCCAAAATACTGTGCGCATCAAATTAAAGTAAACACATTAGTTACTCATATCAAAAGTTTAATTGAAATGATTAACACAAAATCAAAAATAAATATAAGGCTTTCAAGAATTATTTAATATAAACATTAAACAAAATTAACTAAAAACAAAAATAAATTCATTTTACTTAGAAAATGGTGAAATTTTACGCATAAAAAAAAGGAAACAATAAACGAGAGGCAACAGAACGTCTATACAGAAAGTAAATTTTTTAATACTTGGTTTATTTTGTTTTGGCCTTAAGCACCTTATTAGTCTCTTAAACATCGACTCGACAAGTTTTTTTGCTATATCGGGCGAGAATTTGCTCCATTCTTCCCGTACAGCCTTCCTTAAGTCTGCCTTGCTTAAAATGGCCCTTTCTCAGATTTCTCTATCAAGGTGTTGCCACAGATGCTCGATCGGGTTAAGGTCCAGGGACAGGAGCCTGTTTCAAATTATCTAGAATACAGAGATTAGCCCGTTTGAATAACACAGGAGCTGTGATAATTACTCTTACGGCAGCTATGGAAGTTATCCTAAATCTCACTTATCAATACAACGAGCTTTTTAACAAGCTATTGACCTTCAAAGACTATTCAAATTTAAGGATGGTGTATTGTTCATATCCGAGCAGAACCGAGTGGGAATCTAACCTGACATGGCTACATTAAGATGCCGAGAAGTGGTACACTGACGAATCTAAGACTACAGAAGGAGTTGGAGCGGAATTATAAGCACACAACGTAGCTACCGCTAAACTAATGGAAAAAAACCTGACAAGGACCAGGGTAAATCTAATGTCAGATATCCAGGCTGTTATACAAGCAGTGAATAATTCAATCTATCACCATAAATCTGTGCTCGAAAGCCATAAGGCCCTAATTAAACTAGCGGAATTTAATAAGGTGATGCTTATACGGGTTCCAGGTGATAATGGGTATGAGGAAATGAGATGCATTGCTTGTAGAGGTTTGTTGGTGGAGTTCTAAAATTATGCAGTTTGAAGATGAAAGCACCGAAGATGAAGATGATACTGAAATTGGTGGACACACTGAAGAACACATGCCCTTGAATATTATGTCTAACTCGGATGATAATGCAGACTCAGATCATGAATATGAACAACCTATGAAGAAAACAAGATCATCAGAACCACAATCATCAACTTCAAAATGACTTTTGATAAAAATAGTAGCTCGTCCACGGACATTCTAATACATAGTATTGAGACGATCGAGACGATGATTTTTTATTTTTTTGAAATTGAAATCTTGATGTGGCAGCCGAGCAATGTTGTTACTTAATCCTGTACATAACTCTAGAGATGTTGTAATTTTAAACGAAGTAATACTACTCGGTTGAAAGTATGAAAATTTATGTATTAAAATATCGGTATCAATATTAAGACTGGATCTAATATATAAATCAACGTCCTCAATAGTAGTATCAGCAGCAAATCGGGATAAAAATATATTGTTTTTTTTGGAATAGCTTTTAGTTGTTTGGGTAAAACCATCTCACCATTTCGATTAACAGATGAAGCAATAGGCAAAGAAAATAATGTTGTCGTATTAGATGAAGGTAACGTTTTGAGGGTTATTAGCAACAACGGATGAATATAACGTATCATTAGATGTTATAACTGGAACACTCAAAACAGATTCGATGGCAATTGATTAAACAGAACCAGGACTACTAGTTTTTAGTACTATCTTTGTTTTTTATTCTCAAAGATTTACGATGCTTCGGAGAAGATTGAGTAAGTGAATTAAGATTATTTAAATTTTGAAATTCTGCGGAAAGATTTTCATATGAAGCAATTTCCTTTGAAGGAATTCAACGACAATTTTACGACAGTCAAGGCAGCACCACTGTAAGCATCAGCTACTAGCCCCGATAGTCCATTGCACTGAAAATGGTACAAACCATGACTAAGCTAACAAGATACCATTCTTTCATCATCACAGAACAATGTGCATATTTTATTCAAGCAGTTAACTTTTTCAATCACGTTCATTTTTTTCAAATGTATGTCGATAATAGCGATAAGTTGAGTGTGTAAACGCAACACTGTTTCTTTTTTTTTGCAGAAAATCAAAATGTGGCAACACAGTTTTATTGACAGATGTAAAAACAGATGATTAATTTTGTTTATCGTCATAAAGTTCTAATTGAGTTATGATTTAATGTTCATAAAAGTTTTTGTAAATTAAAGCCTTAAAATCAAAACAAGTAAGAAAATTATAGTCGGTCTAGACCAACTATACGATACCCTATACCATGCGTTTAGAGACCCTATCTCTCAGGGCCAACTAACTGGATATAGAAATTAAGCATAAATCAAATTTGAGTGGGATTTTTATTAATTTTTTCGGCTGCAGATATGAAAAAGTTCATATCGGATGCTATATCTATATGGGACTAGGCCCAAAAATGAACCGATCCTGAGCATGTTTGGCAAAGTCTCTTGTATTTTGCAAAATTATATACAAACAAAATTTGAGAAGAATCAGTGCAATATTTTTGTTTTTTGATAGATTTAGGTGAAGATCGGGAAGCAGCTCTATATGGAGCCTATAACTAAGAGTTGTCCCATAGGAAACATTTTTGGGCTACTGATTAAACACATACAAATCCAATTTGACTAAGATTTATATGATAATTTGGATCTTATGGCAATTTATGTTGATTTCATAGGGGTCATTTGCTTGGGGACTAGGTCTGAACATGGACCGATTCTCACCAGTTTCAACAGCTTTCATCCCATGACTAATAGAAGCTTACACACCAAATTTCATCAATATATATTCATATTTGCGACCTGAAGTTTGATTACAAGCATTACATGGACACACAGACGAACGGACGGACGAACATCGGATTCTGATTCGATCGGTATAATAAAAGATGGACATAGAAAATAAGCATAAACCAAATTTGAGTGGGATTTTTATAAATTTTTTTGTCTGCAGATATGAAAAAGATCATATTGGATGCTATATCTATATGGGGACTAGGCCCAAAAATGGACCGATCCTGACCATGTTTGGTAAGGTCTCTTGCATTTTGCAAAAATATATACAAACAAAATTTGAGAAGAATCAGTGCAATATTTTTGTTTTTTAATAGATTTAAGTGAAGATCGGGAAGCAACTCTATATGGGGCCTATGACTAAGAGTTGTCCCACAGGGATCATTTTTGGACTACTGATTAATGGATGTAATAAACACATACAAACCCAATTTGCCTAAGATTTATATGATAATTTGGATCTTATGACAATTTAAGTCGATTTCATAGGGGTCATTTGTAAGGGGGCTAGGTCGGAACATGGACCGATTTTCACCTATTTCAATAGCGTTCATCCTATGGCCGGTAAAAGCTTATATACCAAATTTCATCAAAATATATTCATATTTGCGACCTGCAGGTTGATTACAAGCATTACATGGACACACAGACAAACGGACGGACGGACATCGTTAAATCGAATCAGATAGTGATTCTGATTCGATCGGTATAATAAAAGATAGGTCCAGGTTAAATATTTTTGTTAGTTACAAACAGCAGCACAAAGTCATTATACCCAAACCACATAGTGGTATAGGATATAAAAACAGCGTAAGTGAAAAACGGTGTGTAGTTTATGTAAGAGTATTGGTATAGTAAGCAGAACCGCCGAGTTCTCTGTCTGTTTAGCAAAATCACAAATCTTTTTCGTTAATTTTAAATATTCAAGCTATTGACCGCTAGGTGTGCTGTGAGCTTAACATGTTCACAAACTTGTAAGCAGAACCGCTACGTGTGCTGTGAGTTTTAAAAGCTAAATACTAGGAAAACCTTGAAGAAGTCGAAAATAAACTTAGGTTTTTATACCCTATACCACTATGTGGTTTGGGTATAATGACTTTGTGCTGCTGTTTGTAACAACCAAAAATATTTGACCTAGACCCATCTTTAATTATACCGATCGAATCAGAATCACTTTCTGAGTTGATTTAACAATGTCCGTCCGTCCGTCCGTCCGTCCGTCCGTCCGTCCGTCTGTGTGTCCATGTAAAGCTTGTAATCAAACTGCAGGTCGCAAATATGAATATATTTTGATGAAATTTGGTATATAAGCTTTTATCGGCCATGGGATGAACGCTATTGAAATTGGTGAGAATCGGTCCATGTTCAGACCTAGCCTCCATACAAATTACCCATATGAAATCGACATAAATTGCCATAAGATCCAAATTGTCATATAGATCTTACTCAAATTGGGTTTATATGCATTCATTACATCCACTAATGAGTAGTCCAAAAATGATCCCTTTGACCCCATATAGAACTGCTTCCCGATCTTCACTTAAGTCTATTAAAAAACAAAAATATTGCACTGATTCTTCTCAAATTTTGTTTGTACATATTTTTGCAAAATACAAGAGACTTTACCAAACATGATCAGGATCGGTCCATTTTTAGACCTAGTCCCTTTATAGATATAGCATCCGATATGAACTTTTTCATATCTGCAGCCAAAAAAATTAATAAAAATCCCACTCAAATTTGGTTTTTGCTTATTTTCAATGTCCAGTTAGTTGGGCCTAAGAGATAGGGTTTCTAAACGCATGGTATAGGGTATCGTATAGTCGGTCTAGACCGACTATAATTCTCTTACTTGTTTTAATTACTACAGCTTTTCCAATTATATTACATCAATTGAATTCCAGAAAGTATCAACTGTGTTTCAGAAAACATCAATTGAATTTCAGAAAGAAATTGTGTTTCAGAAATTATCATATGTGTTTAAGCAATTATCAAATGTATTTCAGAAAATATCAACTGTATTTCAGAAAACATCAAATTTATTTCAGAAAACATAAAATGTAAATCTGAAATTGTCAAATGTATTTCAGAAAATATCAAATGTATTTCAGAAAACATCAATTGAGTCCCTGAAAAATAGTAAAAACGCTATATAAAAATATATTTTTTTAAGTATTGCACTGGGTTGGTAATATTTCTTGAAAACTACATATCGTCACCTAAAATGCAAAAGGCCGTAACTAATATTTTTATTTTTTTAGAGGTGTTCAAACTACATTTCAACACATAAATTTCAAATCATAAATTGTTGAATTTAAACATAAATGTCAAATCACAAACTGTTGAACTTAAACTTTTGATTGTATCTATCCATATTTGTATTTATAAATTTAATTTATTTAAAACCGCTAAGTTGTATAGACTAACTTTGAACTATGTTGTAAACCCTTTAATGAATTTTCCAATGTAATTTTTTTCTATTACTTCGGCTTTTAACCGAAAGGGTTAGCAAACGCGCGAGTTTCTAACTTTTATCGTTTTGCAAAGGGATCACTTTGTTCGCGTCATCGTAACGATCAACTTGTGCTAGCACCTAAACCATTTTTTTAACTTCTACTTTTAACAATCAACCGAGTTGACCTTTGATCACGATTAAAATTACATTGAAATATAATCTAATTTAAAGTGAATTAAAGTCAATCTTATATACCTAGACATTTAATTTATTTATACCCATTTAAAATTCCATCGAAGTTATTTAACCTTAAATATTTGAATTACCTCTAAATGTAAACCTTACAACTAAACAAAGAATAAAAGATTGCACCTGTTGATGAAACTAATTGTATTTTTCATTGGAACATCACTCTCAGGAACAAAGGTGAGAATCAGTTAAATACTAACTCATACAAATAAAGGAATTTGCTAATACTCTGTATTTTTCTTTTTATTTGTTTGACATTTATTATAATTACCTCCAGAGTAATTATAATAAAAGGCGCAATCCCCTCAGGTACCTCTACCTACAAACTTAACATTAATTTCTCCCCGAAATTAATTCAGAGGAGAAGCAAAACACATCATAAAACAAAAACTACTTTAAACTTAATACCCAAATTTTAGAATCAAGCTGAAAAATAAAGATGGATTTTTATTTACGAAAACAAATTTATGGTAAAATAGTATTTTTTAAGTAAAAAGTCAATTTTGAACTTTTTGTTGACGATATAATCGTATTTTTCAAAATGATGACTTCAAAATCGGTCAAAATTCTATCCTGGTGTTTATATTGTAGCTGATTAACAAATGAAGTCCTCATCTTCCTTCGATTAAGAGGCCGCCCTTGATAGTTCATTTCCAGTGCATAACAAATAAGTCCAAATATTGATAAACATTTTCTGCGACTCCAAATCACTAATAGAAACAATAATAACTTTTCAGTATTGTAGGGTAAACTACTTTTCAATTCTGAATTTCAATAGATATTTTCTGAAATTCAATTGATATTTTCTGAAACACATTTGACAATTTCTGAAATACATTTGATGTTTTCTGAAATATATTTGATACTTTCTGAAATACATTTGATGTTTTCTGAAATACATTTGATACTTTCTGAAATACAATTGGAAAAGGTCATCGGACTCACATTGATTTTTTTTTGCAGAAAATCAAAATGTGGCAACACAGTTTTATTGACATATGTAAAAACAGATGATTTATCTTAATAAAGTTCTAATTGAGTTATGATTTAATGTTTATCAAAGTTTTTGTAAGTTAAAGCCTTGAAATTAAATATAATGCTAATAAAAAATAAAATCTTGTGTTTTAAATGGCTCAATCAACATAAAATTGCAATAGACCAATATTTATTTTTTTTATAGTATGGTTAAGCAGATTTCTATTCTCGTTTCCGCATGACCCAGGCCATGGAAATCCTACTGTAATAAAAGTAATGCAATTTTTCATAAAGAAGTTAATTATTTCACGCCCATACAAAGAGAATTTTTAATATAATATATATTGAGTAATATTTGTTTCAGTATATATTATAATTTGTTTAATAGAATATTAATCTAAAACTAGCAGATTCCAGCCCTCGAAATTCGAGTGCAAATTCTAGAAAATCTTATTTCTTCATTAAATAAAGACCCAAATGTATACTAATCAATTATAGCCAACTCACAAATCAACACAAAGAGCAAACTCTTTTTAATTACAAACACATTAACAAATTTAATAAACACACACATAGCAATGTATAATTTTACGTATGTACTAGTAGCAACTTTAAATGCTATTTGCTAAAAATTAAGGAAAGAATTTAAAAATCTGTAAGTCTACAAAATGGACTAAAAGAAATACCTTTCAAATAATATACGTTTGGTTAAAATCGGGATAAAACGGTAGAACAAAACATCGGTCACAAGAAATTGCCTAGCCTATTAATATTATAGATCTAATTTTTCTGATTTAGTAAAGGTTAAACATTGTTTTTTTATATTCGAGTTGTCCATTTTCTAGTAGATTGCTATGTGACCTAAAATTATATAAAATAAACTTGACAATTTAAAAATCATTTTAATTATTATTGTTGTTATTGTTACTATTGTTATTATTTTTTTTTACTGGAAATCATAACTCGTAAAATTTTCAAAGAAGATTTTGGTATATTTGATGATAACTTTAATCATTTGACCTGAAATTGGTCAAAAAGTGCAATTATAACATAAATTTAACTTTACATTTGAATAACTTTTGAATGAGTAAGTTTATCAAAAAATGATGACAGATATTTTTTGTAGAACGTTCAATTTCCTATAAAAATATGCTTCAATCATTGGAATTTATCCATTAGTTCTTAAGATATAAAATTATGAAGATAAAATATATGTTTTCCTATGTTATTTAAATGGGAAATGGAAATTTGCGATGCCCGACCTCTAAATATTAATATTAAGAGCTCTGATTTTTACAGGCGTTTTTTTCTTGACTTTCTGAATATATTTCACAGGGGATATCGAAAAAAAAATCTTAAATTTTTTTGAATGAGCCTAATGTATAGCTATGTATAAGTTAATTATAATATAAAAAAAAACAATTTTAGAAACATTCCCCGAGAGTGCCAGCGAATATACCTCCATAAATGATTTATCCGATAAAGATTCATCGGAAGCGCCTCCAGCGTGCAGCCCCATCACACCGAAAATAGCAAAAAAGGAATTAAACAAATTTGGATACACAACCTTTAAAAAACTTTCGCAAGAAACTGAAGGCGATAATGTGTATGCTCTCATTGAGAACTGCAAGAAAAACAAACATATATAGATTCCAATGCAATGGTTCTCTTTGATAAGAAATACTAAAAAAAAACAAGCACCATTGTACGACGTAATTGAAATGGAAAACGAGGATTTACTAAATTTCAAGCAATTGTTTTCAGTTATAAATTTTGACTAAAAATACAAAAAAATGAAAAATTGAATATATCCAAAATTACAGGAGTTAAGTATCCAAAGAAGAAAATTATAAACTCTTTTATAAATATAAACTCAATGAAGAGTTAAAAAATATTAAAGATATATCGAAATCAGAAAGCGAAAAAATTAAAATTTGATTCCTCAAGAAATACCGAGAGCATATACGTCTCCATTTAGTATTACTGAAAAAAAACGAAGCAATCTCATATATCTATGTGACCACAATTTGGTTCCAAAACATTACCAACATTTCTATGGCGAACTAAAGAACGTAATTGGTAACGAATATGTGGTCATGTCTAAAAACGATACTCGCAAAATCGTTTACTATCTTTACCTACGTTTAAATAGTTATGTGTATTTTTATTGACACGTAACATTTTTTGAATTAAACTATTATATAATTTTTTGCTTTATAGATTAATAATTAAAAAATAAAGACATTCTTATGTATTTATTCCTATGTTTTACTTTTATTATTAAATGTTTATTTATAAACTAGTATAGCCCAGCACTCGAAATTCGAGTGAAAATTCTAGAAAATATTATTTTTTCATTCAATTTAAAAAATTATGAATATTTAAATGAGTATGCTAATCAATTTAAGCAACGCACAATTCAACACAGGGCGTGTCATATACAATTTAAATCATTCTCGTTAACAGGGCGTAACGAATTATTAGAAATACTTTATTTTATTTAATTTAATATATTTTTAAAACATATTACACATAAATTTTATCATTCTCAGCATCTCCTCCGTGTCGGCATATTGCTTTAAAAGGGAACCAAAAATTTACCTTTACGTATTAATATATAATAGATATTATTTGATTGCACTGTTTTGATATTATTTTATTTTTAAATCAATAAAATAAATTTAACACGTTATTAAAAATTTTTAATAATTATTTAAAATGTACGTTCGTCTATGTAGGCGAATTGAATTTAATACTTCAGATATTTTCCAAACCAAACAATGCTATGTATACATGGACGACCAACGAAAATATTAAGGAAACATCAAAAAAATGCTAAGTCGACTTACACGACTTACACGACTACTTGATAAATTTTTGTGCGTGCTAAAGAATGCTATGGCATTTTTAAGTATTATTGACACACAATTTTTAAAATTGGAAAGCTCGAAAAGAATTGAATTCAATTTTTAATAAAAACAGTGAATGACTCAAAGTTCTACCTCATATTATTTTCGCGATATCGCCCGTAAACTTTAAGAGCTTCTCCTGCAAAGATCAGCTAATTCAATAAAAGATTATTTTTTTATTGTCTTAATAAATTTCTTAAAAAAACTAATGTTAAAAAAAATTTTTTTTTATTTCATTCAGTTTTGTGTATCGGCTTTTAATAAAAAAAATCTTTAAGATTTTAAAATTTTTGTAGTCTATTTGATAATAATATATAATTATTGTTTAAAAAAAACATTGTAAGCTTTTGCTTATAATCTTAATGCATCATGCAGCGTTTTTGCGGAACACTTGTTCTCTTTAGAAAAATACTTTTATTGAAAGTTATTAAAAAAAAAACACCAATTGGTGAAAGAAAAACAACCCGGATTAAGTGCACAAATCAAAAACAAAAAGAAAAAAATATAAAACACATTTATTTAGAAATAAAAGAAAGAACAAGCAACAAATTAAATGGGTACATTAAAATAAAATATTATTACCACAACACAAACTTATATATAAAAATGCTGTAAGTTGTTTTAGTCTGCAATAAAATAGCAATTGTCAGGTTTTTTTTTCCCAACATTTAGAAAAAATATGTTATCTTTCTTATTCTTGATGAGCCCCAACGAGAAAATGAAATGAGTGAAATCTGTCTTCATTTTCTCAGTCATCATTTAAAGAATAATGCCAGTAATGTAATTGCAATAGCAAATATCTATTAATGCCACATTAAGAGGTAACAAACAACTATAATTACTTTCATTTAAACTTGATTTTACGTGAGTCGTGTTAAACATAAAAAAATTGCACTTAACATTTTTATTTATTTTTAAAATATGAATAAAAGTTATAGCTAACAGTATACAAATAATTTACTCGTATGACCAATTTTTTCCCAGTGAAATATTCTGTTGAAATAGAAGTTATTGCAAGTTATCTGCAAGTAATTATAAATGTAACATAAGAATGAGTGAACACCGGTTGACTGATTTATATGGGATCTATAACTAGAATTGATTAGACATTTTAGTTTTAAGACTAATGTGATTTATGGGCATAATCTTAACACATAAACCAAGATATATAATTGACCAATATATACTTACGTAATAAACATAAACATCTGGGTCAAATTTAAGGCTTATGTTTCTAATTCCATCTTATTTAATTCATATTCCTGACGTGTATTTCCATATATGTACGGACGTATATAGATAAATATTTAAAAGGCGCCAATTTTGTTTGATAAAAACTTGATGGTAAAACTTCAAAAACTTTTTTCATAACCAAATATTCCAAAAAAGTACTCATGGTTAACACGAGTATCCTAAAAATAGTAAAAACATGGGTCTTTGGGTCGAATAATATAGACTTGCAAAAATTCAACTGATTTATAATTTATTTTTTTAATTGTTTGTAAATGGTCTGTGAAAGGTTTGGTTGGATTTCGATTTGTGGGCATGCCTTAAAGAAAATATTTATCATCTAATGTCTAGAGTACTATGATAGCGAGAGTCTTAACCTTTTGTAAGAGTCCATAAATTAAAAATACGGAGGGCACGCCGTTAACGCTAAATGTAAGTTTAGCAAAAACAAATTGTTTTTCTTTTTTTTTCAAGACAAAAACAAACATGTATATTGTAGTACGCAATGTGTACTCATATACAAACATATTTGTTTCAAAGTTGTTCTATATTTTAGTTTGTTACATTGGATGAGGCTTAAATATTAAGTATAACTCTTTGCTTGAATTCTCATTTAGTTGTTTTCAGCAAATGTATATGAATTTAACTTTTTACCAAACAAACTATCTACTGCTTTTGGATACGGATGAGGGTTGGTGACTCTTCCCGAAACAGCTATATAATAGAGTTCCACCGATTAATCGGCTTCGGCTACGGCCTTCGGCCAAAAGTTGGTAATCGGCCAGCATTCGGCCTATGGCAAAAATCGGCCGATTAGCCGAAGCCGAATATTTTGCATTCCAAGCAAGCCATCAAAAGAAGCATTCCAATTAAAAATCTAACTGAAAAGTGCCGTAAAATAGTTTCACATTTTAAAAAATCAGGACATCAACACACGATGGAACAGCACATATATAATGATGGAGAGGCTGCTAGAACAACGCACAGCCTTAAATATTTATGCTGCAGAAAATTCAGGAATATCAATATTATTGTCTGAAGAGTGGGATTATATTACAGATTTGATAGCATTGCTGGAAAGGTTCTACGAGGCTACTTTAAATTTGTCTTCGGACCAATCTTGTGCTTCTGTAATAATACCTTTAGTACACTTACTAAAATCTAAATTGGAAAATTCAGCAACAACACTTAAAGAATTTAAGGATGATTTAAAAGATTCTTTAGAACATAGATTCAACTTTCTGTCAAGTGAAACTAATTTGATTTTTGCCACGCTTCTTGACCCAATATTTAAAAACAAATATTTAAGTGACCACCAGGTAAAGTGTAACATGCACAATTAACTTTTAGATATAATGTACCTAATAATATATATCTTATATTTAAGGTTCAAATATCTATTGCTAAATTGAAGAATAGATGATGCTGACTACAATAGTAATTGTTTCAGTCCAACTCAAAAAGAAAGGACTAAAAATATGAAAACACAATCATCTGTCTGGGAAATACATGATAATATGTCGGCAAGAGAAAAAAAAAAGCAAGTCGGCTTTTGACAAAGAGATGGAAGCTTACCTGCAAGACACACTTATGTTGCGCAATTGCAACATACATGGATATTGGAAGTCGTCACCTTTTCATATTTTGAAAACAGCAGCAGTTAAGTTTTTAAGTGCTCCACCTAGTAGTGTTGCCAGTGAGCAGCTCTTTAGTGCCGCTGGTAGGCTCTATTCAGAAAGAAGGTCGCGTTTATATGGAGTAAATGCCGAAAAAATGTTGTTCTGCCACTTTCATATCAAACTCTTAAAGTTTGATTATTGAATTTAAATTTTTTTAGTACTTTTTATTTTTATAGTCTTGGAGACTCTTTTTGTTTGTTAATGAATTGTTCTGTTTTTATTTTTCTTGTATTGTATCCAGTAGATATTACAGCTATTTCAGTGATCTCAAAAAAGCAAAGTTTTTTCTTAATTCATATAAAACGTAAGTATCATTTTTTAAATTTAAAACATTCGCCTTCGGCTTCGGTTTTGGCCGAAGTTTGGGATTTTAGCCGAAGTTCGGCTTCGGCTTCGGCCAAAAAAAAACGCCTTCGGTCGAACTCTACTATATAACCTGTTATGCAGAATATAGATAAATTTTTGAAACAAATGTGCTAATGCTTTTGCTTTATTTAAAGTAGAAACATTTGATCTTGAGCCTGAACAATTTCAAACTAAATTATTTATATATATTTATTTATAATGTATAGTACATCAAAATACAATACACACTGTTCTGTGGTTTTCTGGAATAACCGCGTATGTCATAAAATCAAAATGTTCAGGGGACCCAAAAAAACGTTATATATGAAATTATGGGCTCGATATAAAGATTTTAGAGCTTTTTATTTAACAGTCCTGTAGATATGGGCTATAAATACTTTATGTAAAATTTTGAGTCAAAAATCTTGAGAGGAATAGATCCAAGAGAAGGACGAAAAAACAATATGTAAATTACACTTAAAGTGTGTGCAGATAAAACAACTTATGTCGACAAACGTCGTTTTCTTTGAAAAAGAAAACTACCAATGCAACCACCCATGTAGAAATAAGTTGTTGTTGCTTGAAAAATTGATTTCTTTGTTCGTCAACAAAAAGTTAACGGAACTTAGGATGAGCATATAACAACGTATCAAGAATAATAGTGACAAAAAATAACAGAAATAAACACACAAGTTTTTACAAGTGGTTATGAAAACTAATCCAAAATTATTTTGCATTTTTTTTTTTTTTCAATAATAACAACGTATGTCGCTATGTGTCGTTTTCTGAGAAAATAGTTTGTCAGCGATCAAACGTAGGTTGACATACGTCGTTAGTGCTGCAAATTAATTTAATAAACATTTAAGTTACGTCGTTATTTAAAGAAAAAAAACTCAAAAATGGTCAATATTTTTTTTAAAAAAAATTGAACACATATAAAGAGCGTTAAAAATTAATATATTTGGCAACGTTAACTCAAAACTGACAAAAATGGACACACGCGGTTATTCCAGAAAACCACAGAGTTAACTGGCCAACTCCTTTATATTTACTAAAGTCATCAATCGGTTAAAATCTTTCAATTAATCGATAAATAGAATAATTTTTATATTCGTGAAAGAAAAGAAAAATTGTTTTATAAAAAAAAAATAGTACGAAAATTATAGACGGTCTAGACCGACTATATCATGCGTTAAAAGAAAGGGTCGTAAGTCCAACCCATTGCATATAGAAAATAAGCATAAACCAAATTTGACTGGCATTGTCCTATCGAATGCTATATTTAAAGTCAGTTATTTTATCGCCGACAAAACTTATATACCGAATTTCATTAAATATATTAATAGGTTTACATGAACATACAGACGCACAGATAGACGAGCAGATGGACGGACGGACATAAATCGCTAATTCGACTCTGAAAGTGATTTTGAGTCGATCGGTAAATAATAAAATATGGATCTAAGTCAAATATTTTTGGTAGTTACAAACATCAGCATAAACTCACAATACATACCCTGACCACATAGTGGTATAGGGCATATGTCTATAATATTAATAGGCTAGGCAATGTTTTGTTACCGATGCTTTGTTCTACCATTTTATCCCGATTTTAACAAAATGCATGTTATTTAAAAGGTATTTCTCTTCAGCTGTTCACCAGATTTACAGATTTTAAAATTTTTGGCTTTATTGCATTGAAATTTGCTACTAATACATACATACATAAAATTATAAATATGCTATGTGTGTGTTTATTAAATTTGTTAATGTGTTTTCTATCTTCATTCACAATAAAAAATAAACCAAAAAAGTTTTGGTTTGAGAATTGGCTAAGTTAAAAAATAAAGTTGCCTAGAAATTGGACTCGAATTTCGAGCGCTGGAATATGCTAGTACATAATTAATACAATTAATTCTGACTTTTTACATAGCAGATGCCTTGAAATACCTACAATAGTCTAAAAATAGTTTAAAAAATTATAAAAACAAAAAGCAAAAATTTAAATACTATTTTATTTTCAAAAAACTTATTTTACAAAATCACAGCATGTGGTTTCCTGAATAGTTCAAAACTCTTCTGAATTTGTCTTTCTAATGCCGTTTTCTTTTCTGACAAAAAATGTCACATTTTATTTGCAATTTTTTCGAAAAGTGTACTTTTTTATATATATTCTGAATTAAGAGCAACCTTATCTAATACGCCAGTCGAGCCCTCGTAAGTCGCAAAAAATTGCAGCCATTGACTTCTGTCAGGTCATAGTGTGAGAATATTTCTCCAATTTTCCCCTTTTTTGAATATTTCCCAATGGTCCCTTTACAGAATATATATAAAATACACTTTTCGAAAGAAGTAGAAATAAAATGCAAAATTTTTTCTTAGAAAAGAAACCGGCATAATATTTATGAATTACATTTGAACGGGAAAATTTTTTTCTCTATTTATTTTAAGTTTTATTATGTTTATTTATTTCAATAGTTGTTTATTTTTCATATTTTATAAATTTTCTTTTGTATTAACATATCGATTGATCGATTAATCGAAGAATATTTAAAACTTTTGATCGAATCCGAATAATGGATAGCCCTAAAAGATATCTAAAAAGTTTCAAGGGTTCAGAAGCTATGTTTTATATTTGCATACCAAATTCCAAATAGTTAAATTAAGACTAAGAAAGTAATGGATTCTTGGCCGGAATCGAATACCGTGCATTGTTACATTTATTGGAAGATCAAAACAGAGTCAATGAAGCTTAGTTTTGCTTTTTTCTCTTTGTTTTGTAAAATGTTTGATAAGACTAGAAAAGGGACTAATTTAAAAGAAAAGGGTAATATCGTTTCTTATTCGCTTGCAAATACCAGAAGTACTAACATGTACCCACCTCAACACTCCACTGTATGTGTATTTCTCTTTTTTAAGAAACCGAGAACATCATTTTGTACTTTTTACGTCTGTGTTTCGAATAAAAATTGTATATAAAACAACAAATTTTAGAAATTCACCTTAAATCTTGTTAATATATATATACATACATATGGTTTATAAAATGAGCCCATTATATTCAATTTGGAATTTCATGAAGGAATAATACTTTTAAAACTACATTTCAAATATTGCCAAATTCTTATTACTCGCCACACCTTTTATATAATTATAACACCGTCTAGTCTCTCTACTGTGCCACCTTCATCTGCCAAAAGTTTAGGTTCACACATCACCTGCCTTAATATTTTGTTAAATCAAAGTCTGCATGTTAGTCATTTCAAACCCATTTAATAATTAACTTTTTTTTAAACATTTTCAAAGAGTTTTTGTAAGAAAATATTATAAAATTATCACCTTCATAATACAGTCGTTCTACTCATCGCGTGTTGCAGATTTCTTCAGCTCGTAATAGACTTTTCATTTTGTAAAAGTTTTTACAACCATGCATTAGCAATTCTTAACTTTTAATAGCGTTTAAAACTAAAATTTCATACAGAAAACCCTCTTAATGTAACAAACTATTTATTATTAACACCATGAAACCGATTTGGGATCATTAGTGATTCCTGTGGTAATTTTGGCCAAACTAAAATAAGTTGAAACCAACAAGTAATTTAAGTAAAATATGTTATATATTATTTTTGAGAAAATAGATAACTTCGGTTTATAATATGCAGTGAAAGCTCCCATCCGATTATGAGAGTTGTCCGTTTATGAGAGAGGTACATATTTTTTTGATCTTATGTGATCTATTTTATAATTTATACAATGGAAAATCAGTTTGTTGTGGTTGAAAAAATGTATTTATAGTAGACTGCTTCAACATGGATTGATTCATCTTAAGCTGTTGAGTGCCAAAATAACTTTCTATGTTTTTGATAAGTTCGAATGCTTCAAATGGGCAATTTGTTTCAGATGAAGTTATGGAATTAGCTAATTCTACGTCAGGTTCACTTATCTCCACTGGGTTTAAATATTTCAATTCAGTGTAGGCACTTTTATCGACTTTTAAAAATTCGTCAAAGCCATTTGATTGATCGAACACTTTTTGTGACTTTGCATACGTTGCCAAAGGTATATCATCCTCGGCATCAAAATCTGGGAGACTATAACTTACTACTAAGAATCCAGCTTTACGAAAATAGTTTTTGATTGTTGTAGCGTCAACCTAATCCCAAAATTAAGTATAAAGCTCTACCAAGCTGTAATAAAATTTTGTCGTATGTGTCAAGCCATTATTAATTATAAGAAAAAATGATTCATTCATTCGTCTGGACATACGACAAAAAACGGGAAAGTCGCTACTGACGTTGGATATACGACAACATCATACTGAGCATCTCGGAGAATAAGCGAGATATCGAAGAACTGATGTCACCAATCGAAAGATCTTATTTTAAAATATATAACTGTATCTATAACTAAAAGTCGTCAAAATGGCGCTTACGACAATATTTTACCCAGGCGACGATTTGTGCTATACTATTTGAACGCTTTATTATGCTAAGTATTGGGATGTAAGAGATTTTAATAACGGTATTTCTAATAAATGGGAGTTTTGGGTAATATACGTTTATTTTTGGAAAGAAAACATTTTAATGTAAGTCCAGGAAAGAAATAATAATTATAGCATGCATAGTTAAAATTTTATATAACATTGATTCGATGTCAAACCGGCCAGGTTTGACCGGTACCAGTTATTCCCCAAACTATGGTGGCTACGTTCCAAACTATAATCTAAATCTATGATATTAATATGCTAGGCGATTTCTTGTGGCCGATGTTTTGTTCTACCGTTTATCCCGATTTTGACCAAACGTATATTATTAGAAAGGTATTTCTTTTTAGTCGTTTTGCAGATTTAAAGATTTTTAAATTTTTTCCTTTATATTGAATAAATTGCATTTAAAGTTGCTACTAACACTTACATAAAATTATACTTATGCTATGTGTGTGTTTATTAAATTTGTTAATGTGTTTGTTAATGAGTTTGTTATATTCATTCACAGTTATAATAAACCATAAAAGTGTTGGTTTGTGAATTGGCTAAGTTGAAAAATAAAGCTGCCTAGAAATTGTAATCGAATTTCGAGCGCTGGATTCTGCTAGTATTAATTAATGCATTGAATAAAATCAAGAAAAAAATTTAATCATTCAATAAAGCATAACTTTAATTATGCGCCAGCCGATATTTGCTGCGGAAACTTTTGTAACGAATACGAAAAACCAATTTCATTTCTTGTATAATTTTGAGATAAACAAGAACTACTAAGCTGATTATTATGAGTAACATTCGATTTTCGAGTGTGGTCGAATTAACTGATCGAACGAATTTTCATTTGGTATTATGGCGCACATTCGATAAAATAGCGCTATTGTGAATTTTACTCAATTAGACTATTTACAATAGTATTTATCAGCTGGCACCATAAATAAACATTGTTTATTTACAAATTTATTAAAGAAAAAAAAATAACTAATTATTTATTAACATGGAATTATGGTTCTAAGATCGTCTGATGAAGATGAATGCTGATTCCAACATTTTGGAAATGGATTCCACTATGTAAGTATACGTAACAAGGGTACCATTTGTTTACAGATTTATAGTAAATTTTCGACTGCAAGGAGGCGTTTATGGAATTGCTGTCTACTACAGATGAACTGCTGCGATAATGTGCACAAGGCAGTTCATTCTCATGAAATTAAAATAATTTAGAACTTATATTTTCAATAAGTTTTACAAAAAGCCATTCAGCATCGAAAGCAAATTTGTGTTCGATTGAAAATTCGTTGTACAACGAAATTTTCGACCGTGTTGCCAGCTCATAATACGAATTTGACATTCGATAGTCGATGTTCGATAGCAAGCGAAGATCGAAGATCGAATGCAACTCTTAATAAGGGCCTAAATATTTCTTATGTACAGATCATATTGGACTAAATATGTTACATTTGAGGGTTAAATGTAAAAAAAGTAAAAAAGTCTAGCATATTCATTGTATTGTATTCTTGTAAAAGTCATAATGATATTTTGTTGGTTTTTTTTTTTTTGGTTTTGTTGTTTATATTGTGTAATACATCATTTACGTAAATAATACAAACAATTGCAAAGCACAGACACACACATACACATGAACAATGCACAAATTTATTGACATCGATCAATACACGTTAAAGAATTAAGTACGCAGTAACTTTGTGTCTAAAATTAGTCTACTATTTTTCTTTTTCTTTTTTGAAAAATAGTCTATTTATAAAAACAAAAAGTTATCAGATAAAAAAAAACTTTTGAATTTCAAACATATATGATAGTGAGTATTAAGAAAAAATTGTTTATGATCCCAAATTTCTACTTATTTGAAAATAAAACGTCAAATATAATCCTTTTCTTCTGCAAGTGTTGCAAATAAGTGAAAACGAATACTGACAAAATTTTACGGATTTTCAGAAAACCTCATACAATAATATAAAAAGTCCGACTGTATTTGATATTCTCTTTGTACTAAACCAAGGTTTACAATGTAATAAATAAATTTCCTTTGTGTATATTTTTAAACATTCTTTCGATTTCTATGTCTTTTTATGGTTAACACAAAAATCCCCATTGAACTAGTCTATCCATTGTTACATAAATTTAACAACATTTGTATAAACAAAAATGGAAAATAAAATTAATGAAAACCTGAACCTACCTCAAAATATTTTCAGCTACTACTTTGGCAATATGTTAGCATGTTTTCTGGTGTATTTCAGCAACAACACTTGGCTGATATCAGAACACTCTGATCATCATTGTTGTCGATCGCTTGCATTTTTGTTTATGCAGGGTACAAAGTTTATTGTATTTTTTTATTTCATTTTCTGGCATATAGTTTTTTCTTTTTTTTTTTTTTTTTGAATATTTAATAATGAAACCTACAAAATATTAGATTTCGGAACTCCAAAAAAATTCAACGATACACTTAAACGTGATATTTTAACAATCTGCGTGTTCTGATTATGTACAAAGTGTAATATCCCACATATGGCCCCGTGGCTCAGAACACAGTCCCTTGTTCTTTTTATGAAGAGCTTTCGATACCATTTTTACAAAGATGTGGCTCTATCTCACCCATGACACATTGGATTTCAGGTTTAGCTCAAAAATCGATTGTGGTTTATTCGCATAGACCTGAGATTTAAAAAAAAAACGCAAAAAAGAAATCACACAGCACTGCTCCAATAAATCGTTTGCTTCGTGCGCGTTGTGGCAGATGACATCGTTCTGCTAAAGCCACATATCGCTTAGAGCCACAGCATCCAGTTAAGGCTAAAGGAACTCCGTTATCATGTTCGTGTAACGAATGACATTCACAACCATGCCGCCTAGCTAAAATCCGCACCAAATAATTGTTGAATATTGGTGTATTTGTTTCTTGTGGATCGCGCGCGTATTTTCTAATCTGCAAATTCTACAACTTTCATTGTTTGAACCCAGTCAGATGAAAAAACGCCTCTTCGGTGTAGATTATTGCTGCACAAAAAGCGACTCCATTTTGCTACGTTTGCGGGGTCTGCTGGTTTGAACTCCTGCCGAATCTTGTATGATTGAAGGTAAAGGTCTTTTGGCAAAATTCGTTCGTCGTGCTTTGTTAAATTTGAAGTTGTCGTGAACAATGCCGAATAGATGTTCCCGGGTTTTCGGTAATACTATCGTTAACAGTAGCAATGATCTCGAGAGACCGGTCGACGGTACGCACATAATCGACGCAGTTTCTTCAAAGTTTCTTCAAATTTATTGATCACTCTTCGAATTGTTAGCACATTGGGTGCACTTCCACTACCGAAAATTTTGTGGATTTTGCGAGCGGTTTCAGCTTAACTGTCCCCATTTTTGTAATAGTTATTCACAATAATAACGCACTGTTCATTTTTGCAGTGCTCCCTTTTTAAAATTCGGAACAATTGTGCCAGATAGAGTGCGCAACATGTGGTCGAACATTGTCATGATGAAAAATTATTGTTTCATATCTGGTCTCCCTTTCTGGTCAAATTTCCTTCAATGCTCGATTCAGACGCATCAATTGTGTTCCTTGTGAGAGTTTCACCTGATTAAAACAAGCAGCTCATAATACACCACAACTCTGTTGACGCCATGAATATATGGCATTGGCGTTGATGTTTTTTTTTGACCACGCTTCCCATACGATTAATCAATGCAAAAAGGACTTGTGTTTCCCACAAATTCTGTTTACTTCGCACGTATGTTGAGAGATTCGTACCTCAAACAAAATTTATAAAAACTAAAGCTATATGATGTAACTTATGATCAGATGAGAACAGTACACGTAAATCCCTCTTGTCGTTTCTTGCCAATATCTCGTTAACAAATTATACATCGATAATAATATTATTAATTATTTTCGCTATCATTATAAAACTTTATCATTTCTATTAATAGAACTTATTAATTATTTTTGTTGTTATGTTTTGTGAAATGGGATTTTGTTCTAGAGAACTTCAGTTTGAAATTAATGAAAAAAAAAAAAAGATTTTTAACCCAACGCCAATGTTCTCTGAAACTAGCTCTACAAGTTTCTGAAATATGACGAAGCGGAAAGTAAAAACAAATATAAAAGAATACTCACTGATGTGGTTTGGAATAACTGCGTATTTTTTTTTCTCAACTTGTGAACCTATAATTCTAATCGAGATCTCATTTAAAAGGTCATTAAATAATAGGTTTTTGTTAATTTAATTTTTTCGGGCAAAACTAAACGTAATTTTATGTTTTTTAATTTTTCGAGCAAAAGCAAAAATCAGCTTATTAGATTCAACGTCTTTTTTTCAGACAAATTGCAATTAGTACTAGAATTAATATACAAATTTTGATTTATGGTTTTAATGGTTGGTGGAAGAGAAGAAGAAAGCTTATATTTTTAAAAATCATAACTGCTCTGTAAATATTCTTAATCAAACCGATTTTTGGCATTAAGCCTTCATCATTATTTCATTATTTCTACTTAAAACTTCCGTGAGGTTTAAATCTCTGTCACATGCGCTTTAACGTACCCTCCTAAAGTCAGGCCTAGGAGCAGTGTGGCTAAAAATCAGTTTCAGACCATACAGTTTTTATTTCGTATTAATCTTAGAAGATATAACACTGTCAAACATACTAATCGTTATTTTTGCATTTTTTGATTATTTATGCATTTATACTTCAGTCACTGGCAAAGATATATGTTAGATTTGAGAAAAATCAGTTTTAAAAAGTTTTTGAAATTTAATATTAATGCCTTTTAAAATTTCCCATGAAGCTCGCTTTCTGGGAAAAATTTCTAACACTATTGCCTGAGTTTAATTTTATTATTTTTTTAAAATAAACAAATAAATAAATTAATATAAAATAATAACAACAGTAAAAGAATAATTTATTTTGGCTTAAAAAAAAAAACCAAAATCAGTTCTCCATTTACTTCTATGTATATGCTTATTTTCTTTAAATATTTGAAAATAACTGTTACGGGGGTGGTCCCAGAATAACTCGACTTGACGAATAGAAGGCGGCTGTAGTTTGAAAAAATTACTTTCTTGAAAAGTGCCAACTTTGTAAAACATGTCTTAAGTTTGAAGGCGTAACGTTGTTTAATATTTTTTTGGAGCCATTAAAAGTACACGATCTTATTGAATACGGAAAAATTGGTCACCCATATGTCATTCAATACTTTAATTTAAAAGAACTCAGCCCAACCAATATTGAAGCTGGGATAGATTCTACTCTGGGGCAGTCTGGTCCTTTTTTTCGACTATAAAATATTCACTAGCAAAGTTTAAATGAGGCTGTATGAGGTGCCAAGACTAACATCTTAGTGGTCGGCCAATTGAGGTGGCCACGCCGTTTCTGGACTGAATATTTCACAAAAATCTCATTGTCCTCGAAATCTATAAAAAATAAATCCTTGTAAAAAAATTCTAGGACAGGGAATTACCTAAAAATTCACATAGTTAATCCCTAACATGTATTTAACAAAACCTTAAAGTGCCAGAACCATTTTTTAAAATTTTGTTTAAGAAAATTTTTTAAAACTTCAAAAAGGAGTTTTCAAAATTTTATCGAAAAAATTTCCCATCTTTATTTTCAATGCGCAATAAGCTAACAACGTGATATTAAAACGATACTGCTTATGCATACGTATAGAGATAAAAAAAAAGTATCTTTTAATCAATTCTTTAAAGTTGAAAAAAGTGCCGTTAAATTTCATGACCTAGTATTTTTTGGAACAAAAGTGGTCTGGGGCATTTGCTACTTCTTGCCAAATTTTTATTCGATTTTCAACTTATATAGCTTTTTGAAAAGATAATTTAATACTAAAATCGATTCCTTAAATTAAACTGTTGAACGAAATTTTCGTAAAATCTGAAAAGAAGTCAAATTTTCCCCATATAAACACACTTGAAATTTTGAATCGATTTCCGGCGCGACCTTTCTTTATTCAGTTATCCCCAAACTGCACATTTATTAGTTTTATATAGAAAGAAAAGAAACTGGACCCCAGCACTTCCCAAAATCACCATTAAAAAAATGAACATATAACGTAGGACCACGCTACTGCACATGCTGCCAAGACGAATACCATTGTGGTCGACGAATTGAGGTGGTCACGGTTAAGAAAATCCACAGAATGGTTTTAGATAATCGTCGGCTGAATGTGAGTGACACATCTGAAGTGATAGGCATTTCAAAAAGTGCTACACTTCGCATATTGACCGAAAATTTGGAGATGAGAAAGCTGTCGCAAGATGGGTGCTCCGTTTGCAAAACAGTTTCAATAGAGTGTTTGGCGATGTTTCACTACAATAAATGCGAGTTTTTGCATCGATTCGTAATCACGGATGACTCATGAAACAGTCAAAACAGTGGATTGAAATGGGAGAATCGTGTCCAAAGAAGGCGAAGACAGTTATATCTGCAGGCATCTGATTTTTTGGAAGCGCGTGTGATAATCTTGGTGGTAAAAGGTTTGCCAACAATGAAGATGTGGAGTCTGCGGTTGATTGTCATTTAAACAGAGTAGCGAAGCTAAAGGGTCCGCCATCTAACGTTTTTTTTTTTCAACTAGTGCTTATTTCGTGAATGGTAATAACACTTAGCTCATGTCTGATTTAACAGATAATTAGTTTTATACTTCCGCTGAACGAATATGGTTGTGTATATGCTTGAACAACGCTGGGAAATATTTTCGACATTACTTTGAAAATCATGGTAATGTTGCAGAATGTGTGCGAAAATTGCGTACGGATTTTGGAAGAAAAGAAGCACCGTCAGCTCCGTATGTTCGTTATCTTGTGAAAAAAGTGAAAGAAACTGGCATCCTCAAGGCATAAACCAAAGCGTGAAAAGCCAAAACAGTGCGTACAACCGAGAATATTGCTGCTGTGGCAGAAAGTGTGCGTGAAGCGCCATCAACATCAATTCACCGTCGTTCTCAAGAATTGAACATTTCGGAGGAATCATTGAGACGAATTTTGCATAAAGACCTTGGTATGACGCCATACAAAGTCCAATTGGTTCCGGAGTTGAAGCCAACTGACCATCCAATGCGTTTTCGCTTCGCTAAGTGGGCCTGCGATCGACTTACAGAAGATGCCGATTTTGCCAAAAAAAAATCATCTTTGCAGATGAAGCTCATTTCGATCTTGGCGGGTATGTAATAAAGCAAAATTGTCGCATTTGGGGCACAGAAAACCCGCACGCATACATTGAAAAGCCGATACACCCAAAACGAGTCACTGTTTGGTGCGGATTTTGGTCCAGAGGCATAATTGGACCATTTTTCTTCAAAAATGAGCAAGGAGTGGCCGTTACAGTCAATGGCGATCGTTATCGGGCCATGTTGAACGAATTTTTGTTCACAAAAATTGAAGAGGAGGACATTGGCAACATTTGGTTTCAACAGGACGGCGCTACGTGCCACACAGCCGAAGCTACACTTGATGTTTTGCGCCCTGTTTTTGAAGATCGCATTATCAGCCGCAGAGCTGATGTCGTTTGGCCATCTTGGAGCTGCGATTTGACACCGTTAAACTATTATTTGTGGGATGCCCTCAAAGATAAGTGTTACGCCAACAAGCCAGAGACAATTGACGCCTTAAACGACAATATTCGTGAAGCCATTGGTGAAATACAGCTGCACACAATCGATAATGTGCTTAAAAATTGGACCGATCGTGTAGGCTACTGCATGGGCAGCCGAGGCAGCCATTTGAATGAAATTATTTTCCATTATTAACCGGAAGGATTGTACTTTCAAACAAAAAAAGAGATTTGAGATAATATTCAGCATTTTTTTTTATAGCATTTTCAAAAAAAAAAGTTATTTGGCGGACCCTTTATATAATATCGAAAGGAAAAATGTATTGAGCTAAAAGGAGATTATGTTGAGAAATAAATCAATTTTTATTCAAATTTGTGTTTTCTTTGTCAGGTCGCACTGTGGCTCAAATTTTGATTTCATTGGCCAAAAGTCAAATTTTTTTTTGTCATCGATTTTTAAAATTTTTACTCCTTTTTGTAGCTTATATATCCAGATTAAGGTAGCCAAAAAATTAGGTTAAACTATTGATAATTGTGGGCGTGGCATGCTGTCAAACTCAACTGTTTTTTTTAATTCAGCAAAAGGTGTTTTTTTTTTGTTTTTTATCAAAAATAAATGGTTACTACTCGCAAGCTATCATCGATATTGGCCTGCGGTCTTTTTTATAATGTTAGTAGGATTATAGTCTTTAGTTTTTGTAAGTAGTCACAGTTCTAACGTTTGATATTAGGGGCGTTATGAAATATTTATGAAACCACTATATTTTTCTCAAATTTAAACTTTAGTGGAATAGAACTTCTAAAGGAAGTAAGGGAACAAGAAACGTATACCACCCGGAGAAAGGCGAATGTATCCTGTTTAACCCTATATATACTTTTGCACCCCCCACGAGCCCCCGGTAGAACACTTTTTTCATTTTAATGAAATTACTCTAAAAAAATTACTCTAAAAAAAATTTTGTTTTTTTACTTTAGACTACGTAAAAGTAAAATAATTAAATAAAATACCTGCGAAAGGGTTTATTGGCTTTGTTTTGATCAGCAAAAAAATAAGTCATAAAATGATCACAATAGGTTCTACAGTAAACAAATGATCTCTTTCTTAATTTACCTGTTGTCAAATTTAAGGGTCAACCAAAGTCATAAACAATTTTATAAGTTTGTCAATAATCGCGGCACTAAACCACTAAAGATAAAAAACCACCCCATATTGGCGAGAAACTAATTAGTTTTACCTGATATTGAAGTCTGGATAACAAGTGCAGTTTTGTTCAATTTAAGTACTACCTGCTATGAAATTAAAGATCAATGTGTGAATAACATGTACCTAAAAATGTATAAAATGACGGATTCTATAAGGGATTACTCAATAATAAGTTAATACTTCAAGTGTACGGACGTATATTTGCAAGTGATAAAAAGTGATAAAAAAGTGATAACAGACGCAAATAAAAATATTGAGAAAAATATGGAGAACTTTAGTTATAAAGAACTGGCCGAAGAGTATTTTCGAAACAAAAACCAGGAAGATGTTCTTAGTTACGTTAAAATAAAATTAAACTTAAATTCGTCTAGTACCGAAATACAAGAGCAATTATCTAATTTCGTCAAAGTACTAAAAAAACGATTGAAAGAAGTTAACTACTGTAAACAAAAGTTTTATAATAAAAGTGCAAACTGGTTAGAAGGCCAACTTAATGTTGGTGGAGAAACAGCAAAGCTAGATAAGGCTGGAAGACCACGCAAATCATTGGACAACTGCAGCGATAGATCTAAGAGGCGGAAACTTAAAAATTTTAACGAGGAAATTGGTTCTACAAATATAAAAGAATCTTTTCTACATCAATTACGAGCACAAAACCAATTAACAAAAGTGGATATCATTGAAAAAACTTGTAATGCTAGTCCAGTGAGAACAAAGCGAATTCTTAAAAGTATACCAACTCCGAGCGATGCAAAACAGTTCACAAATGAGGAGGCATTAGCATTATTTCTGGATTTGAAATTAACAAAACACCAATATATTCAGCTCAGATTGCGTGCGATTGAAAAAGGCTCAAATATGTATCCAGCATATCATCACATAACAGCTGCTAAAATAGACTGTTTGCCATCAAAGGACACTATTACAATCACACCAATTTCGGCAGAAGTACAACTACAATCTTTACTTGATCACACAGCCAAACGCTTGCTACAATCAATAACAGGAACTGAGTTAAAGAAATATGGAAACACAAAGTTAATTCTATTTTGTAAATGGGGATGTGATGGTTCTTCGGGACAAAAACAATACAAACAAGTTGTATGTGAAAATATTTCGGACTCAGATATGTTCATGGTATCATTTGTACCATTGCGATTGAAAAAGATTTTGGAAGATTCGGAGCCTTCGAGTAGTACAACGCAAACAATGGATATTTGGAAAAATGAGACACCATCTTCTACGAAATACTGCAGGCCAATCAAATTTGAATTCAAAAAAGAAAGTCATGATGCCATTAACAAAGAAGTTAGTGATATCAAGGCCCAAATAGCAACACTACAGCCATTACAATTACAGTTAGATGGGCAGCAAATTGAAGTAAGCTACCAATTAGTGCTGACAATGATAGATGGAAAAGTAGGTCAGGCTTTGACTAACACGAAGGCTGCATCCAGCTGCATTATATGCCAAGCAACATCAAGCCAATTAAACCAAGCCCCGACAAAATCATTCGATAATACCGATGCCTTCGAATTTGGATTATCACCACTACATGCAAGAATACGACTTATGGAACACATACTAAAAATCAGTTATGATTTGGATTTCGGGCCTTCAGGATCAATAAGAAACAACGAAACCAACAAAGAGTTAAGAAGTTCAAAAAAGAAACATGTTCAAGATGAATATCGCAAATTTGGATTGATTATAGATCAGCCAAAACAAGGGTCAGGCAATACAAATGATGGCAATACCGCAAGAAGATTCTTTTCAGATCCAGAAACAGCATCTGAAATAACAGGAGTGGATTTAAACCTTATTTTCAGATTTAAAATAATCCTAGAAGTACTTGCGTGCAATGAAGAAATTGACTCTAGAAAATTTGGAGATTATGCTAAGGAAACTGCAAAAATATATACAACCAACTACCCATGGAGAAATATGTCTGCAACAGTCCACAAAATCCTTTATCATGGAGAAGATGTCATTAAATATCATTTGGTGCCACTTGGAGATCTATCAGAGGAGGCTCAGGAAAAAAGGAACAAGGATTACAGATTTTATAGACAGCACAATACTAGAAAAATGTCACGAAATTCCACAAATGAAGATCTATTTAATATATTATTGGCAACGTCAGATCCGTTCATCTCCAGTATTCGAAATCAATGGAAAGTGGAACATCGGGATTTAGATGAAGAAGCCAAAAAACTACTAAAGAACAGAAATAGCACAGAACAAAATATGGAATATTTGCAATCAATATTTGAGTCTAATGAATAATAATTATAATTGCCTTTCATTGTTATTTAAGTACGAAAAACATAGTATTAGTAAAAAATAATAATAAACAGAACCTACCATTGTTACAAATGCTATTTAAATCTATTGCAGTTTTTATTCTTAAAAGGTTTCCCACATATGAATGCAATGTTTTAATAGATAAGAAAGATTCAAAAAATAAGAACCCATATTTTCATATCAAAATTAAAAAAAAAATTAGAATCATTGCGCTAATGTTTAGCAGATTTATTTAGCTAGTGTAACAAATTAGGCAGCAAACACTAATAAATTTTTCTGTAGTAATAATAATATTCCTTGAGTGTCAGCAAATTGCAAATTTGATAGCAAACATTTTTAATTTTTTAGTAATACTAGTTAAATTTCTAGTGAATTTTACTATTTTGTTGCGTGTAAAAATTTTTTTGAGTGTAAAAATTTTTTTGAGTGTAAGCATTAAAAAAATTTCATTATTACAAAAAATGTTTATAATAATTATTTAACTCCAAATATGACACTTTCTAATAAATAAAAATAAATAAAAAAAAACATATATCACGCTAAAAGTAAAAAAAAATCAAAAGTTAAACTTTGACCTAGAATTCCTTAAAAAGTACTCAATCAATTTAAATGAAATTCACACTGAGTCAAGATCAACTATCTGTCTATCTATTAAAAAAAACAGTACTAAAATATTTTGATCGGTTCAAAAGTTACAGAATTTTGGCCAATGAAAAATGATTTTCAGCCACTGTGGGTCGTGGTTTTCCGAGAGCGCCCTCATATCCCTTACAATGAATTGTTGCATTAATTTATATGTGAAAGGTCAAAGGTCATTATAACATGCTCAAAAGTTTGCAATGAGGTATCTTAAAATGTTCTATTTTTAAAGAAACATGTTCTTGGTGATTGTCGTTTCTTAATTTTTGCTAAATTTAGAAAAACAGGACTATTGAATTTGGCTATGCCGAATCTCTGATACCCTCCACCCGAGTTCTCAACAATATTTTATAGTCAAGGTTGTCAACACTTAAAGAACAAAAAGGCTAAATTTCAAATTATAATTGCTAGATTTTTTTAAATGATATTTAAAATTAAGATATTTAACAAAAATTTTGGTTTTTTCGTGCTTTTTAATTGAAAGTAATTCAAAGCAATTGCACAGAGTTGTGGAGGGTATAAAAACATTGAAATTAAGCGGACTTTTTTTTTAAATTCGATTTTATATTTTTGTATGTTTACCATTTCATATTACAATTTATAAAAGTCCATTAATTAAAAAATAATTTGGAATAGACCGCGAACAACTATTAAATGTTCTATTAATTTTACAATAAAAATATATTAAAATTTTCACATTTGCGTTTTTATACTAAATTAGTATAGCCCAGCACTCGAAATTCGACTGCAAATTCTAGGAAATATTATTTTTTCAATAAATTTTTTTCTTTCAATATTTTTTTAAAGCTAAATTATATAAAGAATTTATGAATATTTAAATTAGCCTAAAGGCATGCTAATCAATTCTTACAATTCACAATTCAACACAAGGTGTTGGTATACAATTTAAATCATTCGCATTAACAGGGCGTAAAGAATTATTATATATATTTTATTTTAATTAAGTTAATATATTTTTAAGACAGATTAAACACAAATTTCATCATTCTCACCTTCTCCTCCATATGAACAATAACTATGTCAACTTTCATTCTCCTCCATGCCCGCATGTTGCTTAAAAAAGGAACTAAAAATTTACCTTCACGTATCAATATATAGTTGTTATATTTAACAAGAAAAACTCACTCACTAAATTTAGAACACGTGAATAAAAGATTATTAGCAACATTTGACGAAAAGAAGAATATATATGTATATATATATATTTATATATCGATTCCTCATATTAAAGTCGATTTTAATACCTTCGAAAGGACATTTCTCAACTTTTAATATATTGGTTATAAACTGATACATCTTTGTGAGTTTTGAACGGTTTCTTAACTATTGGCGCTGCATTATTTCGGAACTATAAAGTCCAAACTTCCAAATTTTTTAATATTTCTTAGCTATGGATGATTCAGCATTTGTAACATTTTAATTTAAATTTAATTCTGATGGGGTGCAGAAAACCCCTTGGATTATTATAAAAGGACGATTCGTATAGTAAATTTATATGCTATTTTTGGCCCTTTCGGCTATATGTGTATCTATAGGTAATTGAAGCTAGATTTAGTACATAAGTATGTGTATATAACGAAAATATCACTTTTTTATCTTCATTGTCCATTATAGTGTTAAACAGAGTTCTAGACCAATAACTTGGTAGAAACATTATAAGTTTTGCAATGAGGAAACCCTTAAGTTAGTTTTCGTTGTTTCCTCTTTTTTTTTCTTCTTAAGTTCATATTATCTTAGAATTGCATCTATTAGGAAAATTTTTTGTAAAGTAAATTAAGATTTATTTTCCAATGTGCCACAAGGAAGAATTCAAATATTTTAACTTTTTTGTACTTTTACCTTTTTAGCTTAAAGCAAACATAAGCAACAGCTTATTGCTGTATACATGCATATTCTTGTTGTTATTCAACGATTTTTTTTTTATTGTTTGTATTGTTTATTTTATTTTTTTGTTTGCAATTTACTAAAGAATGATGATGGTTAAACTATTTGTGCAATGTTGACTAATTTGCAAAACTGTTAAAACACATCTATCACTGCAAAGAATCAGTGTTGGCCAGCCCTTTTTAAATTTGAAAATCCAAAGATCCGCACCATTCGAAGGTGAAATAGCAGTCTTTATTTAGTATTGCGTGATTGGTGCTATATATACACATATAATAGTATCTACACTTGCTGCAAAAAGTATTCGTACACCTCAAATTAAAACTGTTATACTAAGGGCCATTATTACAACTTCCCTTTAAAGTAAATGTTAGTTAAAGGTAACTTTAGCTAAAGTGAGCAATAAAGTAACATTTAACTTCTTTTCGTTATTACAACTTCCCAGTAAAATAAAATTAATATTTTTGATATTGTGGCAACACCAAAGGAACCGCCGATTACTTTTGACCAAATGAATTGCTTTATAAAATAGGTAGTGGCAACGTTCCTTTATTTGTTCGCAAGCAAACAATAGAATAAAAACTAAAAACCTTTATTATAAGTTGCATAATTGTTGTAAATGTGTAATAAAACTTTTTAAAACATACAAGCTTATATTTAAGTATATGCAAATAAATTTATTTCCAAACTAAATTGGTGTGAATTTATTCTTCATAGATCAGAAAATGTGGCAACATTAAATACATAAACCTAACGTTAAAAGTTAAAGGCAACAATATCTTCCCTTTAGCTTATCGGTCACTTTTAGCTTAAAGTATAGTTGTAATAATGAAAATCTAATAATCTGCCCGATAACATCCTAACTTTAGCTATTGGCAAGTTGTAATAATGGCCCTAAATATAAAAAGAAAAATTAAGAAAAAAATCATAAGAAACATTATTCGCACATTTGAAATATTATTAATTTTGCTTTAGATATTGCTTAAATTAGTAACTTTTAGAATATCCTTTGCGCGTTAAGATATTTGTGACCCGAATTGGCATCAACTTAAAGATATCTTCTTCACTTAGAGGTTATTTCATGCTGCCAGATTCTGCGCCCAAGTAATTACACAAATGTTCTATAGGATTAAGGTCGGGGTCGCCATATGTTTTGGATCACTATCCGATTGGAACCAAAAATTTAGTTCATGTAGCCAATTTGATACATTATCGATTCAATAAACACTAGTTTACCAACTCCGATGCGGGAAATAAAACCCTAAACCACCTTATCAGATTTTCTTTATTTAATAAAGTTCCACATTTTCGCCAAATTAACTTTATTCCTTTAATGTCCTAAATGCAAAATTTGCCTTAACTTGAAAATAGAGCACGTTCCCAAAATTCCGCAGAATTGTTTACATACTCATTTGCAAAGTCCATAAGTTTTTTTTTTTATTAACATCAATAAGGAATGGCTTTCAACGTGCCACATGAACATGACAGATTTAAATATTTTGCGAACGGTATCTTTGCCTAAGGATTCATTGATCTTATAACTAATTTGGGAAGGAGTAATTCTGGGATTCTATTTTACTGACGCAAAATACTTAGTTTGGCGACGTGTCCAGAACGATGTTTTAATAAAAGTGTATTCTTGGCTTTGTACTTTTGAAACGCGTACTTCACGGAGTAGTGTCTTCTATCTATAATCCGATCTATTTCACAAAAAGATTTAGCCTCATTTCAAATTTTTATGATATTTTTTCTCTCGTCAGCTACTATTTCTTTGGTTTTGGAACCCATCTTGATTTATAGTTTATAGTCTGTGTGTCGTTGTATAATTAGTGGGATTCCCCTAACTATAGATGTACGAATAAAAAACTAGTAAAATTGCAAATGTATCAATAAAAATAAAAAGTTAGTAATGAAAAATATTTTATTGAAATTTTTTTTTACTCTGGCAAATCATCAGAATAGATTCAAGCTTGAACAATGCTACCTGATAGATGATTTCGTGATTTTTATGGCACACATAATTATCCATCAGAGCAAGCCATCCGTCGAACGTTGGAGTTCATTATATAAATGATATAGTAATACCAACATGTCGAAATAATGTGCGTACTGAAGAGAATAAACGTAAACGAAAGTGGGACTCTGTCCATCCACTACTTGGAAAACTTTGTACAAAGATCTTGGGATACACCCGTATAAGATCCAGTTGGTGCACGAGTTAAATACATTTTTATGCTCTATACCACTATGTAGTTTGGGTATAATGACTTTGTGCTGCTGTTTGTAACTACCAAAAATATTTGACCTAGACCAATCTTTTATTATACCGATCGAATCAGAATCACTTTTTGAGTCGATTTAACAATGTCCGTCCGTCCGTCCGTCTGTGTGTCCATGTAAACTTTGTAATCAAACTTCGCAAATATGAATATATTTTGATGAAACTTGGTATATAAGCTTTCATCGGCCATGGGATGAACGCTATTGAAATTGGTGAGAATCGGTCCATGTTCAGACCTAGCCCCCATACAAATCACTCCTATGAAATCGACATAAATTGCCATAAGATCCAAATTGTGGTATAGATCTTAGTAAAATTGGGTTTGTATGTGTTTATTACATCCATTAATGAGTAGTCCAAAAACGATACCTATGGATCAACTCTTAGTCATAGGCCCCGATCTTCGCTTAAATCTATCAAAAAACAAAAATATTCCACTGATTATCTCAAATTTTGTTTGTATATATTTTCGCAAAATACAAGAGACTTTACCAACCATGGTCAGGATCGGTCCATTTTTGAATCTAGTCCCCATATAGACATAGCATTCGAAATGAACTTTTTCATATCTGCAGCCAAAAAAATTAATAAAAATGCCACTCAAATTTGGTTTATGCTTATTTTCTATATCCAATTAGTTGGGCTTAAGAGATAGGGTCTCTAAACGCATGGCATAGGGTATCGTATAGTCGGTCTAGACCGACTATATCTATCTTCCAGTGTACTCTTTCTAGCAAGTTAGTTGCTAATTATTATTTTGGAATCAGGCAACAAGAGAATGATTCAAGAAGGTAACACGGCGGTGAATAAATATCAATTCTCATAGATGCCACTTTGAAACGATGTTAAGCTAGAAATTTAAAAAAATAACAGAAAAAAAGCTTGATTAGTAGTTTTGAAAAACTTTTTTCAAAATCTTTTAAGAGAAATGTTTTTTTCTTAAATTTAATTGTCCAAATCGTGGTTAAACTGGGGATTATAAGCAATCACTTTTTGAATACCCATAAGTCAGAGTCGCTTATGTTAATTTGGATACGTTATTTGCTTAAGACGAATTATCAATCTCCAGTTTCGTACACATAATGATGATATATCATATCACACCACTGGAGCTCCGGTGCAATATCGACGTAAGTGCAATTTTTTCTAAATGTTGAAGAGCACGTTCAAAGTATTTTTACTTATTCAAAATACAATTACGCCCTAAAATAGGCCTACAAAATTGACTTAAAGAGTCCTAAAAAAGGCTTATTATTCTGTTCTATAGAATTAATATTATTATTTAAATATTGCACCTGCTTCTTTTTTGGGCTGTTGAAGGGTTTGAATACCCTCAATTGCATCGTTCTTGCCGTATGAGGAAATTTTTCTCTATCATTAATGGACATTTTGTAATTAAACACGCTTTGTTTACTTTATAAAAATTCTATATTTTTAGAAAAGTCCTTTATAGATGGACTCGTAATATTAGGAATAATGTTAGCTTTTAATAATTGAAGGAGATCTTCCATGCCAGTAATGGCACTTTTTAAGATGTAAGCTGGCATCAATGATTTTTGCACAAGCACTATACATGAAGGATCGCGCGCAACTGTCTATTATGAATTTGTTGCTTTAAAATGCGTTGTCGTTAAAGCTTTCGTGTCAAATAAAATATTGGTGTCTTTTGGACGCTACCAAATATACAATTATGTCCTTTTTACACCATATAAAACTTGACATTTGGCATTGTTAACTCAATTTCGGTTTTACGCCAATATTGCACCAGAGGTGCGATTTATAAAATTCATGGAAGTAAAAAAAAAATATGCAACCCTTAAAAAAATATCAAAAAGATATGAATATCATTTACATAATTAATGACCACTCATATGGAACAATAGGAAAACAACAAAATCTTGAACTGTGGAGTGTTGTTTGAGTAAATTATCTTGGCATGTTGCAACATTTTCGCTAGACATGTCTATATCGTTGAATAGAATATATGTATATATTTAGTACAAAATAAAGTTCAAGAACAACGTATTTTTTTACTGTTGCACAATATTTCAAAGATAATGCAAGTTTAAAAATATCGAAGAGTGTTGGTGAATGTCCAGGAACATCAATTCGGCATCGTAGACAAGAATTGCAAATTTTATGACGCTCTATACATCGTGTACTCATTGAAAAACGGAGTCTCCACACGTATAAAGTCTAATTGATACAAGAACAGAAGCCCAATGGCCATGTTCAGCGAAGACAATTCGTTGAATGGATTATTAAACAAATGGTGCGTGAGAAATTTCCTGTTCGTATACTCTCTCATTTCGGTAATCAGAATTGGGCCCCTAGATCTTGTTCTATAACACCACTGTATTTCCCTTAAGGAGATTACTTGAAGTCAAAGGTCTACGCTACCAACCCCACAACCACCTGTGCATTGAAGGAAGATTTAAAAAAAAATTTTTTTTTGCATAACAAAGTGCGTATGTGCCAGCAAAGACGTGAAAGCCATTGACTCATCGGTTGTCCTATACTGAACCCCCTTAATCCTGGTTAAATTCTGATTCAATAACAAAATAATAAAGTAAAGAAAAAAATAATCTAACCCTTGAAAACAAAGTTTTTATTATTTTATTTTAATGCATATCAGTTTTAAATATCTCCGTGACTGTGCGTGACTATGTCAAAGTTAATATTTTTTCACAGCAAATGTATGAACCAAGGTTCAGATCGATTGGATGAGAGGAAATGGGTTTTAAAGCATTACGTGACTGTGCATGACTATGCGTGACTACCCCAAAATTAATCTGTATTCACAAAAAAACTATGGGCCAAGTTTCAGATCAATTGGACAAGGGGGAATTGAGTTGCCCCACGACAGACAGAGAGATTGAGTTAAAAGAAAGAGTTTAAAAATTGTGTTTTCTGTATAATTCAAATCTTGCGTGAATTTAGGGACCTTTATAATAATATAAAAATAAATAACTATACCCTACACCACTATGTGTTTTGGTTATATTGACTTTGTGCTGATGTTTGTAACTATCAAAAATATTTGACCTACACCCATCTTTTATTATATCGAATCACTTTCTGAGTCGATTTCGCGATGTCCGTCTGTCCGTCTGTCTGTGTGTCCATCTCATCTGTCTGTGTGTCCTTGTAATCAAACTACAGGTCGCAAATATGAATACATATTGATGAAGTTTGGTATATAAGCTTCTATTGGCCATGGCATGGACGCTATTGAAATTGGTGAAAACTGGTCCATTTTCAGACCTAGCCCCCATTAGGGTGCCCCTTAATAAAAAAAAGTGTTCAAACTGTCGGTCTCACCCCCTATAAATATGCAAATAGCAAAAAAAGTGAGAAATAAAAAGCTTTGGGCCAATCAAAAAAAGTTTAGTCGTGGCGCAAAGCGATTGAAAATTTCAAGTGTGTTTATATGGGGAAAATATGACTTTTTTTCAGATTTTACGCAAATTTCGTTCTATAATTTAATTTTTTCGACAAGCTGTTATATAATTCGCGATCAGTATTAAATTATCCTTTCAAAAGGCTATATAATTTCAAAATCGTATGAAAGCTCGCCAAGAAAGAGCAAATGCCCCAGACCACTTTTGTGCCACAAAAAACTAGGTCATGAAATTTGATGGCATTTTTTTCAACTTTGAGAAATTGATTAAAGCCATCATTCTTTTTTGGTCTCTATACTTATGAGTACTCAGATATGAAGTATTGTTCTATTACCACGTTGTTAACCTATTGCGCATTAAGACCGAAAATTGGAAATTTTTTGATAAAATTTTTAAAACTCCTTTTTCAAGTTTGAAAAAATTTTCTTAAACAAATTTTAAAAAAATTAATATATTACTTAAAGGTTTTATTAAATATATGTTGCAGATTAACTGTGTGAACTTTTAAGTAAATCCCTCAGCCAGAATTTTTTTGACAAGGATTTTATTAATGCGGATTTCGAGCAAACTTGGATTTTTGTGAAATATTCTGTATATGTACTCTTTCTAAATACTTTGTATCAAAAATTCATCACTTTTCTACTTTTAAATGTTATATTTTATCTTAATAGCCTGGGATTTCGGAAAAAAATAATATGACTCCATTAACCCTTTTGGAATTGGGGTCACATATGACCCAATCTAATAAAAGACAATTTATGCAAAAAATTCAAATATTTGGTAAGTTCTGTCCAATTTTTAGATGCGACGCTTAAAATATAATAACCAAATGTGTAGAAGTCTCGTTCTGAAAATTTGGGATAAATCCGAGAACGTGGGACAATTTGTAGTCATAGCCCCCATATAAAGCTGCTTCCCGATCTTCACTTAAATCTATCAAAAAGCAAAAATGTTATAGTTTTTTCTCAAATTTGGTTTGTATACGTGTTTGCAAAATATAAGTAACCTTACCACATATGGTCAGGATCGGTCAATTTTCCATATAAATATAGCATCCGATGTGAACTTTTTCATATCCGATAACAAAAAAAAAATTAATAACAAAACACAAAAATTTTCTGTAACAAATTAGTTGGACCTAAGAGATAGGGTCTCTAAACGCATGGTATAGGGTATCGTATAATCGGTTTAAACCGACCATAATTTTCTTACTTTTTTATATGTTTTTTTTATATAAACAAAAAAAATCTTCCGAAAATTTCAAAAATTTTAAATATTTTTTTTAAATTGTCGAGCTGGATATAGCGCGCATTTCGAAAAATATTAAAAAATTTCACTACTAACCATTCTTTCAGAGTGTGTAAAAAATTATGTAGCTGTATTACAAAAATTTTCAGAAAAAAATTTTCGTAAAAAATTAAAATTTTTTAATATACGCTTCATAACGTGAAGACTGTTCTTATTAAAATGTTTGAGATAATTCAAAAAGTTATCCAAAAGAGTTTTAAGAAAGGTATTGGTTATTACTGCATTTTTAAAAAAAACATTACATTTTTATTAAAGTCAGTATTTGCAGAAAACAAAAAAAGTTTTGGTGAAAAATTCGAACTTTCGTTTTTGAAATTCAATATCTTCTAAACCAAAAGTGATTAATTTTTTATACAAATTACAAAAAATATTAAGAAACCAGTAATTATTTATAAAAATTTCATATATTGAAAGCCTTTTAAATCTCAAGGCGGTCAACTTTGGCTCCCTGCAATTCACCCTCTGTTGTAACAGAATATCTCCGAATTTATTGTTTTGAATGCCTAAACATAGTGTTCCAAAATTACCAATATTTTAGAAGTTATTTATTTATTACGAATTTTTGTTTTGATTGTAACCACTGTAATCAGTTATTATTAATATCATTCAAGTGGAAATCATTGTATTACAAAACTTTACTTTCCAGGTTAAATGTTGTGCACCTCTGGTAGAATGAAAAAAGTAAACTCTAAAAAATATGTATTGATGATTTGAAAAAATCCCTTTCTTGAATTTATTTCCTGGTTTGAATGCTACACCAAAGCTGATTTCGTAGTTGCATGTACGATTAGAGTATTTGGAAGACAAATGTATGCCTTAAAGGATGCGTAAATCTCTTTAAGGTTGCTATAAATTTTAAATGAAATGTGATTATTTGCATTAGACACGTACTGGAGATAGATTTCGATATACATACTCGTAACTCGTACTCGTACATACAATATATTTAAGAACGGCGAAGACAGGAAATGTAAAAACAGCTGGGAATCAGTTTATAAAGATATAGAGATTGAAAAGGAATTAAAACAGAAGATTGGTTAGTATTTGATTTAAAAACAAAATAAATACAGCCAAACGTCGTTTAACGATTTAAAAGGTACTTTAAAATTTTTAAATTACCTCAAATAGTCTATAGGAAATTTATTTTATTGGAAATATTACATTTGTTGTTTCATATAGAATAAGGCCGCATATCGGGGCATAGGTATATAGTTTATAACACCTGCAACTATTACATACAAATGTAATCCGTAATGCGAATATATGTAGTACTGAACTGTTGATAATATTGGTATTGGATTTTCTTTCTACTCGTAACAATTGAGTTTGTGGTCAATTGTTTGAATTTATTATTTGTAATTTAATGATTATTTAGTTTCTTAATTTCGTTGGTTTTTTTTTTTTTTTTAATCTTAATTTCAAACCATATTAACAATTGTTTTCAATACAATTTGGTCGCAATTAAATTATTTGTACAATAAACTTTCAAAATTGCGCATTAATTTAACGGTACATTACCCATTTTATTCAATCATTAATAAAAAGTAATTCAATTTATACTTATTTTAAACACGCACTGCAGGGTAAGTAACTAATTAATTTAATTTTAAGCATATTTAATGAAGATTTTTTTACAAAACATATTGAACTTCTATGGCACGTCACACCTAGAGGAGCGTATAGCCCAGTGTTAGGCATAAATAATGTTGCCAGATTTAAGCGCTTTTAACATTAACCCATTTCCGTCCACTGTTAGATTTTACGAATTTTTATAACGAAAAAACTACAAAAGATTTTTTAAGTCAGTTTTCACTGTACTCTGCAATCTAAAAACAAATAATAATATTATTTTTAGCCATTAAAAAAGTTGATATTTTAGACCATTCAAATATTACCTACCAAGAATAGAGCAAAAATTTGAAGAATCTGAAAGATATTTTTTTAAACCAAAAAGGTCCTAATTATATAACTCTATGCTGCTTAGGAAATATCGTGAAGTTGTGCTTCCATTTGACACACCTAATATTAAGTGTTCGAAAAATCGAAGATTTATATGTCAAAAATGCAATAAATATAAACAATTAGTAATTTATATAATCTTAGAATCAATGGACTTAGAATTATTCTAAAAATATATCTATAATATTAATAAGCAAGGCGATTTCTTGTGACCGATGTAACTTTGTCAGTTTCACCTCAACTTTGACCAAAGAGACATCATTTGAAAGATATTTCTGTTTAGCTGTCCATCAGATTAACAGATACACATACATAAAATTATGCAACGCTGTGGTTATTAAATTTGTTAATGTGTTTGCAAAAACTGTATATGAAAAGCCCCGTGTTGAATTGGAACATAATTTTGGCCAGAAATAACAATAACGACAATGACGCAATCGAATTTCATTATAATAATTGCATATCACACGCCCTGTGTTTAATTGAATAAAATACCTTTAGGTGTCATAAAACAACGAAAGAAATAAATTGAATGAAAAAGAAAATTTCCTAGAATTTGCACTCAAATTTAGAGGGCTGGACTGTGCTAGTTTCGAATTAATAGGCTTTCTTCTTGCGATTTATTTTTCGAATTTCCATTTTCAGAAAACGAAAATTTGGAAAATTCTATTACTTCAAAATTTTATTAATGGGAATTAAAAGCAGCAAACGCTGAACGTTTCATCAGAGAATTCCAATGCCTTCAAGTACTGCTAGCAAATGGGTTAACTTTACCAAGTGGTGTGTTTGAAATTGTTTTTTTTAAATGATCAAACCTAAATTCCTGTGAGAACAGATGAAAAAAAAACGGGTAATATTTATAATATTTATACCCTGCACCACTATGTGGTTTGGGTATAATGACTTTGTGCTGCTGTTTGTAAATACCAAAAATATTTGACCTAGACCCATCTTTTATTATACCGATCGAATCAGAATCACTATCTGATTCGATTTAACGATGTCCGTCCGTCCGTCCGTCCGTCTGTGTGTACATGTAAAGTTTGTAATCAAACTGCAGGTCCCAAATATGAATATATTTTAATGAAATTTGGTATATAAGCTTTTATCGGCCATAGAATGAACGCTATTGAAATTGCTGAGAATCGGTACATGTTCAGACCTAGCCCCCCATACAAATGACCCTCAACATAAATTGCCATAAGATCCAAATTATTATATAAATCTTAGTCCAATTGGGTTTGTATGTGTTTATTACATCCATTAATCAGTAGTCCAAAAATTATACCTATGGGACAACTCTTAGTCATAGGCCCCATACAGAGCTGCTTCCCGAACTTCAATTAAATCTATCAAAAAACGAAAATATTGCACGGATTCTTTTGAAATTTTGTTTGTATATATTTTTGCAAAATACAAGAGACTTTACCAAACATGGTCAGGATCGGTCCATTTTTGGGCCTAGTCCCCATATAGATATAGCATCCGAAATGAACTTTTTCATATCTGCAGCCAAAAAAATTAATAAAAATCCCACTCAAATTTGGTTTATGCTTATTTTCTATATCCAGTTAGTTAGGCCTGAGAGATAGGGTCTCTAAACGCATGGTATAGGGTATCGTATAGTCGGTCTAGACCGACTATAATTTTCTTACTTGTTATGTAATGAGTTGGTGCTTATACTTGTAATAAAATATTGCAAAAATATTTGACAATTATTTATATTAATTTGGTTTAACAATTATTTATTTTTTATTTAAAAAGTTATTTATTTATTTATTTTTTAAAATGTTTTTATGTGTTTACAATGAAATAGTTGAATCAAATGAATTATTATTTTCTAACATTTTTATATCAAAATCAAAAGTATCAAAGCATACTTGAATAAAATTATTTTTATACCCTATACCACTATGTGGTTTGGGTATAATGACTTTGTGCTGCTGTTTGTAACAACCAAAAATATTTGACCTAGACCCATCTTTAATTATACCGATCGAATCAGAATCACTTTCTGAGTTGATTTAAAAATGTGTGTCCTTGTAAACCTTGTAATCAAACTGCAGGTCGCAAATATGAATATATTTTGATGAAATTTGGTAAGTAAGCTTTTATCGGCCATGGGATGAACGCTATTGAAATTGGTGAGAATCGGGCCATGTTCAGACCTAGCCCCCATACAAATTACCCATTTGAAATCGACGTAAATTGCCATAAGATCCAAATTGTCATATAGATCTTACTCAAATTGGGTTTGTATACATTCATTACATCCATTAATGAGTAGTCCAAAAATGTTCCCTTCGACCCCATATAGAGCTGCTTCCCGATCTTCACTTAAATCTATTAAAAAACAAAAATATTGCACTGATTCTTCTCAAATTTTGTTTGTATATATTTTTGCAAAATACAAGAGACTTTACCAAACATGATCAGGATCGGTCCATTGTTGGACCAAGTCCCTATATAGATATAGCATCCGATATGAACTTTTTCATATCTGCAGCCAAAAAAATTAATAAAAATCCCACTCACATTTGGTTTTTGCTTATTTTCTATGTCCAGTTAGTTGGGCCTAAGAGATGGGGTCTCTAAACGCATGGTATAGGGTATCGTATAGTCGGTCTAGACCGACTATAATTTTGTTACTTGTTAAATTTATAATATAAACAAAGTATATATTTTTAAAGTAAATACACTATACGCACCTTTTATTTTACTGATCGGATTCGGAATCACTTTCTGAGTCGATTTAACAATATCCGTCCGTTCGTCTGTCTGTTCGTCTGTGTGCCGGTGCAAACTTTGTAATCGAACTACTGGTCGCAAGTATGAAGATATTTTGTTGAAATAAGCTTCTATCGGCCATAGGACAAACGCTATTTAAACTGATGAAAATCGGTTTATGTTCAATACCCATACAAAGAGCCCTATGATATCGAATTAAATTGTCATAAAATCCAAATTATTATATAGATCTGTTTATATGTTTTTACAAGAAATAAGTGACTTTACCAAATATGAACAGGATCGGTCCATTTTTCGACCTAGTCCCAATATGAAATTTTTCATATCCGAACGCAAAAAAAATTAGCCAATTAGTTGGACCTAAGAGATAGGATCTCTAACAGCATGATATATATATCGCAGAGTCGGTCTAGACCGACTGTAATTTTCTTACTTGTTTTCATTAAATTTGATCCCTTTTAATGCACCAAAGGCCTACGATTCCATAGGTTTGGTTATGAAAGAAAAGCATTATCACTAATCTCTCTTTTGTGGGTTGAACACGGCATTTTTCGTAACGAACTTCATTCAAGTTTATGAATTCTATTAAAAGCTGGACTCGTGCTCTGTTAGGGCATCGGGTCTCTTCTATTAGGTTCATTGCATATTTCTTCTGCAATTGGAGTCAGAAATAAATCCCATACTAGTTGCAACACAAACAGTTTGAAAAAAAGTAGTTATCAAGTAGTTATCTGTGTTCAGAAAAAAAGTAAGAGTGTTGCATTCAGCTGTGCTGAATTTTTGATACCCTCCACCTGTATCTTAAACTCTATAGTATAACCAATGTTGGGTTAATCACTACTACAATTAAAAAACAGATCTTCGTCTAGGACAATTTTAGGTTGGTTGAACTATTAAAAGCTTGAGAAAAACGCGAGATTTTTAATTAGCATTACACGGTGTTACAAAAAAGAATGAAGTCGAAATCCCTGGGATATCATATTTTTTTTCTGGTAGGTATTGTCGAGTAGAACAAGAATCTGTATTTGAAATTTTCCAGGCACGTCAGAATTTTGAGATACGGGTAAAAAACCGGTTTTTCGGACCTCTATGCACTTAATAACGGGTAACTCAGTTGGTTCTCCACCGATTTTAATTTTATAAACGGATTTGGATAGAAGAGACTTATACCTTTAAAATGATATATATGATTATATGGTTTGATCCAAAAATATGTGTGTATTTCTGCACCAAAGTCATTTTTTTACCACTTTTTTCGACATTTTTTAACTTTGGCGATATTTTTACGCACGTTTTTATAAAGGAACCGTAAAGCTTTATAATTTATGTTAGTAGCATATTTAGTTAGGAGTAAAATGCAATTTACCGTTTTAAAATCCGTTAAAAAATGACTAAGTTATTAAATATTGTATCAGACCAAAATTCTTGCAAAATACAAATTTCTTAATATGATATTCCTACGCATTATTTTATACAGAAATTTTACTGAGTAAAATTCAACTTTGTTTTAAAAAATCCGTTAGAAATTAAGAGAGTTATTAATTTTGTTTTTAAACCTAAATTTTTGCATAATTGCTTGCACATTATTTTTCTAGTTTTTTTGCTCTCTGTCTAGTGATGTTTTGCTAGAAGTTAGCAGGTAAAATTTTGTAAATGCAATGTGGAGCAAATTGGGACAACAGAGTTTGCCAAACTTTTTTTGCTTGGAGTCAGATTGTTATTTGTACAAAACTTTACATTCCGCAAACTGAAAATGTTTCTTAAAAAAGATTTTGGAGGGGTTTTCTTATTTAATATAAAATAATAATTTTAAACATAAGTGGTATTTTATTTGCACTGCATATTTTTTGATATATACTAACTATAATAAATGTGATTGATATACTCTGAGGACTATAAATTGTAAATCACTGTTATATTAAACTCAAATTAGAATTACAACAACAATTAGCAATGAGAGCTTAAATCATGTAAAAGTATTGTTTTTTTAATTTGTTTTGTTTATTACTTTTGTTTACTTAAATAAACAAAAAAGTTAGCCATTTGATAATATTATAATAGTGAAGGGCAATTAAAATTAAATTTGAATTTATCCCGATAAATAAATTTTATTAAAAATAGAAAATGTGCGACAGACGTAATAAATTTTGTTATATTTGTGGTTTATTGGTAGATATCGATCATAGACGTGATTTTAGAAACAATGGTGGAGTGGTGGAAATATATAACAAACTCTTCAATCGCTCTTATAAATTTAGTCGCTGGTATGAACCTGAATTTATTTGTGATTATTGCTGTAGAACATTAAAAAAGCCGTCAGTTACTTTACACTTTTCGACACCTATGATTTGGCATCATCAGCTCTACCATAAACCAGGTGATTGCTATTTTTGTCAAACCAATACAAAAGGTTACTCTTTTAAAACGCGCAAAAGTGTCAAATACGCAAATGTTGTAACTGTAACAAAACCGATATATGTAAGTGATTATGGAAAAATTTAGTCTTAAAAACAAAATTAATAACTCTCTTAATTTCTAACGGATTTTTTAAAACAAAGTTGAATTTTACTCAGTAAAATTTCTGTATAAAATAATGCGTAGGAATATCATATTAAGAAATTTGTATTTTGCAAGAATTTTGGTTTGATACAATATTTAATAACTTAGTCATTTTTTAACGGGTTTTAAAACCGTAAATTGCATTTTACTCCCAACTAAATATGCTACTAATATAAATTATAAATCTTTGCGGTTCCTTTATAAAGAAGTGCGTAAAAATATCGCCAAAGTTAAAAAATGTCGAAAAAGTGGTAAAAAAAATGACTTTGGTGCAGAAATACACACACATTTTTGGATCAAACCATATAATCATATATCATTTTAAAGGTATAAGTCTCTTCTATCCAAATCCATTTATAAAATTAAAATCGGTGGAGAAACAACTGAGTTACCCGTTATTAAGTGCATAGAGGTCCGAAAAACTGGTTTTTTACCCGTATCTCAAAATTCTGACGTGCCTGGAAAATTTCAAATACAGATTCTTGTTCTACTCGACAATACCTACCAGAAAAATAATATGATATCCCAGGGATTTTTTTTTGTAACACCGTGTTATTTATAATTTCAATGCTTACATCTATAATATTAATAGGCTAGGCGATTTTTTGTGACAGATGGTTTGTTCTACCATTTTATCCCGATTTTAACCAAACGTATATTATTTGAAAGGTATTTCTTTCTAGCCGTTTTGCATATTTACAGATTTTTAAATTTTTTCCTTTATGAGTAAATTGCATTTAAAGTTGCTACTAACACGTACATAAAATTATACATATGTTATGTGTGTGTTTATTAAATTTGTTAATGTGTTTGTAATAAAAATGAGTTTGTTTTTGTGTTGATTTGTGAATTGGATATAATTGATTAGCATACTTTTAGGATCTTTATTTAATAAAAAAATAAAATTTCCTAAAATTTGCGATCGAATTTCGAGGGCTACAATCTGCTACTAAATATACTATAAATACATTTTCTTTTATTTGTTAACCATTTTTTATAGACTAACTCTTCCGCCTACCTCGGCACGGCTCCTGCAATTATCGGCAGCGGTGTCAAGCCGGCATGCACGTGGAGTATAACCAAAAATACACACTAGTGAAGCAAATGCTACAAATACAACGACCTCAACAACAACAGCAACTACAGCTACGGGTATCGCATAGAAAAAACAAAGTTTAGAATAACAACAATTATAAGAACAGATACAGAAATCATATTTTTTTCAAGAGTTTTATTTACATTTTCATTGAAATCTTGGGACCTATTGAACATATTTTCATCATTTTAAATACCAATCTGCTGAGGATGCCCATAAATTATTTTTACTAAAAGTTAGAAACTCAGCTGACCTATTGAGGACGCGATCGTGATTTCCATAGACGGACAGACGGACATCGTCATACCAACTTGTTAGAAGAATTTTTTTCTTCTAATTATTAGCAACGGAATAACAAACTTATATATACCCGCTGCACACTGGCGTGGAGGGTATTTAAATTTGAAGACAAATGCAAACATCTAATATTAATTTTAAATTGCCAATAGCACATCATTACGTTAAAGGAATTTGGTATGAATTTAAAATTGTGGGTTTTGAGGTTGAAGGAAAAATTAACAAATAAAATTATAAACGGAAATAGTGCTAAGAGCTATATAAATGAAACCCCATGTTATACATACATCTACGAAAGCCTAATGAATTCCTTTTGTTTTCCAGAAATTTTTTTCAGATGTTTTCTTTTGCCAACCCACACTGTTAACACATATAACATTACTTACTAATAGAATTCAAATATAACTGGCAACGCTGTACATAAAGCTCAAATGAATAAATCATTCTTATTCCGTACGTTATGCAAACGCATAAACGTGGCTAAGTTTCTTTCTTAGGAATACCAATCATTAGCTATAAAAAAATGGTTATAATGACCATTAAATTTAGAAATATTTCTAATTACGAGTAACGCAATAAACAATAAAGTTTAGCGCCTTAAATTCTACGAAATGATAGCTGTAAAAATGTTTGTGAGATTGGTAATACTTTGGTAAAATAATTAAAATAAGATTTATAAAGCAAGATTTAGTAAGCAGATTCATAGTGGCTCCAGATTTATTTATTGGGATGAATTTAATGACCAAATTTTGATTCGATGGCAATTACAATTCTATTGTGTTAACGGTAAATATTTTATCATTATAGAAAATTATAGTTGCATATTAAATTTTTGTTGATACAATTTAAAATTCAGTTATTAGACTTTAGAACACAATTCGGTTGGTGAATTTTTTTTTCTGTGTGTAGATTTTAATTTTCATAAAAATCAGAAATTTCTCTAGGAAGGGACACATTGAATATTTCAGAAATTTTCAACTGAAAAAGGCGCTTAAAATATTTCACGCTTAACATTGTAAAATGTAATCAATTTTACCAAATGTTAAAAAAATTTTAATTGAAGTATATATTTATAATTCGATTTACACCTGGTAATAAATATGCATGTATACATAAATAACATGATATAAGTACTAAACAATGTATGGCCTATATAACCTTACTGTATTGCAGCCTTTGTATAAACCAAATAAATAATAAATTTTTCGTAAAACAATTATAACAGTTTCTGAAAAATTTTTTGATTGACAAAAACATGTAAACTATTCGACAACTACTTAAAAGTTTACAAATTCATGACAGACCCATTAACATAATAACATTCAAAATCATAAAAATAATTATTTGAAAGACATTCGTAAAAAATAAAATTATAACTGTTAACCGTTAAATTGAAAGCTTAAAATAAACGGTATCAATTTTCATAAAATTTAAACCTTAATTAGAAAAAAACCATTGTGTATAACAAATTTTAATACAATATACAATAAAAATCAGATGCTTTAGATTTTTTATTAGTTACTGAATGATTTTTGAAAACCTCAACAAAATAAACAAACAAACAAGAAACTCAAATGTTATTGTTAACCGCATTTTTATTATGCATAATTTTTGCATTAATAATAAAATAAATCTCAAACGAGATTAGACATAACAAAACTAGATATAACAACAAACAATAATGATAAAAAAAACAAAACACCCTACAGAATATTATGTTCGGTATCTGGTAATTTGTGCAAAATTTTAGATGATAAAACATTGAAATCCCGAGTTAAATTATTCCTAATATGTCTAATATTTGAAGTTATTAACAAAATCGTATCATAGAAAATAGATTAAACTTTTCTTGAAACATTTGCAGATATTAACGATTTCCGGGATGCAAAAATCGATATTTTAGTACCTTTTAAAATAGATAGACACTTTTTTAGAATCCCCTCGATGGATTAATATTCTTTCAGCATATCTATAATACGAGACAAAAAATAAATTCTATGAACTACTAGAAACCAAAATGTGTTCAATCCCTGGGGGTGACATCAAAATCCTGATAGGCGACTTCAACGCAAAAATTGGTAACAACAACAGCAACCTTAAATCTGATATGGGCACGCATGGCCTAGGTACAGTCAGGAATGATAATGGAGACAGACTGGTCGTACTGTGTGCCAGACTCCACATGTTCATCGGCGGCACAAAATTTATTCACAAAAACATACACAAATACACATGGGAGTCTCCAGATGGCCGTACACGTAACCAAATAGACCATATTATGATCAGCAAACTATTTCTCGGTGTCTGTTAGATGTTAAGACACGTCGCGGTGCTGATATCGATAGTGACCACCATCTTCACGTAGGCAGCTTTAAACTTCATCCCACTGCTGTTCACTCTAAAAGGAAGCAACCCAAATATAACACCTATAAACTGCAAAACATACACGTAGCAAACCAATATAAGCACGCTGGCGTGCAACATCTAAATCCTCCCCATATGGAGCACTCTTGGGCCGATGTACAAAACGCATGCCACCAAAGCGCGGCCCAAATCCTTGGCAATCTGAAACGTAACCACAAACAGTGGATAACCGATGCGACATTGCAGGAAATATCAGTCCGGAAAAGACTTGAAAACAAAATCAACCGGGCTAAAACGGACAATACCAATCGCAATGCAAAGGCCGAATACCGCCAAAGTCAGGTATATGGCGCGGGCCGATAGAGAAGCCTACTATAACAATATTACGGAAAATGCTGAACAGGCATCAGCAGTGGGTAATATGGGTGGTGTGTATAATGCTATCAGACAATTGAGTGGTAAACAAGCACGTACTACAGACGTCATCAAGGACGGTACCGGCAATGATCTCACCACCAACGATCAACTACTATGCTGGCGTGATTTTTTCTCTACACCAAGGTTCCTACCCGCCACCACTCAAACGTCGCAGTACTCCTGGCATGAAAACAGACGCCTTCCGAGAAGAGATATTTCCACCATACCACCTACTTTTGCTGAAGTACTGCACGCACTACCAAACTGAAGAACTCGAAAGCGCCCGGGCCTGATAGCATGCCTTCAGAACTACTGAAATATGATGCTTAACCCATTTGCGAAGCTCTGACACCCATAATCAGGAAAATATGGGAGCAAGAGTCCATCCCGAACAGCTGGAAGGAGGGCATAGTAGTGACAATGCCGAAGAAGGGTGATTTGAGGCAATGCAGTAATTGGAGAGGCATCACGTTATTGAATGCAGTCAACAAATTTCTTTCTTCCCTGATTCTACAGCGAATGTCACCAGTTGTTGAAACCATCATACGGAAAGAACAAGTCGGTTTCAGGCCGGGAAGATCTTGTGTTGACCATATAAACACAATGCGCATTATCATCGAGCAATCGATCGAATACAACAGCAGCCTTTATCTATTATTTGTAGATTTCGAACGTGCTTTCGACACGGTATCCAGACCGGCACTCTGGGATGCTCTGTGTCTCAAAGGAACTCCGCCGAAAATAATCCACCTTATCCGCGAGCTATATATTGATGCCAAATGTACAGTACGATACAAAGGCGAAGAAAGCCAACCATTCGAGCTCAACACAGGAGTTAAACAAGGCTGTGTTTTGTCTCCCACATTATTTCTACTGCTGTTGGATTGCGTACTTCAGGAAACAAACTCCCAAGCGTCATTTGGCATCCGCTGGAACATGAGTGAGTTCCTCCACGACATCGACTACGCGGACGATATTTGCCTTTTTGCACACCGCTTCGATGATATAGCACAGAAGATTTACCACCTATCCGTTAATGCCAATAAAGTTGGTCTCAAAATAAATGTAAAGAAAAGAAAACTGATGTGGATTGGCACTAGCAATACGACACCCCTAATACTCCAAGGACAACTGATCGAGGATGTAGACTCCTTTTCATATCTCGGCAGCACAATTTGCAAAGATGGAGGCTTCAGTGCCGATATTACCGATAGAATCAACAAAAGCCGGACCGCATTCCATTCCCTGCACAGAATATGGAGAGCGAACAATATAACCACTACCACAAAACTAAAAATCTTTAACTGTAATGTCAAATCGGCACTGTTGTATGGTTGCAGCACCTGGAGTACAGTGCTACACGCAGGAAATTGCAATCCTTCTGCAATAAGTGCCTGAAACAAATTCTTCGAATTTTCTGGCCGAACTGGGTAACGAATGAACAGCTGCTCTTGATGGCTAACTGCAAACCAATTGAATCAGAAATCTGCAGGAGCAAATGGACGTGGATAGGTCACATCTTGAGAAGGCCACCTGACGAAATCGCAAGACATGCACTGGACTGGATTCCCCAGGGCCATAGAAATCCTGGTAAGCCCCGAAACACATGGATAAGAATGATGAAAAATGAATGCAAATCTCGGAATTTGACTTGGAACCAAGCAAAGTTCCTAGCTAATGATCGCGTAAAGTGGAGAGAATTTGCTGATGCCCTTTGTTCTTCGTGCACTTTTATTTAATTTGCAATTTTTTATTTATTCTGTAAATTTTGTAAATAAAGGAAATACATATCTATAATATTAATAGTTTATCGCGATTTTGACCGATTTGAAGGGTCTTTCTTTTTAGCTGTTCACCAGATTTACAAATTTTTAAATTTTTTCCAGATTGTTGAAAGGTTGGCGGATCTCTTTGATATTACTTAACAAGGTGCCTCAGCTCTGATGAAATCGGAAGAAGATAAGGCGTTTCTCGTGAAACAGAGGCAGACGGGCCGCCCAGGTACCATGATTGGCATGGGTCTAAAGTTGTCTCGAGCTGAAGAAATCAAGTCGCAAAAGGAACTTGCAAAAATGAACCGACAAATAGCTATTGCTATTTCATATAGCGAAAAGCAACAGCTGCTGGGAGTTCCTGTAACAGCAAACAGCTCTGGAGAGGAGCAAGCTGCAGCCGTAGTATATGAATGCCTACATGAATGGGGTCCTCCCAACACCATCAAAGCGATGTGCTTCGACACCACAGCATCCTACACGGGAAGACTCAAAGGAGCATGCGTCATATTGGAGCAAATGTTAGGAAGAGAAATATTATACCTAGCTTGCCGTCACCATATCTTGGAAATTCCGTTAAGAGGCGTATTCGACACAAAAATGGGATCAACCACTGGACCTCATCCAGAAATTTTGAAGGAATTCTTCCCTGCGTGGTCCAAGATAGACAAAGGAAAATACGACACAAGTATCAGTGACAATCTAATAGAAAAGTAGCTAACTCCAGAAGTAATTGCAAATGTTACTGCTGTGTTCGAGAACAAATTAACTGAGAGCCACCCCAGAGAAGACTACAAGGAGCTAATGCAGTTGGTTCTCGTATTTGTTGGATCACTAGACGGCAATGTTGTGGGTTTTAGAACTCCAGGAGCCATTCATTACACTAGGTGGATGTCAAAGGCTATTTAATGCTTAAAAATGTGCATTTTTCTTCGCCAATTTAAGATATCTAAAGAAGAAGAAAGTTTTGTACGTGCCATTTCTATTTTCCTGGTTAAAATTTATTGTAAAGCTTGGCTCAATGCTCCAAAAGCTCATCTGTTAAACTATAAAGAATGCGACAACGACATTGCGACATTGGGATTATCATTTTTTGATCCCACCATTAAAGATGATGAAAAGTTGTTAATAAATTGCTCAGTAGCACAGATGAACCATAGGAGCACGCTAGGGTTGTATATCCAAAAATTAGGAAAGAAAAATTAAAAGAGATAGTTGATGGAAGATTGGTAAATTTACCAACAAAGAAACGTTTACATCCATGTGTCCTGCAAGTTGTAAGCAAATGCCGAGCATTATAGCCTTACGTTTCAGAAACTACTTTAACAAAAGCTCTAGGATAGATTAGATAAATATGTAATATTATCAATTTGTAATTTTTAATTTTCAGTTTTTAATTTTTAATTTTTAATTTTTAAATTTTAAATTTTAAATTTTAATTTTTAATTTTTAATTTTTAATTTTTAATTTTTAATTTTTAATTTTTAATTTTTAATTTCTAATTTCTAATTTCTAATTTTTAATTTTTAATTTTTAATTTTTAATTTTTAATTTTTAATTTTTAATTTTTAATTTTTAATTTTTAATTTTTAATTTTTAATTTTTAATTTTTAATTTTTAATTATTAATTTTTAATTTTTAATTTTTAATTTTTAATTTTTAATTTTTAATTTTTAATTTTTAATTTTTAATTTTTAATTTTTAATTTTTAATTTTTAATTTTTAATTTTTAATTTTTAATTTTTAATTTTTAATTTTTAATTTTTAATTTTTAATTTTTAATTTTTAATTTTTAATTTTTAATTTTTAATTTTTAATTTTTAATTTTTAATTTTTAATTTTTAATTTTTAATTTTTAATTTTTAATTTTTAATTTTTAATTTTTAATTTTTAATTTTTAATTTTTAATTTTTAATTTTTAATTTTTAATTTTTAATTTTTAATTTTTAATTTTTAATTTTTAATTTTTAATTTTTAATTTTTAATTTTTAATTTTTAATTTTTAATTTTTAATTTTTAATTTTTAATTTTTAATTTTTAATTTTTAATTTTTAATTTTTAATTTTTAATTTTTAATTTTTAATTTTTAATTTTTAATTTTTAATTTTTAATTTTTAATTTTTAATTTTTAATTTTTAATTTTTAATTTTTAATTTTTAATTTTTAATTTTTAATTTTTAATTTTTAATTTTTAATTTTTAATTTTTAATTTTTAATTTTTAGTTTTTAATTTTTAATTTTTAATTTTTAATTTTTAATTTTTAATTTTTAATTTTTAATTTTTAATTTTTAATTTTTAATTTTTAATTTTTAATTTTTAATTTTTAATTTTTAATTTTTAATTTTTAATTTTTAATTTTTAATTTTTAATTTTTAATTTTTAATTTTTAATTTTTAATTTTTAATTTTTAATTTTTAATTTTTAATTTTTAATTTTTAATTTTTAATTTTTAATTTTTAATTTTTAATTTTTAATTTTTAATTTTTAATTTTTAATTTTTAATTTTAAATTTTTAATTTTTAATTTTTAATTTTTAATTTTTTATTCTTAATTTTTAATTTTTTATTTTTAATTTTTATTTTTTAATTTTTAATTTTTAGTTTTTAATTTTTAATTTTTAATTTTTAAATTTTTAATTTTCTATTTTTAATTTTTAATTTTTAATTTTTAATAATTAATTTTTAATCTTAACGATTAAAAATATGTGGTAATACTTGTTTAGGCCATTGGATAGCAACTCCTCTGGGATGTTAGTAAACGATTTTATATAAAAACGAACCGTCTAGCTTAGATATTGACGGCGTGATCGTTATTTCCACAGACAGACGGACAGACGGTTAATGCTAAATCAACTTCCCTTGTTAATATGAACAAGAAAATATATGGTTTTGGGGTCTCCGGAATTTATTTCGATGCGTTACAAACGGAATGGCAAACGTATATATATACCCTCTGCCGCTGAGGTGTGGAGGGTATAAAAAACACTGTAGCTTTATTATTTTTTTTCTGCCACTGTAACATTTAAATATACCAAAATTTTGCATTTAATTTGTGGTTTCATCAGTGAAGTCAAATACAATTTGGTTACAAGCTGAAAATCTAGTTTTTTTTTCAGATTTTGCACAAAGCAAAATAACCAAAAAATATATATACTTAATAAGACCAACAATCTTACAGAATATAACGATATTTAAACTTTGAACATTTGTTTATGAACACTATTATTGTCAGTAAAGTCAGTGAACACGTCAGCAATTGTATTTAAAAAGTTTTTTTTGTAAACAAAAAAAAAAAAAAACGAAAACGTTCAGATAATGTTATGAAATAATTCCAAACCAAATTATAGTTATTAGCGGAGTCTAAAAAAGAAATTGAAACAAAGTGTAAAAAAATAATTTTTTAAGCAAACAATAAACAAAATTTCTTACTCGAAGGCAAGTAACTCTGCCTTAAGGTTATTTTTGTTTTTGTGACTGTTTATTGACTTGATGACTCCCCGCAAGAGGAATAGAACTGGTTATAGATTTGTTATGAATACGGAAGTTTTTTGTTTTAGTTTTTTTACTCTTTAAATTCATATGTTAATTTTCGTCAATTTTATTCATAAATATTTTGTTTTTGTTATTTATTAATGCCGGTATTAAAAACAGCCATCAAGTTGCCGACAATAAAACCACAAGTAATTTGAAAAATTTTAACTAGTTATCAGAATTAAGAGAAATTTATTTGTAGATTGATTTGAAATTTAAATGCACGTACCAAGCCTCTAGGCGCATTTGACATAAATTTTGTCATTAAGCAGACATGTTTGCTTTTGCTTGTTAAAAGTATTATATTATAAAAGTATAAAATAAAAATGATTTAACACATAATGCTTGTTTAAAAAAAGAACTTATTTTGATCGTAGTTAGAATAAATGGTTTAATTAGTATGTATACTAAAAAAACACAGAATAGGAGTTACAAAATGTGAGTAAGACACTCACTAAACACCTACACTCCGTACCTAAAAATAATCAACCACCACACCTTAACCATGAATTTAAATTGTATAAAAGCTTTTGCCACACCATATGTGAACCAATAAATTTCAGAATATTTATTATAGATTTTTTGTACACTGCACATCTGAAATTAAGTAAGCATTTTTGGTTCAAGTCCAGTATGTATGAAGCATGAATATCAATTAATGGTCCCCTTGAATTTGTTTGTCTATACGAGGCCACTGCCAGAAAAACCTGACCGCATGACCTATAGATGGCGACAGTAGATTGATAAAAATTATTTTGGTGAAACACATTTTATAAGTTTCAAGTCGCCATGTTGTACTATGGGATTTAGCTGTGCAAAATGTCCATTTTTCGAGTGTAAAATATCAAAAATTTATTATTATTATTATTATTATTTATTTAGCTAATCTTTAAGAATATAATTCTAAGACTAAATTTTAATTGAGAGCCCTAGCTGCATAAGCCATCAGCTCCAAAACGGTAATGATGCAGTTTTGTAGAGAATTGTTTAATTAAAAGAAATGCATCTTATTTTTTTTTTCTCTGGAAATTCTTTTTTTGTCCAAAATAACGCTGCACAGTCACCTAAACGAAACTCTGTCGTAATTGACTCACATTTTCAAGCATTTCAATGGTCCGGCTAGAAATTTTCTTCTTGTCATTCTATTTGATGTAAGTATACTTGAAAAACATAATATTTCAACATTAATTTTGAAACAAAAAATAATTGGGTGACAATAATATGTTAAAAAATATTCAGGTTTTATAATGGCGCTCAAAAATTCAGTGTTTTTAGTTTTTCTTAGACAAAAAGGTCAGCTTCATCGACCTTTATGTTCTGTTTGCAAAAAAATGAAAGGTGGGATTGTATTCTTTCGAATTAATAAATACAATACGGATAATATTGTATACAGTTCTAAAAAGATAAATTTGACAAAAAAAAAAAATTCATACGAAATTTCATTTCAGTAATGGTGAATACTTTTAGGGCCATGTGTTTTAAGAAGCTGATGAAGCTCGAGATGAGAACTATAGAAGTTATAGACTAATGTTCTCCAGAAAATCCAAAAGAGTCGCAACAAATACTGGTGTTTTATCGTCAGATCCTTACATTACTACCATAAGACATCAACCTCATAAACATGTTTTGGAACTAGTTGATGTTTCTCAAGAAATGATAAAAGATGAATATAAGTCTATATTTGCATACACGTAAATATATTTGTCAGCCATTATATCATTTATCTTGTTTCAACTAGTTTTTTTTTCATGGAAAAATATTGCTGTAAGTAATAGCTTTTAAGCCGAACTACAAAAAAGTTTTAGTTTAAAATAAAAAATTTTTGTAAGGTTATATGGGCGGTGGGCATGGTATATTTCTGTAGAACTATGCAAACATCTTTACTTCATAATACCGATAACTTGAGTCCAGTTACAAGACTCCAAAAATTAATTTCCGGATATATGGGCTGTGGGCGATGGGCGTGGCCGGATTCCATGAAACTCTCCAGATATCTTAACTTCATAACATTGATGACTTGTGCCAATATTCATGACTTTTGGTAAAGAAATAAAAAATTGGGCCTTTAAAACTTTTTTATATGGGCGGGGGTGAAAGGCGAATTCAATTTTGATGAAACTTTGAATTTTCCTTATACTTTTTGCCAAGAAATGTATGAGTTGATCCCACTGTGCGTTGTTTGGTATATATATTTTTATTTTTTTTTTGAAATGATAGGCATTTCAAAAAGTGCTATACATCGCATATTTACCGAAAGTTTGGAGATGAGAAAGCTGTCAGCAAGAGCGATGCCGATTTGTTCACAATAGAGCAAAAATAGAGTGGTGAAGATGTTCCAATAGAGTGTTTGGCGATGTTTCACAGAAATGACGTTGTTTACAATAACATTACTAGATATGTATTTGGACTGCGGAGATTTGACAGCATTTCATCGTATTCGAAGAAACTATATGGTGTACAATTTGAGGACCTATTGAAAATACGTATTTCAATCTTTTTACATAAAATTATTAACGCTCGTGAGCCTGACTATCTATTTAATAGATTAAAATTCAGTAGATTTAATAGAACCAAAAATATAATTCAAATCAGGCATCATAGATTAATATCAGAATGGCAATTTTATATTAATGCTATTCGTCTTTGGAACATGCTACCAGCAAACATTAAAGATATAAGCAACGCACGTTTTTTTAAGAAAAAATTATTTGAGCTATACTCGTAAAAGTAATATATGTATTGTTTTTCTTTTTTTTCTATTTTTTATATTATTAAAATATTTATTATTATTATTTAAAATTTCAATACTGTTTTTGTTTATTTAACTAAACTTATTGATATAAATTTTAATTAATGCATTTTATATTATATATTTTATTTTTAATTCTTAATTAATAATTTTTAATTTTTGTTTTTTTAATTTTTATTTTTAATCTTTAATCTTTAACTTTAGCTTTTTAGTTTTTGATTTTTAATTGTTTAATTTTTGATTTTTAATTTCTAGTTTTTAATTCTTAATTTTAAAATTTTTAATTGTTATTTTTTATTTTTTTATTTTTTAATTTTTATTATTTTAATGTGTTAATTTCTTCTGAGACTCTTATTACCAGTTTTGTTATTATTTTCATCAAAAGCAATGTCAAATTATCACATTTGTCCTTAATGTACCCCTGTGTTGTTTTAAGACTTCAGTCTTGTTACACAGGCTAACAAATAAATAAATAAACTCTAAATAAATAAATAAAGGCAAATTTTGGCTTCGATACGTAACTATGGATGAGACATGGGTCCACCACTTCACACCTGGGACAAAGGAACAGTTAAAATAGTGGAATGAAATAGTGTGCAAAGAAGGCCAAGACAGCGCCATCTGCAGGCAAGGTGGTATAATTATACCACTATAACACTATGTGGTCAGGGTATAATAACTTTGTGCTGATGTTTGTAACTACCCAAAATATTTGACCTACCGATTCGATCGACTTAGAATCAATTTTTAGTCGATTTAGCGATGTCAGTCCGTCCGTCTGTGTGTCCTTGTAAACCTTGTAATCAAACTACAGATTGCAAATATGAACATGTTTTGATGAAATCTAGTGTATAAGCTTTTGTCGGGAAAGAATGAATGCTGTTGAAATTGGTGAAAATCGGTGTATGTTCAGACATAGTTCCCATATATATGACCCCTATGATATCGATTTAAATTGCCATAATATCTAAATTATCATATAGATCTCGGTCAACTTGGGCTTGTGTATGTTTATAACTCCCATTAATTAGTAGTCGAAAAATAAACCCTGTAGGACAATTCTTAGTTATAGCTCCTATATGAAGCTGATTTCCGATCTTCACTTAAATCGATCAAAGAAAAAAAATATTGCACAGATTTTTGTCAAATTTGGTTTGTATATGTTTTTGCAAAAACTATGTGACCTTACCAAATATGGTCATAATCGGTCCATTTTTCGACCTAATCCCCATATTGATATTGCATCCGATATCAGCTTTTTCTTATCCGAAAGCAAAAAAAAAATAATAACAATGCCACTCAAATTCATGCTCATTTTCTATGTCAAATTAGTTGGACCGAAGAGATATGGTCTCTAAACGTATGGTTTAGGGAGTAGTATAGTCGCTCTAGACCAACTATAATTTTCTTAATTGTTTTTATTGATTATCTTCAAAAAGGAAAAACAATCAATGGTGAGTACTATGCTAACTTATTGCAGCGTCCCAGCAAAACTTTCCATTACTTGTAATGAGACTTAGAATAAGAAATCAAAAATGTCCATTACGAAACCCATTATTTTAACATGATAACAAGAGGGGTTTGAAGTAATTTGTACATGTAGTAGGGAGTAAAGTAAATTTCTGTAAAAACAACACACCGGTATCGTACAATATGTTGCAAATAACGTAATGTAAAATTTAACAGCTTTTGTTGCGTTTTTTGTCCAATGATGACTATTGCCGCGAAATAGCTTATTTCATTAAATTTAACTCATTATTTATATTTTTTACTAATACAAACAGTGATCATTACCAGTAAGTATTTACATACATCATTATCAGGAAGTCCTTACATTTAGCTTGAAATTATTCAAAAGGTATGGGGTTAACATTACCATGTAATGCAACGATAATAACTAATAATTACCAAGGTTCTGCTGGAGTTTAAGTGATGCAATTCATCAAAGCACCAGTTCACGCATCCACTATTGGGATGGCCAAAGTTCGAATTTCTTCATCAAGCACCTTATTCGCTAGATGTAGCTCCCTCAGATTATTTTCCATTTCCGAACTCGAAGAATAGATCGGTGGTAAAAGATTGCCATCCATGAACAGGTAGAGTCTGCGGATGATGGCCATTTTAAGGAGCTAGACAGTTTTTACTATAAACAATGCCCACTCAAAGTAAATATATAATCTCATACAGCTGGAGTATTATAAAAGGAAAAGCTTTGACACGTTGTACGAGTCCATCATATATTTGTGTGAAGTAGTCAGATAAGAAATGGGCAAGATAGGATTTGTTGGTGCGGCACCACCTATACCAAAAAATATGAGGTACTATGAGTAGTCGTGGAAACTTGGGGCGAATTTGCCAAATTCAAAAATAACCAAAATCAAAATGCGTCAAAACCTAAAATCTAAAAAACAAAAATCGCCAAAAACAAAAATTTTCAAGACCAAAAATCGGCAAAATTTAAATCGCTAAAATACAAAATTACCAAATGATATCCTAATTTCAAGGTCAATCGTTAAGTGTTGCCAGACTTAGTTTGGAAAATCCATATTTTCCTCCTTGGCAGCTATACATAGCTTGCTTCCGAGTAGGAACGCCGAAATATTTAATAATTTTTACACCGAATGGAAAATCAAAAAAATATTTTATCTAAGCAAGCATTTAAATTTAAAAAAATATATAAAATAAATAAAATAATATATTTTACTTCAATGGGGCGTGGTAGAGAAGATGAAAGCATATATTTCTAAAATTCATAACTACACTGTACCTTTAATCAGACTAGTTTCTGGCATTTCAGCCTTCATTAGTGATTGTATTAAACATTGTAATAATTGATGTTTTATAATTGATTAGATTGTTTCTATATGCAATTCTTGCTACTTAAGGCGGCCGTGAGGTTTGAACCTGCGTCTATCTCACATACACTCATGCATGCATGCAACTTATTTCCACTATAAGAGTTGCTGAATGATCTAATTCGGGATTTACATTTAACGAAGCAAGACGCAGAATTACTAGCTTCACGCATGCAGCAGTGGAAACATTTTGCAATTGGGACAAAGGTAACAATCTATAGAGATAGAAGGATTTGCGGAAAATTTCCCGAAAACAATTTCCCGAAAACAATTTCCCGAAATTACAATTTCACGAACACAATTTGCCGAAATGACAATTTCCCGAAATTACAATTTCTTCAAAGAGCTTGTTGATCGCATTTCCGAAACAATACCATCAGAAATTCCGGCCGAAGCGCGAGCAATCAGCTCATGACCACTTGATGTAGTGGTCCGGGCAAGATCTTTCAGCTCATTAACGATTTTTTCTTTAGCAACGAAAGCCGCTTCGGCACTGTGATTGTGAAGAGCCTCTTTTTTTATAGTATCGTTGTTATGACCCTACCGGTACAATGTTTTCCTCGATGACTGACCGTCGTCATGATACAAGAAACAATTCAAAAGCAACCTCGGTTTACCTTTTTCGCTATCCAGGAATTCGAGTGGCATAATAACTGAGTATTACAACCCAAATAACTAAAAAACTTCGCTTTGCAAGATGGTAACGATTCCTTAGCAGCTACTGCATGATCAGGATGTGATGGAGTGAGCGTTATCCGTCGGGAAGTCTGAATACCGAAGTGTTCAAAGTCACAATGAAAAAATAAGCGTATGACACTCCAATAAATAGGTCCGGATGACGAGGGAGGGTGGAAGAGGAAGGGCGCGGTGCGGGGTGGGGGAATTGTTTTTTCGAGAAGTCGTATACTCGGGAAATTGTTTTTTCAAGAAATCGTATGCAGCAAATTTTTTTTATGGGGGAAATCAAGAATATATGGGAAGTTGTAAATAGGGAAATTGTAATTTCGGGAAAATTTTTTCGGGAAATTGTAATTTCGGGAAATTGTTTTCGGGAAACTGTTTTCGGGAAATTTTAATTTCGGGAAATTGTTTTCGGGAAATTTTAATTTCGGGAAATCGTTTTCGGGGAATTGTTTCTTCGGGGAATTGTTTTTTCGGGCAATTGTTTTCGGGCAATTGTATTTGGGAAATTGTTTTCGGGAAATTGTATTCGGGAAATTTTCCGCAGACGAGATAGAAGCTTGGAATTGGCTGCATATTTTAAAAAGAAACACTCTAATCTATACTGTACTGATGTTGATGGTTTATTTCAAAAACTGAACGAGCTACATATATGACAAAATTGAATGGAGATTATTTATTGATGGCTCTAAGTACAGTTTAAAGGCTTGTAGTGTGTTTGATAAGTCATAGTTACCCTACCTTCTGTACGGTAACTAAATAGTAAAATTAAATTACTAATTGTAACTAAATATATCCACCTGCACCGAACTCAAGCGTGAGAAAAGTATTTCTCACAATTGTACTGTAGTATAGTTACGTGTGAACTGCTTAATACGCAAATTCACTCGTCTACTCCGTTACACATAATGTAAGTGTATGTGTACGCGTGTACAATGCATGTGCGCGCGTACGTAGGTAGAGATACGTTAAAATTAGTATAGAAAAAGAATTAATAAAGAGACGTGAAAGTAAACAGTCGCATGAGCGGCTGTTTTTAAACAAATAATAAAAAGTGTAATTATTTAAATTATATGGCGATCCTGCCAATGAAAAAAAATAAAATATGAAAAAAATAATAAGTCAATTAAAATTTTAAGAAAAAATTTAATTTGTGAAAAAATCAGAAAAACAATAACTACATATACCAAGCATGAAAAGTCGAAAAACGTACATTATTAATCAACATTTAAATTTAATCAACAATTAAAAATTTGTTAAGAAGGAATACCAAAAATGTAAAAGCCAAAATAATTGTAAAAAAGTGAAGAGTTGAAAAAGGTAATAACGACATGAATAAGCAACCGCAGCAACAACGGATTCATCAAACTGGAATACCAAAAGTGTAACAGCCAAAATAATTGTAAAAAGTGAAGAGTCGAAAAACGGTAATAACAACATGAATAAGCAACCCCAGCAACAGATTCATCAAACTCTACGTCAACAACAGTAACCATCATCTACAGCAGCTGGAGAATAAAACAACAGCTAAGTAGCATATTTTATTTTTTTAAATAAGTTGAATCATACATATTACATAGTAGTTAAATATTGATTTCTTCGATACTCGTATTGATAACATTTTTTTTTGTTAAAATCAATCAATTGAAAAGAAATTTGAATACAAAATATTAGAAAAAAAATTATGTATTTAATTATATTAAAAAAAAAAAAAAAAATTTTTTTAAAAACAAAAAAAAAACATGATTATTAATATTGAACTCACTTTAAAATTAATTAAACTGTGAATTTTTCTATAAAATAGAATAACTTAATATATAGAACAGAACATAGAAAAGTCATCATATTTAGGAATAAATCTACAATTTAAAATATTTAATGTATCATTAAAACTAAAATATTGATTCTTTAATATAAATTTAAATATTGATTTTTATTGGGAATAGGAAATTAAAAGATAAATTATATTTTAACATGGGTAAGCCGGAATCAAAATTAGAAAACCCGAACGCAAATGTAATAACCAACGTTGAGGTTGTCGACCACACAAACCAAATACAATCCTTGTGGTACCTCACATTGTGCTTGGTATTGATAAGCGGGGTAAACTTAACGCTAAAATTATACCTACTGCACAAAAGATCTCTCCGTAAGAGATATCTAAGTAGAGGCGACAACCTTGACAAGGTTTAAAAATGGGCCCATAAGATTTTAAAATTATATACTCCTCGAATAGATTTAAACAAAAAAAAAAAAAGAAAGAGAACAAAGCAGAGACTGCGATAACATCATGTTATATATTATCAAAATTTTTTTATTTTGTCATCATTATTAAAAATACTGACTAAAGAGAATAAAATTTTACATAAAGTGCCGGAGGAGTCCTATTATTGAATTACTTTATTTTGTTGAATATTTGAATTAATTGCTAATATAGCAGGAACTTTGGGGGACAAATCCTAAATGACAAATATTTTGAATATTTTTTTTTGTGCGATTTTCTGGTAAGATTTTTTGTCCTAGCAGACAAAAGTCAATTTTAATCTGCATGTATGGACTGGTCTGCGATACTAGGCCAGTGCAGACTTATCAGAGAGGAATTTGACAAGTCCTATAAATGCCTCAATAGCGATAGGCCTACCAAAGAGGAAACTGTTGAAAAACATCTAAAAAACCTCTACTTACGACTTGAAGAAATAAGAGTCGTATTAAACGTAAATTATCAGCGTTTAACACCCGCACATAAGGTTGCAGCAGAGGGTTTTTTCATTGACCTAAGAGGTAAACTCATCAGTGTAGCAGCTCGTAGGGGTCTTGAAGTAGAATTGCCCAACTCATTAAATGAAAGGGTATAATTTGCGGATGACAAAAATAAATTAGCAATACAGACAGAAATAATAAGCGCAAACATGCCACAAACAGCAACGGAATTTTTAAGGACAGCATCCAGAATCATACCTGATTTTGATGGTAGGGCAGAGAACCTACAAAGTTTTCTGGATGCATTAACACTGGTGGATTCAATTGCGGAAGACCAGGATGCGGTGGCCGTCAATTTAGTAAAGACTAAATTGAAGGGAACGGCACGTACTCTCATAGAGGGTAATGAAGTAAATTTAGCCGGCATAATAGCTAGGTTAAAAACAACAGTCAAGGGCGAGTCCGTTGAGTTGCTTTCGGCAAAGATAATGAATCTCAAACAGTGTGGTAGGACACCAAATGACTACACCAAAGAGATAGAAGAACTGGCGAAAAGATTACAAAGCGCCTACATAGTGGACGGTTTAAATACTACACTAGCCGAAAAATACACAACAAACATTGCTGTAAAGGCAATGACAAAAAACAGTACCAACGACAGAGTGGGACTCATACTAGAAGCAGGTCAATTTAACACTCTCAATGATGCGGTAGCTAAGTTTATAAGTTGTTCAACCGATGCGCCTAAAAATAGTACAATAATGTACTATAACAGGGATATGCACAATACCCAGGGTCAAAGACGTGGGCGATCCTACGCAAATTTTAGCCGACGTGGAAATTACACCGGAAATAGCGGTCGTAGTAACAATAACAGGAGATACAACAGTGGGAGTAACCAGTCCCACAATGGTAACAATGAGGTCAATAGGCAATATAATGGCCGTGACAGTTACAACAGGAACAATAATAACTACAGCGGGAACTATAACAACCGCAATAATAATAGAGGACGTGATGTCCGGGCTTTGCATGGGAGTACGGAAAACGTACAATCCCCGGGTACTCAATAGATGAAATAATTAGAAATAGTAGAATCTTAAACGTTAATCTGAATTCAGCATCATATATTTCACTAAAATCAAAATTCAATGAAGGAGTGTCGACATTTTTGGTAGACACAGGTGCGGACATATCAATAATAAAAAGCGGACAGAATAAATTTGAAAGAATAGATACATCCAACACAATTAGCCTACATGGCATAGGAAAGGGTATAACCTATACTAGGGGAAAGATCACAACGGATCTGATATTTGAAAATCTGTTAGTTAAACATAAACTCCATGTGGTAGATGATGACTTTCCAGTTCCATCTGATGGAATATTGGGACTTGACTTCATTAGAAAGTACAATTGTAAACTAGAATATGGAACGGATCAAGATTGGATAGTATTAAGACCAGATGATTTCCCACAAAGTATACGGATGAAAATGCGAAAATACCCAAACATCAACACAATATCATTACCTGCGAGATCAGAGGTAATTAGAAGAATAAATGTAGGAGATTCAAAGGGGGACATATTAATTCCTAACCAAACCCCTAAGGAGGGGATATTTATAGCAAATACAATTTCTAACGCCTCACAAACTTTTGTACGTATAATGAATACAACAGACGAAGAAGTTGTTATATCTGATGCTCAAATAGAGACTGAAAGCTTGGATAATTATGAAACAGTATCAATGGTCGAGTGTCAGAATAACGATGATAAATTTAAGATATTGTCCGAAAAATTTCCTAAATTCATTGAGAATGAACTAAAGGAAATATGCATGAAATATATTGATGTTTTCGCACTAGAAACAGAAAAAATATCTGCGAATAATTTTTACAGGCAAAAATTGCGTTTAAAAGATATAGAACCAACATATATTAAAAACTATAGGATACCTTATGCGCATAAGGAGGAAATAACAGGACAAGTGGATAAATTAATAAAAGATGGTATAATTGAACCATCAGCTTCTGAATACAATAGCCCAATATTATTAGTACCGAAAAAATCTTTAGCTGGAAGCGTTAATAAAAGATGGAGATTAGTAGTAGATTACAGGGCGGTTAATAAAAAATTGATTGCAGATAAATTTCCATTACCAAGAATAGATGACATTCTTGATCAACTTGGCAAAGCGAAATATTTTTCTTGTCTAGACTTAACGTCTGGGTTTCATCAAATTGAATTAGATGAGGACTCCAGGGATATCACATCATTTTCAACAGATAAGGGATCATTCCGTTTTAAGCGCCTCCCATACGGGCTTAAAATAGCCCCAAATTCATTTCAGAGAATGATGACAATTGCATTCGCTGGTTTATCACCAGCTCAAGCTTTCTTATATATGGATGATTTAGTTGTAATTGGTCGTTCAGAACGACACATGATTAGGAATCTGGTAGATGTTTTTGAAACCTGTCGGAAATATAACCTTAAATTACATCCAGGAAAATGTTCATTTTTCAGTCATGAAGTGACTTATTTGGGACACAAATGTACAGATAAAGGCATTCTTCCAGACGATAGCAAATTCAAAATAATTCAAGACTATCCCACACCTAAAAATGCCGATGAAACAAAACGATTTGTAGCATTTTGCAATTACTATAGACGTTTTGTTCCTAATTTTGCGGAACACGCTCGTCTCTTAACGAGATTATGTAGGAAAAATACAAAATTCGAATGGAGTAGAGAGTGTGAGAAAGCATTCGAATATTTGAAAAACTCACTACTGAACCCAAGAATATTACAATATCCCAATTTTGATGAACAATTCTGTATCACAACCGATGCAAGTAAATATGCATGCGGTGCAGTGCTAAGCCAAGAGCATGATGGAATACAACTTCCAATAGCATATGCCTCACGATCGTTCACGAAAGGTGAAGCGAACAAATCTACTATTGAACAGGAATTAGCAGCTGTACACTGGGCGATTACATATTTCAGACCATACATATATGGCACGAGATTTTTAGTGAGAAGCGATCACAGACCACTGTCGTACTTGTTCTCGATGAAAAACCCTTCCTCAAAATTGACGCGAATGAGATTGGATTTAGAAGAGTATGATTTTACAATAGAGTACCTGAGGGGAAAGGATAACCATGCGGCAGACGCTTTATCCAGAATAACAATAGCAGACATAAAAACTAGCAGAAACATTTTTATGGTAACCACTAGAACAAAATCTAGAAAAACACAACCAGGAATAGATGAGAAAATAAAGAGTATAACGACAACCCCAAGGGTTTATGAAACACTTAGTATAAAGGAAGTAAGAAAAAATGTTCGCCTAAAGTTTGACTTACAAGGCAAAACACCGAGGTGTTACCTTAAACACGGGAAAATAACTTTAGAGGAGCTTAGGATAGATGACCTTATTGTTAATGGGAAAGTTGATCTAAATCAATTCTTCCCTAGGTTGGAAAATATGACCGACAACAAAGGCATCAAAAAGTTGCAACTATCACTAAATGACAAAATATTTGAGAAGATTCGAATCAATGTGTTTAAAGAAATAGGGAACAAAGAATTAAAAAAATTAATAATAGCTCTAGCGCCACGGAGAATAAATGTTACTGCTGACGAGCAGAAAAACACACTCCTAGAAAAATATCACAATGATCCTTTATACGGAGGTCATCCAGGGATAACAAGGATGACAGCAAAAATAAATGAAAAATATTTCTGGAACGGAATGTCAAGGGACATACGTAACTATATAAAAGGATGTAAGCAGTGTCAGACAAATAAATCCCTACCGAAAACAAGGGAACCAATGGTGATAACGGAAACACCAGTGAAAGCATTCGATATAGTCGTTATTGACACAATTGGTCCTTTTATTAAATCTAATAACGGCAATGAATATGCCATAACCATAATATGTGATCTAACGAAGTATTTGATCACTATACCAATTCCTGACAAACAGGCTAAAACCGTAGCCAAGGCTATTTTTGAAAATTTCATTTTAATATACGGTCCAATGAATAGAATTCTGACTGATATGGGAACGGAGTATAAGAACCAGACCATACAAGAGCTTTGTGGATTGCTGAATATTGAGTACACAACATCGACAGCATACCATCATCAAACGTTGGGTACTATAGAAAGATCACATAGAACATTTAACGAATACGTTCGTTCATATCTTTCAGCGGACAGAACAGATTGGGACGAATGGTTGACATACTTCACGTATTGCTTCAATACAACACCTTCTACTGTCCATGGGTACTGTCCGTATGAACTGATATTTGGTAAGAAATCACCTAACATACCATTTCTTGATAACAATATCGTTGACCCAATATATAACATAGAGTCATACGAAAAAGAGTTAAAGTATAGGCTTCAGACGGCGCAGCAGCGAGCTGCGAGTATGATAGAAAGGCAAAAACAAAGTAGTAAGACTCTGTACGATAGAAGAATTAATCCCATTGAAATAAAAATAGGAGATTTGGTTTTGATAGAGAACAATGCGGGCCATAAACTGGAAAGCTTGTTTAAGGGACCTTATTCGGTAGAGAAAATAGACGAATTAGGTAATTGTACCCTATCAATGAGTGACGGTAAAAAAGCCAATGTACATAAAAATAGACTAAAACAATGTAACTAAAAAAAAAAAAAAATTTTTCATTCTAATTTTAAAAATACCTGGCCAGGTCAAAATAAGTTTAAGATTAAAATTTAACAACAATTCTAAATATAAAATTTAAAATTTTTAAAATTAACATTATAATTAATTTAAGAAAAAAAGAAGAATTTATTGTAAACCAACATTAAAAATAAAAGAAGAATTTATTGTAAACTAACATTCAAAAAAAAAAAAAAGAAGAAAACATTTTACATATAAATTATAATTTTACCTACAACATTAATTTTAAATAACTTTATAAAATTTAAATTAAAATTAAAAATAAATTTCAAAATCGAATTAATTAAAATTTAATTTTATTTTAAGGAAAAAAGGGAAGGTGAAGAACCCAAAATAGATCTTGAGACCTAATATTTTTTTTTCAAACTAAATTTAAAAATACTATAAGTATATGAAAGAATGATCAGGAATATATATCATTCTTTTTCTGTAAAAGGGAGGTGTAGTGTGTTTGATAAGTCATAGTTACCCTACCTTCTGTACGGTAACTAAATAGTAAAATTAAATTACTAATTGTAACTAAATATATCCACCTGCACCGAACTCAAGCGTGAGAAAAGTATTTCTCACAATTGTACTGTAGTATAGTTACGTGTGAACTGCTTAATACGCAAATTCACTCGTCTACTCCGTTACACATAATGTAAGTGTATGTGTACGCGTGTACAATGCATGTGCGCGCGTACGTAGGTAGAGATACGTTAAAATTAGTATAGAAAAAGAATTAATAAAGAGACGTGAAAGTAAACAGTCGCATGAGCGGCTGTTTTTAAACAAATAATAAAAAGTGTAATTATTTAAATTATAGGCTCTTCTTTTACATAATGGGAATGAAAAACCATCCATGCCAATTGCTCATCCCATTAACACAAAGGAAAATTATGAATCAATGACTGAAATTTTGACATTACTCAAATACAACGATCAGAAATGGCAAATCTGTGGTGACCTTAAGGTGTGTGATTTAAATTTCTTTGCATATATAGTATAGATAATCGTAAATAACTGTAGATTAATCTGTTTCAGGTCATTGGTTTGTTGATAGTCGCGCTACATGTCATCATTACGTCAGAACAGAGTGGGCAGAAAGAACTGACTATTCACCAGGAAAACAAAACATTTCAAGTAAACCATTAACTGATCCAAATGACGTTCTTCTTCCGCAGCTGCATTTAAAATTGGGCCTTTTTAAGAACTTTGTCAAGCCTCTGGGCAAAGATGGTGCAGCATTTGAATATTTGTAAGCAGTTTTTCCTATAATTTCATATGCTGAAATCATAGAAGGCATATTTGTTGGCCCTCATATCAGGAAGCTATTGAATGATAACAATTTTTCACAATGTTTATTGGACAGTTTTCTTGGAAACAATAAGAGTGAAAACTACAGACAAATTGTTGCTAATTATTGAAAAATTATCACGAATTGGGTGCACGAATGTCACTCAAAATGCATTTTCTTCATTCGCATTTAGATGTGGTGAGCGACGAACAAGGGGAGCGTGCTCACCAAGATTTAATGAAAATTGAAAGAAATTATAAAAAATTTTGGGACAAAAGCATGCTGGGAGACAATTGCTGGACTCTAATACGTGAAACCCATCGAACAAAATACAAACGACGTTCAAATAACGCCATTCACTTTTGAAAATTCATTGATTTTAAATAAACTAATGATTTTTTTTTATGTAAAAAACGAATAAAAACATTTTCTTTTGTATCTCGAAAACCTGACGTGATAGAGAGAGCCCAATTACAGATTCGAATTCAGCCCACCAAATTACCCTAAGAAAGATATTTGGTTGCTAGACTCCAAAACCTTCTTATCAGCGGTAAAATTATCAATTCACTTTGATTCAGTTTGATAACCTTAAAAGTAAAAATTAAGCATATCCAAGAAATTGCAAATAGGTCTTCAAAAAACCTTTAATTGAAAAGAAAATTTAAAAGCTGATCGTGGTATCAGCAGACAGATAATCTGGGACATCATAAAGTCTCCCACAGTCTTCTCCGTATTATTTCACACGATGGTATGGATATTATAAAATTCCGTTAGGACCACTTGTTATTTTTTTTTTTTTTAGAGTAGTCAGACAACTATTAAAAAAGATTTCGTTTAATTTTACAATTTATAAAGACTGTCCCACATATTCCAATTAAAAAAAACTGCAAATATTTTAATTTAAATTTATAAAGTAAGGAAGATTTAATCTCTAATTTATTATATAATGAATTTTTAGATTCAGTTCTTGTCATTTGGCTTCTAAAATGTACATATAATTTTACAAAATATAACAAACAATACCACCACCAAACTCTACATACATTTTTAAATAATACTATAGTTATTAATAAAAATAAAAAATTCATATATTTCTTACCCTTTGTGGTGCACCCAATAAACGCAAGATTGTGCCCAATTGTGTTGCCAATGGCAGAGTTGTGGCAAAGGCATATGTTGGTGCTCGCATTGGTATGGGATACATTGATGTACAATCGAGTGGATCAGTATCGACAAGATACTGCACCCGAAAAGTAATCAATTCATCGGGATCCATTTTAACAATCATAATTGTTAGTTAGGGTAATTGTTAAAATTTTTAACAATTGTATTTTATTTTTATAATTTTTTTTTTCTTTTTCTTTTATTTTTTGTTGATGATCAAGATTGAAAAAATATTTTTCTCTTCTTTTCAGATAATCACAAATTTACAATTTCGTTTGTGAAGAATATATGAAAACATATTTTTATGGGTTTGGTATTACAAATATGTTGATATGTTGGTAATCATTCAAACTAAAGGCACTTTCAATTATGTTTAATGCACAGACACAACTACAAAAGAGGAAGAGGAAAAAATTATGCGAATTATTTAATGGTTTTGTTTTGATATCCTGAGGAAAATAAGAAATTTTTATATGAAATCCTTTAAATTGTTTTGTTACCATTTTGCCTATTTGTTGCTGTTCGATTTGGTTATTGAACTTTTACAATTATTCACTTTAATTACATCATTCATTTGGCTATTTGTTGTTGCTCTTTAAATAATTATATAATTTTTTTTTGTTTATTTATGTTATTGTTTTTTTTTTAGTGTTACCAGCATACAAATTATATATTTGACCAACCTAACGGCTAATTTTTCATTCATTCGCATAATGGGTCAAATGTGTTCTACAAACGACTAAAAAAATACATAAAGAAACATCAAAGTTTTATCGAGGATATGAATCATAATCAAGTTTAGCTTTAAAGAATGCATAGATTAGAATGCTAGCAAAATTAAGACTGAATTTAAGGAAAGTGAAATAATATTAATTACTCAGTATTCACAATTTGCATTAACGACAAACGGGTTTTTGATAACGTCAGATTATCAAAACAAAGCTTAAACATTGACAAAAGAATTCAAATTTACACGATTTCATCATTTCTCAAATTCAGACATGATATGAGTACAACTTAAAACTACGTGCGACTTGAAAATTTATGTGACAAAAAAAAAACAAAGCTGAATGCTTTTAATACAAATTCTGTAGTCACACGTTTCAAATGTCATACGGAATCAGGCCCTATGTCTTTTTGCTGGAAGCTCTAAAATTCTCGATAAAGGATTGACATATATTCTACAAATGTTGACCCATATTTTAAATTATCCAGGATATAGAGGATTTGAGAAACTCTATGTTTGCAGGTAAGACCTGGAGTTAAAGAATATAAAATTCCAAAATTAAGGCTGAAGAAGTGGGCAAAGTATAATGACTTTGTGCTGATGTTTGTAATACCAAAAATATTTCCTTTAGAACCATCTATAATTATACCGATCGACTCTAAATCACTTTCTGAGTCGGTTAAGCGATGTCCGTCCGTCCGTCTGTGTGTAAACCTTGTAATCAAACTACAGGGCGCAAATATGAATATGTTTTGATAAAATTTAGTACATAAGCTTCTACCGGCCATAAGATAAACTCTATTGAAATTGGTGAAAATCGGTTTATGTTCGGACCTAGTCCCCATACAAATGACCCCAATGAGATCGACTTAAATTGCGATAATATTCAAATTATCATATAGATCTCGGTCAAATTTATCATGTATTCCAAATATAAACCCGTTATGACAATTCTTAGTCATAACCCCCGTATGAAGCTGATTTGCGATCTTCACTTAAATCTATCAAAACACAAAAATATTGCACAGATTTTTCTCAAATTTGGTTTGTGCATTTTTTTTTGCAAAAAAAAAAGTAACCTTACCTTAGGATCGGTCCATTTTTTGACCTACTCCCATATAAATGTAGTTCCGATATGAACTTTTTCACATCCGAAGGCAAAATAATTAATAAAAATGCCACCCAATTTTCTTTATCTAATTAGTTGGACCTAAAAGATAAGGTCTCTAAAGGCATGGTAAAGGGTAGCGTATACTTGGTCTAGACCGACTATAATTTTATGATTTGTTAAGAACATGTTATTTAAAGCTTAAGTGTGGATATTGAGAAAACCCACACTGAGGCGTAAAATAGCGTGGATATTTGTATATACAAATTCCCTAAAAAATTCCCGAATCTTTGCTAATACAAAGTTCCAAGATTATTCCTTTTTTGAGAATACAAACTTCCAAAGATAACGGTAGATTTTGAGAAAAGTAAGATTGTTTAACTAAGAATTACTGAGATTTACAATTAAGCTTCGATAATAGATTAAGTTTGGTTAGGTCAGTTGCCCTCTCGAAAGCGATTGCTTTCCATTTAGGTTAGAGATGGATAAGTAGCAATTTGGAAAACAAATGACAGCTGGGAAAAGAACGTTATGTTTAAAAACCTTTGTCCAAGATATCTAAGGCGCCGTACCTTCATTCTTAGGTACTTACACAATAGACGTTTCACTGACTCCTTCTCGTCCACAACCATATAGCTTCTGCACCTATGTGTTCGGTCATTCATCCTAACAAATCCATAGAAAGTTTTAGATCTTTTTGTATTTCACAAAGCCCATAGGATCTAGGATATCTTGTAAGAAGTCAGTTGTGTCCATTTCGTCCTCAATTTAAGGTCAGCTGTTAAGAAGCTTAGATAAAGGAATTATCATGACACCACCGTCCTCAAACCCATATCAGCCTTAAGGTGTGCTGTCAGATGCGGCTGAGAGACGCAAACATTCCACCTCAATGTTTTCGATTCCACGACTTTGAGAGTAGCAAGATTGTCCACGAAAATATTAACGGCTGACGGATCGATAACCCGTTTCCGAATTACTTTCGCTGTCAAGTTAATTACATGAATCTTGACCCAGATTTTCGAAATATAAAGATTTAATACTAAGTTTCAATTTACTCGGTTAAACCATGATTATAAATCAAGAACAATCTACGAGGGCGGACCCAGAACAATACGACCTGATGTATAGATGTCGGCAGGAGCTTGGAAGAAATTATTTTCGTGAAAAGCGGCAACCTTAGCAAACATAAGTTTTAAGGGGAGGGGGTAAGGTTTTATAACCTTTTTTTTCTGAATTTACAACATATCGAGAGAGTTGTGTCAAAATTTCAAGTACATCGGATTAAAACTGAAGAAGATACAGCGTTTCCAACGACCGGCCACCTACGGTATATCGTATATAAATCAGTTTTTAAAAAACTTTAAATCCATTTGACCGATTCTTTTGAAATTGTACACACTATTTTTACATATAAATCACCAGGTAACCGAAAGAGTTTTTTTTTTTTTTTCTATTTCCTAAAAGAGGAAATTTTTTAACAACAAATTCACTGAAATTTTGTACCAAAAATCGAGCTTTTCACTTCAAAATGCTGCCAAAAATAACAAAATAAACAATTAAAAAAAACTCTTCGTGATTACTTCGGGAAACATGTCACATTTTAAACGCATTTAAATTTTTTTATTTCACATGATCTGGTAACGAGTTATGATGTTCACCGCAAAACAACAACGCCTCCGGAGATTCACTGTCACCGACTTTTTTATTAAAATTTTTAATTCAAAATTTTTTCAAAGATTCTTCAAGTGTTATATTGTAACGTGTATATAAAATAAATAATCCAACATTATTCACATCTTAAAAAAAAATCATGAAAATACGCCTTTTACGCCCGTTAAGTTTTAAGGCGCCACGTTGTTTGGACTTTTTTTTTTGAGCCATCAAAATTAAACGATTTCCGTGAATTTATAAACAAAGAAAAAAAATGGTCACCGTTATTTACTTACAAATTTTCATTTGAAAGGTCTCAACCCAACCAATATTAAAGACCTGCCTCTTCATTAACGATCGTACCTGCTGCCACTATAATCGGCCACGAAAATCGACAAAAAGGTTGTGGATGTTCGTCGGCTGAAGGTGCGTGAATTGAATATAAATTTCAAAAAGTGCTATCGATCGTATATTGACTGAAGATTTGTAGATGGAAAGCTGTCCGCAAGATGGGTGCCGTGCTTGATCACAATAGAACAAAAACAGCATCGTGAGAATTTTTCAACAAAGAGTTTGTCGATGTTTCACCGCAATAAAGCCGAGTTTTTTCTTCGATTCTTAACCTTGGATAAGGCATACGTCCACTACTTTACAACTGAGACAAAGGAACAGTCGAAACAGTGTATTGAAATGAGAGAATTGAGGCCAAAGAAGGCGAAGACAGTTCCATACGCAAGCAAGGCTATGGCGGTTGTTTTTTGGAATGTGCGAAGAATAATTTTTTATTTATTATCTTCAAAAAAGAAAAACAATCAGTGGCGTGTATTATTGCACTGTTTAAGTGATGACATTAATGAAAAAAGATCGCATTTGGCGAAAAAGAAAGTGCTGTCTCATCAAAAAAATTTAGCAATTCACAAATACAATATTGCGATGGCCAAACTCCTTGAATTAAAGTTCGAATTACACTGTGGAACAAATTCAGGTTAGCAAATGTTAGGTCGATTCTGAGAGTGAGGAGGTGAAAGAAAATGGTCTTTGTCGATAATTTGCGTTAAAAAACCCAAAACCATTAAATAAATAGCGATTTAGGCAGAAGTAATTAAAAAGGGAAGTTCCAAGAATTAGGAATATGAGAAGTAAATTAATATTACGCTGGAAAACGCAAGTTGTGTATTGTGATTGTTTTCTTTTCAAATGAAATTTATTGAAGAAACTGCGAAGCATATTATAGATCAAACAGAAAGCAAAAAATACTTAGTTTTGTGGAAAATATTTTCAAAAAGCATAAAAAAAAATAATTTTTCCAACATTTTGCTTCATAAGCATCACAAAAATTTTCTAAATCAATTTTTTAAAAAATTTTGATTGTTGTGCAGGTCTCTAGCAATTATTTCGCTTTTACAGATTGAAAAAATATCAATTAGTCGACGAGTTATAGCCAAAAAACCATATAAACAATATGCTGAAAATCAGCATTTGACTGCAAAGTTTGAAGGTCGATAAACAAAAAAATCGAACTAACATAAACAAACGCCGCGATACGGGTCTTCTAATTTAGCCTCTATTTTCACCACTCACTCTCAGAATCGACTTAACTTTTGCTAACCTGAATTTGTTCCACAGCGTTCCTCTATCACACACCTTATACGCCAGATTTAGCTCCCTCGGATTATTTTCTATTTCCAATTTTTAAAAGATTTGCTAACAATGAAGACATGAAGTCTGTGGTTGATGCTATTTCAAGGGCTTGACAGTTCTTACTATAAATAGGGTATCGAAGCTATTAAATATGTTGAAAAATAAAGAAATGTTTTCCCAACTTTTCTTTTTTTTTTTTTTGTCAGGTCTGCTTGTTCTTGGACCGCCCTCGTATGTATGTACAAATAACATATATGTTTTTTTAAATTAATTTATATATATTTTTCAGACATAAAATTAGAGCTTTTTAGCGTGTTGCGTTTTTGGGGTACTGTTTTGAGCTTTTTACTTGGAAAAAGTTGGCATCGGTATTCCATAATATTATTAAAAATTTAAATCTTAACAAGTAAGATATATAAAGTCGGTCTACACCACCTATTCGATAAACTATGCTATGCGTTTAGAGACCGTATATATTAGGTCCAACTAATTAGATATAAAAAACAAACATAAACCAAATATGAGTGGCATTGTTATTAATTTTGTTTGTGTTCGGATATGAAAAACTTCATATCAGATACTACATTTGGCGCTATGAATATGGGCCCCAGGAAAATGGACCCCAAAGTAAAAAATGAAAGTGGGCCCCAAATTTGGGGTTCATTTTCATAATGAAAGTCGACCCCATTTCTAGAAATGAAAATGAGCCTCAAAAAATGAACTAGGGCCCCAAACCACGAATGAAAACGGGCCCTAAACTATTCTAGGGCTCATTTGCATAAACACTATTTGGGGCTCATTTTCATTTAAAGGATGCGGTACGATGAAGTATATGAAAATGGGCCCCAAAATGTGAAAACGGACCCCAATTTTTTTTCACTTGTTTTGTTGATTAACTTGTTTTGTCTGAAGAATTAGTGAAAAATTAGGTCGGCTCACTTAAATATAAAAGAATTGCATTTCTTCAAATTTTTTTTATATGCTTGGAAGTAGTATTTAAATTGAAAATAAAGATTTGTAAAACAATGTGACATTTGTTATACAAAAATATTTTTTTTAATTTTTAAACGAAAAAATTGCAATGAGATGTCGTAATGTGGTTTTAAAAATTTAACCGCTTGACTTAAATGATTCAGGAAATATTAAAAAACGGTGGCATGACATAACGTCTACAGACATTATGCCACTAAAGCATTTCAAATCTTGTAAACGTGGTAAAAGTGCCGTTATTTTCCCTTTTACAAAATGTTTAAATTAGATGTAAACATTCTGCAAAAGGGAATAATATTAATAATAATAATAACATTCTGTAATGTCTTCCCGGAGACACTAAAGTTAAGTATTGAAAACTGGCTTCGCATACAAAAGTTTTTCTGTGTGGCGGCCTGCGGCCGCGCTTAAGGGTTTTCTCCTCCAGTAGGACGCGGCAGGTGGCTTCGCTGAATAAAATTTTCCTGCGTACGTCACAAGAATAAAAAAATGTCTTTTCCCTGCAAACATTTCAAAATTTGCTCAAGCTGTTTGGATATTTTGGATAAAAAATCTCAAAGTAACAATTCGCCTTTGCTTTGTCCTTATTGCAAGCAAATTATTGAAACAAATTTAAAAATATTTCAATAAATTGCTATTATTTGTATTCCATTTATAAAAAATATTCTACTAAATTGTTATTATTTGCTCTAAAGTGTATTAAAGTTTAAAAAAATTTCAATAAATTGTTATTATTTGTATTCCATCCATAACAAACTGAATTGTTATTATTTCCATTGCATCAAATCAATATTTTAGAATTCTGAGTGTCATAGTGTCTGTAGACATTATGTCCTTAGACGTTATATCACGCCACCGTAAAAAAGTAGTCCGGTTCACTAAAATTATACAGGAATTGAATCATTTTTATAAAATTTAAAAGAAAGTCTTAAAAAATTTAATTAAGGAATTAATTATTCTTTTTTTGCAAACAAAATATTTTTTATAAACATATTTTTTGTTACATTTTTTAAACAAGTAAGAACGTTATAGTCGGTCAAGCCCGACTATACGATACCCTATACCATGCATTTAGAGACCGTATCTCTTAAGTCCAACTAATAGGAAAAGAAAATAAGCATAAACCAAATTTGAGTGGCATTGTTATTAGTTGTGTTGCCTTCGGATATGAAAAAGTTCATATGGGATGCTATATTTATATGGGGAATAGGTCGAAAAATGGACCGATCCTGACCATATTTGGTAAGGTCACTTATATTTTGAAAAAATATATACAAACCAAATTTGAGAACAATCTGTGCAATATTTTTGTTTTTCGATAGATTTAAGTGAAGATCGGGAAGCAGCTCTATATTGGGCCTATGACAAAGAATTGTCCAATAGAGATTATTTTTGGACTACTGATTATTGGATGTAATAAACACATTTAAACCCAATTTGACTGACGTTACTAAATAAAACTGAATTCAAAAAGAAAATATTCGATTTTTTTACATCAGTTTATAAAAGTTTATTAAAAAAAAAAAAGAAAATGAAAATGAACCCCAAAATATGATATTGGGCCCCAAAAATTATTTGGGGCCCCTTTTCACTTTCTTGTTTGGGGTCCATTTTCATTACGAAAATGCACCCCACATGAAGAAATGAAAAACGACCCCAAAATGGGAAAACAGGCCCCAAAATTTCGTGTTGTTGTTTTCCATACATTTTTTTGGGGCTCATTTTCATTTTTTTTTTTGGGGCCCATTTTCCTGGGGCCCATATTCATACCACCACTACATTTATATGGGGACTAGGTAAAAAATGGACTGATCCTGATCATATTTGGTAAGTTCTCTTATTTTTTGCAAAAAAATATACAAACAAAAATTGAGAAAAATCGGGGCAACATTTTTGATTTTCGATAGATTTAAGTGAAGATCGAGAGGCAGCTTCATATGGGGGCTATGATTAATAATTGTCCTAAAGGGTTTATTTTTGAACTACTGATAAATGGATTTTTTAAACATACACAAACACAATTTGACCGAAATCGATATTATAATTAGGATATTAAGAAAATTAAAGTCGATTTCATAGATGTCATTTGCATGGAGACTGGGTATGGACATGAAACGATTTTCACCGGTTTCAATATGGTTCATCCTATGGCTGATAGAAGGTTATATAATAAATCTCATCAAAATATGGTCAGATCTGCGACTTGTAGTTAGATTACAACAGACAGACGGATGGACGGACATCGCTAAATCGACTTAGAGAGTGATTTCGGGTCGATCGGTATAAAAGCAGGTGGGTCCAGATCAAATATTTTAGATAGTTACAAACACCAACACAGAGTAATTATACCCTGACTACATAGTGGGTATAATAAATAAACATAAAAACTGATTCCAAATAATTCTTAAATAATAAATCATAAATTCTTAAAATATCGTCATAAACATATATATTTTTAATAAATCGGCATGAAATCACAACTCGAAAGCACTCGAAAAAATTTCGAACGCATTCAAAAGTGCTTCCCGACTGACGGTCAACTTACCATTACGACTATTTGCACAGACTCACATGTAGTCTTAATATATTTTGACATAGAACAAGTATCATATATCTGTGGTCACAAGCGATAACCGCCTAAGTCGATTTAAGAACGATTTGAGTTAGTTATGCTATCATATTCTACTAACAACGCTCTATATTTGTGAGAAACCCCATTTCTCTGAGACTGTTTTTTAAAAAGTTATTAATACAAATATACTGACCTCAGTCGTAATGAAGCCCCATTACATTTATATAAAATGTTATTTTTCTCGAAAGCATGATTTTCGACTTAGGCCGTTAATGCTTGTGACCACAGATATAAACCCAGTTTTACTAAATAAAAATAAGTTTTTCGAAAAAAAGAGCTCCACATTATACGCATATTCCATAATACCCGAACTTGCTCTATCTGTTCTAGATAAAAAAATATTTTTATCAATTTGTTTATCTCAAAAGATATTTTGTTGAGACAACAAAAATTCGCAAGTGAAAATAAAGAAAACGGTTGAACACAAATTCAGTTAACACAACAATTCTGTATCCTCTAAGTTATATTTATAAATCTCATTATTTCAATTATTTTTTCTGTTGCTCTGCACGCAGTTGTAGGGCCATTGTGCAATGGTCACTAGCATGCAAATTTTATGAAATTGTACTATTGAATCTGTAGTAAACCAATATCGAAAACACACGCCCAGTTAAACGACATAATTACAATTCATCACATCATGTTTTAAAACTTTTTTTTTTATCTTTTGGTATTATTTGTAGTTGTTATTTTTATAGTTTTAACAATATTATTCATTGTGAGACTTTTTGTATTGGTTTTTTTTTTTTTTTTTGGGATACGATATGATTGGTCTTTAAGACAACAAGAGAGACAAAAGCAAAAAAAAAAATAAAACCATCTGCTAAGAGTGTTGTATAACATTCAATTCAATGCCAAGTGAAATTAACCTTTAAGTTAAAAGATTTTGTAAAGCGAAAAATTTAAATGCTGGTAATTTGTTAGTGTTCGACAGGTTTTAGCCACGATAATACAAATGTAATAAAGGTGTAGTTATTGGACTTTAAGGTGATGATTGTGTTTAAATTTTTATATTTATTCACTAAAGCTATATAAATTTTGAATATAAAAGATTACATCATAATTTAGTTTTTCAATGTTAAAGTTATAATTAAAGAATATCTTTCTTAACTTGTAATTTTTTAACAATAAAAATAAAACTAAACCACAAAAAATAACCATCAAAAATGTGCAGTCTTTCAAACAATTAAAACGAAAATTTCATACTAAAATGTCTGTTTGTTATACAAAAACAAAAACATTTAAAAGTTTTTTTTTCATTCTTTTCAAAATTCAGCACAAACCAAAGACACATAAAAGACGACGAAACTTTAATTGCAATAAATTATAAAATTTTTTCTTGTTAAGTTGGACAAATTAAAAAAAAAATTAAATAACTAAAATGAAACCCATAAAACAAAACAGCTGTTATAACAATTTAAAAGAATGTTTTTACAGTTACTGCTACATTTCAACGTACACCTTTAGAAGGAAAATTGTCATAGTTATAAAGTATTAAGAAATGTGAAATCTTCTGAAAGAAAGAAAAATCGGTACGATAAGTAGTATACATATATAACAAAGAGTTTACTTTTCGTAATAAGAATAAGGTTATAAAAAAATCGATCAGTCTTTCAATAACTAAATAAAGCGTTCTCTATGTTAAGTGAGTAACTGTACAGTTTGTTATTTTGTTTTTTTTTTTTTAATTCATTTACGTTATGAAATGCGTGGGAATGTCCAAAAGCTATAAGAATAAATAAAAAAGGTGCACAGACAAAGGAAATACAATTTTTGCCACAATAAAGTTTAAAAGACATTCTTTCAATACGAATAAGTAGAGTTTTTGTATGTGTGTATGTGTTGTGTATTTATTTTCGTTTTGTTCTTTGAGTGATGGAAACAGAAAATAAAAACTTAACAAACTGCTTAACTGACACTAAGGAGACATATAAATGAAAGGAAGTTATAAGAATGATATTTAAAAGAATATATTCCTGAATATAATTTAGCAAAGATGTAAGGTTAGGTGAAAAGTTTTTTTTTTAATAATGGATTTAGCTTCCGATGATTAAGGTAAGTGTTAAGATTAAATACGAGTATGTTCGATTAAATTATTCGCAACAAAGCCAAAAGTCAAATCATGTTTTGTGAGTATATTTTTGATGTTTAAGGGAGCAAGATCAAGCCTGGATAAAACTTTGACATCTATAATATTAATAGGCTAGGCGATTTCTTGTGACCGATGTTTTATTCTACCGTTTTATCCCGATTATGACCAAACGTATATTATTTGAAAGGTATTTCTTTTTAGCCGTTTTGTAGATTTACAGAGATTAAAATTTTTTCCTTTATTTCGAGTAAATTGCATTTAACACATATGTATATGAAATTATACATATGCTATGTGTGTTTTATTAAATTTGTTAATTCACAATAATAATAAACCATAAAAGTGTTGGTTTGTGAATTGGCTAAGTTGAAAAATAAAGCTGCCTAGAAATTGCACTCGAATTTCGAGCGCTGGAATCTGCTAGTATATATAATTGGGTATCGACTGATGAAGATTTGGAGATTAAGTTAATAAAGGGTGTCGCAAAATTAGCCGCCATTTGTATAGCAAATTGTTGGCAACAGTTAAGGGTTTGTAAAAATGTAACATCACGCGACGGAATAACGTCTCTTAACTTTTGAACAATATCGTGAAAGTTTGATAGCTACGGTTCAAAAATTCCATACAAACTATAGTCGGAATATTGATCTAACTTCATCAACAGTGAAGAGAGTGATTAAAAAAATTCAGGCAGACTGGATCAGTTGGTGATACTAAATGCACTGGTCGTCCAAAGGAAGAAAACGTTCAAATGTTAATATCAAAGCAGAGCGTAAGAATGTTGGTGAAAGTCCAAGTACATCACTTCCTCCGCGTGGACAAGAACTGAAAATTTCAAGAAGCTCTATACAGCGTCACCGCTCTGAAGTTCTGATCCTACATGCATATGAAGTTCAATGGATTATTGAATATCAAAAAGTGGATTCTAATTTTTCGAACAAAATCATCCTTAACGATGAAGCATATTGTCACCTTGATGCCTTCCTTATTCCTCAAGATTACCAAATTTGAAGTTCAAAAAATCCACAACGTATCACTGTTTGGTGCAGATTTTGCGCTTGATGCAGCATTGGTGCTCGATATCGCGACGTGATAACAGAGTTATTTCTGTCTAAGTTGGATGATATTGATGTACTAATATGTCACTTCAACAAGATGGTACTAGATGCCAAACAGCCCGTGAAACGGCTCAATTACTGCATGAGACATTTCCTAGTCGTGTTCCCTCTCGTTTCGTTGATCAAAATTTGGCTCCAAGACTCCTTTTATGTGATTATTTCAAGTCAAAGGTCTATGCCAACAAGCTGAAAACCACCCTTGCATTTAAAGAGGAAATTCAACGCTACATCAATGAAATTCAGCCACATTTAGGTAAAATGTGCGTATGTGTCAGCAAAATATTATTCGTTTTTCAAATATCGTGATATATACGGCTGATGACGCAATCTGCTTCAGTTAAGGTCAATACTCCGATCATGTTTTTCTCCAAAGTAATTTCATTTCCTTTTGTACATGGTGTAATTTAAATTTAATGGAGCTGAATCTTGAAAAGTGAAAATATAAGCATTGTGTCAGAAAGAGGACAATATCTGTTAAGTTAACAACTTTTTAGATATTGGTGCTTTCTTAAAGCCTAAACTGAGTTTTATTCCTCACATAACAATTACAGTAAGACAAGCCAGGGATGTACTTGATTTCAAAGATCCATTTATCACAAAAATATTATACACATCACTTGTGGGACCAGTCTTGGAGTATGGATCCATATTTGGGACGAAACTCATATCGACAGTCTGAAATTTGTGCAAAAACAGTTTTTCCTGCGTAGTGTAAACTTCAATTCAGTTAATCTTCCATCTTATACTAGCAGACTTGCTTAGGCTTATAGCCGCAGAGCTGTGCTAAACGTCTTTTATTTCTTCTAAAAATAATTAAGGACGATATTTGATCCGGTTTCCTGATTAACAATATTGCACGTCACTTCTCACCCTTATCTGTTCAATTCTTTAGAACTAATTAAGTGAACGCAACACTTTTCGGAGAATGTTTAATCAATTTAAATCAATCATAAATCACACCGATTTTTCTTACGGCTCACAGCGTAACATGTGAGCTTACATGTTACGCTGTTTTTGTGATTGTATTGTGAAATAGAAATTTACCCCCCTGCGCGTATAGATGTTTACACATCAAAAAATGGCAAATAATGCAAATACATCGGTAAGTTTATTTCTATAAAAATTTATATTTTTCATAAGTATTTTTTCCTTTCAGTCTCACAAAAACGTTTTACAATTTTTATTTTTCTTGTATTCTAAATTAAAGTGAAAGAGGTACGTAACCGAAACTCCAGGGTATATCATATAATTAAATTAAAATAATAAATTAATAAATAAAATAAAATAAAATAATAAATTCTAGCATGTGTACTTTATGATTCAATAAAAAAAACAACAATGTAAAAAACTGTATTTTCTACTTAATTCAAATCTTGGATGAATTCTGGGACATTATTTATTTTAAAAGAAATAAGATCCGCAATTAAAACTTGATTATGGCAGCTAAATTTCGACATAAATAAAATTAAGTACAAAATCTTGGCAACTAACAAATCCTGATATAAAAGTAGATTTTTAAATAAATGCGATAATTAAAATCAAATTTTAAATGTGAACTTTTTTAACTTAAATGTAATCTATAAGTAGATTATGAACGTCTAATGTTTGACCGATCTAAGATCAATTAATTAGCAAAGTTTAATAAGACCATACAAATATTAAAATTTAGGTAACCAATGATGCTTGTAACTACCAAAAATATTTGACCTAAACCCACCTTTCATATACCGATGGACTCAGAATTACTTTCTAATTCTAATTCAGTCCGTCCGCCCGTCCATCCGTCCGCCCGTCTGTCTGTCTGTCTGTCTGTATGTAATCGAACTTCGGGGCGAAACTATGAATATCTTTTGATAAAATTTTGTATATTAGCAGATTCCAGCCATCGAAATTCGAGCGCAAATTCTAGGATATTTTATTTTTTCATTAAATAAAGACCCTAAAGGTATGTTGATCAATTATAGCCAATTCACAAATCAACACAAAAACAAACTCATTTTTATTATAACACATTACGAATTTAATAAACACATACATAGCAAATGTATAATTTTATGTATGTGTTTTATTATGTGTTTACTCAAAATAAATTAACAAATTTAAAAATCTGTAAATCTGGTGAACAGCTAAAAAGAAATACCTTTCAAATAATATACGTTTGGTCAAAATCGGTATAAAACGGTAGAACAAAACACCAGTCAGAAGAAATCGCCTAGCCCATTAATAACGGGTGATTTTTTTGAGGTTAGGATTTTCATGCATTAGTATTTGACAGATCACGTGGGATTTCAGACATGGTGTCAAAGAGAAAGATGCTCAGTATGCTTTGACATTTCATCATGAATAGACTTACTAACGAGCAACGCTTGCAAATCATTGAATTTTATTACCAAAATCAGTGTTCGGTTCGAAATGTGTTTCGCGCTTTACGTCCGATTTATGGTCTACATAATCGACCAAGTGAGCAAACAATTAATGCGATTGTGACCAAGTTTCGCACTCAGTTTACTTTATTGGACATTAAACCAACCACACGAATGCGTACAGTGCGTACAGAAGAGAATATTGCGTCTGTTTCTGAGAGTGTTACTGAAGACCGTGAAATGTCGATTCGTCGCCGTTCGCAGCAATTGGGTTTGTGTTATTCGACCACATGGAAGATTTTACGCAAAGATCTTGGTGTAAAACCGTATAAAATACAGCTCGTGCAAGAACTGAAGCCGAACGATCTGCCACAACGTCTAATTTTCAGTGAATGGGCCCTAGAAAAGTTGGCAGAAAATCCGCTTTTTTATCGACAAATTTTGTTCAGCGATGAGGCTCATTTCTGGTTGAATGGCTTCGTAAATAAGCAAAATTGCCGTATTTGGAGTGAAGAGCAACCAGAAGCCGTTCAAGAACTGCCCATGCATCCCGAAAAATGCACTGTTTGGTGTGGTTTGTACGCTGGTGGAATCATTGGACCGTATTTTTTCAAAGATGCTGTTGGACGCAACGTTACGGTGAATGGCGATCGCTATCGTTCGATGCTAACAAACTTTTTGTTGCCAAAAATGGAAGAACTGAACTTGGTTGACATGTGGTTTCAACAAGATGGCGCTACATGCCACACAGCTCGCGATTCTATGGCCATTTTGAGGGAAAACTTCGGAGAACAATTCATCTCAAGAAATGGACCGGTAAGTTGGCCACCAAGATCATGCGATTTGACGCCTTTAGACTATTTTTTGTGGGGCTACGTCAAGTCTAAAGTCTACAGAAATAAGCCAGCAACTATTCCAGCTTTGGAAGACAACATTTCCGAAGAAATTCGGGCTATTCCGGCCGAAATGCTCGAAAAAGTTGCCCAAAATTGGACTTTCCGAATGGACCACCTAAGACGCAGCCGCGGTCAACATTTAAATGAAATTATCTTCAAAAAGTAAATGTCATGGACCAATCTAACGTTTCAAATAAAGAACCGATGAGATTTTGCAAATTTTATGCGTTTTTTTTTTAAAAAAAGTTATCAAGCTCTTAAAAAATCACCCGTTATTATAGATAGGTTTAAATCAATCATAGGACGAACGCATGAATGCACTGCTAGCATGGTCGGCTAAAAAATATATATAAAAAGAATATATACATATATCGATAAAATTATTTGTATGTTTTTCCATTATACCCACTAACCATAGGTCCAAAAATAGCTCTGTAGGATCATGTTATCAAGTCACCTTTACTTAAATCTATAAAAAAAACATAAATATTGCCTAGATTTTGCCAAAATTTAAGAGAAGTAAGTGACTTTACTGAATATGGTCATGATCGGACCATTTTTTTTTACCTAGTCCCTATATCAAAATAACATCGGATATCAACTTTCTCATATATCCATGCCTAAAATTAATATTAGCAGCACTAAACTTGGTTTTTGCTTATTTCCCATATCCAATTATTGCCTCTGCAAAGTTAGATCCAAAACTCTTACTCGAGATGCATTATATAGGATATTTTATAGTCGGTTTAGACCGATTTTCAAGTTAAAGGCCTGTATGTAGCTTGCTAAGGAATCAAAATCTTCATATAAAAAAACGCTTCAGAAATGCTTAAGGATTTTTCTGTCAAAAAATTTCTGTTGATAGTCTGCAGCTTTTTAAAAAAGTAGTATTGTTTTTACTACTTTTTTGTGACGTAAATTAAGTTAGGCAACCCAGGCTTTGAGCAGGAATATCAAATTTTTCGTTCTTTCTGAACGGAATTTTGACAGGAGAGGTAAGCATAAACAAAATGTAATATGCTAAAAAAAATTAAAAGTTATTTTTCAGTTGCAAACATGGAAAAAACGAACAAAATTCGGCAAAGAAAAACAAGAAGGGGATGGGTAATTTTGATACTGACCTTAAAAAGCGTTTAGCAGGCCAAATAAAGCAGAACCGAAGAATTGATTTATTTTCAATTTCACAATTCTTAATAATTGACAGAAAACTGCTGATTGCTAGCGTTGCACTGAAAGGTACTTTTGTGCTTTTTTTTTCTTTAAGAAAGATATGAAAATTTTCTGTTAAGATTCCTTAACAAGCTGCGTACAGCTCTTAACCAGTGAAATTTGGTCGCTGCAAGTGTAATTATAATTGACTTTTGCAATGGAAATATTAACCATAGATTTAAATTATAATATTTTTTACCTTTACATATTGGTCGGATCCGAAAAGATTCACAATTAAGCTGAGATTTTAGAAATAAATCCATCCACTATTAATTTTAATTTTTAAAAGATCTTGGGCCATATGCAAAAAAATTAAAGTGTACTTCAAGTAGCCTTTATCAACAAATTTTGAATAAAAACATACATTAAAGTCTACTAATTACACTTTAATTTTTTTGCATACGGCCCCTTATGTTTAGCCTTTAACTGTGGAGGTGATGGTAAATTTTACGCTCTTATAGTGTTTTTTTTTACAAAAAAGGGCTTATGAAATAAAGTGCCTATTTTGTTGAAATTAATAAAAAAAAATTAATTTTTTAAACTAAAAATGTAGTAGCTTATTTTTAAAAAACAACTAATTATGAAAAAGTGTTTTTTTTATTAATATTTTAGTATAATTAAAAGGTGTAAAATTTACCACCACGTCACTGATTATATCCCAAAATTTCACCTGCATAGTTAAAGGTTAACGATTTACATAAATTTTTTTCTGCATGAAAATGAAAATGTGCAAGGTTTTGGTTATTTTTTTTAATACAATATTTAACTTTAAAAAAATATAACATTAAAATAGAAAGCACAAATTTAAGTATCTGTCAATACTTTAACAACAAGAAATTAAGGGAAACGTATTAAAAAAAAATTACAATTTAAAGAAAGAAACCAAAAAAGAATTATATGAAAGATATAAAAGCAAGTCAAAAGTAAGAAAGCAGGTGTGGAAATTTCGTTATTAACTATAAATGCTGGACAGACATGACAGAAATAAATTTTAGCACAAAGGAATTCTCTGAAACCAAATTGTATGTATAAAAAATATATACATATTACTTTAAATTAGATTATGTATAACTTCTCGAAAATTGATTTCTAGATATAAACCTACCGATTAACCGATTCCGACTGTTTAACTAAGCTAATATGTAATCAGTGGTTGGTTCTTTTAAATCCTAAAATTTTTAATTAATCTAAACTAACTTTATTGAACATTTTAAAGGAAGTTACAAACTAGTATGGCTTCATATGATTTTGCATTCATTGAAGTACGTGTTTAAATTTATAAAAGAAATTTGTATAACTTAAAACGTACTTTCACGCATACAAATTAATTTCATTCATTATATATTTTTTTAATACCCGGAATATCAAACAAAAAATTCCCAAACATATGAACAAACATAGTTCAGTTGATAAATTATTTAGTGAAATATTAAAAACAAAAAAAAAAAATATTTTGGTTTGAAAAAAACTGTAAACTCATAAGCAAAGTTAAACTGACCAAAAAAAAAATTAAAGTGTTTTTACATGACTAACAAAACTATAAAACTAATTTAATTAAGGCAACAATATTATTAGACGTGTAAAAATTTTTAAGAGAAAATTACAATTAATTTGCTTTTTAGTGGAAATAAGGAAATTCATGCAAATAACATTGTACTGTGCACAGTAGCTGCGGAAAAACGAACGAAAAAAGTAGACTAATGAATATTGCCTTTCAGATACCCTACGGTAGTTAACTAATGATATATTTATATCATGGTTTCTCTATTGTCTGCCATTAATAAAACTTCAAATTTCGCTGCTTCGACTATAAGTTAATTTTCTTGTAAAATGAGTCAAATCTTTAAGTTAATGAGAAACGATATAAATTTTCCAGACATAAGCCAAACAAGAAAATAACAAAATTGAAGTCAAATAGAAGGTTGACTTGCTGAAACTACCCTTAATATTTAATAGCTAAAATAGTTTTTATATTTTTCTTAAGGGTTGTGTTGCTGTTTTAAAGTTACTAAAATTCAGCAATAAAGAATTTTGTGGACAATCTTTTTTATTGCTTACATTTTATCTTTGGGTGTGGCCTGAATTTAGACTATCACATCGAGTCATAATTTGCAAAAAAGACTAAGCCACAAAAGCAAAATTACAGAAGAAAATAACACTAGGCAACAAAAAATTAAAAAATTCCATTTCTTTAACCCTACGATTTGTGAGTCTCCCGTTGGCCTTAAAATAGTAAAAAGGTTCACAGGGACCTATTACAAATTGTATGGTGGCTTGCTCGTTGGGTGTGTTTTGATGGGATTGCTTATTAATTTTAAATTATATATGTAAAGTAATAAAAAGACACAAAAAATATTTCTTTTTGACAATTTTGATTTTAATAATATTAAAATTAAAATTCATTACTGATTTTCCAATTCGACAGTTTCTGCTGTCGGTCTTGCTACTACCTACAAGGACAAATAATATTTAGCTTTTCCCCTTTTGTGTGTTTCAAAATTATTTTATTTTACCATAACGTTGAATGCTTCCATAGCGCTTCTAATCCCGGTGTAGCTCGTTATACATCCATTGGTGACTCGTTCTTCAATACTAGGCAGTGCCAATTGCAAAAGTGAACATCTTTTATCTTTTTTTTTACTGGCTTAAATTCAGTTATATCTTCCATGTTGTAGAACATTGTAAGTGGCCAGCGGTTTATGATCATTTGCAAGAATATATGCCTAGCATCTGATCCATTCTATCTACGCCGAATTTATTAGCATTGTAATCCAGAATAACCATGGGCTTCCTTATTTTCAGTTGTGTCTACATCGCAAGTATAGTGCATTGTAGACAGTATAACTATGGCTTTATTATTCTTCGGAACATACAAGCACACCGCCTTCGTAGGAGCTAAACAATGAGCTGTAAACTGGATGAGCAGGACTTTTCAGGAACTCACGTGGTACAAATGTTTTATTTGAAAGTACTGTTCCATCAAATACTGTTTTCAGCCTCATCAATGTACTCTCCACATCCAACGTGGAGAAAAAATTGTTGGCATAAAATGTGCGGGCTGTATTCACATATCCTTCCACTTATTAATACACAACATTCTGCAATGGATTTATTTCAAGCTCTTGACCAGGCAACTTCCCAGACTAAATCATTCATTAGAGGGGATAAAATGATTTCGAATCACACAGACTTTTATTCCGTACTTGGTTAGCTTAGACGGAATGTATTGTTAAACCATGTGCGGCCACGGTCAGCGAATCGTGTGGAATGTAAGCGTATTTGCGTTATCAAAGCGAATGAATTTTTTGATGAGCATAAATCGATCGTATAATAATGCGGCTTTATATTATTGGAGCATGGATTGGGCCCCACAGTTCCTTAGTAGGCTCATTATTCGATTTAGACAGCCCAGCATTCAAAACGATAGCCAAAAATGCATAGAACTATTTAAGAGTGGTTGTTGTATAATTTGGTGTTGTTTTTTTGCTCCTATATAAATTTTAAGGGCGACAAGATGTAGGACATCTTGTTTTGGCATACAATTCGCAGTGGTAAGCATGTAATTGGAAATAGAAATACAGGTCACAAAAAAAAAAAAAAAAAACACACAATTCAACACAACCACCCCAGTGGCTAAAACGTCGTAGACGACATTGTCTTTAGTGATTCCTTTAAGACATTTTATAATTTTTCACGCACGACCTTTGTCGATGAAGTTTTCTGTAACGAAGATATAATGGATACTGTCGTTAACGTCCAGCTGGAAGACAAATTACTCAGATGGTCGTGTATCACATCCCATTGACGACAAATTCAGCGACAAATATCTATATTGCCATGTATCAAGGTCCGTTGACGACAATATAAGCGATAACGCATTGTACTTCTCTTGCATCGGACTTTGTTCTGGACAAGTTAAGCGACAATGTCTATGAGTTGCTCATGCAGAGATGTTATAAAAAATTTAGTTAACGACCAGATGGAAGAAAAATAACTTATATGGTCGTGTATCAAATTATATTGACGACAAATTACGTTACAAAATCAGGTTTTGTCGTGTATTGTCGTCAGTCGAACTCCGTTAGCGACATGGTGGTCGTATATTGAACACCGTCAAAGACAGCATCAGCAACAACGTCTTCAAATTATTCATGTACTTTATTTATCTCTTTGTAAATACGCTTTGCGTACAAAAATAACGGCCACAAGACAAAACAACAATATAAGAAAAATCATTATTATTCAGTTGGTTACCAAAAATCAAATAGAAAAGGAGTTTGCCAAAGTTGACAAAAGTTTAAAATTTAAAGTTTTCTAAATTGTTGGAATACAAGATTATTCGAAGTATCGGAAACATTACTCCTGCTAGAGTTGGATGATAATTTGAAAAATTATGAAGAAGAATTTTCACTCCTTGGAGAAAGAATGTAAGTAAATTTGTGAGGTTATTGCACTTAATAGTATTTAATTGTATTTATACCCTATACCACTATGTGGTTTGGGTATAATGACTTTGTGCTGCTGTTTGTAACAACCAAAAATATTTGACCTAGACCCATCTTTAATTATACCGATCGAATCAGAATAACTTTCTGAGTTGATTTAACAATGTCCGTCCGTCCGTCCGTCCGTCCGTCCGTCCGTCCGTCCGTCCGTCCGTCTGTGTGTCCATGTAAAGCTTGTAATCAAACTGCAGGTCGCAAATATGACTGTATTTTGATGAAATTTGGTACATAAGCTTCTATCGGCCATGGGATGAACGCTATTGAAATTGGTGAGAATCGGTCCATGTTCAGACCTAGCCCCCATACAAATTACCCATATGAAATCGACATAAATTGCCATAAGATCCAAATTGTCATATAGATCTTACTCAAATTGGGTTTGTATGCGTTCATTACATCCATTAATGAGTAGTCCAAAAATGATCCCTTTGACCCCATATAGAGCTGCTTCCCGATCTTCACTTAAATCTATTAAAAAACAAAAATATTGCACTGATTCTCCTCAAATTTTGTTTGTATATATTTTTGCAAAATACAAGAGACTTTACCAAACATGATCAGGATCGGTCCATTTTTGGACCAAGTCCCTATAGAGATATAGCATCCGATATGAACTTTTTCATATCTGCAGCCAAAAAAATTAATAAAAATCCCACTCAAATTTGGTTTTTGCTTATTTTCTATGTCCAGTTAGTTGGGCCTAAGAGATAGGGTCTCTAAACGCATGGTATAGGGTATCGTATAGTCGGTCTAGACTGACTATAATTTTCTTACTTGTTTTTATTTCAGGTTGAGCTATGAAACGCATCGTAGCCGGCAGCACAAAATATATAACCAGAGTTTTAGGGTAATATAAAATAACGAACTTCAATAACGATGGAACGCAGGAAACAATATCCCTATATATATAAGGAAACATACTAAACGATATATTCGTAAGTTAACACAAAATAAAAAAATAAGTTAATTAAAGAACTCTTTTAACTCCCTTAAAATGAAATCTATATTTTCCTTTAATAGAAGCCACAAAAAAAAAATAGGACCAGATGTAGGTTTATTTTGTTTATTATTATTTTATAATTGTTTATTTAAATGTCAAATTGAAATAAAAATAAAAAATACAAAATTTAAATGTGTGTACATTTTACTTTATTGAGGGCAATATCCCTCATATTATCATTGATGATAGTATGAGCAAAAGTGTCCCTCATATTGTCGTTGGCGTTAGTGGGAGGTAATTGTCGCCAACGACAGTATTAAGGACACTATCGCCAGAACGGTCGTCAACGATCACATTGTAGATTACATCGTCTACGTCGTCATCTACGACAATATAGAGCACATCCTCGATTATGTGGTCGTTGGCGACAATGAGGAAACTTTTTTGCTCACACAATCGTCACCGATAAGATTAGCGAAAGTGTCTCTCTTATGGTCTTGTATGATTCCGCGGACATTTTTATGAAAATTTCATCAACGATTTGTTCGAACTGTCCTCTTCGACACATAACGACATACGTTGTTATTAATGAAAAAAAAAAAATGCAAAATAATTTTGGATTATTTTTCAATTTATAACCACTTATAAGCGCCCCGGTAGGTGAGTAGGTAGCGTGCTCGCCTATCATGCGGGGGTCGTGGGTTCGATTCCCACCAGAGGCTTTGGCCTGTCGCTGCATAAATACCAGCCATATGGTCTTTGTCACTCGGCTTATCCCTGGACCCAAATTAGAATACAAATTTACTTTGCATTGTAATTAATATAAATAAATAAATAAATAACCACTTATAAAAACTGTTGTGTTTACTTTTGTTATTTGTTGTCAATATTATTCTTGATAAGTTGTTATATTCTCACCCTAAGTCCCGTTAACTTTCTGTTGATTTATTTACAAATTGTTTTTTCGTCCTTCTCTAGGATCTATTCCTCTTAAGATTTTTGACCTAAAATTTTTTATAAAGTATTTATTGCCCTTATCTACAGGACTGTTGAATAAAATATAACGTTTTTTGGCTCTCCTTAACATTTTGATTTTATGACATACGCGGTTATTCTAGAAAATCACAGATTTGATTTATGCTTATTTCTTATATCCAATTAATTGCATCTAAGACCATGTTATTGTTTGTCATTATTTCGAGCATATTAGTGTTGAATTGGGAGCCTCTTGGCAAAATAGTTAAGGAATGACATATGAAAAACTAAAAAAGTTGAAAATGTTTATACATAACAGCACATGTGCACATATATTTACATTTTAACTGATTGCATTTAATAATTGCTTAAAACAGCATGAAAATACCTACAATTTGTGTTGATTATCTTATTAATTTTAAACATCATAGTAAAACTGTAGGCGTTATAATGTGAAATCTAACCTTTTCTTGCATTTTACTATTACCAACATTGGTTATACTATTGAGTTAGAGCACGGATGGACGGTACCAGAGGTTTGGCATAGCCGAATTTAACGCTCTTAGTTATTTTTTAGGTATTGTGGCCTGTTTAACATGGACATCGCCATAACATTTTTTTTATGAATTTTATTTGCTTTTTTGAATTTATTTCGAAAGTAGTTGGACTATGTGGGTCCCGTTACAAACAACCAATCTGATAACTAAAAATAAAATTACCTATCTTATATATTAAAAGAATTTATGCATAAACTTTGCATTCAAAATTTTTTTCAATATTTTTCTTCTCTCAAACCTCTATAACTAGAGTTCTAATTAACTTAGGCTGTTGACATAGGTCTAAGAACACTCAGTGGATCAAGCTCCTTCTTTTGAGCTATTAACTGCTTAAATTCGTTTGGATATTTTTCTTTAATTAACTCGGCGGTTCTTGAAGCATAAATTCCATATTTATTTGCGTCGACTTTTTCTCTGCAGTTAAGAACATTAAGCAAGACCTGCACCCTCTTTATGATTTCGAAGTCAATTCCAGTTATACGAGCAGTGATGTCCACATTTTTGAAAAATTTCCTTGCAGTGTTGCCATCGTTCGTGTTTCCAAAACCTTGTTTCGGCTGATCTACTAGAAGCCCAATTTCCTGGCGAAATTCTTGTTGAATTTTCCTTTTGACATCCGCTCTATCACCTTCTTTTTCAGGCAGAGTATACGCAAGCTTTAAGAAAAATTCCATGAACCGTATTCTGGCATGTAAGGGAGATATGCCATACTGGCAGTTGAGTTCATAAGCTATTGAGTCATTTTCATTCTGGAAGTTCTTTTGCGTCCTCTTACAAATTGCGCAAGTTCGTGTAGATTTTGTATTTGTGATTTCATTCAGGACTTTACCATCGATCATTGTGAGAAAAAGCTCGTGGTTTATACGAAACATTTTATTATGAATGCAAATTTCTGTTGGATGCAGTTCACCGATTTCATGCTTTATGTTGTTAACAGTGGGTTTGAGGAAAGTTATGCGTGGAAAATCAACTTTACTTTTACTGTACGTTAACTTATCTTGGCATATTTTTGCATTACTGTACGTTAACTTCTCTTGGCAAATTTTGGTATTATATTATAAAAATTAATATAATATAATGCTGGGGAGCAGCAGGGGTCCTCTAGCATAATTTAAAATAGTTTGTATATATGAAATAAATGCGAAGGCTGTTCAATAAGTCCGTGACTTTTCGAACTTCCCCCGCACTTATATGAAATGAATATGTTAAAAAATAAATTTCATTCTAAAAGTCACGAACTTATTGAGCCGCCCACGTATATATGAAATAAATATTTCTTTTTAAAAACAAAATTGAAAAATGCGGTAAAAATCGGTAAACATGGAAATCGCCAACTATTTTGTTATTTCTCTCGCATAGCCCGCCTCTCTGCAAATAAATCTTGATGCCATAAATGAAAATCTATAAATTCAATCCGCAGTTATTAGCAATTATATAAAAGTATTTTAATTTAACTTTTTAAATTTATTTTCAAAATAATTGTCGCAAACTACAGATCGCACATATAAATATATTTTGAAAAAATTTGGTGCATAAGATTTTATATGACATCGATCAATATTGCCCTACGATCCAGATTGTTACATATATCGCGTTAAAATAAATTATTTCACTTCAAGCGCACTTTGGTTGTTATCTAGTGTTACCCTTTCTTTCATATTTAGTGCAATTGCGAGGAAGGTTTCAGAACAACCCGAACTGACGTATAGATGGCGGCAGCATTAAAACAAATTATATTTTTTGAGCCATCAGAAATAACCGATCTTAGTGGATTTGTAAATATGTAAACCATAGCCTTAGTCCAACCAATACTAAACCCGAGCTAGATTCTACCCTGGAGGAGTCTGCTGCTTCGTAGTGGTCGACCAAAAATGGTGGCCTCGACAGAAACGGTTAAGAAAATCCACAAAATGGTATTGGATGATTATCGGCTGAAATGATAGACATTTCAAAAAGTGCTATATAAAGCATATTGACCGAAAAGTTGAAGATGAGAAAGCTGCCCGTAAGATGGGTGCTGCGTTTGCTCACAAGGGAACAAAAATAGCGCCGTGAAGATTTGTCAATGGATTGTTCGGTGCTGTTTCGCCGCAATAAAGCCAAGTTTTTGCGTCTTCAACTGAGATAATGGAACAGCCAAAATAGTGGACTGAAGTGGGAGAATTGTGTCCAAAGAAAGCGAAGGCAGTTAGGTTATGGGATGCGCGTGGGATAATTTTTTACCGATTATCTTCAAAAGGAAATACAATCAACGGGAGTATTATGCTAACTTATTGCATCGTGTATTTGATGAAATTAAGGAAATTAAGACGAAAAATAAAGTTTTGTTTCATCAAGTTGATGCAGCAGTTCACACATCTACAATTGCAATGGCCGAAATCCGTGAATTAAAGTTCGAATTGCTTCACGCACCTTATTTGCCACACTTAGCTCCCTCGGATTATTTACTATTTCCAAACTTGAAAAAATTACTTGGTGGTAAAAAATTTGCCAACAATGAAGAGCTGGAGTCTGTGGTTGGTGGCTATTTTAACGGAAGACAGTGCACTATTGTGATGCAAAAACCAGGATAAGAACTATTAACATCAACTTGATTTTTTTAACACCTTTGGCATGATCTTTTTGGTCTTCCTTCGTGTTATTGGCCAATTGTTTCGGGGTAGTACACACAGATACAAATCTCATGACCCATAATGATGCATTGCTTTACATTCTGCTAGTCATAAAGTACTGTTTCGGAAAAATTATAGCGGCGCTCTTTTTCAAAAAAAAGCTCGGTTTTCGGAACCAATCCAGATTTGACATTTTGAAATGTCAACAGCACCAGCAAGATCACTAATTTTTTTTTTCGTCCGGGTTGCTCTTGTCTTCAAGGCTTCCTATGCCTTCTTCCTTTGTTTTGCAATATCAGACATTATTAAAATCGCCCGAATTCAAATCAGCTGTTTGCAAAAACGAGCGCCACTCTTAGAATATACTGGAATGAAATTTGTCACAGATGCGATTATGGGTCAATATAGTCGATTGTGACAAATTTTTAAGGCAATGCTTGTAATCAATTCAATTCCTACAGGATGCCAAAAATTTTAGAAGAAGTTAAAAAATCAATAAGCCGAAATAGAGTGATTTATAATATCACCCACATGTTCGCATATATGTAGTTGCTGCACACCATTTCCAATTAAAATTAGGATTTTTCATTTTTAATGTTAAAAAAATCAATTTAAGAAAATAATTAAAAATTTATTTATTTTATTTATTTTAAAAATGAATTTTTAATTATCACAATTTAAAACTTGCTTTTATTTATCATTTGATTTTTTTTCCTCCTTTCAATTTTTTTTTTGTTTTCAAATATATCAAAATTAAAATTTTGAATTTTTGGCTTTCATAAACTTTCAATAATAATTTTTAAAAAATTCGAAACAAAAAATTAAAAAAAATCGTTTATTAATATAATTTATCGCAACTTCAATTAAAAAAAATCTGAATTTCATTTGGAATTTTTTCAATTTCTTTTAGAAAGTTCTCAATTTCAATTCGAAATGGTATAGTTTCTCAAATTGTTTTCCTCGTGAAAAAAACAACTACTTTGAAGAAGATTCAGGAAATTTGTTTTAAAAAATTTTTTAATTAACAAAAGAAACTAATTTGCGGTATTTTGTTTAGGAAAAGTACCACGAATATTTTCTTAAATTAAATTGTACTTTTATTGTACATTTTGTTCGGTTAAACAGCTAAGAGCAGTGTATACAAAAACCAACCAAAAACGTGAAGTCTTCAGGAGATGGAAACTAAATTGTTTTTTTTTTCTCTAGCTTTTCTTAAAAAAATGAAGATACACTGTCTGACTGCTATTAAACTTTCACTTTCTTTAAAGACAAAATTAATGATTTTTTTATGAATTTATTGCTGTCCCCTTCCACATCAAGATGCACCAACTACTAGTAATGATCTTGTAGCTATTTATAACAAGAGTTTGTTGTTCAATTAATTTTAAATCACTTGTATATTAATTATGCAAAAACTTTGTTAACACAAAAATTGTTTAACAATTTATTATACAAACAATGTATTAATTAGTTGATAGTTTTGTTTGGTATCGAAGACCAACGTATTTCTCCTTGAAAGTTATGAATATGGCTTTAAATTATGAAGAAAAATTGTATGGCAATGGCAACATTGTTTTCATTATAAGTACTAAATATTAAAAGAGTTTACGGACTTTACGCATAGTTATATGCTTCATTATTGTCCTCAGATAAAATGATGCTACCGATATTCTAACAAACAAAATATTTCATATTTATATGATCATGATAAAAAGGTTAAATAAAATTTAGAATTTTGGAAATTTTTATTGAATTATAGTTTCAAAATGTTTTTTGCATGGAGTCCACTTAGAGCCGAAGTACTGCTACTGCTACCTTGAATATTTAAAATTGAAATTGGTTCCTTCAGAACAATTTTAAGAACTAGTTCAAGTTGAAGATAAAATTTATGTTCTTATAATTATTTAGAATTGGTGGTAAAAAAGACAGCTGAGTAAAAAGTTTTCGAATAATTGTTAAACAAATTTATGGTCTTGCTGTTGATAGTGGACGACTATATTAATATTAATATTTTTTTTTTTTTTTTTTTGAGTGCGATAAATGTAATTTTGTCTTTCTTCGTTAACATCTTAACGTGACATCATCACGTGACATTTAAATTTCTCGAGAAATGTAATGGAAGATGTACACCACTGTGCAGAGGGTATATACATTTTTAATTCCGTTTATTATAAGTTTAAAAAAAAATTGAACCCCATATAATACATATTTTCTTGAGTTGATGTCCGTCCGTTTGTGGTGATCACAATCATGCTTTCAATACGTCAGCTGTGTTGATAACTTTCAGTGCAAATGATTCATTTCCATCCTGAGCAGTTTGCTATTTAAAATCATCAAAATTGGTTAGATTTAGATAAGATTAGATTAAGAAGACTCTAAGCAATGCGACCAGTTTGAGATTTTGTGTAGCCCATGGTTGTCCTAAAGGTTAGGGCTTCTTATAAAACCAATTTCCCTATTTGGCATTAGATTCCATATTTCCCGCAAAGGTTCTTTTGCCATTTAGTCTTGGACATTTACAGAGAATGTGTTCTGCTGTTTCCACCCAATGTTCGCAGAACCTACATGTGTCTGTAACAGACTGAGCTAATTTTCGTAGATAATATCTAAGATTAAAATGTCCAGTAGAGAATCCCGTCAAGGTCTTTTAGTCCTTCGTTTCAAGGGAAAATAGTCTTTCCGAATGAACACTGGATGGAGTTATAAATCTCTTAGCTTGTCGTTGGCTTGGATTTTTGTCCCAGTGTTCGGCAATTTGTGATTTCCTCCACTCCTTTGATGTATCCTATTGGAACACCACAGAATGGTTCCAGGCCGATGACGACGGGCACCTCGATTGGCTAGGGAATCGGCCCTTTCGTTACCCTCGTGTCCTGGAATTCAGCATAAAGTTAGTTTATATTATCTGCCCAATTGGTTTATCATTTCGATGCAATCCAAAACAAGTTTAGACGTCACCTTGCAGGACATTATTGCTTTTATGGCAGCCTGACTGTCGGATAGTATATAATTGAGTGCCATTTTTCTTTTAAGATACTCAGGCACGCATATGTAAATAGCGAAGACTTTCGCTTGGAAAATAGATGGGTATTTTCCCATGGGTACGACACGTTGAAAATTGGGACCAAATATGCCCGCACCAATGTCCCCATTTGATTGTTTGGAGCCATCTGTGAACCACACAGTAGAACCCTGCTCTGATTGCCACGTCCTACTAGCCCATAAGCTCCGTTCCAATATCATTGTTTCAAATTCCCTGATAAATATCTTTCTTGGCAGCATTCTGTCCGTGACTCTCGTCATCGGGTTGTAGATGAATAGTTTTGCAATTCTCATGTGACCCTTTAGGTCACCGTCCTTCATGCTACCAGAATCCTGAAGTCGTACGGCACTCATGCACGTATCTTCGATAATCGAAATATGCAACGGTGTGATGTTGGGCTATAAATCCCCCCATGTTCTACCAAATAGTCTTTGACAGGCGTATAAAGCCATAGTGTCCTTTTTGGTAATTTGATCTAGGTGGCTGTTTCATGTGAGAGATTTATCCAGGGTGTACCCAAGATACTTGATCTCGTCCGCGAACCCTACTGTCAAGCCTAAAATCCATTTAATAGGTCCCGAAATTTCAATGAAAACTTAAAAAAAATGTTGACAAAATATGAGTTTTCTATGTTGTTCTTGTTATTGATGTTATTCTAAATTTTTGATTTGTGTGTCGTAGCTGTAATTGTTGATGTTTTTGTGGTCGTTGTGTGTAACATTTGCTTAATAACTGTGTATGTACCGCTATACTTCACGAGTCATATTAGTTTAGGCTGGCACTGCCACACACTTTTAACGTTATCCCGAAATAAATACAAAAAAAAAAAAAAATCGCCAGTATAAAAGAAATATATTAGTACAAAACTACATTTCCTTAGAAATTAATCAAATTTTCAAACTATTTAATGTTTTTCTTTTAACTTATAGAAAGTTATCCATATTAGAAGTTTTTTATTTTATTTTTCTAATTAAAACTTTTTTGAGTACAATTTATCATGTTTTGATGAATTCGAGATATTTGTTTTGTAGAAACACTCTCAGATTAGGAGCCTTTAAGCGCTTTAAATGTACAAGCATTTACATTTCAAGGTTATTATTTAATATTTGTGAGATCATTAAATTTTTCCTATAAAATCAAAAAAGTATTTCCCTTAGACTTGAGAAAATAAGTTCACTAGGTCTGGCAACAGTTGCATTTAAACAATATATTTTCTAATGTCAACCATATACTACACAAGTTCAGTGCTTGCGCTATTTGTGCAATTGAATTGAGTAAAAATCAAAACGATTTTGATATTTGCTTAAGTCTCTAGTGCCAAACTTCAGCACTGAACTTGTGTACTGTATGACTTGCATAATTCTCATATTACTGTTAGTGACACATTCAATTATTTGACGGATAACTTGTGAAACGGATTTTATCACTTTATTGTTATTATACCCTTCACACCTCAGTGGTAGAGGGTATATATAGGTTTGTCATTCCGTTTGTAACGCATCGAAAAAAAAAAAATTTCCGACCCCATAAAGTATATACATATGTTCTTGATCATTATCACAGCTCTAGTCGATATAGCGATGTCCGTCTGTTCGTCTGTCTGTTGAAATCACTCACATTCACAAAAAAAAAACATATAACTCGGTAAAGTTCCGATAATATCATTTGCCATTATACCCTCAAGGTTGGTGTTTAAAATGGGGTAAATCGGGCATCATTGTGCTTAAGTACGAGAAAAAAATATGTATATACCTCTAAAAAAACATAAAACCCACTGTGTTTGTTGTAATATTTTAGTGGTTGAACATAATAGTTGGACAACAACCTTCATAGTTCAAACAAGTAAGAAAATTATAGTCGGTCTAGACCGACTATACGATACCCTATATCACGCGTTTAGGTCCAACTTATTAGATATAGAAAATAAGCATAAACCAAATTTGAGTGGCATTGTTATTAATTTTTTTGACTGTAGATATAAAAAACTTCATATCGGGTGCCATATATGTATGGGGACTAGATCGAAAAATGGACTGACCCTGACAATATTCGGTAAAGTCACTTATATTTTGAAAAAATTTATACAAACCAAATTTGAGAAAAATCTATGAAATATTTTGGTTTTTTGATAGATTTAAGTGAAGATCGGGAAGCTGCTTTATATGGGGGCTATGACTAAGAATTGTCCTATAGGGATTAGTTTTGGACTACTGATTAATGGATATAATGAACATATACAAACCCAATTTGACTGAGATCTACATATATGATAATTTGGATCTTATGACAATTTATGTCGATTTCATAGGGGTCATTTGTATGAGGGACTAGGTCTGAACATCGACCGAATTTCACCAGTTTCAGTAGAGTTCATCATATGCTCGATAAAAGCTTACATATATACCAAATTTCATCAAAATATATTCATATTTGCGACCTGTAGTTTGATTACAAAGTTTACATGGACACACAGACGGACGGACGGACCGACATCGCTAAATCGACTCAGAAAGTGATTCTGAGTCGATCGGTATAACAAAAGATGGGTCTAGGTCAAATATTTTTGGTAGTTACAAACAGCAGCACAAAGTCATTATACCCAAACCACATAGAGGTATAGGGTATAAAAAGCCACAAAAAATGATGCAATCATACCAACAAACACAACTAACTACCATGAGCTATGTCAGTAGTATTGCCTCATATTTTTTATCGTTATCACGATATAATAAAAAAAAATCGCCAATATGAAAGAAAAAATATAATCCCTATTGAAAAAGGAAATATGTAATATGAATGAAAAATGAAAACTGAAAAATGGAAAATGAAAAATTAAAAAGTGAAAATGGAAAATGGAAAATGAAATTTGAAAAATTGAAAAGTTAAAAATGAAAAATGGAAAATGGAAAATTAAAATGAAAACTGAAAAATAAAAAACTGAAAATGGAAAATGAAAAATGAAAATTGAAAAATAAAAAATGAAAATTGAGAATTGAAAAATTAAAATTTAAAAACGAAACATGAAACATGGAAAATGGAAAATGAAAACTGAAAAATGAAAATGAAAAATTGAAAATGGAAAATTAAAAATGAAAACTGAAAAATGAAAAATGAAAAATGGAAAATGAAAATTGAAAACTGAGAATTGAAAAATGGAAAATGAAAAATGAAAATTGAAAGATGAAAACTGAAAAATGAAAAATGAAATTTGAAAAATGGAAAATGAAAAATGGAATATGAAAATTGAAAAATGAAAAATGAAAAATGAAAAATGAAAAATGGAAAATGAAAATTGAAAAATTAAAAATTAAAAACGAAACATTAAAAATTTAAAGTGAAAGGTGAAATATAAAAAATTTTAAACGAAAAAGAAAAATGGAACATGAAAAATGGAAAATAGAAAATGGAAAATGGAAAATGAAAAATGAAAAATGAAAAATGAAAAATGAAAAATGAAAATTGAAAAATGAAAATTGAAAAATGGAAAATGAAAATTTGAAAATGAAAAATGGAAAATGAAAATTGAAAAGTGAAAAATTAAAAACGAAACATGAAAAATTTAAAGTGAAAAGTGAAATATGAAAAATTTTAAATGAAAAATAAAACATGAAAAATGAAAAATGGAAAATGAAAAATGAAAATTGAAAAATGGAAAAGAAAAATGAAAAATGAACAATGAACAGTGAAAAATGAAAAATGTAAAATGAATAATGAAAAATTAAAAACGAAACATTAAAAATTTAAAGTGAAATATGAAAAATTTTAAATGAAAAATAAAACATGAAAAATGAAAATTGAAAAATGGGAAATGAAAAATGGAAAATGAAAATTGAAAAATGAAAATTAAAAACGAAACATTAAAAATTTTAAATGAAAAGTGAAATATGAAAAATTTTAAATGAAAAATGAAAAATGGAACATGAAAAATGGAAAATGGAAAATGAAAAATGAAAAATGAAAACTGAAAACTGAAAAATGAAAATTTAAAAATGAAAATTGAAAAATGGAAAATGGAAATTGAAAAATGGAAAATGAAAAATGAAAGTTGAAAAATGAAAAATTAAAAACGAAACATGAAAAATTTAAAGTGAAAATTGAAATATGAAAAATTTTAAATGAAAAATGAAACATGAAACATGAAAAATGAAAATTGAAAAATTAAAAATTAAAAACGAAACATAAAAAATTTAAAGTGAAAAGGGAAATATGAAAAATTTTAAATGAAAAATGAAAAATGAAACATGAAAAATGAAAAATTTTAAATGAAAAATGAAAAATGGAAAATGAAAATTGAAAAATGGAAAATGAAAAATGAAAATTGAAAAATGAAAAATTAAAAATGAAACATGAAAAATTTAAAGTGAAAAGTGAAATATGAAAAATTTTAAATGAAAAATGAAACATGAAAAATGGAAAATGAAAAATGAAAAATGAAAATTGAAAAATGGAAAATGAAAAATGGAATAAACAGTGAAAAATGAAAAACGTAAAATCAAGAATGAAAGATAAAAAATTAAAAATGAATAATGAAAGATAAAAAATTAAAATGGAAAATTGAAAAATTATAGATTAAAAATTCAAAATTAAAAAATGAAAATTTAGAATTAAAAATTATAAATTAAAAATCAAAAATTAAAAATTAACAATTAAAAATTAAAAATTTAAAATTACAAGCTAATTCAGATAAAAATATTTTAATATTTCTTTTTTTTCAATATTAATATCAGGAAATTTTTAGCCAAAAATCAGTTAAATTTTTTTTTTTATTATCGTGAATTATCTCTAGATGACTAAACATAATGCAAATTTTCGCATAGAGATATATTAATTTACAAAGCCTAGAAATAACAATAAAATTTATGAATTTTTTGGATAACTTTTGTAATATTTTTGTAATTTTTTACATCGCTAATTTCCTTCAATTGTTTTGATTATTAATTCTGCTAAAATAGAAAAATGTAATAAAATGTTCATTTTAATGCTAAAAATAGTTTAGGTATCCGCAAATATACTATTCACCTCAACATGCAAATATGTTTTTTTTTTATTTTTTACAAAACCTTTTACTTTTTCAAAACTATGGTTTTTTCTGTATTCTAACCTTGTACCCCTAAATTAACATATTACAAGCAGATTCACATAAAAATATTATTCAACATTTTACTGATATATGGCACAACTACAAGATTTAGCCAAGACTAATTAGAAACTTTTTTTTAAAATATCACATAATTTATAAACTCTGCTAGTTGTAGTAAATACTGGTCAAAAAAGATAAAACAATTAACTATAAATTTAACTGGTATTAGAATTTTAAGGTTAAATTCGGGAACTGTGTTTAAATGATAACCGTACCAAAGAGCGGTTATTGAGTTTACGACAAAGGTGGAGGATATCAAAGATTCGGTACAACCGAATTCAATAAATAAAAAAGAAAATTATTAATTTCGAAACATTTGAACGTTTAAGCGAAAACACAATAGAACAATAAAAGTTTGTGGTTGTTGTTTGAGAAGTTAGTAGAAAATAAGCAGTAACCGATTAGATAAAACATAAATGAAAAATTTGTAATTAGACTTATTTTGAGTGTTAGTTAAATGAAAACGAAACTAAAACGAATATAATAGATACGCTCTAGAATAGTTTGAATAAACAAGTTTTCTGCAATTGTGTATGTTAAATTTCAGACGATTATAGGAATATATTATATTTATTCTATATTTTTGAAAGCTGTAGATTAAGCATGGACACTCTATTAGAAATTTATTAGGTCTCAGAACGATTCCCAAAGCTGTTACGGATGCCCGTTTGAAAAACGCTTTCAGGCTTTTTGTACTAAAATTCTTTATTAAAATGACAATCCCATATTATAAGACACAATAATATTTCACACAATTCGAATTTCCGTTTTAAAGTTTATTGTGTTATTTTTCTTTTTTTCCAATTTTCCTTTGAATTTAGTTCTCCTTTGTTTCTCACTTAATACTCGAACGTGTGTGACAAAAGTTAGAAATCTGTGCAAGCTTATCTAATGAGTTGACATTCTTAAAAATTGTCACACACTCGCATTGTCACATTGTATTAAGTACAAATGCTTCTTTTGCCAAAGCAATCATTGTCTGTTCCACTGACAACTGCCGATTACAAAAAAAAATTAAAATAAAATACTTAATGCCAGTCATAAATGCATACATACTCACTCGTATGTGGCTGTTCTCAGACTTTCATGAATTAAGTAAGAAGGAAACAAAGAAGAAAAAATGGGTTAGAACTAATTGCTTAAGTGAATATTTAACACATTCATTGAATAGTTTAATAAACTTGAGAATTATAACCAGAATATAACAGTAAATTTCATGTAAGCAAATCCAGACGAATTTGTAAACTGGATGATATTAAAGAAATTGAATTTGTTCTGTCCAAATTCCGTGAAACTTTCGGAATTTATATTCACATACAACAATAAGTTTCTTCATATTTTACTAAATTTCAAATTAAAAATTCTATGGATAAGTGTTTTTTTAATTTTTTCTAAAATTAGGTATTTTTGAAGAGGATGTTCCACTATTTTAATATTCATATACTAATTTTTATATACATTCTTAACAGTTTGGGCGTTATCAGACCGAAATGAAAAATTCGCAATTTTACGCCAAAACCATTATCAAGAATGATATATGGCTCGTTTTATTTGCAGTATATGTAGTTTTACGAGTTAGCATTTTTGTCATTTTCGACTTTTTATGAATTTTTTAAAAATAAAAATATTAAATTTTGCGCAAAAAATATTGTTTTCCATAATTTCTTTCTGAATAACTCCAAAACTGTTAAGTATATTGAAAAAAAAATAGCATTAGCATTAGAGGTAATTGAAGTCCAGATATGATAAAATCGGTGGAGCACCTTCTTCAAAAATCTCAAATTTTAGATAAAAAAGTTTTTTTATTTTTTACTTTCAAAAAAATATTGTGGTTGTCAGCTACCACAAATAAATTTTTCATTTTGTTGCATAGTATAATTAATTAGTTTGAAACAAGGATTTAAGCAAAAGTTAAGAGAAATTGTCTGAAAAACAAAAATTTAATTTAATTTTTTTTCCCCATCCGTGTGTATTAATCGCATGCCGGCGTAATGAATTCAAAGGAAGACTTGGATTCGCCATTTGAGCTTTTTCGTTGCAAAAATCATATCTTTTGAACAGAATAGCATAATTGAACAGTTTAAACAGCATATGATAGATAACTGTTCAGCCTATGAAATGAGCGTTTGGAAAGGGTGCTACGATTTGTAGGGGTTATGGGTTATCAAAGTTAAAATTTGTAGGAAAATCAATTTTATGGTAACTAAAAAAAATTATTTTTTAATTTTTAGATTGTTTTAATTTGTTTCTTTAGGGTTTTATGTTTTAAATTATTACCCAACAAATTAAAAAAAAAAATACTTCTTTTTTAAATTTATTTTTTCAAGTTTCTGTAAAATATTCATAACAATATCTAAACGACTAATCATTTCTAAACTATAATTATTTTCTAACTCTTTTCGTGACTTCACATGCCGCAGGGAAGAAATAAGTGGATCGGAAGATGCTGCCAACATGTTGAAGAGGTCCTCATTTTGCCTTACCCTTGATGGTTTGAATGTGTTCTGCAATCTATATTTTTTATAAAATTTGTTAAGAGACTCCTGTGCTTCTTCAGAAAGCTCTCCAATTGGCAAAGACTGGTACTCAATTATATCTTTGCCATGCGCCAATATTTTATGGACGGTCGGGGTCAACTTCTTCTGTGTATACATTTCTGCTAAAAGAGATGCAGTTTTCGATGCATATTCTCCATATTTTGTAGAATTGACATTTTCTTTGCAGTTTAAAATATTCAAGATCGTTCCCATTCTTTTCACGATTTGATTGTCAATTCCAGTGATTCTAGTTACTGCCTCATCATTTTCAAAAAATCTCCTAGAAGTGTTTTCATCGTTTGAGTTACCGTATCCGTGCTTGGGATTTGGAGCTTTGTAGGCTTAATCTTGCTTATTTGTTCTTCAATGTCCTTCACCGTGGTCCTTATGAGTTCTGCCGATTCCCTTGCAAACTGAAACATTATTGGTCGGCAATAATGCACCGATGACGGACGTGGATTTTTTCAGTGTAGGGAAACATCACATTTTAGCCGCAAAGGAACAACAGATGCCATAAACATATTTCCGTCCGATATTATAGCGTCATCAGAAGATATCCTTTGCTTATAAACGCTTTGACCGGATGATCCATCGCAGCCCCAGTTGCTGATCGATGTCAGTTTCTCAGGAAGAATTTTTACCTCATTTTCAGGAAGACTCTCCAACAACCGTTTTGCTGTATGGCCCATGAGATCCTGCAGATTAGCTTTTACAGAGACTTCCGTAAACTCCGTATGCAGTGGTCGTGAATTTATTTTGGCTTGCGTAATATGCTTGTATCCTGGTAAAACGTCAGCCCCGTGTCGCATCACGGATGCCCGTAGTATCTCATATTTTTCTTTGGAAAGTTGTAAGTCCATAAACAAGGCCAAGGCTTCTTCGAAACCATACTTTTTAATGTGTGCGTTTGTGGGCGTGGGAATGCTTTCCTTAATCCTTTTTAGTCGCAGTGGGCTTGCATCAGCAACAGATTTGGTAATCTGCGAACTAACTCTTTCACTATCCTTTGTATATTTAATAGACAGCGCGTCCGATAAATGCTTCGTGGTCAAGTCATTGGTGGCATCGGCAAGTGTCCTCTTTCTTGTGAAAATTGAACACTACTCAATACTTTTTTTTGGCCTTCCTTTTGCTCCTCTGCTTGATGTGGTGGGTTTATCTACTGCCAATATATCCAGGATGGTGTCTTCATTAAGCCAGTCCTCGTATTTGGAGTTGAAGTTCTGAATGGTTCGATTAGATTTCACCCATTTTGCCTTAATATATGCATATATCAGATAAAAATTATTTTTTATAATTTCGCTTCTCTCAATATTTCCGTATAAGCTATCAAGTTATTATAAAGCAGCTTCCGTGAAAAACTTTGGTGTGGTTGACCTTCTAAACAGTTCAAATAATTTTAAATTGTTTAACGCCATGGTTTCAGTACTTGTTGCGACAACTTTCAGTCGTAGACTAATCCAGGCATTATGCTTATTTTGCTACCATGCCTAAAAATTTACCTGTTCCCTGCATACATATGGATTTAGGCTGAATTATGCAATTTTGATATTATGCTCGTGTCAAAATAAGATTTGTGCCTACCTGGAGGGACCATAAGTCAATATTGTTCTTGACCATTTGTACTCGAAAGTAATTTTTAAGTGAGGTGCGTACCTGCGAATTTCAATGAGTAGTTTTTGTGCATCCTGTGTCTGTGAGTAGCATATTTGAAATCGCTGAAAAGTTTCCTATAACATGGGTTTATTCAAAACTTCGTCGGCGCACATGAAAATTTTGATATTTGCAACCTCGTTTGCTCTACGGGCGCAACTGTGCTTTGGTTAGTCATGTTGAGTACTTTTCATGTATTAAGGCCTAGTTAGCCACACATTGTTAAAATATAACCGTATCGTATCGTGTCGTTGGCATTTAGTGTAATTATAGAACGTAAAAAATGAACCGGCATCTTGATGTGTAAAATTAACCAAACTTTATCCGCTATTCACAAATGTCACGTACAAACGTAGCAAAAATGTAAAATCAACAGAAGCTAACGATACGATACGTTTAGCTTAAGCTGGGTAAGCGCTTGCATGTGTTTTTCATAAGCTGACTCGCGTCGTTACCGTTACGCATGGCTACTAGGCCTTTAACATTTGTAATGACACGGCCTGTGACTTTTATGCAAATGCATGCAGCCCATTTAATATCATAATTTTATAATACTTGTTAACCCCATTATGCATTTCTACGATAATTGTTACTTATGGAATTACAGAAATATTCAAAACTCTTACTATTAGATTTATGATAGCACTGAAGATTTGTGATATTCATTATGAACTATGTAAGAGAAGTGTCACCCCACTGGTCAGATCGCATCCACCAAAATTTTAAATCGAAAAACTAAAAATTTTGGTGGGGAACATAAAATAATAAATTATATCTGGAAAACTAAGTGTCGAATAGCAAAAAGGTTGAAATTTTGCCGCCTAAATTTCTCATAACAACGAAAACTATTTCTCGAAGAGCAATAGTTATAATTTTGACCATTTTTAAGAAAACCCGTGCTAATTATGGACTAACTTTTTTTAATGTTTCCAGAACAAAAATCGTTAAATGTTGGCGAGGAACATAAAACCGAATATAACTCTAAAACTAAGCGTCGTAGCGAAAAATGGTTATAATTTAGTCGCCCCATTGAAACACCACACAAATACCTTCAGTATTTCCAGATCAAAAAATTAAAACTAAGCCTCGTAGAGCAAAATGGTTTAATTTTTCCCCTCTTTGAAAGAACCCATCCTAATTTTGACTATTAAGGTTTCCAGATCGAAAAGGGTAAAATTTGGGCGCATATATATAGAAATCTATGCTTAGAATAGCAAAATGGTTAATATTTAGTGCCCTAGTCACAATAAAAAATTGGGCGATAAAAATTTTTAGGGTTGTCAGATGGAAAAATTTTAATATTGGTAATAATTTTATATTTACAATAATTGAATGTGAGAAGTTAATTAGGCTCAAGATCAAATGTTCTTATTTTTATTAAAGCAAAAACCATCGCATATTCGTTTCCAAAATTAATCATACATATAATAAATGTATGTGACCGGATTTATGAAAAGGGTCTGGTCCCCCTCTGGCCTCTCAAAAGATTGTTGTAATAGAAAATGTTAAATAATTAGACCATGAAAAATTATCGAGAATAGAAGAATCAATTGTTTAGAATTAGCAAAGAATGAACTGCTGGTGAACTTTCTGATTTTCATCATGTGAAAGAACGTCTCATACTCTATCCGGATCGGCAAAAACAAAAGTGGACAATTACCTTTTGACACCTAATCCCTCTTTTCATAGACCAGGTCACATATTATAGGCTAGGCTACTTTTTGTGACCGATGTTCTGTTCTACCGTTTTATCCCGATTTTGACCAAACGTATATTATTTGAAAGGTATTCCTTTTTAGCCGTTTTGCAGATTTACAGATTTTTGCATTTTTTCCTTTATTTTGAGTAAATTGCATTTAAAGTTGCTACTAACACATGCATAAAATTGTACATATGCTATGTGTTTTTTATTAAATTTGTTAATGAGTTTGTTATCTTCATTTACAATAATAATAAATTAAAAACTAACATGTATAGAACTGTCTAGAATTAAAAATATTAAAATTTGTTATCAACATTTTTTGCCGAAAGGTCAAGGATTGTTTACTAAAATGAGAGATTTTTAAAAAACAATATCCAGCAATATATACATACATAATTTTTTTAATCATCAAATATCACAGTTTCTTTATCAAAATCGAATTCTTTGTACAATAAGTAAAACACATGAGATTAGAATAGTATTTGCTCTTCATTTATTGAAAAAAGTATTTACTGACTAATGCCGTTTTTTTTTTTCTGACAAAAAATGTCGCCCTGTTTTTGCCCTTTTTTGGAAAAGTGTATTTTTTTATATATTCTGAATTAAGAGCAACTTGATATTATATATCAATCGAAAGGTCTCAAAGTGCTGTATTCATAAATGCAAAAATTTTTGATTATTATCCTCTTGAAAGTCATAGGGTGAAAATATTCAAAAAAAGGGGAACAATGGGGAAATATTCTCACACTATGACCTGAAAGAAGTCAGTGGCTGAAATTTTTTGTGATTTACGAGGGCTCGAATTTGAGACCTTTCGATTGATGTATAAGATAAGGTATTTCTTGATTCAGAATATATAAAAAAATACACTTTTCGAAAAAAGGGCAAAAAAGGGCGACATTTTTTGTCAGAAAAGAAAACGGCATAAGTGTGCCCTAAAAGTTAAAAGTACTCTTGACTATTCCTCAACTCACTTTTAACACTAATCTGCGCTTTGAATTCAATCTTTTATGATATTGGAAAACTAGAAAACTAAAACTATAATATTAATTTTTTGCGGAAAATCCATTTCAAGTTTTTACTAACGCATACATAAAATTTGCAAAAAAAAATTAATTTGTTTTCTCATTCGCAATAATAATTGTGTTGAATTGAAAAATAATTTTAGACATAAACCAATATATATATTAATACGTAAAGGTAAATTTTTAGTTCCCTTTTTAAGCAACATGCGTGCACGGAGGAGTGTGAAAATTGGTATAGTTATAGCTCATATGGAGGAGAAGCTGAGCATTATAAAATTTATGTTTAATCTGTCTTAAAATAAAGTATTTATAATAAATTGTTATACCCTGTTAATGGGAATGATTTAAATTATATATCAGACGCTCTGTGTTGAATTTTGAATTGCTAAAATTGATTAACATACCTTTTGGCTCATTTAAATATTCATAAACTTTTTATATATATATATAGATTAAAAAAACATTGGAAGACAAAAATTTAATGAAAAAATAATATTTCCTAGAATTTGCACTCGAATTTCTAGTGCTGGGCTATACTAGTAATATTTGAAAAGTGTTGGATAAAATTGATTACCATACCTTTAGGGCCAATAATTTTTAAATGAAAAAATAAAATTTCCTAGAATTTGCAGTCGAATTTCGAGGGCTGGCTGTACGAAATACCATTTACTAATGAAATATAATTTCGTAATTTCAAACGTGCTAAAGAACATATTTTTGGGTAAGATTACAACAATATAGACTGGAGCTGTATATATAACATGTTATCGGTTCATGATCAATTAGCATTTTTGGAATATAACGTTTCATATCTGTACAATATAACAGTGCCAATGCAAACAAAAAAAAAAATAAGCAGCAAACAAAAACCTTGATTTGTTTTACAGATTAAACGTCTAATAGAAAATCGCGATTATGCAAACTCTCGTTGGAAGCGCTACCAAACAGTTGATCTGAATAACAGCTATCGACAAGCCAGAAAGACCGTAACTAAAGCCATTAAACAAGCTAAGTCAACATATTATGCTGATAAGTTTACGAATTCAGTTAACACACGTGAAACTTGGAAACCTCAGTTTCAGATCCAAATGTCATTACTGAAAATTTCATTAATATTCCGATGCAACAGGCAAATCACTCTTACTACAGTAATTTTCGAAATACTAGAAAATCAATTTAGTTTTGATTGTGTTAGTCAGTACGATGTACTCATGAGCTACTCATCCATCAAATCCAACGCAACTGGTGTTGACGGTATTCATCCCACTTTTTAAAAAATGCTCCTTCCATATATTTTACATATTTAATAAAATAATCATGACGAGCACCTATCACTACAGATGGAAACAAGCAAAAGTTTTTCCAATACCAAAATCGTCCTCCATGTATCGACAAATTGCCATATTACCGTACCTTGAAAAGCTGCTACATAAGCAAATAACTAATTATATCAATGATAATAATCTTCTTACTTGTATATAATCCGGTTTTCGTACCAAGCATAGTTCTATTGCTGCTCTTCCTGGTGTAGCTCAAGAACTTAGGAAAGAACTAGACGATGGCTGTATGGAAATGCTGGACAACTCAAAGGCTTTTGACACAGTTGATCACACTATTTTGATTCAAAGACTGGAAAAGATTATGAATTTTTCCCCAACGTGTTTCAAATTGATATATTCATATCTTAATGGTCGAGTACAGTATGTAGAAATCTACTCATCAATAACCTCACATTTCCTACCCGTCGCTAGGGTTGTACCACATGGTTCCATTCTTGGACCTATTCTTTTTTCTATTTATGCAACTGATTTGCTAGACCAGCTGATACACTGCAACATCAGAATGTATGTTGATGATGTTGAATTGTACACTAGCAGTAAAAAGGAGCATTTTGTAGGATGCACGCAAAATTTAAATGATGATTTAGAACGTGTTTCTTTTTGAGCTTCTGTAAGTGGCCTAAGTCTAAATCCGAAGAAAACAAAGTGTATTTTACTACGGAAATTGCACTCGAATTTCGAGCGCTGGAATCTGCTAGGATTAAAATAAAGTATTATGACTAAAATCACAAAGTTTCACTGTTCTTACTTCGAGTATCATAATATTACGGATAAAAATATTCACTTTGCATGAAAGGTGCCATGCCCTCTAATCTGATTACGGTCATCTTTTCCACGTAGCTCCAAAAATATTTTATTTTCTATGAAAGTGCCACGACCACTTGCATGATTCCGCCTTTTTTAGATATGACTATTCAGATAAATAATCTTTAGACAAATATTAATACCCTTTGCATATGAGGTGCCGCGCTTAGTTCATATATCAGAAAAGTCTTAAAGATTTATGTATTAGTTACCAGAAGATTCAATTTGTTAAAGCCCGATTTCAACCATATTTATTTCGAGGCGAAACCTAAAAATAAATTGCTAATAGGGTCCGTCCACGGATCAATAGAGGCATACCTGCCATATTTCATCTAAAAGTCTATATTGATAATGGACTCAGAAGCAGGGGCCAAATCACCGCATTCGATATCGAGTAAAATCAATCGAAATTCCATATTTTGGTTAAATATTTGAAGAAGACGGACAAACGCTTGGCCACTATTCGCTTTTCTTCTTAACCAGAGGCCATAATTCTTCAACTGTGAGAGAGAGAGAAATTATTCTTAACATATTATTTTGGGAAATAAAAAAATGATTTCGATCGAAAAATTTCGATAACGAATGCGGTGATTTGGCCCCAGATTTTAGTTTAAGTTGTTTCGTTAGTTTCAAACATCAGCACTAACTCATAAGACCCTTACTACAAATTGTGAAGGGTATAACAAATTACCGAAAGAAAAGCATGTTCAAATTCAGAATGCAAATATTCCTTTATCATTTGATATAATTTTTCATAAATTCTTTTAAACACATCTGGTCTATTATATAACAATGACATTTACCTATGATTTCAAAGATATCAATAGTGAAAAATAAAACAACAAATGCTAAAGAGGTCAAACAACTTTGAAAAAAAAACTAAACGTCTTTTTTTTCAGAATTAATATAATCAAAGTGGTAAAATAATAATAAAATCGATAGTCAACTGCATACGATGGCTTAAAGAAAGAAATTACAATAAAAAACACAAAAAAAAAAAACAATTAAGAAAATTATAGTCAGTCTAGACCGACTATACGATATTCTACAGCAAGCGTTTTGAGAGAGTCTTGTATGCAACTTTGCTGCATAAACCACATTTGAGCGGCATTGTCATTAACTTTTGGCCTGTAGGTATGAAAAGGTTCATATCTCATGTTATATCTATATGGGGATTAGATCAAAAAATAGACCGAACATGTGCGTATTTAGTAAAGATACTTACTTTTCTCAAAAACATATATAAACTAAATTTAAAAAAAAATGTATACAATTTTTTTTGTTTTTTATCTAGATTTAAGTGAATATCGGGAATCAGGGGGACTATGACTAGAAATGGTCCTACAGTCTTTATTTTTGAATACTGATTAGTGGGTTTAATAAATACACGTACACTACTGGATCTTACACCAATTTTAGTCTGAACACGCACCGATTTTTATAAATTTCAACAGCATTCATCGCATGGCTGATAAAAGCTTATATACCAAATTTTATCAAAACATACATTTTTGCGATCCGTAGTTAACATGGACACACAGACAAACGTACAGAGAGACAGGTGGACGGACGGACGGACATCGCTAAATTGAAATGTGGGTCTAGGTCAAATATTTTTGGTAGTTACAAACATCAGCAGAAACTCACACATAGTGGGTAGGGTACCAAAACATATGAATGATTTTTTATAATGATGTCTAGTGTGACTGTTGGCTGGCTGGCTGCTTGGTTGGTTGGATGGCCGCAGTTAACAAACTAGTCGTATCTTAACAAGAAACTTCACACAACTGCTAGCGACAGATTGACGGTGACTGAGTGAGTGTCTTTTTATAAATTTAACTTAAATATCGTCGCCGAGCTTGCGCGCGCGACCGACCAACAAACAATCTATCACTGAGACGCGTTTAGACAAAATACTATAGTCCAGCACTACTCGCATACTATTAATTTTCCTTTGATTGTTTCATCCATCTATTTCTTTTATTTTGGACGTTTTTTTTTTTTTTTTTGTACTTATTCGAGTTAATATATATTTAAGACAAACGCGCATACAACAATACTGGTGCCCCAAACACAAAACATACGATTTGTTATATGCGTGACGAATTGTAATGGAATGCGCTTTTAGAAATGAAGACAAGACAATAAGAAACCCACCAAAAACAAGGTTGTATAACATCACTCTTCATTGTTCATTTAGCCAAGCAGACGAAATTATTTGAAAATCTGCTGTAATCAAATCTACAGTAGCTGGGTTGAGGTAAGAAAACAAAAAAGAACCTGAAGATTTCTCAACTACAGATAAGCGATTTGAAAATGTACATGGTTAATCACGAAATAACTACAAATGAAATATTAAGTTATTTATAAATATATTTTGGAAATTTAAATAATATTGTAAATACATATGAAAATACAGTAGGTAAAGACCGAACATATTAGGCTGTATAAATACATATACGCACTTATATTTTACCTTTCTACAACTCCTTACATTTCATAATCCTAAAAATTTATACACAGCTTTATTAAATTGACAAGGAAGATCTCATGGGGGCACCTAATCTTATATTTAGGGGTAAAAAAAAAATGGTACCAAAAATGGCCGTTTTTTCTTTATTTGAAAATTGTCCACATTTGATCCAAAGAAACCATATATTAATTGGACATTGTGTAAATGATATTTGCAAGGGCTATCCAATAGACATAAGATATGAACGATCATGTTTAAATGCTCGTTTTATTTAATAAAACTCTAAAATTTTAAGGGTTTTGTATGATGGTACATATGAAATTTGAATCAAAACGCACATATGTTACTCTCAGTTCTGTTTTGGTGAGAACGTATTTCATATTTTTTAATATAGCAGCTAGTTCGTGTTTTACCCGATTTTTCTTATGTTCGCTAATGGCAACCCTGTACATAAATTATACAGGCATTATGGTTATCAGTAATTTTATTATTATGTACAAAATAATTTTAATTTCTAAAATTTAAGACATACTTCCATACAAAAAAGACCTAAAATTTAACCGTACGATTCATAACCAGCAAAACTCCTTTAATTTCACAACCAAGGTACACGGGTACCCGAAGTAGGTTGTTTTGCGTTTATTGAAATAAAATAATATTTTCCTGTAAATATTTTTGTTGTTGATTATATTTTGCGTTCTCAACTGTACAAATTTGATATTTGGAAAAAAAACTGGTTTCTGTTCGTATATAAGTACCTAAAGCGACACAAGTAGGCAGAATGATTTTGATGGCTGGCACAAATCATTCTAATGACGAAAACGCAAGAGATTTGTGGACGTCACAGGCTCACCCAATATTCCGCGCCACCATGGGAATAAACAGGTTTTTCGATTTGCTGCATTTTATGCGGTTTGACGACCCCAGAACACGGGTAGAGCGGCAGCGTCAAGACAAAGCGGCGCCAATTCGCGATATTTGGATAATGCTCAATGCAAATCTTGCCAGATATTATGTGCCATCAGAATATTTGACCATTGATGAACAATTATATCCATACCGTGGTAGAACCAAATTCACCCAATATATACCCTCGAAGCCAGCAAAATATGGCGTAAAAGTATGGTGGATTTACGATGCCAAAAACTCATATCCACTTCATGGCCAAATATATACTGGCAAACAAGAAACTGGTCGTGAAGTTGGTGTTGGCGAAAGAGTGGTGAGAGATTTAGTTGGGCCATACTACGGTAGCGGACGAAATATAACAATGGATAATTTTTTTACGACGCTGCCGTTGGCTAGGCAACTAAAAGTAGAAAAGCTCAGCATTGTGGGTACACTCCGCCGCAACAAAGCTTACATCCCTGCGGAGATGAAAGAAGACAAAAAAAAAGGCGTTGGTTCAAGTTTATTTGGCTTCTACGACAACGTAACACTGCTCTCATATAAGCAGCGGAAGTCCAACTCGGAAATCCTTCTTTCTAGTATGCATGATGATGCACAAATTGACGAGAATGGGAAACCAGAAATTATAAATTTTTATAACCAAACAAAAGGTGGGGTGGACGTAATGGACCAAACGCTCCAAGAATACACGACCCAGCGACAAACAAGAAGATGGCCGATGGCATTTTTCTATAACATCATTGATGTGAGCGCATTTGCATCACACATCATATATTATGGAAATAATCCAACTGCACGATACACCACGACGCGCAGGAAGAATTTCCTGCGTCAACTGGCAGAAAACCTGTGCATTCCTGTTATAGAAAATAGAATTTCAAATGTGCAAAGCGTGCGCCAATTTTCAACAAAAAATGCAATTGAAAGCATCATCGGAAAGCCGTTGGAGAGTGTGCTTTGTGCAGCAGGTCCGTCAACATCTCCGTCACCACGACAAAGGGGCAGAAAAGTACATACGGGTGTGTGCTACATGTGCAACCTTCTTCCAAATAAGCGCAGAAGAAAAACTAGAAAAAATTGCAGCATATGTAGCACGCCGATATGCGATGAGCACGCCATAACAATTACTAAATGCTACAATTGCCACAATAACAACGATAGTGATTCGGATGAATTATAATATAATATATATAAAATATGATAAAATAAATAAAAAAGACATTTATTTCCAATAAAAACAACACAAAAAAAACGTTTTTTGATTTACATGTCAGGCATTTACATAGGAATTGCATTAGGGTACCCGGGGACCCCAGTTGTGTGTTTATGGGGGTAAAACATTTAAAATCATTTTTTAAAGAAAATATTGAAAATATTTTGAATTTTTTCGTATTTAAATCTTAGTTTAGCCAAAATCTCTCATGATTCGGAGTTTTATGTCCATATCTCAAAAATTATAGGCACAGCAGCACTTTAAAGTCAAAAAAGGTACACGGGTACCCGGTTATGAATCGTAGGGTTAAGTTAATTAATATGTTTTTTTAGCAACTCTTACGAAACTGAGAAGAGTGGAAATCTATACTATATATATAAAAGAGTTATGTGATTGATCATCATCGTCCAGCCCAAACCTTTCGGCCAAGAAACTTGGAATTTGAACTGTACGTTCCCCTCTCGGCGTAAAGATCCACTAAGGAGGTATTTTTAAAAATTCGTACAAAATTCGTAAAAGCGGACAAAAGGGGGAAAATGGTAATAAATGAGTCTAGGAATATGAAATTTTGTGCGTAGACTTCGTTCGAGAAACAAACATGGGCTCGGGATTAATTTTTCTTAAATTCGGCCATTTAAGGGGAAAAACGCCCAAAAAGGGCAAAAATTGTACCTTTCTGCATCTTAAGATATTAATTTATATATAGTAGATCCCAGCTCTCGAAATTCGAGTGCAAATTTTAGGAAATTTGGAAAATATGGTAATCAATTATAGCCAATTCAAAAAATAAAAAATACATTTTTATTACAAACACATTAACAAATTTAATAAACACACACATAGCATTGTATAATTTTATGTATGTGTTAGTAGCAACTTTAAATGCAATTTACTCTTAATAAAGGGAAAAATTTTAAAATCTGTAAATCTGCTGAACAGCTAAAAAGAAATACCTTTCAAATAATATACGCTTGGTCAAAATCGGGATAAAACGGTAGAACAAAACATCGGTCACAAGAAATCGCCTAGCCTATTAATATTATAGATATGTATATATATATATGAATTTTGTTATACACACTCTACCGAATACGTGGCCAGCAATCCGGAATGAATTTATTGCTAATTCTAACGTTTAGGGAGGAAGAACGGCCAAAAAGGGGGAAAATTCTACATTTGGTATCTTCTAGACAAACGAATATAAGATATAGTTTGTGGATAGAAACATCAAATGAGACGAAATCTTTTGGAAATTCGAATATTAAAACGGGGTAAAAACGGCCCGTAAATGAAAGAGTGCACCTTTTTGTAACTTATTTACAAAGTAATTAAGGAATATGAAATTTGTTATGTAGATTCCACCAGAAATACAAACATCGGAGAAGAATAACATTTGTTTTTATTCGAGCCTTAAGGGGAAAACTGATACTTTTCAACTGGTAAATTTTCATTTGGAAGTACATTTTCGTCAGAAAACAAGTAAGAAATTTATAGTCAGTATAGACCGATACCCTATACCATGTGTTTAGAGAATTGGTCCTAGGTAAAACTAATTGGGTTGAGAAAAAAAGCATAAACTAAATCTACGTCGCATATTGGACTGATCCTGACCATATTTGGTAGTCACTTATTTTTTCCAACAACATATACAAACCGATTTTGGGAAAAATCTGTGCATAATTTTTGTTTTTGATAGGTTTAAGTGAATTGTCCTACATGGTTTATTTTTGGTCTACGGATTAATGGATGTAATAAACGCACAAAAACCCAATTCGACTGAGATCTATTTGATAATTTGAATCTTATGGCAAGTTAAATAGATATCACAGGTGTCATTTGAATGGAGAGTAGGTCTGAACATGCGCCCATTTTGCACCAATTTCAATAGCGTTTCTCCTATGGCTTAACAAATAATATATATTAATAGCCTGTTTCCATAACACAATTCGTCACAGACGAACGAAAATTTGTATGAAGAACAAAAACAAAATATACACAAATTTTCGTTCGTCTGTGACGAATTGTGTTATGGAAACAGGGTATAAATATATTATTCAAAAAACAAAATTGGCATATTTAAAAGTTTAAAATCTATTGCCACCTACTCTAAGAACCACTTTTTTATTCATAATAGGTTCGAAAATTATTCAAATTATAGAGATCAAAAATAATATATTTAATAATATATTTAATAATATATTTAATAATAATATAATATACTATAATATATAATATATTTAATAATATATTTAATATATATTATTTTTGATCTCTATAATTTGAATAATTTTCGAACGTATTATGAATAAAAAAGTGGTTCTTAGAGTAGGTGGCAATAGATTTTAAACTTTTAAATTTGCCAATTTTGTTTTTTAATAATTCCGCGCTTAGTAACAAAATTATTTTTTTTTTTTTTTTTTTTTTTGCGAAATCACTGTATATAGAATTCTATATTTGTTACAAAAAATACAATTAAAAATTAAAATAGATAAACGAAAAAGAAATATTTTTTAGAGATGCCAAAACAGTGGAAACTTCTTTACCATAGTTCTATAAAATAATAAAAATAGAAGAACGAGTGAAAGAAACTATAAAAAAAATCTTAGCCATTATTTAACTATAGATTCTAACATTTTCTTTCAATTATTATAAAATCATGGCAAGAATAAAGTTTTATGACAAGTTGAAAACCAGAATTGTAGATGATTTTAGTGAGGGTCGTAAGCAAAAGAATATTTGTGAGAAATATTCTACGAAAAAATCCATAAAATCGTCTGACTAGCATTAGAATACTGTTGGTGAATAGCGTTGATGAAAAAGTTGAATATTTAAATGGCCGTAAAACAGCTATACGCTTCGGAAGTTTTACTAAAATAAATTAATACAAACGTTCTGTATAGGGGGTTTTACTAAAACAAATTAATACAATCATTCGGTATAGGAATCATCTACCCCACAAGACTATGTGTTATTGTATAGTAAAGGTTTCCATTGTTTTGTCAACAGTTATGTTAATATTTCTTCTTTGTTAAATAAATAAAACATACAAATGTTTAAATTAATACAATTGTTTTTAATTTTGTGATAAAATTTTTTGGTATTGACCGTCCAAGTCGTCAAAAATATATTTTGTTAAAAGTTTCCATCGTATTGTCACTAACCATAATTCTAATTGTTATTCTTATTGCTTAAATAATTTATATAATAACAAAGTAGCGGGTATAAATGCATAAATAAACTAAAAATTTTAAAATAACGATTAATATGAGGAAAAAGCTGTATGGGCTAATACCATAGTGACAGCCATGCCATTCAATGATCTTTCAAATCCAATATTATACAGTAAAAGTATTTCACTGTTCATAAAAATATACAAAATTATGCACACGGACCTGACCAACATAACAAAAAGTGAGAAAGTATTATTGGGATCAAAAAACAGTCGTGACAGACATGACAACAAACAGACATCATTTTTGACAGAAAAGCTCTGAAGTTATTTGTATGACAAATAAGAAACAGTCGCTTATAGTTAATATAAGCGCTAGCTTATTAATAAAGCATATAAAAAACATGAATTATAAAGCATATTATAGTAAAAATAAGTATATTTTAAGGTGACAGACATGACACTGCCTTTATTTCCAAATTACTTAATTAGACTTTTCCTTTCTTACTGGGTTATAAAAATCAGTAATATTAATAGGTAAGGCGATTTCTTGTGACCGATGATATGTTAACCCTGGAAGGTTAGTCTTCATTTTAGTACATAAAAGTTACTCTTCGTCGAATCGACGAACAATTTTTTTAAAAAATTTCTAGCTGAACGATTTTTAAAGTAAAAAATAAACAAAAATTTTTATTAGTTAAACATTTTATTACAAATAAAGAACAAAAATAAAATATAGAAATAAAAATTCTTTTTCAGTCTTAAAATTCAATACGAATATGGCTCCTTTTTTGGTTTATATGATAAAGAGTAAATGAGCTTCGTCGATTCGACGAACAGTAACCGTCCAGGGTTAAACAGTTTTTTTTTCCCGATTTTGACCATACGTATCTTATCTGAAGGGTATTTCTTATTAGCTGTCCACCAAATATACAGATTTCCAATTTTTTACATTCTTTTGGAGTCAAATGCATTTAAAGTTGCTACTAACATATACATAAAATTATACAATGCGTGTTTATTAAATTGTTTAATGTGTTTGCAAAAAAATGAGTTTGTTTTCTTCCTTCACAATAATAATTGTGTTGAATTGAAAAATAATTTTGGGCTTAAACCCATAACGCAATCGACATTTAAAAAGTGATCAATTGTGAATTGGCTAAAATTGATTAGCATACCTTTAGGGTCTTTATTAAATGAAAAAATATAATTTCCTAGAATCTGCACTCGAATTTCGAGGGCTGGGATCTGCTAATATCCAAAAATACATCTAACAAACTATTGTCATATTTGCATACCCTTTTCTTTGAAATAGTATCAATACAAAGTGAAAGTACGAGTGTATGTGAGATAGACGCAGGTTCAAACCTCACGGCCGTCCTAAGTAGAAAAATTTCATAAAGAAACAATCTATTCAATTATAACATAACAATTATCACATGTTCCATAAAAAAAAACCGACGAAGGCTGAAATGCCAGAAACTAGTCTTGTTAAAAGTACAGTGTAGTTATGAATTTTAGAAATATGTGCTGTTTTCTTCTCTACCACGCACCATTGAAACAAAATCAATAATTTGCATATTAGTAACGTTAAAACTAAAAAAATTAAAATTTTAAAATTGGACCTAAGGTTACCTTGGCTTGGAATTACCTTAGGATACAAAACTTATTCTTAATCTGACTTTAAATGAGTGTGTTAAAACGCATGACCAAAAAGTACAAGTAAAAGTACGCAGGTTCAAACCTCACAACCAACCTTAATAGAAAAATTTCATGCAGAAACAATCTATTAAATTGCAACATAACAATTATCACAATTAATCGCTGATGAAGGCTGAAATGGCAGAAACCAGTCCGAAAAAAAAGAATACAGTGTATGAATGAATTATGAACTTTTGAAATATATGCTTTCTTCTTCTTTATAAATCGCCATTGAAACAAAATTAAAGTTTGCATATTAATTACAGTATAAATTGCAATATGTCTGAATAATTACTTCAAATCTAACAAACAATCAAAATTGCTTCAAAGCATCATCTCAAATACATCTGCAGGTAAGATTATGGCGTCTGTTTTTTGGGATGCGCGTGGGATATTTTTTATTGATTATATCTGTGGTGACAAGCATTAACCGCCTAAATCGAAAATCATACTTTCGAGAAAAATAACTTTTTATATAAATGTAATGAGGCTTCATTATGACTTAGGTCAGTATATTTTTATTAATATATTTTTAATAAACAGTGTAGAGAAATGGGGATTTCACTTAAATATAAAGCGTTTTTAGCAGAATATGATAGCATACATAACTCAAATCATTCTTAAGTCGACTTAGGCGGTTATCGCTTGTGACCAAAGATACTCAAAAAGGAAAAACAATCAACGGCAAGTATTATGCTAATCTATTGCGCCGTTTAAGTGATGAAATTAGGGAAAAGGCCGCATTTGGCGCAAGAGAAATAGTTGGTTTATAAACAAAATGCACTAGTTCGTACATCCGCTATTTCGATGATCAAAATCCATGAATTAAAGTTCGAATTGCTTAATCACACACTTTATGCGGCAGATTTAGCTCGCTCGGATTATTTTATATTTTCAAACTTGAAAAAATGGCTCGATGGTAAAAGATTTGCCAATAGTGAAGAATTGGAGCCTGGCGTTGGTAGCTATTTTAAGGAGCTAAACAATTCTTACTACAAACAAAGTATCGAAGCTGTTGACTATCGTTGGCAAAAGGGTATCGAGCTAAAAATTAAGAAATAAAGAAACTTTTTCACAATTTTGTTGTGTTTTCTTTGTGAGTATTCTATGACTTTAAACTAAATTCTGAAACTCACGCTATCACTAAACTCTAGATATTTGATGATATTTACTTTTTAATCAAAATAAAAACAAGTAAGAAAATTATAGTCGGTCTAGTCCGACTATACGATACCCCATACCATGCGTTTAGAGACCCTATCTCTCAGGCCCAACTAACTGGATATAGAAAATTAGCATAAAACAAATTTCAGTGGATTTTTATTAAATTTTTTGGCTGCAGATATGAAGAAATTCATATCGGATGCTATATCTATATGGGAACTAGGCCCAAAGTGGACCGATCCTGACCATGTTTGGTAAAGTCTCTTGAATTTTGCAAAAATATATACAAACAAAATTTGAGAAGAATCAGTGCAATATTTTTGTTTTTTGACAGATTTAAGTGAAGATCGGGAAGCAGCTCTATATGGGGCCTATGACTAAGAGTTGTCTCATAGGGATCATATTTGGACTACTGATTAATCTGATTAATGGATGTAATAAACACATACAAACCCAATTTGACTAAGATTTATATGATAATTTGGATATTATGGCAATTTATATTGATTTAATAGGGGTCCTTTGTATGGGGGCTAGGTCTGAACATGAACCGATTCTGACCAATTTCAATAGCCAATAAAAGCTTATATACCAAATTTCATCAAAATATATTCATATTTGCGACCTGCAGTTTGATTACAAGCTTTACATGGACACACAGACAGACGGACGGACGTACATCGTTAAATCGAATCGGATAGTGATTCTGATGTGATCGATATAATAAAAGATGGGTCTAGGTCAAATATGTTTGGTAGTTACAAACAGCAGCACAAAGTCATTATACCCAAACCACATAGTGGTATAGGGTATAACAAACCATAATATTCTATAATATTAATAGGCTAGGTGATTTCTTATGACCGATGTTTTGTTCTACCGTTTTATCCCGATTTGAACCATACGTATATTATTTGAAAGGTATTTCCTTTTAGCTGTTCCCCAGATTTACAGATTTTGAAATTTTTTCCTTTATTTTGAGTAAATTGCATTTAAAGTTGCTACTAACACATACCTCAAATTATACATATGCTATGTGTGTTTTATTAAATTTGTTAATGAGTTTGTTTTCTTCATTCACAATAATAATAAAGCAAAAAAAGTGTTGGCTTGTGAATTGGCTAAGTTGAAAAAAAAGTTGCTGGAATTTGCACTCGAATTTCGAGCGTTGGAATCTGCTAGTTTAGTTTAAAAGAGATTAAGTAAATCGGTTGAATAATTCGCGAATCTATAACCTACAATTTAGCAATATATTTTATTAAATGGCATTAATAAATTCCAGAAAAACAATTGAAAAAAATTAAATTGTCTCAAGTAATGGTTGATATTTCCAGATTTTATACTCGTAAAATATATTAAATGTTGTAAAAGAAGATTTTTCTAGCCATACAGATTTTCTTATACTGAAAATTCAATTAGAATTCAATTGTCTGAATGAAATAAATACAAATCACGAATTCGGTTTTATTAAAGTTACTAACATTTTCAAACTTTTTAATTACCTTCTATTGCAGAGTAGCGTGTAACCTAAAAAAAATCTTTGAAGATTGATCATCTTCGTGTAACATTTACAAGTTACGACTATAAGAAAATTTATGACGGTTTTTTCTTTCAAAAGTTTATGCTAATTTATTTTTCAAGTTTTTGGTTTTAATTTTATTTTTAACTTGACCTTGTTAATGAAGAAGGGGTATGAACTTTATTTGCTATTTATAAAGAAGAAGAAAAAATACAGAAAAAAAACAGACAAAAAAGAAGTGATGTTATGCTTTTCGTTAATAACCAATTTAAAACATTAGTTATTGTTTATGGCCGTTTTATTTTTTATTTTTTATTAACACACATAAACATAAAATCAAGCATTTATCACTTTTTTTTTTGCTATTGCAGACTGGTAGTTCAAACCAAAATTCACATTCATCATTATTTCGAAGCATAAGAGATGTTTAAGCGTTGTTTCATGTTGGACATAAACAAAATGAAATGCATAATTTTGCATAATAAAACAAATACAGCTTAGTGCAGTTAGTTTTAATAGAGTTTTACTATGGGCTGAAATCGTTTCTTTTTTTTTAAACGAACATTTAACAATATGGGAATCACCGCATTGTATAATACACATTGAACTTTAAGCGATAATGTGAATAAAATAACTGGCGCAGAAATAATTAGTATACGATAAAGGTTTGCGGAGATCAGAAGGGCTAAGTCTATTATTCAAGCTTTTTCTACCCTATACCATAGGGCAGATCGATTTGTAGGAAGGCAAAAAAATCGCTCAAGTGACAAGGAAAATCATATTCTAGGGATCAAAATATGAAACTTTGCCCAAGGAACCATACCTCTAAGACGAATTCTGATGTCCCGACTTTTGACCCTGCATGTCTGTCTGCTATGGGGCAACCCCATTCCCCCTCATGCAATTGATCTGAAATTTGGCCCATAGTCTTGTTGTGACTACAGATTAATTTTGGGGTAGTCACGCATCGTTACGCATACTCACGGAGTGTTCTAAAAGTTATTTACCCTCATCCGATCGATCTTTTTGAATAACATAACATAGTCAAGGCGTATGATTATTATTTATTAGCAGAGTAGAAGATACGTATTCATATGAGTGTTAATTTTAATATTAAATCAAACATAGTCAGCCCAATTCTAAACAAAAATGGTGATTTTTTGAAATGTTTGTATGGAGGGTGTGCCACTGGCATGGGTGGGTCGGCCCTCCAAAGTTAGTGGGGATCGATCATACATTTGGTCTCGATTGGGGCACTCCAAATGGGTCAAAGTGAGACAGACAAACAGACAGGTCAAAAGTCGGGACATCAGAACTCGTTTTAGAGGCACGGTTCCTCGGGCAAAGTTTCTTATTTTGATCCCTAGAATACGATTTTCCTTGTCACTTGGGCGATTTTTAAATAGACCCGCCCTACTATACTAGGCTATAATAAAATTGCCATCTTTTATTATACCGATCGACTCAGAATCACTTTCTGAGTCGAATCACTTTCTGGCGATGTCCGTCCGTCTGTGTGTCCCTGTAAACCTTTTAATCAAAATATGAATATATTTTGATGAAATTTAGTAACTAAGTTTCTATCAGCCATAGGATGAAAGTTATTGAAATTGGTGAAAATCGAGTCAGACCAAGTCCCCATACATATGACCCCTATGAGATCGACTTAAATTGCCATAATATCAAAATTATCCTATAGATCTCGGTCTAATTAGGTTTTTGTATGTTTTTTACATCCATTTATCAGTAGTTCAAAAATAGACCCTATTAAGCTCATATTAAGCTCATTCCCGATCTACACTACTATCAAAAAAAAAAAAAAATATTGCAGATTTTTCTTAAATTTGGTTTGTATATCTTTTTGCAAAAAATAAGTGACCTTACCAAATATGGTAAATTTTTCGACCTAGTCCCCATATAAATATAGTATCCGATATGAACTTTTTCATATCCGAAGACAGAAAAAATCAATAACAGTGCCACTCAAATTTGATTTATGCTTATTTTCTATATCTAATTCAGCAGACGTAAGAGATAGGGTCTCTAATAGCATGTTCAGACGGCAAAATGAACCACTTGATTCGCTCTCTGAATCACGATTGCGAACCTTGGTGTTCAGAAGAGTGTTCTTGTTTCATTTTGACGTTTATATTTTTTGTGCAAATATTTGAAGACATCCTTCTGCATTTCACGTTTCACTATTTAATTTTTTCCATTTTTATTTGAATATATCTATAATATTAATAGGCTAGGCGATTTCTTGTGACCGATGTTTTGTTTACCGCTTTATCCCGATTTTGACCAAACAAATATTACTTGAAAGGTATTTCTTTTTAGCTGTTTTCCAGATTTACAGATTTTTAAATTTTGTCCTCTATTTTGAGTAAATTGCATTTAAAGTTGCTACTAACACATACATAAAATTGTCGATATGCTATATGTGTTTTATTTAATTTGTTAATGTGTTTGTTATCTTCATTCACAATAATAACAAACCACAAAAGTGTTGGTTTGTGAATTGGCTAAGTTGAAAAATAAAGCTGCCTAGAAATTGCACTCGAATTTCGAGCGCTGGAATCTGCTAATATATGTAAATAGACAAATAATTTTTATTTGTTAAACGTTTCTATTTATTTTACTGCACAAATTAATTTTTTGTTTTTTCTTTGTTTATATATTTTTGACGCTAGTTCAGATAAACTAGCGATAATTTCTTACCAAACTTGGAGATGACACAATGAACCAAGTAGGTTCGCTTCCAAAATTTTGTATGGCGAATCATGTAGATTCAATCATGATTCGGGTGCGAACCGTGAATGAGAACGCGAACCGCGAATCTTGCTGTCCGTGTGAACATAGCATAAAAGCATGGTATAGGGTATCGTAATTTGTTACTTGATATAATTAAACTAATACCACAACCATTCTCTGCAGTGACTAACTAGTATTTTTTCCATTGGCATTAATGCTTCAGTTTATTATCCCGAGGCACATCTACATATCTAAGGCGCAGATCGTGAGGCTTAGTCCTCTGGTCGTTTGGGTATAATGAAGACGCAATGTTGGTTTCTGGGTGTTTGGGAGACTTCTTGCTTGATCGTTTAGGTCTCAATGTATGTCATAGTAAATGTATGTGTCTTAGATGTTTTAATGAAAAAGTCAACATGAACTGATTTCATATTGTTTTAATCCTCATATTTTTGGCCATTGCACGATTACAGCGATATCTTTTTGCTGCCTAAATTTGTTTCAGCAGTCGACAATATAACTGTATCATCTGAGAACATGATCATTATGGATTGGCATATCTTGGATGAACAGGAGGTACAAGACTGGTCCCAAGATGCTACCTTGCGGCATTTCGGATGTTATTTGACATAACTCAGAATATTGGTATTCGTGTTTTCCTCTATAGTCACTGAAGGTAATACATGATTCAAGTAGATTATAGAAATTTCTTATTGGGATAGCTTTAAGTTTTTGAAATAATTTTAAATAAAAAACTCCGTCAAATGCCGGTTATATGTCATAGAATACCGGAGGGCACACTTGTTTATTCTCGAATATAATTTATATAATATGTGTAACTCTATATATATATGTTCCTTTCACTCTTCGAGGGAACATGGGGTGGTTCCAATAATCTCGATCTTCAGCTCGATGCTTGACTTCGTGTGTAACTCTATGGATCTGTTCAATTGTTGAATGACTTGGTATCAGTTTCCTTAATTGAATAATCTTATTTAGTCTAGAACTAATAATCATTTAAAATAGTTTTCCTATAATTGGTAGCGGTGATATGGGTCAATATAATTTAACGATCTTAATGTTTTCCAAGTTCTGGTATCACTATAACCTTGCGACAACTAGGCACGTATTGGATTTTTAATGCAGCTTTAAAATATATATTTGTGCACTACCAGGATCATAACCAGGAGATTCTTTAACTTTAGGAATTTTTATTTATTTAATTAATTTCCTTAGTGCTATGAGTACTTCATCAATGCTGTCATCCTCAGTGCTTGTACTAGATTCTCTGATTTTGTTGTTAATATACGGGTCATATTCATTAGTGTTAATAAAAATCATGTCTTCGCTTCCGAATACTGTATTTAGATGTGACGTAAAACTATTGACTTTTCCAGACTTGTAAAACAGGGTGGGGCAAAAATCACCATGAGGTTTAAAAATTTAATAACTTTTTCGTATATGTATTTTTTTATATTTTTTTTCAGCTTTTATAAACAACACCTGGAGAATAAATAATGGAGAGATTCACAACTGAACACAGTCCCGAATAATAGAATTTTATTACTTAAATCAGCGATCAGTTATTCTTACTCAAAGAGCATATCGTCGCCACTTTACCGTTAGAATTGCTCCTTTGAAGCATTGATTCGTTGCTTAGTTGCCCATCAACACCAACATGGCACCGCTAGAGATTTGCCGCTAACCGGTAGATCACCTTTAATTCACACTGTGGAAAATATTGAACATGTAGGACAAATTGTTAACGAAACAGCAGAAACATTTACCAGAACGAATGTCTTGTACGTCACTACGGTGCATTTAAAAAAAAATTTACTGTTATTCCCATATTACTGTAAAAAAACTTCCATTTTGTATATTTTGTAATCTAAAAATAAAAATAAAATATATAAACGAAAGAGTTATGAAATTTTTAAAACTCATGGTAACTTTTGGCCCACCCTATAGTTGGTCTGCTACATGTTTTTTTTTCGTAGTTGCCCAAAGCGAGTATTTTGTTAGATAATTCGATAGATAATTATTAATGTTGATCTGTTAAATTTGCTAAATGCTAAATGTAGACAATTTTTTTTTGTTTAACCAAAATCAAGACCAAATATCATAAACAAGATTTTCAAAAAATTAAGTGTTAAACACTTTTGTGGTATTCTGACCCATTGTAGCAGGGTCGGTTTATTGGTTGGTTGCACTAACCATTGTGTCTTAAATTGTTTAGTTTTATGCATGTGGTCTGAGTGTTTGTCATAAAGCCACAACATTTGTTTGTTTATTCAATCATTTGTTTGATTTCGTTGTAAAAATAGCAACAACAACAACATTACACTGAACAAGCCCAGGCGTTTGTAAGCGCCGTTTATTTTTTTCTTTTTAGATATATTTTTTAAGATAATCATTCAGATTATTATTGTTATACACTATACCACTATGTGGTATAATGAGTTTGAGCTGATGTTTGTAACTACCAAAAATATTTGAATTATACCCACCTTTAATTATATTGATCGACAAGAATCAATTTCTGAGTCGATTTAGCATTGATCGTTCGTCCGTCTGTCGGTTTGTCAAATATAAATACATTTTGATGCTATTTAGTGTTTAAACTTTTATTGATCACAGGATGAACGCTTTTATAAATTAATGGAAATCAATGCATGTTCAGACTTAGCCGCCATACCAATAACTCCTATCAGACCAATCCAGATTATCATATATACGTATATCGATAAAATTTGTTATTTTCTATTTTTACAAATATAATAATAAACAAATAAGATACCAAACCAAATTTGAGAAAAACATGTGCTCTATTTTTTTTTTATATTTTTAAGTAGAGATTGGGAAGCACTTTATATGGGGCTATGACTAAAAGTTGTCCAATGGGTTAATTTTTGGACTACTGATTAATATGTGAAAGAATCATACACAAACCAAATTTGACCGAGATCTATATGATAATTTGGATACTATGTCAATTTAAGTCGATCTCATAGGGGTCATTTGTATGGGGACTAGGTCTGAACATGAACCGATTTTCACCAGTTTTAATAGCGTTCATCCGATAGAAGCTTATATACAAAATTTAAGCAAGACATATTGATTTTAGAGACTTGTAGTTTGATTACAAGGTTCACATCAACATACAGACGGACAGGCGGACGGACCAAATAGTGTGGTATAGGGTATAAAAATCTTATTCTCGATCTTTATTAAATTAATGATTGAATTAAAAATTAACTAAGCTCAAGATTAAATGCTTTTACTTTAAATAAAGCAAAAACATTGGCACATTTGTTTCAAAAATTAATCTATATTCACCGAAACAAATTATACAGCTGTTTCGGGTCGAGTCACCAATCCTCAATAGTAACCAAAAGCATTAGACAGTTTGTTTGGTAAAAAGTTAGTAATGTTTATGAAAATTTGCTGAAACCAACCCAATTAGAATGCAAGCAAAGAGTTATACTAATGAAGCTTTTTCCAATATAACAAACTAAAATATTAAACCTATAAAAAATAAATTTGTATATGAGTACACATTGCCTAAAATTTGGTTAATATGGGTCTATTATGCCTACTAATGTACAGTCCGAAAATAAATCCTGTAAGATCAATTTTAGTCACAATTCCCATATAAAGCTGATTTCCAATCTGCACTTTAATCATAAAATATTGCGTAGATTTTTTTTAAATTTGGTGTATGTATTTTTTTTTTTTTTTTAGAAAAGTGACTTTACTAAAGTGGTCACGGTCGGCCAAATGTTTAAACTAGTCCATATGTAAAAATTGCTTGATATCTACATGCCACAAATTAATAACAACTAGCAGATTCCAGCGCTCGAAATTCGAGTGCAATTTCTAGCCAACTTTATTTTTCAACTTAGCCAATTCACAAACCAACAATTTTTTTGGCTTATTATTATCATTACCAAACACAATAACAAATTTAATAAACACACACATAGCATATGTATAATTTTATGTACATATGTGTTAGTAGCAACTTTAAATGCAATTTATTCAAAATAAGGAAAAAAAAATTTAAAAATCTGTAAATCTGGTGAGCAGCTGGTCAAAATCGGGGGAAAAAAAACGGTGGAACAAAACATGGGTAACAAAATGTCGACCAACCTATTAATATTATAGATGCCACTAAAATTTGCTTTATGCTTATTTTCTATACCCAATTATGTACTCAGCGCGGATGAATATAAGACCCTTTTACGAAACGCATGGTATAGGGTATCATATAATCAGTCTAGCAAGACTCTAATTTTCTTACTTGTTTTTTAATTTTGTGTATTTTATGCAACTTAATGTTTTAGGTTAAGCAGAATTTGTGATTTATGTATTTAATAAAAAATATTTTGAAGTAATTCGTTCGTTTTATAATAAATTGGAAAAAATCATGAGTTGAATATTAAAACAAAAATTAAGTACATGTAAATCAAAAAAAAATATATATATATAAAACATGATTTTATAGGCTTTTAGGTAAACCGCGTGAAATTATCATTAAACCATGTTAAAAAAAAAACCATTATTAAATAATGTGTGGTCAAATTATATAAACGCTGAACAGTTCAGAGGTCTAGCTAGTTGGGAAGTTATTGAAAATTCAATTATAAAAATCCGTCTTAAACAAATCGACAGACAAAGAAAGTTAAATAAAAGCATGTAAACAATCAAAAAAAAAATGAAAATGGTGAGATACAAATGGGAGTACAGAAATATTATAAATTATGAAGTCTATTAAGCCTCAGCAAAAAAAAAAAAAAATAATTAGATCACCAAAATGGCTAATTTTTTGATGCAGTAATACTCCCCCAATCAATACATATTAATAATGTACAATTAGTAATCATTCAAAACTTGCCTCCATAAAAATTTTAATAAGCTCCTCATTACGGAATATTTGATACCAATGTTGGCAATTTTTTGGAACGCAAAGCGTCCAGCAAAAATTTCGTAATAGCAGCTCATTGATTTTTGCATTACTAATAATGACCTACGCCTGCCCACTGCATTACTTCTAAAGTAAAAATACGGCGTTATTAATAACGTGTTATACAGCTACTTATATTTCATGCCAGCTCCTTGCATACTGCATTACTTTCAAAGTGAAAATAATGAGCTCCTAGGCAACTAGCTACCTTCAAAGACATCCCCGTGTTAAAATAATGAGCTTATCAGGAAAACTTCAACCATTTACTTTTCCTTCCAAAATCCATTATTTGGCAATGTTTTTTCCTGGGCGCTTTACAAAAAATTGTTCTATTTTTTCCGTATTTAGCTCGCCAATATGCATCCTATTACTACAAAAGAATTTCGGACGGGACTTTCTGGTGTAAATAAATAGAATTTTGCATTTTTATTGCATGAAAAAATTATAGGATTTGATTTACTTAATTTAAACAAGTAAGAAAATTATAGTCGCTCTAGACCGACTATACGATACCCTATACCATGCGTTTTGGTCCAACTAATTAGATATACAAAATAAGCATAAACCAAAATTGAGTGCATAGTTATTAATTTTTTTGGCTACTGATATGAAAAAGTTCATATCGGGTGCCACATATATATGGGGACTAATACGAAAAATGGACCAACCCTGGCCATATTTGGCAAAGTCACTTATATTTTAAAAAAATTTATACAAACCAAATTTGAGAAAAATCAGTGCAATATTTTTCTTTTTTGATAGATTTAAGTGAAGATCGGGAAGCAGCTCTATATACGGCCTATGAATAAAAATTGTCCTATAGGCATTATTTTTGGACTACTGATTATAGATATAATAAACATATAAAAACCCAATTTAACTGAGATCTATATGAAAATTTGGATCTTATGGCAATTTATGTCGATTTCATAGGGGTCATTTGTATGGGAACTAGGTCTGAACATTGGCCGAATTTCACCAATTTCAATATCGTTCATCCTATGGCCGCTAAAAGCTTATATACCAAACTTCATCAAAATATATTTATATTTGCGACCTGTAGTTTGATTACAAAGTGTACATGGACACACAGACGGACGGACGGACGGACATCGCTAAATCGACTCAGAAAGTGAAAGTGATTCTGAGTCGATCGGTATTATAAAAGATGGGTCTAGGTCAAATATTTTTGGTAGTTACAAACAGCAACACAAAGTCATTGTACCCAAACCACGTAGTGGTATAGGGTATAAAAAGTGAATCATTTTTGGTAACAGTTAAAATTTAATTTTTTTTAGCACTTAATTGGCGGATTTGATCTTAGGTTTCCTGTGTGATAGTCTAGCGCTCTATCTACTAACTTATTGTCAGTTATAAATAACGTTTGGTTTAAGCTGTGTGATTTACAAATAATTCAAAAACTGCAAAAAAAAAATTTTTTAATTGAACAAGTATAAAAATTATAGTCGGTCTAGACCGACTATACGATACCCAATACAATTCGTTTAGAGACCCTATCTCTCAGGCCCAACTAACTGGATATAGAAAATAAGCATAAACCAAATTTGAGTGGGATTTTTATTAATTTTTTCGGCTACAGATATGAAAAAGTTTCTATCGGATGCTATATCTATATGTGGACTAGGCCCAAAAATGGACCGATCGTGACCATATTTGGTAAAGTCTCTTGTATTTTGCAAAAATATATACAAACAACATTTGAGAAGAATCAGTGCAATATTTTTCTTTTTTGATAGATTTAAGTGAAGATCGGGAAGCAGCTCTATATGGGGCCTATGACTAAGAATTGTCCAATAGGGATCATTTTTGGACTACTGATTAATGGATGTAATATATACATACAAACCCAATTCGACTAAGATTTGTCTGATAATTTGGTTCTTATGGCAATATATGTTGACTTCATAGGGGTCATGAATCGATTCTCACCAATTTCAACAGCTTTCATCCCATGGCCGATAGAAGATTAAATACCAAATTTCATCAAAATATATTCATATTTGCGACCTGCAGTTTGATTACAAGCTTTACATGGACACACAGACGGACGGACGGACGGACGGACATCGTTAAATCGAATCAGATAGTGATTCTGATTCCATCGGTATAATAAAAGATGTGTCTAGGTCAAATATTGTTGGTAGTTACAAACAGCAGCACAAAGTCATTATACCCAAACCACATAGTGGTATAGGGTATAATAAAAATCAGGGACAGGAACACATTTTGATTTTTTGGTTTTATCAAAAATAATTATCGAATAAGTTAAAACTTAAAATAAAATATTTAAATGTACAAAAAACTGAAATATAATAATTATGGGTGTCAATCTGGGTTTTAAGTTTACATTAATATCGGCCCTTTGTTCCAACTTGGAACCATAGGAATCAATATATATAATATCGGAAATTATGGTACTTTTTTTATAATAAATTTTAAAAAAATATTTGAAAACTAAACAATTTGATAAACTTAATACTGAATTATTACAACAAACACACTGAATTTGTAACATATTTTAAGTCATATTTTGGCACAATGATGCCCAATTTACCCAATTTTTAGAGCAACCTGCTCGAAAGAATGGCAAATAATATTATTCTAAGATTAACCAGTTAATTGTTTACTTTTTGAATGAGTGTGAGCTTAACACACAGAAAGATGGACGGAGAGACCTATGAAATCGATTTAAATTGCCATAAGATCCAAATTATCAGATAGATCTCGGTTAATAAATTGTCTAAAAATAAACCCTATAGGACAATTCTTAGTCATAGCCCCCATATAAAGCTGCTTTTGGATATTCATTTAAATCTATCCAAAAAAAAAAAATATATTACACAGATTTTTCTCAAATTTGGTATTTGTATATTTTTTTGCAAAAAATAAGTGACCTTACCAAATATGGTCAGAATCGGTCCATTTTCGACCTAGTTCCCATATAAATATAGCATCCGATATGAACTTTTACATATTCAAAGCAAAACAAATTTAAAACAACGCCACTTAATTTGGTTTATGCTTATTTTCTATATTCAATTAGTTGGACCTAAGAGATAGGGTCTCTAAACACATGGAATAGGGTATCGTATAATCGGTCTAGACCTGCTATAATTTTCATCCTTTTTATTTGGTATTATGACAGTTTTATTTTTTGTTGCACGGATACTTTTTCTAGTAAGTGTAGGAATATACAAAAAATACGATCACTAAAATGAGATAACATTGATGGAGTTCATAAAATAAACTGACGCCAACTAACATCACAAACAATTAATAGAACACATGCTTTTATTAAAGCAGTTTGCCGTTAGGTGGCGTGACTTGTGAAATTTATAGTTTACTAGAAAATTGCGTTGAACATTTCCCAAGGTAGTATCTATAGAACAGTGATACACAACCCACATTCCGACGATGTTCCAAGAGTCAAAAAATTGGATACCCTACTGCCATTGATGAGCATCAACGCCCACCTTTGCACACGGTCCAGTAGCTCCAAAATAGACCTTGACCTTGACTCCTGCCCATATATGGGAGTTGTATTCCATTTTCGGTCGGATGTAAGTGGTATAGATTTTAAGGAGATCAGAAGGAGTGAAGTAATTTCTACACCGTTTCAGAAAACCAAGACACTTGAATGCTTCTTTCGACACTTGAAAAACATGCTCGTTCCAACGAACATCACATTGAATTCTCATGCCCAGAACATCAAGAATATCCGATTCCTCAATACATATACCGCCCATATATACATATGACATTGTTGATTCCATGGCCCTATGTGTCAACATACAACATTGAGTCTTCAGCGCATTGAAATCAACCCTATTCGATTTACCCCACTCGGAGACTGTTAAGAGGTCTTGATGGAGTGTGTCATTCATTGTCCGCCTTTTGCCCCCCAACCTCCAAGAGGCTTGGCCTACAATTAAAGGAAAATGAATGACAAATGCTGCTGTCATCTGCGAAAGAGTATATAGAGTTAAAAGTTTGGCCAAGAAGGTCGTTCAGAAAGATAAGGAAAAGAGAAGGAGAAAGAACGGAACCTTGGGGTACCCCTGAATTAAGCTGAAACTCATTAGATGAGACCCCATCAATAACAACACGTATTGCTCGGTCTCTGAGAAAACTCGTTATAAATCGAGAGAAGTCATTACCGACCCCAAATGAAATAAGCTTTGATATCAATGCACCGTGCCATACACGATCGAATGCCTTGGAAATATCCAGAGCAACCACTTTACTTTCGCCAAAATTTCGAATGGATCGACTCCAGCGCTCAGAAAGTACAGCTAACAGGTCTCCCGTGGAACGATTTTTACGGAAGCCATACTGTCGATCATTAAGAAGTGAGTTGGCCTTTAGGTAGTTCACAAGGTGGAAATTGATCATGCTCTCCATCACCTTTGAGAGTGCAGAGCAGATTGCAATTGGACGGTAATTTTCAGGGTTATTAGCCGCACCCTTTTTAAGGATTAGTTGGACGTTAGCAACCTTCCAGCAAGAGGGAAAGACTACCGCACAGTACGAAAGGCTGAAAAGGTAGGCCAATGGACTGGCTAGCGTCGTAGAGCACTGTTTCAGCACCAGTGCTGGTATACCATCCGGTCCCTGAGACTTATTTATGTTGAGATCCGAAAGAACCTTTTTAACTGCACGTGCTCGGAAGAATATTTTAGGCATAGTACAAGATACTCTTTCGAGTTCGGGCAGTGGTTGATCGCTATCCGGCGAAAATTAATTTTTTGCAAAAAGTTCAGCTAAAAGGTTAGCCTTATCAACCGGGTCAGTGAATATTTGGTCATTCATTATAAGAGTTGGGATTGCAGAACTAGCATTATTCTTTACTCTTTTAACAAATGACCAAAAGCTCTTGCTGCCCCGAGAAGCAGAAAGAACTTTAGCACGAAGACGCTGATCGTCTGTTTTGGGGCAACCCCATTCCGCCTTATCCATTGATCTGAAACTTGGCCCGTAGTCTTGTTGTGACTGCAGATTAATTTTAGAATAGTCACGCATAGTCACGCATAGCATCGCATAGTCACGGAGTGATCTAAATATCATTTCCCCTCATCCGATTGATCTGAAACTGGGTCCATACACTTGCTGTGAAAAAAAGATTAACTTTGACATGGTCACGTACAGTCATGGAGAGACTTATCCGATCGATCTGAAACTTTAACATATTCACGTACAGTCGCGAATAGTCACGCACAGTCACGGAGTGATTAAAATCCCATTTCCCCTCATCCAATCAATCTGAAACTCTGTCCATAGACTTATTGATTAATTTTGAAATAGTCATGCACAGTCACGGAATCCCTTCTCGTATGCATAAGGAAAGAAAGAGTTTTAATAAAAACTTTGTTTTTATGGGTTAGGTTATTATTTTAATTTTTAGTATAAAAACAAAAAATGCTACTAGGAATTATATCAATTTTAAATAAAATAACTAAAACTTTCATTAGATCTTACGTACAAAATTCTTTGAGTGCTACGGTTTAAGAAAATGACTTCAGTCTTAGAAAAGGGCTTGAATGTTATTATTGGCAGTCTCAACATTCAAAGACAATAGTTAAAAAATATTACAAAAATGTTGGGAAAAAACTTAATTATATTTAATGAATTTAAAAAAAAAAAAAAAAGTTGAATAATTTGTTCTAATTTCTCTTAATTTCAATTGCATTTCTTGTGCTTTGTAAACAAGTTTATTAAATTTCAATGAAATTCCATTTGAACTAAATACTTCTCTTTGTTTGTTTGCGGATGAAACTTTAGAAATCTTAAGGTTTTTTTTTGTAAAGATTTGTGCCCTAATTAAAAAAAAAGGTTTTTTTGCGTAGCGTTAATTTAAGAAAGTGTTGTAAAAATATAAAAAAAAACGTAAATAAATACAACGTGTTATATGAAATTATACTCGTATTGAAGATTTTTTCTTTACTTTAGTTTTTATAATTTTTTTTCTTCTATCTACATTCCTCATTTTGTTGTTTTTTGCTTTTATTTTCTTTAATTACTTGAACAAGTTGTTGTGTAAAGTGCTTGATAAAGATGGTAGTTAGTAAGATAGCGTGCTGAATTGTCTTAAACACATTTAAAAAACTTTTAATTTTATTTCTAACCATCGGCTTCTTTTAAAAACATCATAAGTAATATACGAACGAGAAAAGAAAAAAATAGCTATTTATTTGCAGTTTTTAAAATAGGCTTAGTTCAATCACACTTTTCTTATTTTCTACTAAACAAAAAGGAACATTAAACAAAATGAATTTCTCAAGGTCTCTGTGGATTTATTTTTAACAGCAACCAACAACATGTTCTAAAGACCGACCCTCTATTTAAACATCCATATCGAATCCTCTACGGTGAATATAGTCTTAAATTGTTTTGACTTACTTTTTATTTTTCGCAAATAAGTATTATCTTATTGTGTGTATCTGACTACGTTCTTTATTTTTATCTAATTTGTTTTTATAAACTTTATCTTTATTCAGTGGTTTTTAAGTCAAATACATGCGAGTAATTCTAATGAATGTTACATTCATTTTTTTGTGTTTTTTTTTTTGATAGTTTATTATCTTCATGGCCTTATCAAGCAAGTATTTCTAACAACCACTACTGTCGTATCATAAAAATATTGTCAGTTAACTCAAAGTCAAGGTATAACTCTAAAAGGCAGTCCACGACTCTAACACACAAAGCTCATATTTCAACGTTTCACATAAATTTGGCAGTCATTTAGTTAGGAATGTTTAATTAGTACCTGTACTAGTAGCGGCTTTACTATTTAAACATTCCTCATTAAATGACTGTCAAATTAATGTGAACAAGTCAGTTGAATATGATGGTATTTGCTAAAGTTGTTAAGGGAAAAAATTAATTATACCTATAATGTAGAGGGCTTATTCCATAGAACGAAACGTAACGAAACGAATTTTTTCATACAAAATTTTAAACTTTGCAATAATTTTTAATTTGTTCCATATATGTAAATGTTTAACGTTTCGTTACGTTTATTTTAATATTTATAACAATTTGTATTTGTTTTTGTTGAAAAAAAAATTGCTATTAGTAGGTATTTTAATGACTGTGGTTATCTAATGATTGTGGTTATCTGTTGAAATTTAGTACATTGTTCTTTCTTTCCATTTGCCAAACGAAACATTGCAGAGTATTATTGTTTTGGTTTTATTTTATATAAAATTAGGTTAGTTTGTAATAAACTCCTAATCCTGGTAAACTAACCAACACGCAATTGAAAAATATAATATGGGTGTTTCCATAAAATAAAACTATGTTAGCAAATAAACTAGCTAAACAACTAAATGCAAATGATTCGTTCATATATAACGAGGGCAGTCCCACAACAACCACCCTGAGAGAAGACACCACATATATGGGGTTTTTATTTTTGTTTTATTTCTTAATAAAATCTCCTTTCAGCTCGATACTCATTTCCCACCAATATTGAATAGCTTCGATTCCCTGTTTAGAGTAGAAACTATCTAGCTCCTTAAAATAGCCATCAACCGTAGACTCCCCGCCTCTTCATTGTTAGCCAATCTTGGTTGGTAAACCCAGCCATTTTTAAAATAGGAAATAGAAAATAATGCGAGGGAGCTAAATCTGATAAGAAAGGTACCTTATGAAGCAATTCGAACTTTAATTCATGTATTTTGGCCATCACAGTTGTGGATGTGTGAACTGGAGCATTGTCTTGTCTCCTTCTTTGCCAAATGTGGCCTTTTATCCTTAATTTTATCACTTAAACGTTGTAACAACTTAGTATAATGCTCGCTGTAGCTTGTTTTTCCTTTTTGAAGATAATCAGTAAATATTATCCCACGCCCATCCCAAAAAAACAGACGCCATAAACTTGCGTGTAGATAGAACTGTCTTCTCCTTATTTGTACACGATTCTCCCATTAGCATCCATTGTCTTGACTGATCCTTTGTCTCAGGTGTGAAAAGGGTGGATCCATGTCTAAATTATGGTTATGAATCGACGCAACCCCTCGGCTTATTGCGTTGATACATCGCTAAACAACTTCACGACGCTGTTTTTGTTCATTTGTGAGGACACGGTGCAAGCATATTGCGGACCGCTGTTGCTAAAAACTCAGTTTTTTTCTAGCACATACGTCGGAATTGCTTCAGTTATGCTCGTCAACCTTACTAACCTTATCACATTTGCTAAGCATCAAATACTTAAAATTCAAATTTTTGATTTTCGAGAAGTTTGTATATATACTAGCAAATTCCAGCGCTCGAAATTCGGGTGAAATTTCTAGGCAGCTTTATTTTTCAACTTAGCCAATTCACAAACCAACTTTTTTATGGTTTATTATTATTGTGAATGAAGAGGACAAACTCATTAACAAACACGTTAACAAATATAATAAGACACACATAGCATATGTATAATTTTATGTATGTGTTAGTAGCAACTATAAATGCAATTTACTCAAAATAAAAGAAAAAATTTAAAAATCTGTTAATCTACAAAACGGCGAAAAAGAAATACCTTTCAAATAATATACGTTTGGTCAAAATCGGGATAAAATGGCGGAACAAAACATCGGTCACAAAAAATCGTCTAGCCTATTAATATTATGCAAAAAAGTAAAGTGTACTTCAAGTAGACTTTATTGTATGTTTTTCATACAAAATTTGTTCATAACGTCTACTTGAAGTCTTCTTTGCATACGGCCCTTAGTATCTAAAATCTTTTGTCTCAACCGAATAGATATAAAGCAAATCGACCGATTTTGAAATATTAAATATTCGTTTACTACAGTTTAAGTTTATTTTTGAAATTGTTATTATTCATTTAATGCAGTGTTATTGTAAATATTCTTTCAACTGAATCACCCATATTGAAGAGGTTTTGCTATCGATTTTTTTTTTTTTTTTTTTGTTGGTGGTAGTTTATTATTGTATTCCAAATTAACATTCTTCATGTTAAGTTTTCATTTTAGTTATTATCGTTTAACACGTAATTTCCATGTAAATACATTTTTACTAACATTGGCCCACAAACGACAACAGAGGGGTTGCAACAGCTAACTAATCTATTCCACAGTGTATACTATTTGTGCTAAATTAAATAATTTCACTTTTTTATGGTGTTGATATGAGTATATAGTATATACAAAGGTAGCCCATATGTAGGTTAAATATATATGGTTTTGCAACCATAAAAATTTAAAAAATAAAATCGGTAGAAAAAGAAAGAATTAAAAAGAACCTTAACACCTGATATCCAATTTCTCTATTTTAATTATAAATTATTTAGTATTTGCAAAAACAAGTAACCTTAAAAAAAACTAAAGAAAACATATACACGTATATTTCGACTGAATTCCATAAAAAAAACGAAATGAACTTTTAAAAATGTTTTACATAGCGATAAAAATTTTAGATATCAGAATCGAACAAACTTTTGGCTGGTTAAAAATCCAATAAAATATTTTATTACTCATATTATGAAAACGTAAGTATTTTAAAAATATTACGATATTTAAACTTTTCCCAGTTAAAAGTTTGTTAAAATCTAGTTTAACCAAAAATTTAATCTCCAATTTTTTTAAACTCAATTATTACAAAATAGATTTTTGTTGTTATAAAGTTAAACTTCAAAAAAAACTATATTACTGATAAATTAGTTAAAAAGAAAGCAATGCATTACAAATTAATTTCAGCTTATCTGATCTTTTCTTTTTGAGGAGGTTATGACATTACTTATGAAGTAACATTAAAAAATGTTAATGATTTCAGTTGTTGTTATTTATTTTATGTTAACACTCTAACGGCCACGTTAATGTTAAATCTTTTTGGAATATTTAGTTGTCAGTAAAAAAATATCTGACTAAAATAAAATAAATAAGTACGATCATTTTAGTCGGTCTAGCCATTAGTTTAGAGAAAGGTCTTATGAACAACTAATTGGATATAGAAAATATGAATAAGCGAAATTTGGGTGGCATTGTTATTATTTTGTTGCCTGCCGATATGGTAAAGTTCATTAACAAAAACCGAATTTGACCCCGATCTATATGATAATATGGATCTTAGGATAATTTAAGTCGATCTCATAGGGGTCTTAGGTCTAAACGTAAAGCAATTTTCACCAATTTTAATGACGTTCATGCCATCTGTAGTTTGATTACAAAATTTCAAGGTTCAGAAAATACACACATGAAACACACAATGTTCTGTTCTAAAGCAGCCAAACATATTTTTATTTCCATATCAATTATGTGTGTTTCTAAATTTTGGACGGTACCAAACACAATCGTTTTAATATTTCGTTATCTACACGAACATTTGTCTATCACGTAATTATTGTTTCGAACATGCATAAACCACACAGATTCGAGTGTAGCTTTATTTTAAAGTTCGCTTTCTTGCACGTGTACTGCTAAATAAAACAGAACATGCTCTTCAACGCTTACATCTAAAATTTAAAACATTCCCCATTCGCGATCGAAAAAAAACGAAATTAAGTCATGTACAACATATAAAATTTCTCTGTTTTCCTTTTTATTACTATCTTTTTATTTTTATTTTTTTATAACTGCTAATGAATTATTTTAAATGTTTTAATAAATTTGATTGAAACAATTGTTGTCGTTATTATAGGGGTGTTTCAGATTTTTCCGATAGCCCCATATAAAGCTGCTTCCGAATTTTTAATTGAAGCTATCAAAAAACAAAAAAATGTCCACAGATTTTTCTCAAATTTGGTTTGTATATGTTTTTGCAAAAAATAAGTGACCTTGCCAAATACGGTCATGATCGGAAAATTTTTCTAACTTTTTTATATCGGCAGGCTACAAATTTATAACTCTGCCACTTAAATTGGTTTATGTTAGTTTCTTTATCCAATTAGCTGGCTGACGATCCTTTTTTGACCTCATGGTATAGGGTGACGATCCTTTTTTGACCTCATGGTATAGGGTATAGTATAGTCGGTATATACCGAGAGTAAATTTCTTACTTGTATTTTTTAACTTATTTGTATACCATATACCACTATGTGGTTTGGGTATAATGACTTTGTGCTGCTGTTTGTAACTACCAAAAATATTGGACCTAGACCCATCTTTTATTATACCGATCGAATCAGAATCACTTTCTGATTCGATTTAACGATGTCCGTCCGTCCGTCCGTCCGTCCGTCCGTCCATCCGTCCGTCTGTGTGTCCATGTAAAGCTTGTAATCGAACTGCAGGTCGCAAATATGAATATATTTTGATGAAATTTGGTATATAAGCTTTCATTGGCCATGGGATGAACGCTATTGAAATTGGTGAGAATCGGTCCATATTCAGACCTAGCCCCCATACAAATGAACCCTATGAAATCAACATAAATTGTCATAGTATCCAAATTATCATATGAATCTTGCTCAAATTGGGTTTGTATGTGTATATTACATCCATTAATCAGTAGTCCAAAAATGATCCCTATGGGACAACACTTAGTCATAGGCCCCATATAGAGCTGCTTCCCGATCTTCACTTAAATCTATTAAAAAACAAAAATATTGCACGGATTCCTTTCAAATTTTGTTTGTATATATTCTTACAAAATACAAGAGACTTTACCAAACATGGTCACGATCGGTCCATTTTTGGGCCTAGTCCCCATTTAGATATAGCAACCGATATGAACTTTTTCATGTCTGCAGCCAAAAAAAATTAATAAAAATCCCACTCAAAATAGCCATGTCTGTCCGTCCGTCCGTCTGTGTGTCCATGTAAAGCTTGTAATCAAACTACAGGTCGCAAATATGAATATATTTTGATGAAATTTGATATATAAGCTTCCATGGGCCATGGGATGAAAGGTGTTGAAATGGGTGAGAATCGGTCCATGTTCAGACCTAGACCCCATATAAATGACCCCTATGAAATCGACATAAATTGCCATAAGTTCCAAATTATCATATAGATCTCAGTCAAATTGGGTTTGTATGTGTTTATTACATCCAATAATCAGTAGTTCAAAATTACTTCCTATAGGAAAATTCTTAGTCATAGGCCCCATATAGAGCTGCTTCCCGATCTTCACTTAAATCTATCAAAAAACAAAAATATTGCACAGATTTTTCTCAAATTTGGTCTGTATATATTTTTTCAAAGTATATGTGAGTATAACAAATATGGTCAGGATCGGTCCATTTTTCGACCTAGTCCGCATATAAATATATTATCCGATATGAACTTTTTCATATCTGCAGCGAAAAAAATTAATAAAAATGCCACTCAAATTTGGTATATGCTTATTTGCTATATCCAATTATTTGGACCGAAGAGATAGGGTCTCTTAACCATGGTGTAGGGTATCGTATAGTCGGGCTTTGCCGACTATAATTTTCTTACTTGTTTACATTATTTTTGTTCTTTAATTATTTTTGTAATTAATAATTTATTCGGGGAATTTTTTTTCTTTTGGTGGTTTATGATGAATTATAATAAATCTGCGGAGCGAAATTCCCCAAAACAAAAATAGAGCGCCGAAAAAAAGTACCCGAAAATTTGAATTACAATTTTTTTTTTAACATTTAAACATCATGTTTTCTGTCATATTATTGATTTTTTTTTCAAAAAAGATTCTATAATTCTTGTTACTACAGGTCGCAAATATGAATATATTTTGACGAAATTTGGACCATAGGACGAACGCTATTGAAATTAGTTGAAATCGGTGCATATTCAGATCTAGTCCCCATACAATTAAAAAAATAATAATTGAAAAAAAAAATTTTTTTTAGTGATACCAAAACAACGGAAACATATGAGCAATTTTACTTTACAATATTTTGATCTTATAATGAATTATTATAAAATATTGACAAGAATAAAGTTTTGGGAAGAGTTAAAAACTACATTGTGGTATAGATAATACACAAATGAAAGAAAACTTTAAGAACTATAAATATTAAAAAAACGGGTCAGACTTTATACATTTTCTTTCACACCATCTTCTGTTTTTATTGTTTTAATCGACTCTGGTATGAAAGTTTAAAAGTTTCCATTGCTTCGCCAACACTAAAAAACAATCTTTTTTTCGGTTATCTATTATTATTGTAATTGTATTTTTTGTAAGAAATTTGTTATCTTTCGATAGAAATTTTTAAACAAAATTAGTTTTTCTTTAAAAATGTATATATTTATAATATTAATAGGCTAGGCGATTTCTTGTTACTGATGTTTTGTTCTACCCTTTTATCCCGATTTTGACCAGACGTATATTATTTGAAAGGTATTTCTTTTCAGCTGTTCACCAGATTTACAGATTTTTAAATTTTTGCCTTTATTTGGAGTAAATTGCTACTAACACATACATAAAATTATACGTGTGCTATGTGTGTGTTAATTAAATTCGTTAATGAGTTTTTTAATGAGTTTATCTTCATTCACAATAATAATAAACCATAAAAGTGTTGGTTTGTGAATTGGCTAAGTTGAGAAATAAAGTTGCCTTGAAATTGCACTCGAATCGAGCGCTGGAATCTGCTAGTCATTATAAATACTCCTTCTTGCAATTATGTAAAATTCAAAGCCATTAGAAGCTGTTTTAAAAACAAAAGATGGCGTTACACAGTTTTTCGTTTAGACAATTATTCACTGTACGTTATAATAGTGATCAAGCTATTTTTATAAAATATAATGCACTATCGATTAATTAGTGTAAATCATAATATCTGTCGTCGCAAGCATTAACCGCCTGAGTCGAATATCATACTTTCGAAAAAATAACTTTCTATATAAATGTATATATCTATACTATTAATAGGCTAGGCGATTTCTTGTTACCGACGTTTTGTTTCACCATTTTATTCCAATTTTGACCAAACGTATATTATTTGAAAGGTATTTCTTTTTAGCTGTTCACCAGATTTCCAGATTTTTATTATTTTTTTTTTTAATTTGAGTAAATTGCATTTAAAGTTGCTGCTAACACAAGCATAAAATTATACATACATATGCTGTGTGTTTCATTAAATTTGTTAATGTGTTTGTTAATGAGTTTATCTTCACTCACAATAGTTATAAACCATAAAAGTGTTGGTTTGTGAATTGGCTAAGTTGAGAAATAAAGTTGCCTAGAAATTGCACTCGAATTTCGAGCGTTGGAATGTGCTAGTATATATATTAAGGTGAGTAAAATTGTAGGGGGCCAAAAAATCTTCTCCAAATATAAAAAACTGATTTTTTGACGTAAATTTAATGAAATCGTTATAGGGCTATTTTAAATATGGGAAGTCAAAGGTTCGTCGATTTTTTGCAATAATTTTGTCAATTTTCCCCAAAAAGGTGAAAAAATCCACAAACATGCACGAAAATGTCTCCTGGCCGCTGTTAGAAATAAAAATAAATGTAATAAATGGATTTCCCGACCCAACAAACCCCCCGGTATACACATTTTCAATAATTTTTTTTACATTTGAATGCATATTGTTGAAAATATCATGAAAATATTTTCATCGAAATTTTTCCAGGCTCAAAATGATTTTAGAGGGATAGTACCCTGGGCAAATATACTTGTTATGGCCCATAGTACCAGAATCGCGATGAACGTATGGAGTAAAAATAATTGACCCACCCTAATCTACATATATATATTATTATTATTCTTTATTTATTTTATTTTTTTAATTATTTTATCAAAAAATCTAACTGAGAATATCGGTTTTCGAATTATTCGAGAAACGATTTTTCCTATTTTTTTTTTTCATTTTCCATTTTTAATTTTTCAATTTTCATTTTCCATTCTTCATTTTTTAATTTTCCATTTTCCATTTTTAATTTTTCAATTTTCATTTTCCATTCTTCATTTTTCCATTTTTCAATTCTCATTTTCCATTTTCCATTTTGCATTTGCCATTTTCCATTTTCCATTTTTCAATTTTCATTTTCCATTTAACATTTTACATTTTTCAATTTTCAATTTTCATTTCTCCTTTTTCAATTTTCATTTTCAATTTTCCATTTTCCATTTTTAATTTTCCATTTTTAATTTTTCAATTTTCATTTTCCATTTTCCATTTTTCAATTATCTTTTTCCATTTCCCATTTTCCATTTTCCATGTTCCATCTATCCATTTTGCGTTTTCCATTTTCCATTTCTCATTTTTCATTTTTCAATTTTCATTTTCAATTGTCATTTTCCATTTTACATTTCTCATTTTTCATTTTTCAATTTTCATTTTCCATTTTTCATTTTCCATTTTTAATTTTTCAATTTTCAATTTTCATTTCCCATTTGCCATTTTCCATTTTCCATTTTGCGTTTTCCATTTTCCATTTTTAATTTTTCAATTTTCATTTTCCATTTTTCATTTTTAATTTTTCAATTTTCAATTTTCATTTTCCATTTTTCAATTTTCATTTTTCATTTTCATTTTCCATTTTCAATTTTCATTTTCCATTTTCCATTTTCAATTTTCATTTTCCATTTTTGAATTTCATTTTCCATTTTGCATTTTTAATTTTTCAATTTTCTTTTTCCATTTTCCATTATTCATTTTGCAATTTTTATTTTCCATTTTCCATTTTTCATATTTCAGTTTTCGTTTTCCGCTTTCCATTTTCCATTTTTCATTTTGCAATTTTCATTTTTTATTTCCATTTTTCATTTTCCATTTCCCATTCTCCATTTTTCATTTTCTATTTTCCATTTTACATTTTTCATTTTCTATTTTCCGTTTTTCATTTTCCCTTTTTCATTTTTCATTTTCCATTTTCCATTTTCCATTTTTGAATTTCATTTTCCATTTTCCATTTTGCATTTTTAATTTTTCAATTTTGTTTTTCCATTTTCCATTATTCATTTTGCAATTTTCATTTTCCATTTTCTATTTTTCATTTTCCATTTTCCATTTTCCCTTTTTCATATTTCAGTTTTTGTTTTCCATTTTCCACTTTCCATTTTTCACTTTTCATTTTTCATTTTTCAATTTTCTTTTTCATTTTCCATTTTTCATTTTCTATTTCCCATTCTCCATTTTCTATTTTCCATTTTACATTTTTCATTTTCCATTTTTCGTTTTTCATTTTCCTTTTTTCATTTTTCATTTTCCATTTTCCATTCTTCATTTTTCATTTTCCATATTCCATTTTACATTTTCCATTTTCTGTTTTTCATTTTCCATTCTCCATTTTCCAGTTTCATTTTTCATCTACCATTTTTCATTTTCCATTTTCCAATTTTCGTTTTCATTTTTTCTTTCATATTGCCGATTTTTTTTAATTACAACGGGATAACGATAAAAATATATGTGGCAATAGTACTAACAAGAGGTATGTTATTGTGTTCTTGGTATTGTTAATATATATGCATAATTTTTTTGTGGCATTTTTTTATGTTGTTGTACAATTATGGCGTTCAACCACTAAACTGTTACAACAAACACACTGGGTTTTATGTTTTTTTAGAGGTATCTACATATTTTTGCTCGTTTCTAATCACGATGATGCCCGATTTAGCCCATTTTCAATAACAACCTGCTGGGAATTATGGCAAATGATATTCTTGTAACCTTATCCAGTTAGATGGCTTTTTTTGTGAGTGAGCGTGATTTCAACAGACAGACGGACGGGCGGACAGACGGACATCGCTATATCGACTCGAGCTGTGATAAGGATCAAGAATATATATACTTTATGGGGTCGGGGTTACAAACGGAATGACAAACCTATATATACCCTCTGCCACTGACGTGTGGAGGGTATAAAAATTTAAAAAAAGAGCTGCCAATAATAATGTTTTAGAAAATTTTAACAAGTCTTTTTTAATAATGAAAAAATTTAACTCTTTTGGAATGAATTTATCACGATAAATACGGTATTTTTAATTACTCGAAAACCGTTCTCACAAAACATCGAATATTTGACAGCTCTAATCGAATGATAACTTTTAAGTATAAAGTACGCTGAAATACTCAATATTTTGAAAAATACAAAATAATATAAAATTTGGGCCTTTATGTATGTTTAGTTTCGAATTTAATTGTCCATAATTCATATTAATTCCTCAAACTTTCAGTAACTTTTATTTTTTATCGCTTAATTGAATGGATTAAACAAAACAAAATCAATCGTATACCTTATTAATTAACCAACAAATAAAGTGCTTACCTAGATGCAGCTAAATAACCACTAAAAGATTGAACTCGATAAAAAAAATTTTTTTTTTGATAATTAATTTAATACTAAAATTTTATTCACATGTACGAAATAGAGATGCGGCATATGGCCGGCCGCATATTAAACAAATTTCAATAGAAAAAGCTGTTCTTTTTATGGCTTTATTTTACTGGGTTTGTATTCATCTTGCAAAACTGAGTCATAAACTTTGCAAATAAAAAAATTAAATTGTTTACATAAAAAACTGTTTATTCCAACCAAAACCCAAACAGTTAATGGAGATATTTATCTAAATCTTAAAACAATCACACAACAAGGTTGCTTGTATCAACAAATAGATTAATTTTAAATCATATTTAGAAAAAAAAAATTTTTTTTCTAGCACATGAGATCATAATATACTCATGCGTTTGATGTTTATAATGCATAGAAATTAAATACAATTGTTGAAACAAATTTAGCGATAGGAAATCTATTTTGAAAGTGGCACAACTCTATCTATTTCCCATCATAATCGTGTAGTGCCAAAAACTATCACTAACGCAATGTAACTAGGTGACATCCAACCCAGTCAGTGTACTCATCATCACATTTTCGTTGGCAGTTTTAAATTTACCAGAAATGTAAATTACAAGTGTGTGACTAATTGTTTATATAATTTTTTTTATTATTATTATGACATGTACAACTCATTCCATCTGTCAGTCAGTGTCAGGCATTAGTAATAGAGCTGGTGAGTCCATGGTATTTGTTTAAATAAACGATACATTTATTTTGGAAACTTTTTTCTTTTTTAAAAAATTTAAAAAAAAATCAATAATATGGCAGGTATATTTTGCAACATGAATTTTTCGAATGCGTAATTTAGGAGTTTCTTTACAATAACAGTCCTAAATTCGCATATTCAAGTTCTTAAAGTTATGTTTTTTTATTGCGAAATCACAGTTTGGTGTGTTCTCTTTCGAAAGATAACAAATTTGTTACAAAAAATGCAATTAATAAAAACTTATAGATAGAAAATAATGGAAATTTTTAACCTTTTTTACCAAAGTTGATCAAAGCAATAAAAATATCAGATGATATGAAAGAAAATGTATAAAATCTTAAGCGTTATTGAAGTAGATATAATTTCTGACGTTATCTTTCAATCGTATTTTAAACACGATTTATAAAATAATGACACGATTATAGTTTTGTGAAGAGTTAAAAACCAGAATAATAGCTGATTTTATTGCTGGTCTTAAGCAAAAGAAAATTTGTCCGAAATATTCTATGAATAAATCCATAACTTCGAAAATTATCAAGAAATTTCGTGAAAGAGATACGATGACGCCTCAACATTAAGGCGGCAGGCCCCTTAAAACGAGTTAAAGACAGGAGAGTTTAAAAAATGCTCTAAAATGCTACCTAAAAAGGTCATTCACATTCTGAAACTAAAAATATGTACTCGAACTGCTTCCCGACGAGTAACTGAAGGCTGATCTTGGCTGTTATCGTCCTGTGAAGAAACTACTGACATCAAACAAAAATCGTCTGGCTGACATACATGTTACTAAAGAAAACATGAACTGGTCAAGACAAAATTATGATACTGTTCTCTTTTCAGAAGCGTCCAACTTTAATTTAAGAGGCCATGCTGGAAAAAATGACTAGACCCAAAATATATTTAAAAAACTCTTAAGTTTAGCTCTTAGGGCCAAGGCATGGGCACATTTTATATAGTAACAAATTTCTAACTGGAATTGGATATAGGCAATTTCCAAATGAGTAATTTATCACCAGATCTCAACCCCATAGAAAATCTATAAGAAATTGTATATCGAAAAATGAGGACACTAAATAACACAAACAAAGCATATCTCGTAGAGGTAGTTAAAACAGACTGGCAAAAATAATGGGCATCCATTATATCCATTGAAACCAAAAATAGAGGGAAAGTTTTCAATTATTGTATAGTAAAGGTTTCCAATGTTCTGTCTAAAGTTAAACTATTTTATGTTAGTATTTTTTTAATAAATTAAATAAACAGATTTTTAAACTAATATAAGAGTTTTTAATTTTATGATCCATTTTACTGACCGTTCAAGTCGGCAAAAATATATTTTGATAAAAGTTTCCATTGTATTGACTCATTGCATGTAAGATAAATTTTAACTTCCAAAGTGGTTGCTTTAGATATTTCCAATGCGTTCGATCGCGTGTGACACGATGTAGTGATATTAAAGCTTATTGCATTTGGGGTCGGCGTTGAGTTCTCTCGATTTATATCGAGTTTCTCAGAGACCACAAATTACTTGTTGTTATTGATGGGGTCTCATCAAATGAGTTTCAACTTAATTCAGCGGTACCTCAATGTTCTATTCTTTCTCCTTCTCTTGTCCTTATCTTTCTGAATGACCTTCTTGGTCAAATCTTGACAGATGACAGCAACATTTGTCATTCATTTTCCTTCAATTGTAGACCAAGCCTTTTGGAGGATGGGGAAATAAGCGGACAATGAATGACATACTCAATTAAGACCTGTTAACAATCTCCGAGTGGGATAAACCGAATAGGGTTGATTTTAATGCGCTGAAGACTCAATGTTGTTTGTTGATCCATAGGGCCTTGGATTCAACAATGTCTTCTGTATGTATGGGTGGTATAGGTATTGAGGAATCGGATACCCTTGATGTTCTGGGTATGAGAATTCAATGTGATGTTCGTTGGAATGAACATGTATTTTAAGTATCGAAAGAAGCAATCAAAAGTTTTGGATTTATAAAACGGTGAAAAAGTAACTTCACTTTTTCTGGTCTCCTTAAAATCTATACCACTTACATTTGACCGCAAATGGAATACAACTTCCATATATGGGCAGGAGCATCAAAGTCTACCAAGAGCTAATGGACCATGTGCAAAGGAGGGTCTTGATGCTCAATAATGACACTATGGAATCCAACATCGTCGGAATGTTTGTTGTGTAGCACTTTTCTATAGATACTACCATGGAAAATGTTCTTCTGAGATTAGCGAACTCTTTCCAAGTGCCCAAGTTTCAGTTCACTCTACCAGCTTCTCCAGCAGATCACATCCCTTTCAAGTCTATTTCCCAGTTGGCCGTAGAACGCATTACAGAGAAAAGTTCTATCAGTATTTTTAATAAATTCCCCGCACAAGTCTTTCCTAACAGTTACAATCTAATAAAAATTTAAGTCAAATATCCACAAACACTACTCCCTGTTTCCTCCTGCCCATAACTTATTTTCCTGAAATCAACACAATGCACTGCATATTTAGGGAGTTTTGCTTAATATTCGTAATAAGAAATAAAGAAAAGACGATCAGTGGAAGTTTCTAATTCAGTTTCGATTCAGTAACTTATTTTGACGATAATCGAATCGTTAAAAAAAGAAAACAACAAAATTATCGATTTTGGTATTCAGTAAAATTTTTAAACGATATTCGCTATTGTTAAAGTCAGCTGTTGTCGTTATCTAAACGACAACAATTTTTGTGTTGTTTATTCAATCGTTAAAAAGTTAAATTTTTAGGTTGAAATAAAAATCATAAAATAATGAAAATATTTTGCTTTTATTATAAAAACTTTTTATATAAATAAAAAAATTAAATAGCATATTCAATTCATTGTTTTATATTCAAATAAATAAACAAAAATATTAATGTCACTTATTTTGACAGAGATGCCACTCGTTTACAATTAAAATAAATAGAAAAAGAGATTTGTCGACTATCGTTAAGGTGTAATTAGTGAATCACTTAATCGTTAGTGCAAACAACAATAGCTGTCGATATATTTTGCGATTGTCGGATCGTTAAAATTTACAGAATCGCACAACAGGTTTTGAATAGCTAAATTTCTAATCTTTTAAAAACTTTTTCCCAGCATATTTTAATTCCTTGTCACTAGTGGCCACTTTAGATGTTCTTCATTGAATATGTTTTAATTGGGACTAAAATTATTTTATAGAACTTAAATAGGACAGTTGCTTTTCGATATATAATTCACTTTATTGCTTTTAAATTACTCTATAATTGTTCAGTCGCTCAAATATTATTTTAATAAAATATCTTTAACAAATATTATTTTTTAGATTATAAATATTTAAGACGAATGATTTCTGTAAAATTCAAAAAATTTGATTTTAGTCTAACCAAAGCAATTTCTTTTACTCAAATACCTGTTTTTGAGAATTGCAGTATTTTACTAAGCAAAATTTATTTGTTCAAATAAGCAACACCTAAGTACTAGAAATGTCAAAATTTTAAATTTAATCGATTAAAATTTCAAAATAAAATTTTAGATCTTGATCGATCAATAAGATCAAGTTTTAAGTTTTTTCGATCTGTCGATCAAATAACGAATAAAAAAAGGAATTTCAAAATATTTCGAAATCTTGTGTTTATTTATAAATTCAAAAATAATTCAAACAAATAAACATAAAACATTTAAAGAAATTGACAACATGTTTATATGTTTTCCTCATTTAAATGAAATTCATAAAAATTTAAAAAAAAAAATCAGAAATGTTTTGTACATATAAAGATACGAATAAGTTTGTTTTTGTAATCGATAATTTAAAAAAAAATAAAAAACAATGTTTCTCTATTATGCTAATTATACATCTGTGGTTTTCTGGAATAACCGCGTATGTCAATTTTTGTCAGTTTTGAGTTATTGATGCCACGTATATTAATTTTTAACCTTCTTTACATGTGTTAAATGTTTAAAAAAAAAATATTGACCATTTCTGAGTTTTTTCTTAAAATAACGAGTAACTTAAATGTTTATTAAACTAAGTTGCAGCACTGTCGACGCGTGTCAACCTACGTTTGATCGCTGACAAATTATTTTCTCAGAAAACGACACATAGCGACATACGTTGCTCTTAATGAAAAAAATGCAAAATAATTTTGGATTATTTTTCAGTTTATAACCACTTATAAAAACTTGTGTGTTTATTTCTGTTATTTTTGGTCACTATTATTCTTTATACGTTGTTATATTCTCATCCTAAGTCCCGTTAACTTTTTGTTGACGAACAAAAAAATCCATTTTTCAAGCAACAACAACTTATGTCTACATGGGTGGTTGCATTGTTAGTTTTCTTTTTCAAAGAAAACGACGTTTGTCGACATAAGTTGTTTCATCTGCACACACTTTAAGTGTTATTTACATATTGTTTTGTCGTCCTTCTCTAGGATCTATTCCTCTGATGATTTTTGACTCAAAATTTTATATAAAGTATTTATTGTCTATATATACAGGACTTTCAAATAAAACGCTCTAAAAACTTTATATCGAGCTCATAATTTCAAATATAATGTTTTTTGGCTCCCCTGAACATTTTGATTTTATGACGTATGCGGACAGACATATGCTTAATCGATAAAAAGTTAGTCGAAAATCACAATTTTTAAATTTTTCGAGTAAAAAGTTATTTACTGGCTCTAGGAAATATGAGAAATGACCCATGACGCAAAGTATTTTTGGCTCACTTTTTTTTAAATTTATTTATTTTTTTATTTCTGATATTTCATTTTTCGGCTACTTTTCATTGGGCGATATTTCCTAGAAACTCTTTTTTTATTTGAACGATAACCGTTTTACAATTCTAGTAAGTAATCATTACTCAATTTATTCCCAGCACTGACAATGATTTGGTTTTATTAGCTGTCTTTCATTTTCTATTTTTTATTTTAATAATTTGTTGTTTATCTAACAAAAACAAAGATGTGTATATAATTTGTTTAATATTTTTGTTGCCAAAAATTAAAAGTCTTCTAAAAGTTAATACTGAATAAACGTAAAGCATTGTACAATACATATTTCGGTAAATGACCCAGTTAAATTAATTCACTCGCATTCTTCATAATCCATCTTTATATCGTCACCTAAACTGCAAAAGCCCACAACCACAAAATTTTATACTCATTCGTTCAATAATAGCGATTTTACTAACGAAAGTCAAAAGGCTGTAACAGTGATTTCATAATCCGTATTCAATAATTTTTCCAACAATTTCATAATCCGTAACCACACTTGTATTAAAAAAAGAAGTACGATACCCTATACCATGCGTTTAGGGACGCTACCTCTTAGGTCCAACTAATTAGATATAGAAAATAAGCATAAACCAAATTTGAGTGGCATTGTTATTAATTTTTTTGACTTCGGATATTTAAAAGTTCATATCGGATGCTATATTTCTATTGGGACTAGGTCGGAAAATGGACCTATCCTGACTATCACTTATTTTTTGCAGAAACATATACAAACAAAATTTGAGAAAAATCTGTGCAATAATTTAGTTTTTTGACAGATTTAAGTGAAGATCCGGAATCCGCTTCATATGGGGGTTATGACTAAGAATTGTCCTATAGGGTTTATTTTGGACAATTGTTTAATGGATGTAATAAACATACGCAAACCCAATTTGACTGTGATCTATATGATAATTTGTATATTATGACAATTTAAGTCGATCCCATTGGGGTCAATTGTACGGGGACTATGTCTGACCATGAACCGGTTTTCACCAATTTCAATAGCGTTCATCCTATGGCCGAGAAAAGCTTATAAACTGAATTTCGTCATAATATATTCATATTTTCGACTTGTAGTTTGATTTCAAGATTATGAACACACAGACGGACGGACGGACACTGCTAACTCGACTCAAAAAGTTATTCTTATTCGATCGGTATAATAAAAGATGGGTCTAGGTAAAATATTTTTGGTAGTTACAAACATCATCACAAAGTCATTATACCCAAACCACATAGTGGTATTGGGTTTAAAATATGGTTCAAATTTGGTTTAGACTTAATGATTCACATGGCATCAATATTGAGCGAAGGACAAAAGCGGTTGATATCAAAAAGTAAAAAAGTTACAATTCAAGGAATCCAATATGAGCAAGTAAGGGTATTTAATTCGACTGTGCCGAATTTTTGATACCCTTCACCTGTGTCTTAAACTCAGAGTTCAGAAAAAAACACACACTGAATAAAAAACTCGTACATATATGTAAACAAACATAACTTAGACCAACACACACATATTTTTATTTTCATATCAATTATGTTTGTTTTTAAATTTTCTTCGGTGCCCAACACAACCATGACTGTGTTCGTTTTAATATTTCGTTATTTACACGAACATTTTTGTATCACATACTTTTTGTTTCAATCACACATAAAGCACACATTTTTGAGTGTTGCCTTATTTGAAGTTCATGTTCTGGTACGTGTAGTGAAAAAAAACACAGAACATGTACAATAAACAGGTTCGAGTTCAGTTATATTTTAAACACGACTTAAAATATAACTGAACTCGAACCTGTTTATTGTACATGTTGTGTTTTTTCTTACTACACGAGCCACAACACGACTTAAAATATAACTGAACTAGATCTAGACCGACTATATGATACCCTATACCATGCGTTTAGAAACTCTATCTCTTAGGCCCAACTAACTGGACATAGAAAATAAGCAAAAACCAAATTTGAGTGGGATTTTTATTAATTTTTTTTCATATCGGATGATATATCTATATGGGGACTAGGTCCAGGATCGGTCCGATCATGTTTGGTAAAGTCTCTTTTATTTTGCAAAAATATATACAAACAAAATTTGAGAAGAATCAGTGCAATATTTTTGTTTTTAATAGATTTAAGTGAAGATCGGGAAGCAGCTCTATATGGGGTCAAAGGGATCATTTTTGGACTACTCATTAATGGATGTAATGAACGCATACAAACCCAATTTGAGTAAGATCTATATGACAATTTGGATCTTATGGCAATTTATGTACATTTCATGTGGGTAATTTGTATGGGGGCTAGGTCTGAACATGGACCGATTCTCACCAATTTCAATAGCGTTCATCCCATGGCCGATAAAAGCTTATATACCAAATTTCATCAAAATCTATTCATATTTGCGACCTGCAGTTTGATTACAAGCTTTACATGGACACACAGACGGACGGACGGACGGACGGACGGACGGACATTGTTAAAGCAACTCAGAAAGTGATTCTGATTCGATCGCTATAATTAAATATGGGTCTAGGTCAAATATTTTTGGTTGTTACAAACAGCAGCACAAAGTCATTATACCCAAACCACATAGTGGTATAGGGTATAAATATGTGGCAATACTTGCTTATGCTAATGTGGCAGGCGCAGTATAAACATACACATACCTACCCTCATGAAGCAAATGCTACAAATACAATGACTACAACAATAAGAAGAATTACAAAACACGCGAAACATTTTTAATTTTTCAAGACTTTTCTCACATTTTCATGCATGTCTCGTAACCCTTTGGATCAATTCTGATGATTTTAACTAGAAACTCTTTTGGGATGCTAATAATCGATTTTATGCGGAGAGTATAGTAATTGAAGGTGTGATAGTGATTTCCCCAGACAGACGGAGAGACGGTCATCTCTAAATCAACTTCTCCTGTCATAAGGATCAAGAAAATAAATGGTTTTGGGATCTCCCGAATTTATTTCAATGCGTTACAACTGGAATGGCAAACCTATATATACCCTCTGCACAGTAGTGTGAAGCGTATATAAAACGTAACTTTAAAAATAATAATAATTTTTCATATTTTTTCTTTAGAAATTGTTCCGTCTTTATTTTTTATGTATGAGTGCAAAATTACAGTCTGAAATCTTGAATAGTTTTCCATTTTTAATGTTCTGTGCTTCTCCTGTAAAACATCAAAATGTGTGGTCGCAGCCCTTTGCATTTTTGGCGACGATATATTTTTCTAAGATCTTTTTGTGATTATAAGAAATGGTTTTTAGTGAACGTGTATTAATATGATTAACTTACTGGATGTCTCAAAATTATTCTTTTCCAAAAAGAATATGATTTTGTTCAAAAAAAGTTACTGAATTAGTTTTGTAAAATAGGTTTTATTTAAGACAAGTGAGACATCACATCCCAAAATATTTTTGTTGACTGAACCACAACCAATGATATAAACTAATTTAGTTACATTCAATTAAACTTTTCTGATTTAAGTGAACAGATTTTCATTCGATTTAACTGATATTTACAGTAATTACTTTTAATTTATTGTTATTAACACTCAGCAAACTTTTCTGCTTATTTTTAGTAAAGCCATTAAACTGTTTCCCTTATTCTGTGCGTATTTCCATGAATATTTATTGTTTATTCGGTTTTATTTATAAAAGCTACCTGGTTGTTTATTTAATAATATTTATATAAAAATTTGTTTTTCGAAACTTTATAATTTTCTGAATAATTTTTGTGAATATTTGTACATGCAATCAAGAATTACGAGTATAATCAATTTCTATGTACGTTAAATCAATGTGTTTTAATAATAAATTGATTAGGAAGTGAGAGAATGCGTTCAAAATAAATGAGTGAGGCCATAAATTATTTATAATTTTTGTTTATCATCCACTATCAATGATAAGGGGATTTAGTTCCGACTATTCGTTTGTAATACATCCAAAGGTGAATTTGAGGGATTGCTACGTATTTCAAGAGACTCTCTTAATGTTCAGGGTACATTCAGTTTGTGCTAATGTTTGTAACTACCAAATATATATGATGCAGACCCACGTCTTATAAATGCGATCGACTTCGAAACACTTTCTGACTCGATTCAGCGATGTCCGTGTATTATACTCAATGATCAATATTCCAATAATTAACCCTGTCGGACCATTTTTAGTCATAGTCCCCATTTCCCGATCTTCACTTAAATCTATATAAAAAAAAAGAAACAAATATAATGCATAAAGTTTTCTCAAATTTGCTTAATATATGTTTCTAAGAACAGTAGCACTAAAATTAGATTTACGTTTATTTTCTAAATAAACGCACGAAATGTATGATACAGGATATTATATAGGTGTGGGATCTAGACCGTGTTGTTAGAGAATATGTTGAAGAAATTGTTTTCGAAAACGAGTTACTTCTCACGAAAGCGTAGAATCAAAATATAGAAACTATCGAACTAGAATACTTATTTTAAAGCCCTACAATAGTTTAGATCAAATTTGAAATGTCCATCTACTTTATCTATCTGAACCTCGCCAATAAAATTCCCACAGAATACTTCTTCAAGCCTTATAAATCTGCAAAAATAAATTTTTCATTATTTTGCCTTTCTGTTTTAACAGAGAGCTGCAGCACCTTATGTGGACCAAAAACTAACAAATAAACTTATGAGCGAGTCGACGGCATACTACTTAATAAGAGAACGAGTCAATTATTGTTAAAAAAATTACGAAACAAGTAACTCAAAAAAAAAGAAAGGAAGATCAATAATGATAAAATTATACTCATACTCTTTACATAAATAATCCAGCTAGTCGGGAAGCTGGTAAAAATGCAATTATAAAAATCTGCCGCAACATACGCTTACAGGTTAGCTGTAAGAAGAAATAAGCAAATCATTTAGTAATTTATTAATGTATGTATGATTAATGATGTATTATCTCCACTTTAGGTAAATGCTGAAAGTCTCATAGCTCTAGCTAGTCAGGAAGCTAGTGAAAATTAGATTACAAGAATACACCTTTAACTAATAAAAAAAAACAGACAGAGCTTAAAATGAAACTACAAGTAGTTAAATCAAAAAACTTTTCAATATAAACTTTCATATGTTTTCAGGTTAACCTCGAAAAATAGTACTCAAATCTGTGATTAGCTCTACCTAGTAGGGAATTTGATAAAATTTCAATTATAAACATCTGTTTCAGCAGGTTATCGGCGAGAAAAAATTCCCAAATCAATTAGAAACTTATGAAATAATATACTGTCATTTAATTTAGGTAAGTGCTGTCGGAAACTTGGTGAAATTTCAAATTCACCTAAAACAAACAAATAAACAAACCAACAAGCACAACGACAAAGAGAGTAAAAAAAAACATATAAAAATAATTTTAAATCTTCAAAAAAAATTTTAGAAAATTGTTTTGAGTTCTTGTTCCACATGTGGAACACCTGTATATTACTAAAAATTTTGCGTGTTAACTTTCATTAATCCATGGTGCAAAAAAAAACTAACTTAATATACAAAATACATAAAAGATAAATTTCCAAAAATCTCCCTTCTTTGTAAAATGCGTGGCTTTTAAACTAAAAGCCTCCTTGAAACTCTTCCTTATTCAGAACTTTGTTCTTTTTCATATGAAGTACTGATCAGATACTAACAAAACATACAGCATCGGAAAGCTTATAAAGTGTAATGTCTTATATATAATATTCTTAATGAGTGTATGAGATCATTATTGGATCACCCCAACCGCATACAAATTATTTTAAATTATTTTAGATTTTGACAAATAACTGAAATATTGGCAATACCTCCGAAAGTCACTTGCTAAGATAATGTGCTTTCTTTTAAATCAAATCCTAATTAAACAAAAACATACATATAATAAACAAAAATATGCAGAAAAATTAAAATCTGTTTAAAATTAAAATCAGTTAAATTTTGAACAAATGAACCATTTTTAGTTAAAGGTAATTCAGTTGAAGCTCATTGATATGCTATGCTGTATATCTTGTTAGTATCTGATCAGGAGTTCCAGTGCACATAGGGCCAGATTCAATTTTTTTTGGCATAAAGTCGTAAATTTTTGTAAAATATATTTTGAATTTAACTGAATATTTTGAAAGGGCATACATTGGGTACATCGAATTCGCAAATAAAAACATTTCAGTGGCAACGCTGCATTTTTGCAGCGCTAACAAAGTCAGCTGTCTGGTTAGCTGTTTGTTTTGTCAAAATTGGTGGGAGTCTTTTACTCAACTTTGCGCTTTGTAGCAACACCAGGTATCCAAATCTTTTTTGGCAAAATGGAAAATAAAGGTCAAGGTATGCCAAATATAATTGTTATTAAATGTTTTCGAGTTATGAGTTATATTTTTTAGTTGTGGATTGTCTTTGATATGTCTTATTTTACAAAAAATCTAACCGAAGTATTCGTGTATCGTGGAGTAAAAAACTAATTTCTGCCAATTTGTGCCAAAAAGTAATTATGCAAATGTTTACTCTAAACTGTGTTTTTAGACTTGTTGCTAACATTTTTTGCCCATTTTTGCCCATTGGCGCATACTTTGCATTTTTAGCCAAGTTTGAGGTAAGCCATTCTGCCCTACTGGATGTGTGGATCAACGAAAACCGAAATGAAAAAGCGTTATTTGACTGGATTGTTGATAAATTTCATTTAAATGATGTATCAAATGAATAAGAAAATAAGGAGTTTTCACCTTAATATTCTGAAAAATCTACCTAAATGTAATCGTACAATTACGACATTTGAAAGGAAACTTTCAGGTTGGCTTTTGTCAAGCATGACTGTTGTCGTGGAGAAAATCAACGACCAAGTTGCTTCAGAAAATCAAATGGGACGACCACGACTGTCTTACAGTGATGCAGGATCACGGCTAAAAAGAAAAATGGCAAAGGAACTGACAGATAATGAAGAAAATAATACAAGTCTCCTTGTTCATGCAGCATCAGTTTCAGCGAAAAAGGCCAAAATGAGCGATACTGCGTTTGTATTAAAGAATACTCTTTCTACTTCTAGTTCATCAAGTGAGATTAGAAAGAAACTGTCATTCTCGGAGCCGGTACCACTCACACCAAGTTAAGCTCTGGCATTTTTGATCGACAACTCCGTCACTAAAGCGCAATACAACAGCATGAGAGCTTTAAATAAATCACAATTTTCCAACATTTATCCATGCTATAATAAAGTAAGAGAAGCCAAATTGGAATGCAGGCCTACGGGAGTCAATGTGACGGAAACAAGAGCCGAAATATCTCTCCTAAATTTGCTTAATCATACGGCCAGTAGAATTTTCCTTCTGCAGGATGATGTATTCAAGAAACATCAAAACATAGCAGATGTCAAACTAATAGCGAACTATGGATTTGACGGCCCTACGGGGCAGAGTATGTACAAGCAGAGATGCCTAGGAGAAAGGTCTGATATAAATGACGACTCATTATTTGTTACGAGCGTCATTCCACTGAAACTAACGGATGATTTTGGGACGCCTTTGTGGATAAATCAATCCCCCCAATCAGTAAGATTTTGCAGACCCCTAAAGCTTGAATTCGCTAAAGAAACCAAAGATCTTATTCTGGCAGAAAAGGCGGATTCAGAATCACAAATTCTTAAAAACTTAACAGCTTTTAATTAAAATTTCGCAATTGACAGAAAAATCACTGTCACTTTTGATCTCCATTTGACATTGATTGACGGCAAGGTGTTAAATATATTAACGGGAACCAAATCTTGTCTAGTATGTCCTATCTGTGGAGCCAGCCCAAAGGATTTTATGAAAACTACAGACATATCGAACTTTAAAGCTAAGTCTGGAAATCTTCAACACGGCATCAGTCACCTACATACATAGATAAGATTTTTTGAGTTCTTACTTAAAATCTCGTATAAACTACACTTAAAAAAGTGGCAAGTAAGGGATAAAGAAGAAAAAGACATAATAATATCCCGTAAACAAGAAATACAAAAATTATTTTGGAGTGAAATGGGATTACATGTAGATAAGCCAAAACAAAACGGAAGTGGAAATACAAATGACGGAAATACCGCAAGAAGGGCATTTAAAAACACAAGGCAACTTTCAGTAATATTAGAACTAGATTATGATATTTTACAACGGTTTTATATTATTTTAATAACTATATCCTGTGAATTCCCAGTAAATACTACTAAATTCAGCCAATTATGCCAAGAAACTGCGTCGAATTATATGGAAAAGTATTCATGGTACCCAATGTCAGAAACTGTCCACAAAGTTTTAGTTCACGGTTCACAGATAATAGCATCATAGGTATTACCTATCGGTTGCTTTGGAGAAAACACATCTGAAGCGCGAAATAAACTTTATAAGCGCGATAGACAATCATATGCGAAACGAAATTCTCGTATCAACAATTTATGGGATGTGTTCATCGGACCCTTTTCTTTCAAGCCTTAATATAAAAAAAAAGATTAGCTCAAAATAAAAAAACCTCGTTACCAAAGGAAGTTATTGAACTTTTAGAAGCACCAAATGTAGAATATAATAACCAGGAACAGTTTTTAGACAGCGATGATAGCAACTCGGATACGGATCATGAAGACAACTTTTGCTTGGATTTGGAAGTAGAAAAAGAAGATTAATTTAATAGTATTAATTTAATACCTTTAAGAAATCAGTATTTAAGTTGGTTTAAATCGAAACGTCAAATAATAAAAAAAAACTTACTCCTCTGCAGTGTGTCCTTATATGGGCGGTATAGGTGGGCGTGGTCGGATTGACTTGAAATTGTTCTCACTTACTGCAAGTGCCAATATAATCAATTCCACCAAAATTCAGCTCTCTAGCTTTATTATTAGACTTTATGCCAAAAAAAATTGGATCTGGCCCTATGTGCAGTGGAAGAACTAAATGCCATAGGCATTAATTGGGGCCGGTTTAATCTGTATACTAAGTATTTTAAAAGTGGCCGATAGTGTCGTCTTTTATGAACCTTTGGCAATGAAATATAAAAAAAAATAAGGGTAATCCCATTATTGTAAGAGATACAATGGAATTGAAAAAAATATCTTAGCAGTTATGTATTGAAACTAACGAAAATCGATCGATCTGTTGTTCAAAAATGAGGGAAAAAATTGAATTTTAAATTTTGTATGAAATGGAGATTTATCAACTATTATTCACCTCCTTAAAAAATATTAAAATCTTACCAAATTTGATTATCATTTGATTATTACTGATCTGCTGATTCTGGAACGCATGATTACTATAAGTCTACATTTAAATTTTGGGCGGGGAACATAAATATGACAACCAAGCGATGTAAAGCAAAATTGGTCAAATATGCCAGTCTTTTTAAAATCAAAGTGCATAATGGTTCAACTGTTGCTCCTACTTACAACACCTTATATGTATATATTTCGCGGTAACAGTTTTAGGTTTGCCAGACTGAAAAACTAAAAATTTCGGGTAAAAAAAATATAATCGTTTATATCTCAAAAACAAAGCGTCCTAAAGCACAACGGTTTACATTTTGACCTAGCTACAAGACACTATATGAATTGGGCGGTAACTATTTTTAGAACAAAATGTTTGAAAGTGTCTTTTCTTCGGCGCATTACAACTACCTAGTCTATATAAAGATTATAAATTCATGAAAATTATAAGAAAAAAAATTTTAGAAAAAATTGGCTAAAATATTTTTTTATTATACCCTATACCACTATGTGGTTTGGGTATAATGACTTTGTGCTGGTGTTTGTAACTACCAAAAATATTTGACCTATTATATACCAATCGAATCAGAATCACTATCTGATTTGATTTAACGATGTCCCTCCGTCCGTCCGTCCGTCTGTGTGTCCATGTAAACCTTGTAATCAAACTGCAGGTCGCAAATATGAATATATTTTGATGAAATTTGGCATATAAGCTTTTATCGGCCATAGGATGAACGCTATTGAAAGAATCGGTCCATGTTCAGACCTAGCCCCCATACAAATGACCCCTTTGAAATCGACATAAATTGCCATAAGATCGAAATTGTCATATAGATCTTACTCAAATTGGGTTTGTATGCGTTTATTACATCCATTAATGAGTAGTCCAAAAATGATACCTATGGGACAACTCTTAGTCATAGGCCCCATATAGAGCTGCTTCCCGATCTTCACTTAAATCCATCAAAAAACAAAAATATTGCACTGATTCTTCTCAAATTTTGTTTGTATATATTTTTGCAAAATACAAGAGACTTTACCAAACATGGCCAGAATCGGCTCATTTTTGGGCCTAGTCCCCATATAGATATAGCATCCGATATGAACTTTTTCATATCTGCAGCCAAAAAAATTAATAAAAATCCCATTCAAATTTGGTTTATGCTTATTTTCTATTTCCAGTTAGTTGGGCCTATAAGATAGGGTCTCTAAACGCATGGTATAGGGTATCATATAGTCGGTCTAGACCGACTATAATTTTCTTACTTGTTTTTTAAATTAAAAATATTGCAGATAATTTTTAAAAAACAAATAAGTATGAAGAAATGTTTTTTATTCATATTTTTAAATAAAATTTAATTTAAAACTATGTCCCAAATAGTTAAAGGTTAAGTCACCTAGACTTAGAAGCAACTAGTGAATTATATTACAATTAGACCTCATATACGGTTAGACGACTTGAACGGTTAACACTAACGAATTGGATCATAAAATTAAAAACTCTATTATTAATTGAAAAGTTTGTATGTTTGAAAAAGAATAACAAAACCTTATAGTATTCCTTTTTTGATATTGACAAAACATTGGAAACCTTTGCTATACAATAATTGAAAATTATTAATTTAATTTCAGTTTTTTGTCGACCTTTTTTATTGTATTTTTTTGATATATTTAGAAATTCTTCTAATGGACTTTTAAGGTCATAATCAATGTAAATAAAAGATTATTTATTTAATTATTTCATCCTACGTTTCGTTGGGATTTTTTCCAACATCTTCAGGGATATTATAATTTATTAGATATATAATCTTTTTGTCAATTTTTCACATTTAATATTAAAACATTTTTCCTTGTTTTTATACGACATAACGACATAAAACACATAATTGAATAATAATAATTGTAAAAATAATCAAAAAGTAAATATCACAGTATAATTTTTTCTTTAAGTTTATATCACAGTTGAACAGTTTCTTTCTCTAAACTAAACTAATGCTAAGATGTAATTTGCATTCGTCCCATCCTTTTCTTCTTTTATATTCTTTTATATTAAATTGAGTCAATTAAATGTTGAAATCTACTAAAATTTTTTGCCACTCTGGATTAAATGTCTTTATGAGATCTGTCTTGTTTGTATAATTTCGTGTCCGTATTTTTCGATCTACAATTTCCCATCGATTTTCTATGACATTAAGATCTACTGCCTTGGCTGGCCATTCCAAAACCAGAACTGCATTAGATTGTAGTCACTTGGTTACAACTTTGGAGGTGTGTTTTGGGTCATTGTCATGTTGGAACTTCCAGACCAAGGGCATATTTTACCCCGCCTATGTCACTTATAATTTGCCAGTATCGAATTCCATGAATTGGACCCAATGTTTGGTCGGAAAAACAACCCCATACCATAACATTGCTACCGCCAAACCTAAAAGTATTATTTTTTTATATTTTGGGCCCTTTGGTTGTCGTACAAACCTTCTTCCATCATGACCTCTTAAATTAACTTGGACTCATCTGAAAAGAGGAAAGTATTCCAATTCCGTCCTGTCCAGTTAATGTGTTTTTTAGCTAAATTTAAACGAGCCAGGCGTCATAGAACGATAACAACTAAGATCAGCCTTAATTACTCGTCGGGATTCAATTCGAGCAAATATTTTTAGTTTCGGATTGCTAATGACCTCTTTAGGTAGAATGTTTGATCTTTTTTAACTCTCTTGATATTAAAGATGGGATGTCTTTGACTTGTTTTACGGAGCCTGCCACCTAAATGTTGAGTCGTGACCGTACCTCTTCCACGAAATTTCTTAATAATTTTTTAAATAATTTAATATTTCTAGCAAAATTTCTTTTTCTAAAGACCAGCAGTAAAATCATGTATTGTTCTGGTTTTTAACTCTTCACAAAACTTTGTCTTGTAATTATTTTATAATAATTAATTATTAAATTTAAACATTGAAAAATAAAATTGTGTTTAAAAAACAGTTGAAAGAAAACATCAGAAACGGTTAAAATTTTATTCTTTTTTTTAATATCAGCTTCTATTTTTATTGTTGTAATCAAATCTGATTTTAAGTTAAAAAGTTTCCATTGTTTTGACATCACTAAAAAAATATTTTTTTTTTGTTTTTTTACTTCTATTTTAATGTATTTTTTGTAACAAATTTGTTATTTTGCGAAATTACTAAAAAACAAAATTGCCAAATCTAGAATTTTGTAAAAGTTTCCAATGTATTGTCACCCACTGCATATGACCGATAGTGTACTCGTTTAACATTAAAGATAGCACATACTTCATATCCTTTGGAAAGCTCGAGTTTTTCTGAAGATGGTTGTCTCTTTAAGCCACAATTATGCCTTGAGTATGCGAATATCAGTTTTTGTAGTTTGGTATTAAAAATTTGCAAAAATGCGCTCAAGGACATCAAAGGATATTATTGGTATTGTGGTATTCGCATTCAAAGTTTTCATGTTTCCTCTATTGTAAAATATACCTGTCATAATATGTCACGTAATTATTAAAGAAATAAAATTGCAAATTCAGAATTTTGTAAAAGATTAAAATTTATCACTTTTAAGGCTTTCTGTGATATTTATATAATTGGCAACTCTATGATAAAATTGAACCATTTAAGAATGCTACAATCGAAAATGTTTTAATATAATTGATAATACCTTTCCTTTTTAAAATTTTTACATAAAAACATTAATTTTGCCAACTAGGGTTGCTATGAATTAGGACAATTTTTTAATTATATATAATAAAATATTTCGTTAACCTAAAATTATGTTAAATCTGTTAAAACATTAAAAAATTTCAACAAATTGCTAAAATTTCAACCAGCAATTATACAAGCAGAATTAGAATTCTTATAGTACTTTTTTTTATATTTTATCACTTTAAAAATGTTCTGGATTTATTGCAAATTTGGCAACTCTATGATATAATTGAATAATTTTAAGAATGGTACAACAATTTAAAGGATTTCATTATAATTTGTTTAACAAATAAATTAAAATTTTTTAAATTCTCACCTTTTTATTTTCGGTAAATCCTTGAGTATTTCCAATAAGCACTTTTTTAATTTTAGTTATTATTTTCACACTTTGCAAATATTAATAATGTTTTGCTGCTAAAAATAACATGACTTAATATTATTCTTACTGTTAGTTTTTTCCTCTAAATCATTTTATCAGAAGTTGGGTTTAACCCACTAGCCAATTCTCAAGTATGACACACACGCACATAAACACAAAACAGCTGTTTAAACTAAGAAAAAAAAACATTAACTAGTATTTGAATAAAAACTATATACAAACATTTTCGTTTTTTGTCGGGATATAAATTAAAAAAAAAAAACAAATTATTGAAATTTGCTTTATACTTTAGATATAATAAAGCAAAAGAAGAGTTCAATGGTTTCTATTGTACTTTGACATTAAACTCTTTTTCCTTCTCTCTCCCTCTAACTATCTCTGTCTCTATTACGACATGTTGAGTACGTTTATTGTTTTTACTGTAAGTGTTTATTAACTTTTTTTGTTGTTGGCTGTAGTCTTTTAATGATAATTAAGTAAAGACAGACAGTTACACAACTAAATAAATATGTAGATGAACCATATTATGATCATCTCGATCATTACCAACATCTACAATTAACTTCAATGACAATTGACTTTGACATATATTTTTGTTGTAAACAACAACAAAAGTAAATATTATAATTGAAGTGTGAGTTGTTTCGACAAACTCCTTTATTATTTTCAAGATCTTGTGGCTCTTCTTTTTTGCGATTGAATTAATTAAAACTGTTCAATTAGTAGTGGGTTTTACAGAAAGAGTTTAATAAACCTATAATTTAGCCCTCACATTAGAAACAGAGCTTCAAACTAATGTTTACTTTAATTTGAATGTTTTGCTTTAGAAAAATTTTTTTTCACATGAAAATTCTTGTTTCTAATTCTAATTAAAATGCTTATTTCTCTATTTACTATGGTATTTAAATGGAAAATTTCATTGCATTCGTTAAAAATATATTAATTAAATAATTTTTTAAAACGTATTTTTGTATTTATTTATTTTTTTAACGTAATTTTTCAGACAGTTGCAATTAATAATTGATATCTATGCAAATTTTAATATTGTTTTTGATGTGTAAACATCTATACGCGCAGGGGGGTAAATTTATATTTCACAATACAATCACAAAAACAGCGTACATGTGAGAGTCACATCTTACGCGTAAGATGTGACCATTAAGACAAATCGGTATGACTTATGATTGTTTGGTGAAAAAATTATTATATGAAATAACCTTTTTGTCGCTGTTTTCTGCATTTTATTTATTACCAGATGTTTACACATCGCCCCTGTGATCGGACTCACATGATTTTCTTTTACTAGTGCGTGTTAGATGAGGAGACAGCCTTTATTTCAATAATCATAACATTCTTAATCAAACCGGTTTCTGACATTCAGCCTTTCTCAGTGATATAATTGATAAGATCATTTCTATATGGAATTTTGTACTTAGAGCGGCCGTGAATAAAATTAAAATAAAATGCGAATTAATAAAAATATATCCAATTTGAGATAACATTTTTAACTACTTCTCTGGGGAGAATTCATTAAAATTCGGGTAGATAACCAACCCGCTTCTAAGTCTTTCTTAAGCTACACTATGCGAATAGTGCGAATTGCAAATCTGATAATGGAGAATTAAAAAACGGAACTTTTAAATGGAACTTCACGAACTCAAAGATATCAACATGCGAACGTTTTACTCACGAAGAACTAGGTGACATGAGGCTCCTATTAAGTAACGTGGCTTTGAGTTTAAGAATTTCTCTGGATTTTTAAAGCACTCACGTAAAATATTTATATTTATCAAAATCTAGGTTCTGACAATGTTTTTTTTTTTAACATTCAACAATAGGTCAAATTTAATTTAGAAAGCAAGTATTTCTGAAAATATTTCAGGTCAATATTTAAAGAAAATAATGTTCTATGGAATCAAATAACTTTAGGTACAAATTTGTATTTGAAGCTATGATTCAATGTCTATATGTACGAGAAGATTTCATTCTTTTAATTTCTGCCTAAAATCCTCACACTTATATAATTAGTTTTTTTTTTTGTATAGGTACATTCTATTTTGGTGAAGAAGTTTTTCATTGTGTACATATTGCCAAAAAAAAAAAAAACTGCAAATTGTTGTTAACTCCAAAGTTTGTTAGAGTCAAATGAAGAAAAAAAACTAGCAGAAAATTAAGTCATTAAACTAATAACGTATATTATTACATTTTTGAAGTCATCGTCATTTATTAACTTTAAAAAATTAATAATCATAAGGCACCTAACTCTAACTCGTTTAACAATTTTTTTTTAATTCGCTTATTTTTTTTAAACATTCTTTAAACACAATTTATTTTTTGTTAACAATTTTTTGTTGTTTCAATTATATATATTTTTTTTTGTTATTTTTTACAAGTTTCCGGCTTAACTACTTTAGTTTGGTTTCTTTTTTTGTTTTGTTTCTACCACTTTTTTGTTAACACAAAATCATTTCGTTGTTAATAACATCTTTATCTTACTCGTCTTCAGAATATCTTATTCACCCGTTACTTTGTCTACGCTCCACGAAAGTCACACATCAACTAAAGTTTTGTTGTGGATGTCATTCGTTTACAACCCAAACAAAAAAACTAAAACAACAAATCAGTCTCCAACGTTCGGCAATTTTTTTTTCGGGTTTTCTTTCTTAAGACCCCTTTTTACTTGTGAGTATTTCCAAACCAGTGGTTATTTGAATTTCTGTTGTGCTTCATTTCTTGTTGATGTTTTTCGTTGCCGTTTTGATGGGGAGAATATTCAACGTGCGCTCATATAAATGTTGTTAAAGTCGTGCACAAGCAGTGTTGCCACATCATGTATAATTAGGTGTTATTTTTTGTTATATGACGCGGTCATGTGTAATTTAATTTTAATTTCTGCTTCATTTTCCTAACATGATGGGTGAATCTTTAATTTGCAATTGTTAATTGGATAATTCGAGATTAAAATCTTCCTAGCTTTCCAGCATAAGTATTAGTCTTATTCGTCAATTCGATTTTTATTGCAGAGAATAAAAAAAATATTTTATTTTGATCTAATACGTGGATTCGATATATATATTTCTAAATGATTGCGATTTAGAATTCCAAATATCTTAATAACTATAAATTTAATTTCAAATTTTTATATTGACATAGATTTATAAAAAAAAAATATTCTTTAGACAAATATACATCTTTAAATTCCTTAATTTTTTTTGTTGATATTTATTATATTAAACATTCCTTATATTCTGAGACAGCTTTATAGCGCTAGTAGTAGTCTGTCGCTAATTAAAATTTTGATTTTAACTTCTTATTGATTAAATGTTTGGGCTAAAATAATATATCCATATGAAATTAGTAGTTTTTATGTAATTTTGGCTGTACCCATATGTAATTTAGAGTTTCTTTTATGGCAACACTGCGTACAAGTCAAAAGGTAAATTACGTGAGTACAGTGGAACTAAACTAAAAATTATTATAAAAAAATATATATTTAGCAGAAATTTGCAAATTTTCAATTATTATCCTTTTTATAATAGGTGGAATATGTTCTTCTACAGAAAAAGTATCCGTACACCTAAAATTAAAACTGTTATACTACGAAAAAAAAATCTGAAAAAATTAACTAATATGGCGTTCACACTTAAGTGTTTAGCGAAGTGTTTAGTGTTTATGTGATAAACAAGTCAAATTGAGATGTTTTCCCATACATTTTTTCGTTGGCTAAACATCTCAATTGAGATGTTTAAATCTTAAACACCTCAAAAAACGAAAATATGACAGAGTTGTATTTAACTTTGCGCATGTTCAGTGCAATATTACTCATGTTTGCCAAGTTGGCATCCTTGTTTTTTTAACATTACTATTAAAGTGGCATTACAATCAAAAAAATACAATACAAAATACAATACAAAAATGAAAATAATGCATCTATATTGATAATTTCGTCATTAATATAATTTAAGTAGTTGGCCGCCAATTTAATGATATTATTTTTTATCAATTTTTAAAATTTTATAACTTTTCAATTGTTTTTTATTTTGGAAACAGCTGTTCAATTTGCTGAAATGTTTAACTTAAACACACTAAATCAAGTGTGAACGACTGTGTTTTGTTTTGCAAAACATGAGCTAAAACACCTCAAAATATCGTAGTGTGAACACCATATAAGCTTAACTGTTTTTTCTAATAAATATCTTAGCTATTTATTTGTTTGTTTTATATTTATTTAAGGTTTATTGCCTTTAATAAATTTTATGCAGATAACAACCATTAAAAAAAATCAGCAAAAGTAATCCTACATATGAAATATTAATAAAAAAAAAAACTAATTTACATTAAATATTGTTTAAGTTAGTAAATTGCAAGACATAATTAGATCTTTAAGACCCTCTGCGAAAAATGTCCCAAAAACAATTTCCCGAAAACAATTTCCCAAATACAATTGCCCGAAAAACAATTTTCCGAAAAAACAATTCCCCGAACACAATTTCCCGACATTACAATTTCCCGAAAACAATTTGCCGAAATCACAATTTTCCGAAAACAATTTCCCGAAATTACATTTTCCCTTTTTTTAGTTTGCAACTTCCCATATATTCTTGATTTACCCCATAAAAAAATAAAAATTACCCGAAAATACAACTTGCTGCATACGATTTCTCGAAAAAACAATTTCCCGAGTATACGATTTCTCGAAAAAAAAAACAATTCCTCCACCCCGCACCGCGTCCATCCTCTCCCACCCTCCCTTGTCATCCGGACCTATTTATTGGAGTGTCTTACGCTTATTTTTTCATTGTAAATTTGAGCACTTCGGTATTCTGACGGATAACGCTCACTCTCTCTATAACATCCTGCCCATGCAGTAGCTGCTATGGAATTGTTACCACCTTGCATAGCGAAGTTTTTTAGTTATTTTGGTTGTAATACACAGTTACTATGCCACTCGAATTCGTGGTAAGCGAAAAAGGTAAACCGAGGTTGCTTTTGAACGGTTTCTTGTATCATGACGACGGTCAGTCCGTTGATAGCGTTTATTGTCGTTGTATCCATTACCGAGGAAAACACTGTACCGGTAGGGTAAATAGGGTCACTACATCAAGTGGTCATGAGCTGATTGATTGCTCGCGCTTCGGCCGGAATTTCTGATGGTATTGTTTCGGAAACATCATCAACAAGCTCTTTGAAGAAATAGTAATTTCGGGAAATTGTGTTCGGGAAATTGTAATTTCCGGAAATTGTAATTTCGGGAAATTGTGTTCGGGAAATTGTAATTTCGGGAAATTGTAATTTCGGGAAATTGTCATTCCGGGAAATTGTAATTTCGGGAAATTGTTTTCGGGAAATTCTTTTCAGGAAATTGTTTTCGGAAAATTTTCCGCAAATCCTTTAAGACCTATGGGAGCTGATTTGGCATCGACTTAACAAACTTATGCTGAAGAATTCCGCGCTCCAGTAAATCCCACTACTGCTCTAAAGGATTAACATCGATTCATTGTGCTTTTAAAAACATTCTCCAAGACCCAGTTGTTGTGCGCTTTAAATTACGTTTTAAAATGTGTACATTGTATGTATGTGTTCAATTTGATCCATTATGTACTCAATGAATACGAGTTTACCCACGCCGTTGCCTTCCACAAAACCCCAAACCATAATGCCACCTCCAACACGTTTAACCGTTGGCAAAAGACTTTCTTGATTTAATGCAGTTCCACTTTTTCTCCAACTAACTTTTTTCCTTTAATATCGAAAATGCTTAACTTGTTTTCATATGAAAATAAAACACATACCCAAAATTTTTTAACATATTTAACAAATTTTGATTTCGGAAATGAATATCTTTCTTTGAGCTACGCGACCATGATAGTCAGATTTTTGTAATATTTTGCGAACGATATCTACATGGCTGTCTTTGCCGAAGGATTCTTTAATTTTAGAACTAATTTTGAAAACAGTAATTGTGGTATCCTGTTTTACTGATACCAAAATAAATCGCTATTCGGGCTCAGCTTGTTTGAAGGGAGTTTTGACACAATTCAGTTGGTGTATATTTACTTTTGAGTGATCTACTGCATTGAGGAATGGCGTCTGCCTATCATCCGAGTTATTTCTTGAAGAGATTTACGTTTTAAGTTTTCTCTCGTCAGATCCGATTTCTTAGCGTTTAGGAATCATCTCGAAATATAATTTTGAAAAGAACTATAATTAAGTCAAAAAAATTTGTTATCTACTAAGATAAAATCGATCTAACAGACCAGTACGTCGTTGTATTATTCATGGAACTCGCCCAATTCTAATTGTAAGAATACTTTTTCTGGCACTTATAGTTGCCAAACTACGTTTTTTGCATTGTAAACAATAAAATTGAAAAGTTACGTAAGTTTTTTGAAAGACAAGTAAAATCTCCAATGTGTCAATTTATTTAAATTTAAAATTATAATATTTCAAATTTTAATCTTCAAGTTTCGCATACTGTTTTTGATATCCCAATAACTCTACCTAATCCCATATTTGATGAGGAAATTATCTTCTAATATGCAGGAACCGTAAACAACAGTTAGCCGGAAAAAACTCGCCATGTTAGAGTTAGTGGAGTCCCAGACTATCATATTCCAATGTATTCGTATTGAAATTCGCTTTCAGAATCTACGGTGATGTTAAAAATAGGCCTAGACCGACTATACGATACCCTATGCGTTCAGAGACCCTATCTCTTAGGTCCAACTAATTATATGTAGAAAACAAGCATAAACCAAATTTGAGTGGTGTTGTTATTAAGTGTTTAGCCGTCAGATATGAAAAAATTTATATGGGGACTACGTCAAAAAATAACCGATCCTGACTATATTTGTTATTTTTTTGCAAAAACTATACAAACCAAATTTGAGAAAAATCTGTGCAATATTTTTGTTTTTTGATAGATTTAAATGAAGATCGGGGATCAGCTTCATATGGGGGCTATGACTAAGAGCTGTTCTACAGCGTTCATTTTTGGACTACTACTACACAAACCCAATTTGATCGAGATCGCTATAATAAATTGGATATTATGGCAATTTAAGTCGCTCTCATAGGGTATATTTGTATGGGGACTAGGTCTGAACATGAACCGATTTTCACCAATTTCAATAGCGTTCATCTTATGGCCGATAGAAGCGCATACACTAAATGGCATCAAAAATATTCTTATTTGCGACGTGTAGTTTGATTACAAGGTGCATATGGACACACAGATGGACGGACATCGCTAAATCGACTCAGAAAGTGATTCCTAGACGATCGGTGTAATAAAAAATGAGTCCAGGTCAAACAGATTTGGTAGTTACAAACATCAGCACAGACTCATTAAACCCTGAACACACAGTGGTCTAGCTGCTTATTGACAAGCAATTGAGTTTGATCTTGGTTGTTGTCGTCCTGTGAAGTAACCACTGATATCAGAGAAAAATCGTCTGGCTTGCATAAATTTTGCTAAAGGACACATGAACTGATCAGGACGGAATTGAAATACTATTCTCTATTCAGATGAGTACAAGTTTGATTTAAGAGGCCATGATGGAAGAACGTTTGTATGACGAACCATAATATAGAAATAAGACTGTTCAGTTTGATGGTGGCAATTTTATACTATATCACGTAATGTATCCATTCGCGGAGCTTAATATGCCCCTGGTCTAATAGGTCCAACATGATAATGACCCAAATCACACCTCGAAAGTTGTAATCGAATGGCTACAATCTAATGCAGTTAGCGTTTTGGAATGGCGAGATAGATCTCAATCCCATAGAGAATCTATGGAAAATTGTAGATCGAATAATTCGGACACGAAATTAAAAAAAGACAGATCTCATGTAGGCAGTCAATTCAGCATGGCAATAAATTTCAATTGATATGATAACCTTTTTTAATTGACTGCATGCCTCGGCATTGTGAAGCAGTACTTAAAAATAATGGAAAATATTGAAACCAAAAATACGGGAAATGTTCTTCATTATTTTATAGTAGAATCTTCCATTGTTTTGTCAATAGTATACAAATTATTCCTTTTAATTTTTGTTATATTTTTCTAATTTTTTTTTAACAATTTTTCTTTTTTAAAAAATAAAAATTTTAAATTAAATTAATAAAAGGGTTTTTAATTTAATGATCCAATATTTGGGTTTCAAAAATATATTTTCTTAAAAGTTTTCATTTAGGGTATTCAATAAGGGTATCCTAACTGTGGTGGTAATATTGTACAACAGTTGAATAATTGTTGTTATCAAAAAATTATACGACAATAAAACGTTTGCAGGTATTGTTTTGCGGTGTACTGCGTGATCAGCTGTTATTGGTTTACTACTTAATCTGCTTTTTAGTTTATTCCAAATATTTTTTTATACGTTTATTTTGGTAAAAATGTAAAAATAAATAAAAATGGAAAAATGGAAAATGGAAGTAATTACATTCAGGTAAGTTTTTGTGTAAAATAACAAATTGTTTGCTTTTATTTGATTCTTTTTCAGATTGTATTTGACGTCTTGCATCTAATTACAATTTACACCTTAGTGCACCTTATAAATTCCCTAATTGGCGTATCACTAACTGTATATAAGAAATTTTTGTTAAAACACTGAAAACTTAATGACAGTCAACATGGTCAAGGAAGCTGCAATTAAGCCCATGGTTTGAAACCTACGGGTAGAATTCAGTAAATATAGGGATTTAGTTTTATTGTATAAATTTTATGTAGTTTATGTAGGGGCTAGCAGGATTTTTGTGTTCTATTTATATAAACTTGTGCTCACATAATTAAGTCACTAATATGCTACTCGACATTACTGCCAAAAATACGTAAAACTTTTTTTTTTAATTCTAATATAATTATATTTTATTATTCTTATACGTTAGCAATCAATTTAAAGTGAAAATAAAATTTACAAAATTTTGGTTCATTCCAAAAAAATTAAAAAACTTGGAAATTAGCCAAAAAGAGCTGCTCACATAAATAAGTCATCTGAAAAAAATTGGTTGAAATTGTAGAAATAAGTAATAAATTTTGTCGAGAGTCCCATTTTTTCATTAGCTTACCTCAATATTGAGTAGGACAACCTTTTTGCTTCAATACTATGGAGCATCGCTATGGCATGCTGGCTACCAGAGAAGCGCACTGGCCTGGAGTGATTTTGTGCCAGTCCTCTTGGATAACTTTCCACAACATGTCCTTATTTGCCAGTTTTCGTGCTGCAATTACTCATTCTATTAAGCCCCACAAGTTCTCGATAGGGTTTCAGTCGGGATTCTGCGGCGGCCATTCCAGAAGCTTGATGGATTGTGTTGCCAACCACGATTTAACTACCTTCGAACAATGCTTCGGTTCATTGTCGTGTTGGAAAATCCACGCAAGCGGCAAATTGTCAGCATATTCTGTGGCCAAATTTTCCTTTAGTATATTCTTATACATTTCCCCATTCATTATACCGTCAATCTTGACTATAGGACCCACACCGAATGCGGTAAAGCAACCCCACACCATGACTGATGAGCCACCGTGTCTCACAGTTTTTTTTTGTGTATTTTGGATCCAATTCCTTAAGTGGAGAACATCGCACATATGGTCTACCATCATTTCCAAAAATATTAAACTTGGATTCGTCGCTCCAACCAATAAAATTCCAAAAATTTAGGCCTTTAGCAAGATGGTCAGCCGCAAATCGGAGCCGCTTCTTAGGTTCTTCAAGGAAACCAACGGTTTCTTCCTGGCCATTCGTCCATGCAAATTGTTTTCTTGCAAACGTCGTCTTATGTTCTGCAACGAAACATTTACGCCATAATCCGTTTCCATTTGAGCTCTGATTTGCGATGAAGTTAAAAAAGGATCAGTTTTACTCAGGTTTGCAATGCGTCTGTCAACATTTAAAGTCGGTTTTCTCGGTTTTTGGCGCGGAATATTTTCAAAAGTTTCATATTTTTTGTAATGCGTAATGGCATTTGCAATTCTACCCCAAGAAAAGTTCAAAATCTCGACAACTTTTGCAATATTATTGTATCTTTGGAAACAATCCCATATTATTTTCTCTTCAGCCGAATTTGAAATTTTTTGTTTACCCATAGCATTTCAGCTGATGTTATTTGTTTTTAATTTAGTTGTTTTAATATATTTATTATTTAAACAGCAAAAAAAAATCTTCAAAACACTAATTTGCTCACGATATGCGTGATGACTTAATTATATGAGCACAGCGCATATGACCTTTTTGAGGTTTTCCACATTTTTCGGGGAATACCCAAATTTTTAGTTTTGCTTCAATCAATGTAAACAACTGCTAGCACAGCAGGGTTGCACAAAATAGTAAGGTTAGAATCGGAAGAAATAGATTTAAGAGATAAACTACAAAAACATTTCATTGCATACCCATGACTTAATTATGTGAGCATAAGTGTATGTGCGACAGTATATACATACATATAAGATTACAAATATTAATATAATTTTTTGGTTGTTTTTATATTAATAAAATTTTTATTTTCGATGTGGTTTTGTAATAAGTTGTAACTTATATATACATACATTCATATATATTTTTTTTTTTATCAAATTATCAAAATGTTCCACTGTCATTAGCCCAACTAAGTTTAAGAAAGAACAGTGACTATGCTAACAAACAATGGGGACCTATACACACAAACAAAACTAAAAACAAATAGTAAATGAAATTGTTTTACGGTATAGTCTGTCGCATAAAGAGAACAAACAAATCAAGAAGATTTGAGTAGAATGTGTAGTCATAGTCATACTAAGTATTATAGGAAAACTGCCGGTAGTGATGGAAAATATGCTCCATTAGTTCCATGTATAACAGGTTATAAAAAGAATATTTTGAAAAAGCAACATAGAAAATATAGTTTTTTTGAAAATAAATATATTTTATTTCAATGTCATGTCATAAAAGAATTTTTCTTTTATTCAAATGATTTCTGAAGTGAATTATAAATTACAAAGAGAATAAATTCTTGAATTTCCACCCACCGAATGAATTACTGAACTAAATTTTTTTAATCTTAGTCTTCCTCAATTAAATTTTTGTGATTCATTATATAAATAATCGCCGAATCTCTTCCTAACTAAGTGATATCTTCAAATTCGTTAATTTTTTGCGAAGTTATTGAAAGACTTTAATCTTCGACCAAACTCTTTTCTCTGGGAGCATTTACTTTTCAGTGATGTCCTTGAAAATATTTATATCGCAGGCTTTATGCCACAAAAGCTTATCGATTCCATTTAGCAAAGGGAATGCAAAATATGGCAGAATGGGAATTTTTATCGATATGCTCTTCTGGCATAAAGCCTTGATATATAAGTGACATTTTAGAGATTAAAACTTGTAAATCCCTCAATTAATCGATTAATCGAGTATTTAACAAGTAAGAAAATTATAGTCGGTCTAGACCGACTATATGATACCCTATACCATGCGTTTAGAAACTCTATCTCTTAGGCCCAACTAACTGGACATAGAAAATAAGCAAAAACCAAATTTGAGTGGGATTTTTATTAATTTTTTTGGCTGCAGATATGAAAAAGTTCATATCGGATGATATATCTATATGGGGACTAGGTCCAAAAATGGACCGATCCTGACCATGTTTGGTAAAGTGTTTTGTATTTTACAAAAATATATACAAACAAAATTTGAGAAGAATCAGTGCAATATTTTTGTTTTTTAATAGATTTAAGTGAAGATCGGGAAGCAGCTCTATATGGGGTCAAAGGGATCATTTTTGGACTACTCATTAGTGGATGTAATGAACGCATACAAACCCAATTTGAGTAAGATCTATATGACAATTTGGATCTTATGGCAATTTATGTCGATTTCATATGGGTAATTTGTATGGGGGCTAGGTCTGAACATGGACCGATTCTCACCAATTTCAATAGCGTTCATCCCATGGCCGATAGAAGCTTATATACCAAATTTCATCAAAATATATTCATATTTGGGACCTGCAGTTTGATTACAAGCTTTACATGGACACACAGACGGACGGACGGACGGACGGACGGACGGACGGACGGACGGACGGACGGACGGACATTGTTAAATCAACTCAGAAAGTGATTCTGATTCGATCGGTATAATTAAAGATGGGTCTAGGTCAAATAGTTTTGGTTGTTACAAACAGCAGCACAAAGTCATTATACCCAAACCACATAGTGGTATAGGGTATAAAAATTGAGTCTTCAATTTATGCTGAGCAGCGAGAAACTCAAACACATTCACATACGAACAAATAGTCAAAACATATGTTTTGATGTTTGAAGTCCATACATACATATGATTATGTGTGCACTTGTGGAACCTAAAAGACTTAAAAAGAGAGAATTTCAAGAGACTTTTGGCATTAAGAGAACAACAAAGAACAACAACTTGTTAAAAATATTTTGGTGTTTTAGCTTCTTCTTACCTTTCTACTTGCTGTTAGCGTAGTGATAGTTTTAACGTTACAAGTTTAGACGTTACATTTAGCTGTAATTGGCAGGCATTATTTTAACTGATCTAAAAATAACAACAACAACAACAACAACAACAAGCATGACAATCAAACGAATGCAGATAGCGTGTGCCGTAGATACATTGTGTGCCGTAGATACATTGTGTGCCGTAGATACATTGTGTGCCGTAGATACATGGTAGAACTTATACACAAAACGAACAACTGGTATCGATACTTTGTTGCCATAATTAAGAACAGTTCATTCGTTCTTCATTTTCCGATTATATCGAGGAAATTCATGCGATCTATAAGATGTGTCGTCATCGGCTGTCATAACCAAAAAATTAAGTTGTAGCAACTGAAAATTACGCTTGTGCCACAATGCATCAATTTTCTCTGTTTATGTAAAAAAAATCTACATTTTACATGGTGTCTCGGCTAGCCATAATTCATGGTAATGCTCAAGTCAATGGCTAGGGGAGACCGCTAATGTTCATGTCATGACTAAAAAATCCAACCTTTTTGCTATGACAGAAAGTCTGACAAAACTTAGCCATTAATTTGAAGTTTAATTCGATTTTGACGTTTGAGTATAGTAAAATGGCGCAATTAAATTAAATAAAAGCGAAATTACTAATTTCATTCTAAAAAAGAATTCTCCCAAAATCTCGTGCTGTTTCTTTTATTTTTTTTCTTCTTCAATTTGTATTTTTAGTTTTTTTAATTCTTTTAAAGCATTCAGTACAAGAACGCATTTTTGTTGTTTACGGTTCAAAGGCATTTTGGAAATGAAATGTTTAAACATAATTTGCCCACTTCGCGTTTTGTCTCATTTTGTTTCTCTGGCTTGAACATGAACATTGCCATGAATTATAGCTAGTCGAGACACCGTGTTAAGCCGCAAAACTGATCCAAATAGCAAGCACTGAATGTCATAACTTTCACACATAAAAGATTATGAATGACGTTAACTGAATTCTTTAGAGGTTATATAAGTTAATATGAAGATGATATAAAATTTTCATAACAATGGAATCCATGTTCCTTCAAGTATTTACAGATATCTCAAATGACAAGCATAGAAGCTCCTGGGGCTGATCGAAACTTGGATTGGCTCTCAGAGTTTATATATGCTGGAACAACGAAAATTTCAAATAAGTCTGGAGTACATTAATAACAACAAAAAAACATAAGAAATACGAAATATATAAGCTGATGGCAACATTGTTATGCATTGAGAAAGGTATCAAAATATGATGGACTTATTTGCCATATCATTTGCAAATGAAAGTATAAGAGGAGGATGACTTCAACTTAAACTAAATGGGTGTGTTAGTGAGAGTGTTTAAAAATAGCAAAACTAACAAGAACAACAAAAGATGAGAGCTTTTAATAGACTGTAACAAAAACCAGTCGCTCATTGTTTATTGTTAAGCAATGCAAGAAGCAAATGAAAGAATGGAAGTAATATATACTAAAGACTGAATTTACAAAAAAAAAAAAAAAAAAAAAACATGTCAGGTTGCTGTAGCTGCTGATGGTGCTGTTGCAATATAAAATTATTGATTGACGCATTAAAGCCAATGGGTTGCTGCTGCACTAATAAAATAATTGCATTGATTTAAAAAAAAAATCCAAGAACAACAACTACTTTAAACAGAAAGACAAGAAGTTGGCCCTAACGTCCTTGCCAAAGACTGCAACAAAGAAGTTATAGATACCTAGTAACATTATCGCATGTTCGTACATGTCTATAAGCTTGGTTGTTGGCACTATGGGCCAAATTGCAATAGAAGTAAATGATAGAGTACGACTTTTCGATTTTGAAACGCTAGAACGAGGTCAAGATTCTCCTTATTGAGCTCAAAATGGGGACAAAAAATTGAAAAAAAAACTCCATACTGCCACAACTTCACTCCTAAATGAGTAAAATATAGGACCGAACCCTTAAATTTTAACACCACATTTTTTCCGAACATACTAACCCCTATCTCCATTTCTTACAAAGTTTAGAATTTTATGAAGTTGTAAGAGCCCCACAACTCCTAACGTGCGCCTAAGCGGGTCAAGTGTATGACCGACTCCACTTAATGTTTCCTCCCCAAAACTGTTTCTAACATACTATCAACTATCTCCATTCTTTAAGGTGATCTCTATACAAAATGAAAATTTTTTTAGGAAATCGATAAATCCGATATGGGCTTTATTTACACATCCATGTTTTCAAATATCAAATTCATTGTTTTTATCATGGGATGGAAAATTGTTCTGATTTTCGACTAAGACCTGAAGGAAAAATATTTGTTCCTCTTCGCTACGAGACAACACTCTTTCCGCAATATCGTTGAAAACAGGTAATTTAGGCAGTATTTTTAGTTCTTGCTGGTAGTCGTCACGCTCTATCCATGTTTCTGGATCGGAAGCAATAGAATCTGTTGAAAATCTGCAGCGTGCGAACATTTGACTCAAATTTTTCTTCAAGAGCTCTTTATTCACTTGTTTTAATGAGAAGGTAATTCTTTTTACACCATCAAAGCCAAAAACATGTATTCGAGATCATGATTTTCGTTGTTGCGGCTGTCCCCTAAATCTCCTGTGTCCTCACTATCATCATCTTCATCAGCAATATTATTCAAGTCGCTCTCTCTTTCGCCCTCTTCTTCGATATATTCGTTGATCATATCATCATAATACTGCTCTTCGTATTCCTCATTTTCTATTTCAAAAATCAAATTACATTCGTTGTCATCCGCTTAATGTCACAGGAGTTGTTGGAATCAAATAACGCAAGTAGTCGTTGAGACACAACATGATCAAATGAAGCACAACCAGTTATTGCTTTATTGTTGCTCTAGTACTGCTAAGCTATGCGTTACGATGAAAATTTTAACATGACGAAGTCCACTTGATTCGTTTGTGTATAAACGGATATATTTTTTGAACAAAAGCAATTTTAGGCAGTAAATGGCTTTCGCTATCCATCGACCGTAACTGATAGGTACTGAAACTATGACATTAAAGTATACTAGCAGATTCCAGCACTCGAAATTCGAGTGCAATTTCTAGGCAGCTTTATTTTTCAAATTAGCCAATTCACAAACCAACACTTTATGGTTTATTATTATTGTGAGTGAAGATAACAAACTCATTAAAAAACACATTAATGAACACACACATAGTATATGTATAATTTTATGTATGTGTTAGTAGCAACTTTAAATGAAATTTACTCATAATAAAGGAAAAAATTTAAAAATCTGTAAATCTGCAAAACGGCTTAAAAGAAATACCTTTAAAATAATATACATTTGGTCAAAATCGGGATAAAACGGTAAAACAAAACATCAGTCACAACGGTAGAACAAAATATCAGTCGTATGAAATAAATCTGACGGTTGGAGATTTTTGTTTGTATTTGTTTCTAGAATGATCGTTTATTATAAATCCACAACAATCAACACATGTCGCATTATACCTTTTTCTATAAGAACTTGGGTGGATTTTTTTGGTACCTGGGATTGGCTGAAAGAATGACAACTTCACAAGTGCCGCAGTAAAAATTGGAAAATAAATAATTAGCATATTAGTATAATCTTCAAAACCAACTCAACTCATAAAAAAATATATAAAAAATTAAAATTTTTATGCGAGCCATCTAAAGGAATGGAGATAATGGGTAGGTTTGTTAAAACAAGCGCTGAGGTGGAAAAATAGATTTGACTATTGTAGGGGCACCCTAGGCGCTGTATGGACCAAATTTAACAATGTCATAAAACAACCATATGTATAGGAGTAAGGGGGTGGAGATAATGGGCAGGTATATTTTAAGAAAAAAACTATTGGAGGTCGGTCATAGATTGTATCCCCCTAGGGGAGTCTCCTAGGCAGTTATGGGTCTTTTTCTTCTATATATTTCTAGTTTGTACTGTAAATTTTTGTGGGAGCTCCATCAATGATAGGAGAGAGAGGGTATGTATGTTCTATGAAATGTTGGGGGTGGAAAACTAATCGGAGTCGGTCATACATTTGACCCGTCTAAAGACATCAATTCCATAAAATTTTAAGGAATGGAAATAGTGGGTAAGTAAAGGGTGATTTTTTAAAAGCTACACGAAAGTTTTCCAAAAAAAAAAAAAAAAAACACATAAAATTCAGAAAAATGCATGAAATCTTTATTTGAATCGATAGTACGGTCCATATAATTTAATGTTTGAAGATTATTTCATGCAAATGTTGACCGTGACTGCGCTTCAAATGGTCCATCCGCTTAGTCCAATGTTGGCATACTCCTTCCAACATTTCGGCCGGTATCTCACCAATAAATGCTTCAATGTTGTCTTCCAATGCGTCAATTGAAGCGGGATTGTCTGTATAGACATGAGCTTTAACATAGCCCCACAAAAAATAGTCTAAAGGCGTTAAATCGCATGATCTAGGCGGCCAATTGACCGGTCCCGAACGTGAAATAAAATTTTCACCGAACTCGCCTCTCAATAAGTCCATTGTTGCGCATGCTGTGTGGCATGTGACACCGTCTTGTTGAATCCACATGTCATGCAAGCCAAGCTCTTCCTTTTTGGGCAAAAAAAAGTTGGATGTCGTCTCTCGGTAGCGCTTCAGTGGGTCGATTAAACTGACCATAAAATGGAAGAAGCGCGCGATGAACTTTCTTAACAGAGCACGCATTTTGATAATAAAATTCAATAACTTGCAAGCGTTGTTCATTTGTAAGACGATTCATGGTTAAATTATACACCAAACTGAAGATGTTTGACAATGAAACAAAACACGAAACGTGCGTCAGCTGTTTAAACCAGTGTTGCCAAAAAGATAATAGCTAAAAAATCACCCTTTATTTCAGGAAAAATTGTTGGGGAAAAAAATTAAGATGGTCGGTACTAGATTTTGTTCCTCTAGGAGTGACTCTATCGCAGTTATGAGTTTTTTTTGTCAGTTTGGGCTCGATGAGGAGTAACTTGAACTCGTCCTACCCCACCATTTTTTGGTTCACAATATTGTTACTAAAAAACTCCATATAACGCTATCCCATATCTAATATTCAGGTATTATCCACAGTGTTTTATAATGTATAAAAATATTTACAGATTATACATCAAGTACAATTATGTTAATTTTATATAATTATGTCGATATTTGCAATATATATATTCAGGTGTAAATTTTTCTCCCGCAAAAAGAAATTCCTGCCCCATATTGCGATCGTCTGTCTGTGGTAGCAACAACAACCACAGCAACAACATTATAAATTTTTCATAAAAGCGTGAAGTTAAACACTCAAGGTGGAATAACATTTCTACATTAAAATAAAATTGATTTTAATAGAGTTGCAAGCAGTAGAAAGAAACTGCAACAGCAGCTCGCAAATAACTTCAAATACTTGTCATCTCATGGTTAATGAAAAATTGTCAGGAATGTAACAAAAATAAGTTAAAGACTATTTATGGTTGCACAAAGAAAATAACTTTATAATAAAGTTGTTCGTGTCTGGACCATGGCAACCATACACTAGTGAAGTCAGGTGACCGAAGGAATACTCGTGGAGTAACACAGCAGATTAATAACATTAATTTTAATTTTCAATAAATTGCATTCTTGGTGGTGGTTAAACCGTGAATTCTTATGGTCACGGTTGGCTTATGGTCAATTTTAATATCAATATAATTTTTTTCTTGAGTAAACAAAACAACAACAACAACAAAAAGCCAAATTATTATTTAAACACCCTCTTCAGATGTACGTGCATATTTTTTTGTATACATCGTTTCAATGAATTGTCACATACACGTTCGTTAGATGCAATTGTAAAATCTTATTACTTATGCCGTTTTCTTTTCTGACAAAAAATGTTGCACTTTATTTGCACTTTTTCCGAAAAGTATATTTTTTTATATATTCTCAATTAAGAGCTACCTTATCTTATACATCAACCGAAAGGTATCAAAGGCAAGCCTTCGTAAACCGCAAAAATTGCAGTAATTGATTTTTTTTTTTCAGGCCATAATGTAAGAATATTTCCCCATTGTTCCCCTTTTTTGAATATTTTCACCCTATGACTTCAAAGAGGAAAATCATCAAATTCTTTTGCAATTTATGAACACAGCTCTTTGAGACCTTTCGATTGATGTATAAGATAAGGTTGTTCTTAATTTAGAATATACAAAAAAATATACTTTTCGAAAAAGTGCAAATAAAGTGCGACATTTTTTGTCAGAAAAGAAAACGGCATTAGTTGTAAAAATTAAAATTAGTAACTGTATTTGTTGTGTATTCACCAAAACGTTATAGTGATTTTCTTAACGCATTTTGTTAAATAAAATCACAATATTTTATTCATTAGAATGGAGCGAGGATTTATGTGTTCCTGCTCTAAGCGGCATGCGTGCAAATAGATGTAAAAATTTTGTGAAATTCTAGACTGATCAGATTCATGGTCCCTTAACCAATGAATATTTAGAAAAAAGCATTATTGCATTACAAAAAATTATCTAAATTTAAAAATGTTTTAACTGCTTGCTGGATCCCAAATTTATAGAAATTAAATAATAATCTGTTAGCTGCAATTTAGAAGTAGACTTTTTGCCCATCCACAACAGTTATGCGTTTCGTGTTTGTAGGCAAACGACGTAAAAAGTCTCGATTTCCGATTTCTTATTAGACTTTTTCGTGTTTTTTTTTTACAGGTTGTTCTTGATATTTCGTTATTAGAGGTCAGGTGATTTTTTAGCGCAATTGAAGTTCAAAAAAATATATACGAGTGCCGTCCCAGAACAATCCATCCAACCTGACAATGGAAATACAACACACTTGGGAAAAATTTCCATTATTTCTCAAAACAATCTCCTTTCAGCTCGAAACACTTTTGTCGACGATATTCAATAACTTCGATGCCCTGTTTATAGTAAGAACTGTCTAGGTCCTTAAAAAATCCATCAACCGCAGACTCCACCTCTTCATTGTTGGCAAATATTATAACACTGAGCCATTTTTCTAGTTTGAAAATAGAAAATAATGCGAGGGAGCTAATTCATGGATTTTGGCCATCGCAATTGTTGATATGTGGACAACACTTTCTTTTTCGCCAAATGGGGCATTTTTAATTAATTTTATCACTTAAACGCTGCAATAAGTTAGCTTAATACATGCCGTTGATTTTTTTCCTTTTTGAATATAATTAGTATAAATTATCCCACGCGCATTTTAAAAACAGACTCCATAGCCTTGCCTTTAGATGGAACTGTTTTCGCCTTCTTTGGACACGATTCTTTTTTTCAGTCCACTGTTTTGACAATTCCTTTGTCTCAGTTGTGAAGTGGTGGACCCATGTCTCATCCACGGTTACGAATCGAGTTAAAAAACTCGGCTTTGTTGTGGTGAAACGTCTCCAAAAGCTTTATTAAAACATCTTCACGACGCTGATTTTGTTCTAATATGACCAAACGCGTCAACCATCTGGTGGACAACTTTCTCATTGACAAATTTTCATTAAATTTCAGCTAATTCACGTACCTTCATCCGACGATCATCTGATACCATTTTGTGGATTTTCTTATTTCTGTAGTGGCTACCTCAATTGGTCGATCACTATGGTATTCATATTAACAGCTCGGACGGCCTCGATTAAACTCTGCCATCCAATATTTTATAGTCGCAAATATAGGATCTGACTACTACTTATTCCTTATGCCATGAGTACTTTATCTTATAAAGGTGTTTAATTTTATCAGAGATTTTAAACTTGTTGATATATTCCGTAAACGAATGGATGAAGTTGTCTATTTCTAAATTAAATAAATATCTATATCCACACCTCAGTGGCAGAGGGTATATATAGGTTTGTCATTCCGTTTGTAACGCATCGAAAAACTAATTTCCGACCCCATAAAGTATATATATTCTTGATCCTTGTCACAGCTCGAGTCGATATGGCGATGTCCGTCTGTCCGTCTGTCTGTTGAAATCACGCTCATTCACGAAAAAAACATCTACCTGGGTAAGCTTACAATAATATCATTTGCCATAATTCCCAGCAGCTTGGTATTGACAATGGGCTAAATCAGGCATCATTGTGCTTAGATACGAGTAAAAATATGTAGATACTTCTAAAAAAAACTTAAAACCCAGTGTGTTTGTTGTACAACAACATTCACAGTTAAAAAAGCCACACAAAAAAATTATGCAATCATACCAACAAACACAACTAGCATGAGCTATGTTAGTAGTATTGCCACACATTTTTTTTTACCGTTATCACGTTATAATAAAAAAAATCGCCAATATGAAAGAAAAAATGAAAACGAAAAATGGAAAATGGAAAATGAAAAATGGAAAATAGAAAATGAAAGATGGAGAATGGAAAATGGAAACTGCAAAATAAAAAATTGAAAATGAAAAACTAAAACTAAAAATTGAAAAATGGAAAATGGAAAATGAAAAATTAAAAATGGAAAATGGAAAACGGAAAATTAAAAAAGAAAAATTAAAATGATAAACGGAAAATGGAGAATGAAAAATTAAAATTGGAAAATAGAAAATGAAATATGGAGAATGGAAAATGAGAAATGAAAAATGGAAAATGAAAATTGAAAAATGGAAAAGGAAAAATGGAAAATGAAAAATTGAATATGAAAAATGATAACTGAAAATTGAAAAATGGAGAATGGAAAATGAAATATTAAAATTGGAAAAAGAAACATGAATAATGATAAATGGAAAATGAAAAATGGAAAATGAAAAATGGAAAACGAAAAATGGAAAATGAAAAAGTGAAAATGAAAAATGAAAAATTAAAAATGGAAAATGGAAAACGGAAAATTGAAATAGAAAAATTAAAATGAAAAGCAGAAAATGGATAATGAAAAATTAAAATTGGAAAATAAAAATGAAAAATGGAGAATGGAAAATGAGAAATGAGAAATGAAAAATGAAAAATGGAAAATGGAATATGAAAAATGAAAAATGGAAAATAAAAAATTGAAAATGAAAAATGAAAACTGAAAACTGAAAATTGAAAAATGGAGAATGGAAAATGAAAAATTAAAAATGGAAAAAGAAACATGAAAAATGGAGAATTGAAAATTAAATGTGAAAAATAAAAATGGAAAACGGAAAATTAAAAAAGAAAAATTAAAAATGAAAAATGAAAAATGGAAACTACAAAATGAAAAATGGATAATGAAAAACGGAAAATGAAAACTTAAAAATGAAAAATGGAAAACAGAAAATGAAAAATGGAAAATTAAAAATGAGAAATGGAAAATTAAAAATTAAATATTAAAAGTTTTAATTTCTATATTTAGATTCTTACCTTTTATTATTGCATACATATGTAGTTCTTTTTATACCCTATACCACTATGTGGTTTGGGTATAATGACTTTGTGCTGCTGTTTGTAACAACCAAAAATATTTGACCTACACCCACCTTTAATTATACCGATCGAATCAGAATCACTATCTGATTCGATTTAACGATGTCCGTCCGTCCGTCCGTCCGTCCGTCCGTCCGTCCGTCTGTGTGTCCATGTAAAGCTTGTAATCAAACTGCAGGTCGCAATTATGAATATATTTTGATGAAATTTGGTATTTAATCTTCTATCGGCCATGGGATAAACGCTGTTGAAATTGGTGAGAATCGGTCCATGTTCAGACCTAGTCCCCATACAAATGACCCCTATGAAATCGACATAAATTGCCCTAAGTTCCAAATTATAATATAGATCTTAGTCAAATTGGGTTTGTATGTGTTTATTACATCCATTAATGAGTTGTCCAAAAAATTATAGCTATGGGACAACCGTTACTCAGAGGCCCCATGTAGAGCTGCTTCCCGATCTTCACTTAAATCTCTCAAAAAACAAAAATATTGCACTGATTCTTCTCAAATTTTGTTTGTATATATTTTTGCACAATACAAGAGACCTTACCAAACATGGTCAGGATCGGTCCATTTTTGGGCCTAGTCCCCATATAGATATAGCATCCGATATGAAATTTTTCATATCTGCAGCCAAAAAAATTAAGAAAAATCCCACTCAAATTTGGTTTATGCTTATTTTCTATATCCAGTTAGTTGGATCTGAGAGATAGGGTCTCTTAACCATGGTATAGGGTATCGCATAGTTGGGCTAGACCGACTATAATTTGCATACTTGCTTTGTATTAAATGTATCCTTAAATTAACATATTACTACCTAATTCAGATAAAAATATTTTAAAATTCGCTTATATTAAATATTAATATTTTTTTTTAATTATCGTATAACTTCTAAGGTCTCAAAACATTCTAAGAGGGATCAAACTTTTGGTATTATAACGCCGGCTGTGTTCAATAATGAATTTCGTTAGTGTTATATGAAGGACTTGGGAACTAATAGGATTTCTACTCTAGTAATCAAATAGTAATTAATTATTTCTGTAGAACAGATGATCATTATTTTTTAGAAAAATAAATTATAATTGAAACTGACCAAAAAGAAAAAATCTTTAAATTAAATCGGTATTCTAAATTAATGTTTCAGTATCGACAATAGTTTTAAAGTGGTAGCCGGACTCAACACTGGGTGTAATATTGAGACGCAGGTGGAGGGTATCAATTTTTAAAGCGAAATTGTCAGAAATTTAAGAAATAGTAGAAATAATGCTGTTTTCGTAAGTTTTCTCGATATATTTGGAACTAATAAAAAAATTATCTAAAAATGATGATCCATTTGGAAAAGTTGATGAAATATCACACATTGTTGTAAAATCATGAAATGAAAATTGTAGCCAATTTTTTAAAGAATTTCCATTTAAATTACAAAAAGTATCACCCCAAGGTAAACTTCTCGAAATAAAATCACCCGCTATAAAGGAACCATAATTATTATTAGACATCACTATTTTGGAAATTACATGGAATATAAACACTGCCCAAGAGAATTTTCCTTATGCTACCGGAAAAACAAAGAGAAATTTCAACGAAACAATTTGAACAAACGTAAGAGGACTAATAACCATTTTTAACTACGAGTATAATATGTTAACTTAGGTTTAGCTATTTGTACAGTTTTTAATTTACAAGTGGTTTAAAAAAATAAAAGTCACCAATCGCAAAATTTATACTTTAGAAAAAGTTTAACAACTTTTGCAAATACAAACCAATTTTAAAAAGTAGTCTCTCTTTTTTTCTATAAAAAATTGTCTTTAAAACTGTGTAAAAAAATTGATATTCATAGAAAAAATTTTAAATAGATATTACTGAATTTGAAATATTACAAAAAAAATATTAAAAATGCAAAACTTTTGATAAAAACGTACCTAATTTCTTCGAATATATATTCTATGCATCTAATTTATGAAAGCTTTATTCTTGGCCTTTCCAAGACTTTTTAAAAGTTTGAAATAGGTCAAAAAATGTGTGAGTTATAGGTACTAAAGTACTACGACCTTCCATAAAACAGTTTTTTTTTTCCAAATATCTGAAAATTTTGATGGTTTTTCAAAATCTTTGAAAACGATTTTTTTTTATGTCCTCACCAAGGCCTACAATCCTCACTGGGTCGCTTTTCAAGTTCTGGCAAAAAGTGTTTTTTTGTAGCAGTGTGTAATGTGGAAATGAAAAATATGGCAATGGCATATTTAATTAATGAAAGTGATGAGAGCCCAAGGACCAATAAGACAGTGCAGTGTAATTGCATATATTAGGAAAACGCATATGGATTTCTTTCCATTATAATATCAATATCATCATAATCAGATGATGAAGATAAATGCAACAAGTGCTCCAAAACATTTACAGCATATTGATATTTTCCATATAAATAATTCATTTTAAACAGAACAATAAAAATTACGCCCGTCCGTCTGTCTATGTGTCCATGTTAACTTTGTGATCAAACTACAAGCCGCAATTATGAATATATTTTGATAAAACTTGGTATATAAGCTTCTATTGGTGAAAATCGGTGCATGTTCAGACCTAGTCCCCATACAAATGACCCCTATGAAATGGACTTAAATTCACAAAAAATCCAAACTATCTTATAGATCACTGTCAAATTGGGTTTGTGTTTGTTTATTACTCCCATTAATCAGTAGTCTTAAAATAAACCCTTAAGGACAATGCTTAGTCATAGCCCCCATAGAAAACTGCGTCCCAATCTTCACTTAAATCTATCAAAAAACCAAAATATTGCACAGTTTTTTTCTCAAATTTGGTTTGTTTATGTTCTTGCAAAAAATAAGTGACCCCACCAAATATGGTCAGGATCGGTTCATTTTTCGATCTAGTCCCCATATAAATATAGCATCCGATATGAACTCTTTCATATTCCAAGACAACAAAATTAATAAAAATAACACTCAAATTTGGTTTATGCTTATTGAACAAACTGGTTTTGGTTTGTTTAGATGTGCCTTTGGGATGGACACTTGGGATGTACGTTGGGTTTGAAATTTAATAATTCCTCCAAAGGAATTATTAAACCAAGTTGAGGTGTAGCGTGTAAAAGAAATAAAAAAAACCCAAGGAATTGTTAAATTTTAATAATGTCGCTGAAGCTGTTTATTGATGATGTTGCTCACCGTTTCGGGTTTCAAAGAGAAGTGAAGTAAAGTTACAAATATGTTAAACCGACAAGTTGCCTTTTTCTCTCTTTACATTTACATTTACATTTTCATTAGATAAATGAGAGGGAAATTTTATATAATTCACAATATTTTCTTCATTCACAATAAATGTATGTTAATATAAATAAATGGTTACAAATAATTCATTAGATAAATAATTCATTAGGAAATAATTCATTAGGAAATAATTCATTAGGAAATAATTCAAATTTTTAAACTAATTTTTTTTTTGTTTTTGATTAAAATAAAAAACTAGATGCAAATAATTTGTCTAATATAAGTATTTTAGACACTTATTTTCTATATCCAATTAATTGGGCCCAAGAGATTGGGCCTTTAAACGCGTGGTATCGTATTGTCGGTGTAGACCTACTATAATTTTCTTATTTGTTTTTATATTGTTTTTTTTTCATGCAAATACATCTATAACATTAATAGGCAAGGCGATTTCTTGTGACCGATGTAAGTTTAACAGTTTTACCCCGATTTTGATAAAAAGTTCTTCATTTGAAAGGTATTTCTTTTTAGCTGTTACCCAGATTTACAGATTTTCATCGTCTGGAATATTTTTTTAGAGTTATGATCGTTTAAAGTTGCTACTAACACATACATAAAATTATACAATGCTATGTGTCTGTTTATTAAATTTGTTAATGTGTTTATGTTAATGTGTTTTGTTTGTTTTCTTAATTTTAAATGAGTTGAATTGTGAAGCATACCTTTAGGGTCTTTATTAAATGAAAAAATAAAATTTCCTAGAATTTGCACTCGAATTTCGAGTGATGGAATCTGCTAGTATTTATAAACAGCTCAAATGTTAGCTGTTTTATCGTGCGAATCTCCCCCTCTGATTTATTTAGAGTATAAAAAAATCAACTTTTTTACATTTTATAGTACGACATTTTTAGAAAAGAACATAGAAAAAAAGCGATATGGGAAAATGTTGTAACATTTTTGAAAGAAAAGAAAACACCATACATTTAAAGACTGTCGCTTTTACAGTACTACCAAAATAAATTATTAATATTTATGTGAGATTACACGCTCATTTTTGTTAAGCCTCTTCATATTGGTGATTAATACTTAGTACTGGTACAAATTTTGAAGATTTGTCTTCAAAGTGTTCACAATATATGAGCATAGATATTTATTTTGTATGAGATGTACCACAAATACTGGATATCTATAATATTAATAGGCTAGGCGATTTCTTGCGACTGATGTTTTGTTCTACCGTTTTATCCCAATATTGACCAAACGTATATTATTTGAAAAGTATTTCTTTTTAGCCGTTTTGCAGATTTATTTTGAGTTAATTGCATTTAAAGTAGCTACTAACACATACATAAAATTATACAATGCTATGTGTGGGTTTATTAAATTTGTGAATGTGTTTGTAATAAAAATTAGTTTGTTTTTTTGTGTTGATTTGTGAATTGGCTATAATTGATTAGCATACTTTAAGGGTCTTTATTTAATGAAAAATAAAATTTCCTAGAATTTGCGCTCGAATTTCGAGTGCTGGAATCTGCTAGTATCAAAAAATAGATTATTTTCATTTGTCGTCCACTTTTGAGCTACATATATTTAAAGGTTGAAGTTAGGGAAGTTAGTTTGAAATAGATTGTACCAAACAGACACCAACCAATAAAATCGGATCGAAAGAAGTTCTTCTGTTGGATGCAAGGAAATATCATTCTTTTAGGATGGCTTCACTTTTTTTACTGAATTGTATTAAAGGCTTTTAGTTAATGTTCTGATTAAAATTGTTCTTAATAAATAAAAGTTGATAGTATTTTTTATTAGAACGATAAAAATAAAATATAATTAGTTCTCCAGTTTATAAATTAATCTTCCACTGGAGCATTTAAATTACTGCTTGAATATACATACACTATAAAAAAAAATATAACACAATGAAACTTAATTTATGAGTAACTCTTTTGATAACGACAGTTTTTGTAGCCGAAAATAAAAAACCCATCGATAGTTTATATGCACGATACACCTAATTACAACGAAGTATAAACAATCAAATTAATTCTGAGAATTATTTAAACAAAAACTTAAACAAAATATACTAGGTACTCATTAAATATTCATATATGGACATGTAATTTTAATCGCAAAAAAAGAAGAAAAAAATACTTTATTTCCTCGCAAATATTTGCAAATTCAAAAGCAACAAATATAAAATTGAATAAATTCTAAATATTGACTTTAAACACACACTAAAAACCGTCCTTAAGTGATTTAAAAGTGAATAAGATTTTTATAAATATTTACCGAAAAATAAAAGTGTTGTTAATATTTTTTTTGGCGGTTAACGACATGAGAAACATTAACAGTTCATTAATGACCGTTGGGGTTATAATCGGTTAGAAGTTCAATGTAACTTAAAACAAGTAAGTGAAAAAAATTGAACTATTTTATATGTTTTTTATACCATCCACACCAATGAGCAGTTCTGTCATTTCATTATAATGCATCGAAAAAATTATTTGCGACCCCAGAAAGTATATATATTTTTATTCCGATATAGAAATGTCCGTCTGTTTGTATTCTGAATTCACGATCATTGACAAAATAAAGCATTTACCTGGGTAGAATTAGTATAATATTATTGTTCAATTGTTCAATTGTTCAAAGAATTTGGAGCCTCTAGGTCCAATAACCAAGGTATGACCTACAAATATGTAAAAATATTACGATAAAATTTAAAATTAAAAATAAATGCCGTTTTCTTTTCTGACAAAAAATGTCGCCCTTTTTTTGCCCTTTTCTGGAAAAGTGTATTTTTTATATAATCTGAATTAAGAGCAACCTTATATAATATAACTATCGAAAGTTCTCAAAGTGCTGTGTTCATAAATGCAAAAAAAATCTTGGAAGTCTTAGGGTGAAAATATTCAAAAAAGGGGAAATATTCTCACACTATGACCTGAAAGAAGTCAAGGGCTGGAATTTTTTGTGATTTTCGATTGATGTATAAGATAAATTTTCTCTGAATTCAGAATATAGAAAAAATTCACTTTTCGAAAAAAGGACAAAAAAGGGAGACATTTTTTGTCAGAAAAGAAAACGGCAAAATAATAGTGAAAAATATTTATACGTAACAGAACATGTGGACATCAGCGATGCATACATATGTTTTTTGCTAGTTGGTTTTGTGTTTTTTTTGTACGCATAAATAAATGGTTTAAACCAGCACTATTCAACCTGTGGTACGCGTACCACTTGTGGTACGCGAGACTTCTCCAAGTGGTACGCGAAATCTTTGAATATTTAAACAATTTTTTCATTAACTATTGCTTTTTTCCCCAAAACGTTTTTATTTTGTTTTCCATCCTGAAAGTATACTTTTTTCGAAATTTTTTTTCCGAAATTCCGCCATCTGTACTATAAATTAACAACTAAAAAAACACCATTTGTATTGATTTGTGTTGCTATATGATATTTTTTTATTTTTGGGGAAATTTTCAAGCTCTTAAATATGTTACACTTTTTATAACAATTTTAAACGTTATTTTATTTAAATAAGACAAAGGAAAAATATTTCTTGATATCAATCGCAAAAAAATAAAAAAAATTCCCTTTTTTTAAAAACGTTTCGCTCTTTGTTATTTGCTATGATTTTTTTTTGTAACAAAATTTTCATAGAAAATACTGTAAATTTGCGTTTGATTTATTTTTGTACATATTGATGGATATTAGTTTTAGTTGACATATTTCCATATACAGGTGCAGTTGTTCTATATTTTATTTGTTACTATGGATAAGTGGTTAATAAGAAAGAAAGAAACGAATAAAGATAAAAATAATGATTGTCCAGCTAGTTCGAATGAACCTCAACAAACTTATTCACAAGTACAACAAGTTGAAAGACCCGGATCTCCTCCGACCACCAGCGCTCCAAAAAAATACAAAAGTACGAGACGATATGATGGGGAGTATATTAAATTTGGTTTTAGTGTACTTGTAGCAGAATTTTCGGATGATCGCCCACAGTGTGTTATATGTAACGAAGTTCTGTCCAATCAGTCCATGAAGCCATCACTTTTAAAGCGGCATATACAAACAAAGCATCCTAGTTTAGAAAACAAACCAAAAGATTTTTTTTTGCAAAAACAAAGTGAAATGAAAGCCAATCAAACTAATATTAAATCGTTTGCTGGTACTTCAAACAAAGCAGTAGAAGCATCTTTTTTAGTCTCCTACCAAATAGCAAAATGCGGCAAACCTTTTACCATTGCAGAAGAACTAATATTGCCAGCTACAAAGTCCATAGTGAGTTGCATGTTAGGAGAAGACCAAGTAAAAAAACTTGCATCACTATCTCTGTCAGATACTACAGTGAGTCGCAGGGTAAATGATATGGCGTTATATGTAAAACAATTAGCTATAAATCAGATTAAACAAAGCGAATACTTTGCTCTTCAAATAGATGAAAGCACCGATGTAGTAAATTGTGCACAAGTACTTGTATACATTCGATATATTTTTCAAATGGAGTTTAAGGAAGAGTTTTTGTTTTGTGAGGCCCTGCCGACTTATACTACAGCAACTGAAATATTTAAAAAGTTAAATCACTTTATTGAGGAAAATAATTTAGACTGGAAGCGATGTGCAGGGCTTTGTACTGATGGTGCCCGGGCAATGACAGGTAGATATAATGGGGTAATCACAAAAGTAAAACATGTTGCTCCGAATTGTAAATTTACTCATTGTGTTATACATCGGGAAGCTTTGGTTGCCAAAAGAATATCGAGTGACCTTAAAGAAGTTCTTGATGACGCCGTAAAAATTGTTAATTTTATAAAATCAAGATCACTTAATTGTCGCTTGTTCAAAGATTTGTGTTTTGAAATGGACAGTGTATATACCAGTCTTCTCTTAAATACTGAGGTTAGGTGGTTGTCAAGAGGAAAAATGCTAACTCGTCTTGTGGAGCTACGATCGGAAGTTCAAATATTTTTATCACAAATGAACAATGATTTCTCCGATAAATTCTTAGACACAATTTGGTTAGCAAAGTTAACATATCTAGCAGATATTTTCTCGCGTTTAAATGATTTAAATTTAAGTTTACAAGGTTCATCAAAAACTCCATTTGAAGTGCAAGGAAAAATAAAAGCCATGAATAAAAAATTAAATTTAATGGTCAGTGCTGTTGAAAATAGCAATTTCGAATCATTTTGCAAATTGGAACAATTTCTACTTGAAAATGAAATTGAACCCACAATTGAATTAAAAAAATGCATTACCAGTCATTGTAAACTGTTAATAGCTACTTTTAATGAATATTTTCCTGAAAGTCACGAAGAATATTTATGGATACAAAATCCGTTTTTAGATCAACAACATTCCATATTGAGCCTAAAAGACAGGGAATCATTAATTGATTTATCATGTGATCCAGCACAAAAATTTGTTTTCCAAAACACCAATATTTTTTCATTTTGGATAAAACAGAAAACTGAATATGAATCGTTATATCATGAAGCAGTTAAATATTTGTTACCATTCACCTCTACATATTTATGTGAAAAAGGATTTTCATCAATGGTAATAATCAAAAATAAATATCGAACATCATTAAATTTGGAGCCCAGTATGAGATTGAAATTATCAACAATTGAACCAGACATAAAATCTTTAATATCCAACATGCAGTGTCAGCCATCTCATTAATTTGTGAAACATATTTATAAAATGAATTTTATGTATATTTTTGTTACGTTTTTATTAATTTTAAATATTTTTTTATGTTAATTTTCTTTAATTTTTATTTATTTTTAAATAGTTGGTTAAACAGCAAATGAAATCGCTGAGATCTCACTACAATATATATTTTTTTTTATGTTATTGTTATCTGTTTACTTTTTTTTATTAATAAATGCAAGAAATAAAACACATAAAAATTTTTTTTTAAATTTTTTTGGTTGTGTGTTGTGCCTATTTTTTTCATATACATAATATTTTTTTTTGGTGGTACGCGAAATTGTTTTGTGAATTTTGTGGTACGCGAGCCAAAAAGGTTGAATAGCCCTGGTTTAAACCATATATGCCCAAGGCCTATGCAGTCGATGCACATTTGTTTTTGTAAAAGCACTTAGTCATAGGCAGTGTATTCTAATACACACACATAGCACTCAGCACCAAGTGATACAAAATACACGGACAATGTTGTCTATTTCGTTTTTTTTTTTTTTGTTTTTCTTGCTTATATGAAAGAGCAAAGCAAGAACACTTACGTATCTTTGTTGGTACACATTAGCGCCGAGATATTCCATGTATAATTCCGTTTAAAAAATAGTTTGCAGCTGTGAACTTAAGAGCACTTGGAAAATCTGAGTAAGTCTTAAGTTCAAAATTCAAATTATTGCTTTACAAAATGAGCACCATGTATTCAGATGAGAAGTGGGAAAGTGATTTTTTTTTTTCACTTATAACTTTAAGGTTGAATCAGAATGTTTGATATGCTTTCAGATTATTCAGAATAATACAAGATATACTTAAAAGCATTTTAGACAGATAAAATTTTTTCTTCTTTTTTTAGTTTACATGGGAATAAAAAATATGAAAAAAAAGTGTTTTCGTTATATGTATTAAAGTTTGCACTTTTATAAGAAACTTGTGGGCACCCCTAGTTTAAACCAACAAATTTGAAATTTTAACCAGTGAGATCGCATGAATCTTAGCACACGTTCTTCCTCTTAACTATTTTTGCAAGCATTATTTTTTTCGATCAATTTATCTTTGAAAAATATGCCAGATATTATGCTTATTGACAATCCCCTCGAAATTCGGGTGCAGATTCTAGGAAGTTTTATTTTTTTTATCAAATAAAGACCCTAAAAGTATGCTAGTCAATTATAGCAATTCACAAATCAACACAAAAAACAAACTCATTTTTGTTACAAACACATTAACAAACTTAATAAACACACACATAGCATTGTATAATTTTATGTATGTGTTAGTAGCAACTTTAAATGCAATTTACTCCAAATAAAGGAAAAAATTTAAAAATCTGTAAATCTGCAAGACGGCTAAAAAGAAATACCTTTCAAATAATATACATTTGGCCTAAATCGGGATGAAACAGTAGAACAAAACATTGGTCACAAAAAATTGCCTAGCCTATTATTATTATAGATGAGTGACGAAATAAGAGTACGTACTAAAATAATTAAATAGTTTCAACAAAATCCAACTTGATCCTCCAAAAAGTTGGCCAAGGCGAACATTGATAGGGAACATGGTTCGGGAAGAAAGAAAGGTCCACATGATCTGAACCAAGATAATAGCAAGCATATTAAAAAGAGATCCCAACACATTCAGTAGTATTGCAGCCCGTTTAGCTCAGTACTGGCGCAAAAAATTAAAGCCAATGAAGATTTGAAAACATACAAAGTCCAAAAAATATAGAGACCAAAAACTGAACACAGAAATTAAAATCATGTTTCATAAAGAAAATATTCCTGCTGACTTATGGCGTTTTCTTTTCTGGCAAAAATGTTACGTTTTTCCCACTTCGCACTTTTTTTCTCTAAAAAAATGTCAACCTTGCGAAAGGGTAACGAGTTGTTTTCTAAAAATGTCGCACTAAAAATATGTGAAAAAGGTGCAGTTTTCGCACTCTAAAAAATCAGAGGGGGAGAATAACACGATAAAACAGCTGACATTTGCGACATAAGCAAAAGTGTAATTTTTATTGTTTTGTTTACAACAAACTATTAATATGGAAAATATCAAAGTTTTTTTTTAATTTTTAGTTTTCCTTTTTGGTGTCCAAGAATAAAAACGTCAACAAAATCAGCTGTTCATTAAAAAAAGTGTTGCATAGTTGTAATTATACCCTATACCACTTTGTGGTTTGGGTATAATAACTTTGTGCTGCTATTTGTAACTACCAAAAATGTTTGACCTAGACTCATCTTTAATTATACCGATCGAATCAGAATCACTAACTGATTCGATTTAACGATGTCCGTCCCTCCGTCTGTGTGTCCATGTAAACCTTGTAATCAAACTGCAGGTCGCAAATATGAATATATTTTGATGAAATTTGGTATATGAGCTTCTAGCGGCAATAGAATGAACGCTGTTGAAATTGGTGAGAATCGATCTATGTTCAGACCTAGCCCCCATACAAATGACCCCTATGAAATCGACATAAATAGCCATAAAATCCAAATTGTCATATAGCTCTTACTCAAATTGGGTTTGTATGTGTTTATTACATCCATTAATGAGTAGTCCAAAAATGATCCCTATTGGACAACTCTTAGTCATAGGCCCCATAAAGAGCTGCTTCCCGATATTCACTTAAATATATCAAAAAACAAAAATATTGCACGGATTCTTCTCAAATTTTGTTTGTATATATTTTTGCAAAATACAAGAGACTTTACCAAACATGGCCAGGATCGGTCCATTTTTGGGCCTAGTCCCCATATAGATATAGCATCCGATATGAACTTTTTTTATATCTGCAGCCAAAAAAATTTATAAAAATCACACTCAAATTTGGTTTATGCTTATTTTCTATATCCAGTTAGTTGGGTCTAAGAGATAGGGTCTCTAAACGCATGGTATAGAGTATCGTATAGTCGGTCTAGACCGACTATAATTTTCTCACTTGTTTTATGTTCTATTCTGACCATTAAAAATGCAACATCTTTAATTTGTGAGGCAAATATTATAAAAATGTAAAAGAGTAACATTTTTTTTCAGAAAAGAAAACGCCATTAGTGTTAATGTTAGTTATAAAGCAATAAAAAAAGCCATTTCGCGAAATCTTTTGTAAACTGTATATTGTTTGGAATTCTAAATTTAGCTCAATGATCCAAATTAGAAATAAATATATTCATCACCTGAACTTCGAATGATTTCCTTCCTTGCCTAAATAAAATTTGCAATTGCAACAATTTTTAAGTAAAGAAATTATAGTTTAACCAGTGTTAACACACAGCAAATAGGCCTTCTTCGATGTAAACAAAATCTTTCATACATCAAAATCAATAATTGTTCCTTTAACAATCCAAAACTGACATAACCAGAATCACTAACTCATTTATCATTAAATCTATAGAAATTATTTAATAAATCACCGACATTAAATAAAAATTTGTCCCTTGTAGGCACAACATTTCATTCCTAATAACAAAATTTATCAAACATGCACGAACATGATATCATGATTTTAAAAAATCAAAAAAAAAAGAAACATTGTTTTGAAATTAAAACTTTTCAGACTTATGTATTTTTCTTTGTTCTAGTTAAAACTTCCTTAATCGTTTTCTTGCATTTGCATTTAATTGTAAAAGAATAACAAAAACAAAGATGAATGGTGTCTCGTGAAAAGAGTACGCGAACGGTGAAGAAAGATTACTAAACTTTGACGACCTTTAAATGTCACTAAACAATGTCTCACGCACAATTAGTCATTGGGAAACAAAAATACAGCACCCGGTCAACAAATTAGAAATTTAAGAAAAATCAATAATAGTTATAACGGCAAATTGTTACTAATTCAGATATTATGTCTTCCTTAATCAATTGCCTATCAATATATAAGATGAAATCATTATATATTACTATTTAGAACAATTATATATGTATGAAAAAGCTGGAAAAAAAAATCATTTTCAAAATTGGGTTATGTGGAATACACTAGATGAAAAATTCTAAAAATTGGCTTACGCTACTGGGACATTAATCAACACCGCAAACACCAATTGCATTTAAAAACTATTTCATAAAGAATACTTTCGGGAACATGAAATTACTTGTTTGCCAGTTAATATATTTAATAGACTTTATTATTTTCTGAATTCCATTTTTTAATAAAATTTTTTTTTCGTATAATTACAAAGCATTACAATAAAGTTTACAACAAAAAAGTAATAAAGTAATATTCACCCCTGTTCTTGAAACCACTATCACAAAAAAAAACTCGTAAATGAAAAAATTCTTAAATCTACGAGTTTTTTGCTGTTCTCTAATTTCAATAAGAATATTTTTTCTCGTTTTAATTCACATAGAAAAGGCTTTGTGAAATCAAAACAAATGCCCTTTTTTTCTACTAAGCAGGTCTTAAGAGATAAAAAAAACTAATTGATATTTAAACTCTAACATGTTTTTTATTGAACCTTATCTTTATTTAAAAAAATTAGACAATAATTTTATGAAAAAAAAAAACGATTTTAGAAAACGTCTACATTTTGCGCTGATTTCAAAAAAAACTCGTAATAAGTGGTCGATGTTAATAAAACACAGTTTTTGCGATGATGCTGTTCTATAACTATAATAAAAACTTTTTGTTTACACAATCTATTTTCCATTATAATTTTTTCAATTATAACATAGATTCTTAATGCACTAATTATTGCAAATAAAGGAATTAAAAAAAAATTTTTTCATCAAATCACATATTTTTTATTTTTTTGCATATGTTCGAAACAGTAGTGATGCCAGCCAGTCAAATCCAATTTATTTGAATATCGAAATTTTTTTGGTGATGCCTAACTTTTTAAAAATTTGAAAGTCATTTTTAATTGAATGAAATTGAAGAACAAAAAAAATTAAATGTACAAATAAGTTATTTTAAAAGAAAATATTTTTCTTTATACTTTTTCTATACACTTAAGAAAAAACATGCACAAAATACTTAAAAGTTTTTTGTGAAACTGAATAAAGAACCATATGGCACCTCGGTTTCTAGATAACATATGTTCTTAACTCAAACATATGGTTCTTAACTCAAACATATGTTTCCATTAAATAAATAAAAAAAGTGGTTTCAAGAAACCCAAAATTTTAATTTCATGTGATTTTAAATTCACTTCTTATTCAAATAACGTTTAAAGAAAAGGGCTGATTATCTCTAGATCGACTATTAGGTTTCATACAGCTTGTTATTTCATATCACTCGATTATAAACAAATTAAAAACATATATAAGAAATGAGGAAGTCCATAATAAAACGCAATAATTCCACCAGAACATTTTTTTAGAAAAACGAATAAATTTGTTTGGGTGACAACGGATTGTATGAAAAAAAATTTTTTGGTCGAATTTTGAGGTGTGCGGGTCGAATTATTATGGCACTGGATCTAAAACTTTAGTGCGCAAAATTTGAGCCAAATCGGACAATGCTTTCTGGACGCGCATTGAGTTCAAAGTTCAAATATGCATATATATGTAAAAATTATCAAAAAATATAATTTTTTCCCAAAAATTTCGATATTAATAATTGCGTTTCAATTAAATTAATAAACAATAATTTAGAGTAAATTATCTTTCTAATAAGACAACAAAATCTATTATCAGTTGCAAAACAGCCAAGTTATATCAAGTTCCCCAGGCAATAAATGCGCCGCAGACCATTTGATTAAGAAAATCGAGCTCACATTTTGAAAGACATTGAAATAATTTACAACAACAATATTTTTGCATTTCCCTGATCCCAAACTAATCTTATATAAAGTACTTTGCATCTCGTCTGTTGTTATGCCGTTCTAAATTAATGCCAAAATGGTACGTATTTTTTTTAGCACTATTTCAAGATCTCCAATTTTACTTTTCCAAAAAGTTTGTTCAATAAACTTCTAGAAATCAACGATTGGACTTTAAGGTTTTATTAATAAAATACATGTGATTAAAAATGTCAAATATTGTAGGTATCGTTTTCTTAATTTGGAGAGGGCAGCGTTTTTATTTCAGCGGATTTGAAGCAAAATGTGATTTTTCATACTTTTTCAACTGTTAGGCTACATCTTTGTGGTATTATCATATTTCAAATATATTTATATATAATACAATTGGTACAAGCTTTCAATCTAGTAAAGTTAGGTTAAATTGAAATACTATAAACTGTCCCTCTTTATGGTCAAAGGTCAAATTTCTGTGGTTTTCTAGAATAACCGCGAATGTTATAAAATCAAAATGTTCAGGGGAGCCAAGAAACGTTATATTTGAAATTATAGGCTCGATATAAAGTTTTTATCTCCAGAGAAGGACGAAAAAACAATATGTAAATTACACTTAAAGTGTGTGCAAATAAAACAACTTATGTCAACAAACGTCGTTTTCTTTGAAAAAGAAAACTACCACCATGTACATAAGTTGTTGTTGCTTGAAAAATGGATTTTTTTGTTCGTCAACAAAAATTTAACGGGACTTTGGATGAGAATATAACAACGTATCAAGAATAATAGTGACAAAAAATAACAGAAATAAACACACAAGTTTTTATAGGTGGTTATACACTGAAAACTAATCCAAAATTATTTAACAATTTTTTTTTTTTTTTTTCATTAATAACAACGTATGTCGTTATGTGTCGTTTTCTGAGAAAATAATTTGTCAGCGATCAAATTTAGGTTGACATACGTCGTTAGTGCTGCAAATTAATTTAATAAACATTTAAGTTACGGCGTTATTTAAAGAAAAAACTCAGAAATGGTCAACAATAAAAAAAAAAATTAACACATGTAAAGAGCGTTAAAAATTAATATATTTGGCATCATTAACTCAAAACTAATAAAAATGGACATACGTGGTTATTCCAGAAAAGCACAGATTTAAGGAGATTTAAATTTTTTTAAAACAAAATATCGAAATAATATATATTTGTTGAAGGATTTCGATAAAACTTGTTGATAGTATTTTAATAATTCTAGAAAATATTATTCTGGACGTATTTTCTGAAATTAACCCGTGGGGTATTCAACATGTGTCCTAGTTTTTTTTTTCAGAATTATTACATTCATATAAAGGTATATATAGGGCTTATATTCAAAAAGTGCCATCTAAATTTGGCAGCAATATTAATTTTTGATTTCCAGCTGTTCTCTGATATAACTGTCAGTTTGCGCAGCTGAGCAAAAATATCAAATCGTTTGTAGTATATGGCCGGTACTAAATTCGTATTTTTTTTTTTTTCTAATTTTTCGGCCCTATCTGTTTCAAATTTAAGTTTTTAACTTAGGATAATTTGAAATGATTAAAACATGCTACTAATTACGTAGTGCAATAGCAATTCTGGAGAGTGAGAAATTCAAAGACAGATTGAAAGTACTTCTTAGTATAGAATAATTACCAAAGGGTTTGGGGTTCACATGTTAAAGTTTTTTTATGACATTTTATATATTTTCCTTATCTTGATGTTTGTTTGCTTAGTTTTTCAGCTTTAACTCAAAAATTATTGTCAATTTCTCATATCATTCTTCAGCAAAAAAAAAAAATTGACTATTATTTACTAGTATAGTAGAAGAGATGTATACATATGAGTGAAATTTTTAATATTAAATTAAACATACATCATTTTTGTTCTATTTTTTACATGGATATACATACTTATTAATAAAAATCATTTATTTAAGCCTTAGCTACAATTTTGCTGAAGAATGAAATGAGAAATCATTAATGGTTCTTGAGTTATAGCTGAAAAACTAAGCAAACACTCATTAAGGTAAGGGGAAAAAATAAAAGTCTGAGAACGCCAAACCGTTTGAAGGGTTTGCTATACTGGCCTAGTATTTTCATCCTAACTAGGAATTTCTCTTCCCCCAGACAATGACTCCGTGTTGCTCTTTCGGATACTAATAATTGTTTATTTTATAAAAGTTGATTAATTTTCATTTCAGAATCCTAAAATTCAAAATAACATGAAACATATTTGAATACTTTGAAAGCCTTGGTTAGATTACCCCAAAAGTGTTGTTTCAATCAATTTTAATTTTTCTTTAAACTAATAACTTTGCAACTATCATGTGTTTAACTAAACTAAGCTAATTTGAATTCCAAAAACTGGCTTCTAAGGGCACAGTTGCATGTTCAATATATATAATGACCGCGATCCAAATATCACAATATTTGTTGAACATGTAGCGTGCAGTATTGATGGATCGCGATACATTTCCCATGGATTTCAGAATATTCTGAAACTTACGATGTGGACCGCGATTCAAATATCACAATATACTTATATTGAACGTATAACAGTGCCCTAAAGGCATTTCTATTTTTGATCCGTTAACATCATTATTAGAAATTTACCGAATAACAACTATGAAACTTATTTCTTTTGCAAAGTTTATAATTTTTTGGAAATGTGCTGTCTTTTTTTGTTTCATTTGAAATATCTTCAAGTTGCATCACGTACTACTCCAAGAGATGTGTAAATTTAGTCTTAATTCTGTTTAGCAATTATTGTAAAAATACAAAAAGTTATTTATATGAGAAACTAGAGTAAACGTGGGGGAAAGATGGAAATCACGCAAAGAATGACGATGACGATTTAATGCTGTATGAATCATTTTAAAAACAAATTTTGAAAACATTCTCTGAAATTGTAACGAATAATTGCTGAAAATATTCCAGATATTTAGAATTTTTAGAATTTGTAATATTAAAATCGTACTCATTTCAGCTGGGCTGGGTCAGCAGAAGTTCGGCTCTGAATAATAAAATATCAATTTCCTGAAATTGAATTATATGGTGGTCAACAAATCCGACTACCACAACAAACAATTTTTCTGTTAATATGCAATATTTTTTGTTTTTTCGTTCGGCGTGGAGCCAAGTTACATATACATAGCTGCCCATGAAAAAAACATGTATATTCCAAATTATATCCAGCAACAGTTAATGACTGCCCTCGAATTTAGAATATATTTGGCAATTTTTATTTTAGCCATTTTTAATTGTGGCAATTTTTGATTTTTGGCGATTTTTAATACTGGCGATTCTAGATTTTGCCGATTTCGAGTTGTATGTTATTGAAAAATTACTATATATTGGAGGTGGCACGCAAAATTTTTCGATCCAACCAATTTTCGGCATGGCTACTAGCATTAATAATAGGTGACATCATACAATTTTGCAGAGATCTCCCTGACATATTGCTCAATATATATGATATTAAAAGTTCACTTTTTATGGGAGGTGATACTTCCACTAAAAATATCAAAGAAATGTATGAATTTAACCTCTTATAAGCTACAAAAAAAGCAAACATACATGTTTTTGCTTTTATATGTACTAGCAGATTCCAGCCCTCGAAATTCTAGGAAATATTATTTTTTCATTAAATAAAGACCCTAAAGGTATGATAATTAATTATAGCCAATTCACCAATCAACACAAAAAAAAACGAACTCATTTTTATTACAAATACATAAACAAATTTAATAAACACACACATAGCATTATATAATTTTATGTATGTGTTAGTAGCAACTTTAAATGCAATTTACTCAACATAAAGCGAAAAAATTAAAAATCTGTAAATCTGCAAAACGGCTAAAAAGACATACCTTTCAAATAATATACGTTTGGTCAAAATCGGAATAAAACGTTAGAACAAAACATCGGTCACAAGAAATCGCCCAGTCTATTAATATTATAGATACATAGATTTATTATTATATCGTTGCTTATGTAAAGATGGTAATTGGTACATTGACGAAATTAGCAGTTTAAGATACTTGTCGAGTAATATGGTAAAGTTTAAAAAAAATATTTTTTTGGAATGATAGAGGTAACAGAAATATCATCCTTAAATTACGCTCCAATTGGACTGTTCTGCTGGTGTAGACAAACTACTACTCGAAGAAGCTGAACCAGGTGTTAGTCAAGGAACAGAGAGAGAGCAATATTTGATCAAAGATATCACAAAAAGTGGTTGCTATATGTACGATTTTTATTCTTTACTAGTAGTGGTCCGATTCGCTTCGCTACACCCATCGTAACGCAATAAAAAAAACTGGGAGCACATTTTGTAGGAAACCATCTCAGTTTTGGCGATTTTTGTTTTGATGTGTAAACATCTCTACGCGCAGGGGCGTAAATTTCTATTTCACAATAAAATCACAAAAACAGCATAACATGTGAGTGTAACATGTTACGCTGTGAGCCGTAAGACAAATCGGTGTGACTTATGATTGTATTGGTGAAAAAATTATGATATAAAATTGTTTTAGCTAATTCAACAACCCTTTGCTGTAAAACGACAAAAATTTCACAATATAAACGTATAACATAGTATGTATGTTATACATAATTCAACAACCCCACAAGTATATACATAAGTGATACATAGATGACGCTTTCTGATTGATTTTAAAACAGTGACATAAAAAATCTTTAATTACTAGATGTTTACACATCTCCCCTGTAATCGGACTCACACGATTTTTTTTATTTTGAATTTTGGCGATTTTTGTTCTTTGTGAATTTTTATTTTGGCGATTTTTGATTTCAGTGATATTTGAATTTGATCGGTTTTTGGTCTTAGCGTTTTGGCTTTTTTATTTTGGCGATTTTTCTTATTTGCGATTTTCGGTTTTGGCGATTTTGAATTTTGGCGATTTTTGTTTTTTGCGATTTTGTTATTCGCAATTTTCTGTTCTGGGAATTTTTCTTTTTGGCGATTATAGTTTTTTTTTGCGATTTTAGTTTTTTGTGATTTTAGTTTTTTGCGATTTTTGATTCGGTGATTTTTGATTTTTGGCGATTTTTGGTTTTGGTGATTTTTTATTGTGGCGATTTTTTGAATTCTGGATTTTCGGTTTTGGCGATTTTTGATTTTGGTGATTCAGCCTATATTTTCCACGACTACTCACATTGGTAATCAAAAGTTTCAAGACTCATTTTCATAGTACTTAATATTTTTTTCTATAGGAGGTGCCACGTCCATTAGTCCAATCCCACACATTTTTTGTCCGACTGCTCACATCAATAACTCATGAACTCTAACAAAGCTCCATTTTCTGAGTCGATTTAGCGTTGTCCATCCGTCTGTCTGTCTGTCCATCTGTCTGTGTATCCATGGTATATAAGGTTTTATCGACCATATGATGAATGATATTGAAATTCATGGAAATCGCTGCATATTCAGACCTAACTTCTAACAGCCCCTATGAAACCGACTAAAGTTTTCGTAAAACCAGATTCTCTTATATCTTATTATATATACAAATGGAGTTGTGTATGTTTATTTGTTTGTGGTTTATAGGAGACTACACCACTGGACCGATCGTCTTTGAAATTTTTACTGCCCGTCCGGAAGGTTAATAAGCTATATTTTTTCGGATTTTTGAAGTGGGCGTGGCACCTCCCATACAAAGTGAATTTTTAACATCTAATTATAACATATAATATCTGGAGTACTACGCCAGCAAGAGTTCTGAAACTATGTACATGTACATAATAAAATAATTCGAATAGTTGTGAAAAAAATTGGCGGCATCGGACCAATGGGCGTGGCACCCACAACACAAAGTAAATATTTAATGTCATATATCTTGGGTATTATAATAGGTAAATAGTTGAGACTTTGTGTGAGTTCATAAGTTGTCAAGTTATCGTAAATTATCAACGTTGGTACTCGAAAAAAATGGGCGGAATCCGATCATTGGTATCTCCCATACAAAGTAAATATATAATGTCATACATCTGCAGTACTGTAATATTTAAAGCCTTGGAACTTTCTCTGAGGGATTGGACCAGTGGGCGTGGTACCCCCGTACAAAGTAAGTATTTAATATAATATAACTGGAGTACTAGTACTAGGAGTACTATAATAGTGCGAACTTTGTTTGAGTCCAAAAGTTATTAATGTGAGTAATTGGCCAAAAAATGGGCGGGATCAGACTAATGGGCGTGGCACCTCCTAAACAAAAAAAATTTCTACAAAACGTATTCCCTGCTTTTTATTTCGTTACGAGGGGTGTAGCAAAGCACATCGGGTTACTGTTAGTATATCAATAAAATTTATATCCATTTTTAGTCATAGTTCCCATATAAATCTGATTTCCGATTTTCACTTTAATTTAACAAAATAACAAACATATTGCAGGTTTTATTTCAAATTTGGTCATGATCATGATTTTATAAAAATAACATCAAAAATGAACTTTTTCATATCTGCATGCCACAAATTATGCCTATTTTCTATAAATAATTATTGTCTCAGCAAATTTTAATCCAATACCCTCTTTCGATGTGCGTGACATAGGGTATCGTATTGTCGATCTAGACCAACTATAATTTTCTTATACAATATAATTATAATTTATTATTTTTGGAAAAGATATTAGGTCATGAATTTTGGAGAGACAAAACGAAATTAGAAACATATAGATAAAATGAACATGTTTTTAATTATAAAACGTTAAGGATGTATAAGGCGCTTTTTAAAACTAATTTGGCGGAAACTTCGATTTTTATGATACTCGGTACTTAAAAGCTTCAGAGTTATACTTTTTGAATTATCTCTCTGCTTCAGTAAAACTCTTTATTTTAAAAATATCATGCAGATCTAGTCCATTAATAATTATCAATTATATAATTATAATTATTTTGAATAAAAAATTTTAATTCACTATTTTAAACTAAATCAAATATTTCCAACTTGGAAACGAAATGGTATTATTGAAGTTGAAATAAATTTAATGAGCCTTATTTAATTCTTAAACATCTCGACTGCGAATTAAAAAAAATTATTAGTGAGCAACGTTAGAATTTGATTCGAAAATGAGTACACACCGAAATTTCATTTTCTTTCGAACAAAGCTTGTGATCGTTCATTTATTACTTACATATATAATTTTTAAACAAAAATATGCAAATTATATTCATAATTTATGATGAATGTTTAAATATTTTGACAAAAAAAAAAAAAAAAAAACTTTTTATATAATCGCAAATCAACCTCTGACAGTCATATTAAATATTCTGTATGTGTGGTTCCAATTTAACGTAAAAAAAAAGATTTCAAATTTTGATAAAAAAATATATGCACATATGCAGCTTCAACATATGTTTGTGTGTGTGTTTTTTTAACTTTAAGAGCTTAAGAATTCAAGCAAAAGAATGGTGAACGACAAAACAAACATCTAAAGTAAACAAATCAGAAAACGTGCGTTTCGTGTTATCTTTACTATCAACGGTATTAACAAGAATATTACAGTGTTGCAAGACAAATATAAAATTAATCATGCTAATCATTTTTAAGAATTGTGTTAGTATGTTTGATAAGTATCTAGTCCGGCCAAATTCACTTCCAAATGACGTTTAGGAAAGCATATATTTTTCGAGAAGCAAACTCAAATTCTTTAGAGTTCGGTTAACTGTGCCTTACTGTTTACACACCCCAAGGCTTTTGGAAGGGCCGGTCACATTAAAATAGTATATAATGAATATTATGAAGACTATAATAAATACACATAAAAAGAAATCCGAAAGTTAAAATCGGGTAAGATCGACTGAATGATACCTTTTTTTATTTATTTATTTATTTATTTATTTATTTATTAATCTATGGAATTAATCCTTACAGATTATTTCCAAAAACATTTAACAATGAATGAAAAATTAAAAAATTTAATTTAATGTGTTCAGATAAATTATTATTTTACTTTTTATGATATTTGTATTTGAAGAAAAATCAATCACCCCTGTTCTTGAAACCACTATCACAAAAAAAAAAAACTCGTAAATGAAAAAATTCTTAAATCTACGAGTTTTTTGCTGTTCTCTAATTTCAATAAGAATATTTTTTCTCGTTTTAATTCACATAGAAAAGGTTTTGTGAAATCAAAACAAATGCCCTTTTTTCTACTAAGCAGGTCTTAAGAGATAAAAAAAACTAATTGATATTTAAACTCTAACATATTTTTTATTGAACCTTGTTATTATTTTAAAAAATTAGACATTAATTTTATGAAAAAAAAATGATTTTAAAAAACGTCTACATTTTGCGCTGATTTAAAAAAAAAAACTCGTAATAAGTGGTCGATGTTAATAAAACACAGTTTTTGCGATGATGCTGTTCTATAACTATAATAAAAACTTTTTATTTACACAATCTATATTCCATTATAATTTTTTCAATTATAACATAGATTCTTTATGCACTAATTATTGCAAATAAAGGAATTTAAAAAAATTTTTCATCAAATCACATATTTTTATTTTTTTTTTTTGCATATATTCGAAACAGTAGTGATGCCAGTCAAATCCAATTTATTTGAATATCGAAATTTTTTTTGGTGATGCCTAACTTTTTAAAAATAGAAAAGTCATTTTTAATTGAATGAAATTGAAGAACAAAAACAATTAAATGAACAAATAAGTTGTTATTTTAAAAGAAAATATTTTTCTTTATACTTTTTCTATAAACTTAAGAAAAACATGCACAAAATACTTAAAAGTTTTTTGTGAAACTGAATAAAGAACCATATGGCACCTCGGTTTCTAGATAACATATGTTCTTAACTCAAACATATGGTTCTTAACTCAAACATATGTTTCCATTAAATAAATAAAAAAGGTGGTTTCAAGAAACCCAAAATTTCAATTTCATGTGATTTTAAATTCATTCTTATTCAAATAACAACGTTTCAAGAACAGGGCTGAATATATCTATAAAGCTTATTAAATTCAAAACGCATTCGTCTAAGCGGATCACCGTTTGCATAATTTGATCTATAAAACTGAACAGATAAAGGTGAGAAGAAACGTATTGGCCGCTGGGGGATGTTAAAAGAAATATTGTTGATCAGGAAACCCGAACAAACATCGCCATTAATTATATTAAGAAGAAATGAAACATTTAACATAGATCTACGGCTTTTTAAGGTTGGCAGCTTAACAAGGGTGAGTCTGCTATATACGAAGGAAGATTTAATTGGTTAAAATTTAAGCTGCGAAGACAGAATAGTAGGAATTGGTTTTGCACCGATTCAATGCGTTTGATAGATAGGGTCCCATATAATAGAGGCATATTCCAAAATCGGTCTCACAAGTGACGTGTATAGTGTTTTTGTTACATACGGATCATTGAACTGTTTAGAGCAACGTTTTATAAAACCAAGTACTCCTCTAGCTTTTTTTTACCGTAGTTGTAATATGAGGAACGAAACTAAGCTTTGAAGCTAATAAAACACCAAGATCTAAGAAGTTATTTACTTTTTCCAGTTGAAAGCCGCCCAACTCATAATTTACAGATATTGGTCTTTTTCGAACAAAACGCACATATTTACACTTGTTAAGACTCAGCTCCATTAAATTTAAAATGTACCATGAGTGAAACGAATCCAAATCATTTTGAAGATAAGTATGGTCGGAATATTGGTATATTGATAATTTTCGAGAAATGGCCAGAACTCAACTGCTCTGGTTGTAATATTTCCTCCTCATCCGAGTCAAACAACTCCTGGAGGCCGTTACGTTGAGATTTTCGCGACGTATAACCACCTAGCGCAACTAGTGAATGAACCAACGCACATTCCGTACATTGAAGGTTAATGACAAAATACTCTCGACCTTTTGGTCGTTGGTTAAATGAATAACGAATAATGCTAGTTCTGCTATACCAACTCTTATAGTGAACGACCAAATATTCACTGAACCGGTTGATAAGGCTAATCTTTTAGCTGAACTTTTTGGAAAAACTTTGATTTTGCCGGATAGCGAAGACTGCCCAAATTTAAAAAAGTATCTGTACTATACCTAAAATATTCTTCCGAGCTCTTGCAGTTAAAAAAGTTATTTCGGATTTCAACGGAAATAGGTCACCGGAGCCAGATGGTATACCAGCAATGGTGCTGAAACAGTGCTCTTCGTCGCTAACTAGTCCATTGGGCAACTTTTTCAGCTCTTCGTCCAATTGCAATCTGCTCTGCGCACTCAAAGGTGATTGAGAGCATAACCAATTAACATTTTGTCAATTATCTAGAGGCCAACTCACTTCTTAATGATCGACAGTATGGGTTCCATATAAATCGTTACACGGGAGACCTGTTAGCTCTTACTTCTGAGCGCTGAGTACATTGATATCAAAGCTTATTGCATTTGGCGTCGGATTTATATCGATTTATATCGAGTTCTCTGGATTTATATCGAGTTTTCTCAGAGACCGTATAATACGTGTGGTTGTTGATGGGGTCTCATCCAATGAGTTTCAGCTTAATTCGGGGGTATCCCAAGGTTCGGTTCTTTCTCCTTCTGTTTTCCTTATCTGTCTGAATGACCTTGTTAGTCAAACCTTCAATTCTATATACTCTTTCGCAGAAGACAGCAACACTTGTCATTCATTTTCCTTCAATTGTATGCCAAGCTTTTGGCAGGTCGGGAACAAAAGGCGAACAATCAATGACATACTCAATTAAGGCCTGTTAACGATCTTCGATGGATGACGATATAGCTAATCGTATAAACAAGGCTAGACATGTATTTGCCTCCCTAAGTAAAGCCTTTTTAATACAAGCATAAAGTCTGTTCTGCTTTATAGCTGCGAAACATGGAAGGTGACAGACAATATTGTTAAAAACTCCAAGTATTCGTAAATAAATGTTTGCGCCGCATTCTAAACGTTTTCTGCCCCGTAACGATAGCGAATACAACACTACTGTCCAGATACAATACTGAGGAAATAGCCACTGAAGTATGCCGAGAAAGTGGTAGTGTACTTCAAAAAGATATAACAAACATAGCTCGTTCATGCTTTGAATGGAATCCTCAGGGAAGCCGAAGTAGAGGTCGTCCAAAGTTGTGTGAATGTGGAATGAGTGTAAAACGTCTGGCACAGAACAGGCTTCACCCATGTGGGGTAAAGCAAATAGAGTTGATTTTAATGAGCAGAAGACTCAATGTTGTTTGTTGACCCATAAGTCCTGGGATTCAACAATGTCATCTGTACATAGGGTGGTATAGGTATTGATGAATCGGATACTCTTGATGTTCTGGCAATGAGAATTCCATGTGATGTTCGTTGAACGAACGTGTATTTCAAGTGTCGAAAAAACCATTCAAGTGTCTGGGTTTTATAAAAGGTGAAAAAATTACTTCACTCCTTTTGTTCTCCTTCAAATCTACACCACTTACATCCGACCGAAAATGGAATACAACTCCTATATATGGGCAGGAACTTCAAAGTCTATTTTGGAGCTACTGAACCGCATACAAAAAAGGGCGTTGATGCTCATTAATGATAGTAGGGTATCCAACTCTATTGACTCGTTGGAACAGCGTCAACATGTGGGTTGTGTAACTGTTCTACAGATACTATCATGGGAAATGTTCTTGTGGCAGTAGCGAACTCATTCTAAGTGCCCCAATTTCTGTTCGCTCTACCCGCTTTTCCAGTAGATCACATCCCTTTGCAGTCTATTGTCCAGTAGACCACACAACGCATTGCAGAGAAAATTCATTTATCAGTCGAACAAGCGGTATATGTAATAAACCCACAAGTCTGTCCTTACAGTTACAATCAAATAAATGTAAGGAAAATATCCACAAGCACTACTACCTCTTTCCCCCTTCCTATAAACTGTTTTGCTGAAATCAACACAAGGCACTGCCTTTGATGGAGGCAACCCCCCAGTGTTGGATTTTAATAAAAGAACAAATAATGGACATAGAAATTCCAAAATAAAGTATTTTTCTCATGAATTTCGTTGCCTAAAGATATATTAAAGTTCATATCGGCCATGATATTAGAACTATGCGGACTAACTTGACTCTATTTTCAGTAAAAATATGTTATTTATATATTTTTAGGGATTGTGATTCCAAGTCGATCCGTATCAGCACGAATTCATATTCCCAACCAAACTAGAGACTTGTAGGGTATAAATATAAATTATATTTTAAAAGAATATACTTAAAAAGAAACAATAAACTAACACCCACTAGTCTTTTTGCTTCAACATCAAAACTAAAATTGCATACACGATTTCAAATTGGTAAAAACTTGAGACAATGTCGTCGGACATTTGTCATTCTTTAAAAAATAACGTAGTACGTACAACTACACTACTGATTGAGTGTTGTGTTGTGGTATAAAACATGTGATATTGCGACAACTGTTTGCAGTGCTTTAAAGTAATTTATTCTTTATGATAATTATAATATCATATTTTCCAATACCGAACAAAATATGTGAATGCAATCCAAAAATTAAGTCATTCTAAAAGTGAAGTTATTCACATTTTTATTGCGTCCAAAGAAATAACTTTTTTGGGTATGAATTTAAACAACTCCAAGGATGTTAGTATAAAGTTCTTATGAAAAAAAATTACACTTCCAAATTGAGGTATCCCAAATAATATTGGGAATTATAAGTTTTTATCGACAAATCAAAAAAAAAAAAAAAAAATAAATGGAAATAAAAAATTCATTACCTAAAACAAATCAGACTAGACCGACTATACGATACTCTATAGCATGTGTTTGAAAACCATATCGCTTTTGTACAACTATTTAGATATAGAAAATAAACATAAACCAAGTTTGAGTGGCTAGTTTTTTTTTTGCCTTCGGATATGAAAAGTTCATAGCGGATGCTATATTTATATGGGGACTAGGTCGAAAAATAGACCGATCCTGACCATACTTGATGAAGTCAAACATATACAAACAAAAATATACTGAAAACAAATTTGAGAAAAATCTTTGCAATATTTCTGTTTCTTAATAGATTTAAGTGAAGATCGGGAATTAGGTTCTTATGGGGGCTATGACCAAGAATTATCCTATAGGGTTTATTTTTGGATAAATGGATGTAATAGACATATACAAACCCAATTTGACAAAGATCTATATGGTAATTTTTATATTATGACCATTTAAGTCCATCTCATAGGGGTCGTATGTATGGGGGACTAGGTTTGAACATTAACCTATTTTCACCAATTTAAATAACGTTCATCCTACAGCCGATAGAAACTTATGTACTAAATTTCATCAAAATATATTCATATTTGCGACCTGTAGTTTGATTAGAAGGTTTACATGGACGGATAGACAAACGGACGGACGGACATCGAAAAATCGACTCATAAAGTGAATCTGAGTCGATCGGTATAATAAATATTTTTGGTAGTTACAAACATCAGCACAAAGTCATAATACCCTGACGGCATAGTGGTATAGGGTATAAAAATCTGTATTAAAGTAGGAAGAACTGATTTTGACTTTATAGGAGGTTATATTGGTGAAAGAAAAGAAAAAATTACATCGAAAACTAAAAGTTTAAATTGAAAGAAGAAAATTTTGGTCAGTCTTGGCTCTGGCAACTTTACTGAGGCAATGACTGTACTTAGAAAATAAGTAGTCCTCATTTTTATATATGAGGATCAGGTTTATTAAAGTCTTTTACTTTTCACAAATACATATGCGTTTCATGTCAAGTGATCCAACTTTTAAAACCGATGTCTTTTAAAACCGATCGGGATGAAATTTGCACCAAGGCTAGTCCTATTGGATAGTAGTTTAGACACAATTTTTCAACAAGATCGGTCCATAACTCTCTGAGTTAGAGGGGGTCAAAATTTGACATTTTGACCAAACAGGTGTTTTTTCTCATCCATGTAACTTTTTACCTATTGTTCTTAGCAAAATTTGTTCTAAATAGTTTAGATAGCTATTTCTTCAGTCTTTCGGAAAAAAATGTAAAAAATAATAAAAAAAAATTTTTGGACTTTTTTTTTCAAAATCAAATATTTTTTTTAACTTTTTTTCAAAAAAGGATTTTTTTGGCTCAAAAGAAAGCTTAGGTTTTTTCCTTTAAGAGATTTTTGGTCGCTTAGTGGGATGCGAGTGGGATATCTATCAAAAAAAAAAATGTTTTGTAACTCAAGACAACGGTTTTTCAATTTTTAGCATATGCACTAATTTGAATTTTTTTTCCTATTAGTGTGTAAGTGTTTCCAAAACCTTAAAAATAAAGCATACACTGAGAAACTAGACAAATTAACCTTTCCGACGGTATGTAACATACCGATACCCATCCCACTAAGCGACCAAAAAGCTCTTAAAGGAAAAAAATATAAGCTTTCTTTTGAGCCCAAAAAAGTCAAAAAAAAATTGTTGATTTTGAAAAAAAGTAAAAAATTTTTTTGTATTTTTTTTTTAATTTTTTTCCGAAAGACTGAAGAAATAGCTATCTAAACTAGTTGGGACAAATTTTGCTAAGAACAATAGGTAAAAAGTTACACGGATGAGAAAAAACACCAAGTTGACTAGACAACTTGTCAAATTTTACATCTCTAACTCAGAGAGTTCTGGACCAATCTTGTTGAAAAATTGTATCTAAACTACTATACAATAGGACTAACTTTGGTGCAAATTTCATCCCGATCGCAAGACATCGGTTTTAAAAGTTGGATCACTATGGAATGTTTTTTAATGATAATCGGGAATCAGCTTTATATGGGGACTATGATTAAAAAAAACTTCTACAGGGTTTACTTTTAGATTAGTGGGTATAACATTACCAAATTTTTATCGTTATATATATATATATATATATATGATAACCTGGATCTTACGACAAATTTAGCTGGTATGAAGGAGTTATTTTTTTGTAGGCTAGGTCTGAACATGATCCGATTATCACTAATATCAATAACGTGCTTTGGCCAATAAAAGCTCATATATGTACAATATGTCGTCAAAATATTTGCCAGCTGTAGTTTGAGTACATACAGGTGAACAGATGTCGCTAAATCGACTCATGATTTGATTTCGAGTCGATTGCTGTAATAAAGCACAAGCTCTTTATACATTATAAAAAAGAAGTGGTTTTTCATGGCTTCCTAAGCACCACTTAAATGTAATTCACATGATCCATAGAAGATAAATTCCATTCATGTTAAATTCATTACTTCAAACCCACTTTTTCGCAACATCCGTATATAAAAACGACAACTATTTCACTTGTTTGACTGGGAAATTATATTTTTATATGGTTTTTTTTTTTTATTTCTCCATAAAAATTTGTAATTATCAATATTATTTCGGATACTCGTACTCTCAATTGCTATTTGCTATTGTTTACATTTAAAAGTGTAATTTATTCTATAAAACATCTTTGGTACTCGTTTAAAATAACATCCAAAGAAGTTCTTCCTTTGGAGGCAGTGAAAATGTGATTCTATTAGAATTAGTTCATACTTTTTTCTGGGTTATATAGAACAAAACATTAGATAAAAATAGTTTTATTTAACAAATTTCCTGCTTGAAAACATTGGATTTTCTGTTTGGGAATTTCGAAAAATATAATCACAAAGTAAAAGAAAAGCTCTAAATAGTTTTGATTTAAAAAATGTATAAATTAAATTTAAATTAAATTTTTAGTGGAATATCAACGATATTTTCTTCGAATAATTAACTGCTACAACACAAAAACATTTTTTTTTCTTCGCAAATAAACGAATACCATCTAAATTTATCAATTAAGTAATTCTTTAGAAGCTCTGAAGATGTAGAGTGACTAATATAAAAAATTATATTCATACCGATTGAATTCACACAGTGTGTTTTGGCAAAGAGCACAAAAAATTAGTCACAACACTATAAAATCAAATAAGCAAACTTTAGATTTTTTATACCACATAACGCTATGTTTTGAGGGTACAATGAGTTTGTGTTGATGTTTGTAACTACGAGAAATATTTGACCTAAACCCACCTTTTATAATACCGATTGTCTCAGAATTACTTTCTGAGTGGATTTAGCGCTGACCGAACTTCGGTATATCTGTCTATCAGTCCATTTAGGTGTCCATGTAAATCGTGTAAGCAAATTGCAAGTGGCAAATTTGAAATATTTTGATGAAATTTGCTATACACAAATAAAATTAGTGAAAATCGGTGCATGCCTAGACCTAGCCCCCATACAAATAACCGACTAAAATTGTTGTAACATTCAGACTATCGTATATATATATCGCTAAAAATTAAATGAATGTTGGTATATTATACCCAAAAATCAGTAGTCAAAAATTATACATAGTCCTGAAATAAATTCGGATCCCGGTCTTCCCTTAATTCTATCAAAAAATGAATATAATGTATATTTTTAGATTTGTCTTATATATGTTTTTGAGAAAAGTAACTGGCTTTGCTGAATATGACCATGATCAGATACCATCAGATAAGAACTTGTTCATATCTGCACGCCACAAATTAATAATACCGCTACAATTAATTTTATGCCAATTTTCTATATCCAATTACTGCCTCAGCAAAGTTAAATTTCGAAACGCATGACACAGCGTATCGTATGGTCGGTCTAGACCAACTATAAAATTTTTACTTGGTTTTTTATCTTAATTAGTGTAAAAGATGCAGAAACATTTTGTATTTTTAGTAATGTTTACATAAATTTTTTAATCACTTTTTTATGATGATCTCTTCATGTCTTAAATACATCTATTAAAAACATCATTAAAATTTTAAGATTTTTTTTCTCCAAAATAAAAACCTAAAATTACAAGATTTCGTTCGTTCATGTTATAAAAGTAGTTTGAGACAATTTGACAGTAAAGATTATCAAGTATATGACAAAAAATTAATTAATTATTAAAAATAGTTTAATTTCTCGAGAACTTATAAATTACCTTAAAAAATCAATTCACATAAAGCGTTTTTTGAATTTTTAAAATTCAACCACTTTTTCTTAATGAAAAAATTAAATTTTATTAACACACGGCATCACTTGTAGATGTAAATACCATAAACAATAAATAAAACACTTCACTTACCATTCTTTGTTCATATCGTGATGAAGTGGTTTTAGCTTTGGCCGCCAGAGAGTCTCTCTCAACATCATCTCTACGAAAAATGATAGCAAAACAAAGAAAAATATAAGCAAAATAAAATACAAACAAATACCTAAAAAAGAGCTTTCACCACAGATACACATCACCACGCCGGGCATGGTTGTCTTAGTACAAAAGTACTTTTTTACACAAAAAATTTTGGTACATTTTGACTATTTACAAAAAAACAGATTTTTAGTTTCAGAATTGAATTTATAAAATCATTAGAAAGGACATTATTCTGTTGATACATTTTAAGTTAAGCTGAATTTTGGTGGTCACTGAAATTCGAGAACATTTATAAATCATTTACATATACATACATATATAATTTTTGATGCACGGGAACAATCTCTAAAATAATTAAAAATGTAATTTCTCCTAAAGCAAAGTGTTAAGCAGAGCTCCAAGTCGTGCGGCTTAAGGCCGGCTTGGTGCCGCCGCCGACTCATTCCTTAGTAATGGTGCCCTCTAGTCAATTTTTTCATTTTTAAAATATTAGTATAAATAATTTGTTGGAAAACAAGAGAAAATGTATTTAAATTTAAACATTGAAATTAAAAGTTCTGCTAATAAAAGAAATAAATAAAATCTTATTTTTTTCGGAAGCTTTTAATCGCACTCCAAACTTAAAATTGTGATGAATATCTGTTTTATACCCTACACATAGCGCAATGTGGTCGGGGTGTAATGACTTTGTGGTACTGTTTGTAACTATCAAATATATTTTAACTAAACTCATCTTTTATTATACCGATCAACTTAGAATCACTTTCTGAGTCGATTTAGTGATGTTCGTCCGTCTGTCCGTATGTCTGTGTATCCACGTAAACCATATAATCAAACTACACGTCGCAAATATTTTGAACAAATTTGGTATATAAGCTTTCATCTGTCACAAAATAAACATTATTGAAATAGGTGAAAATCGGTGAATGTTCAGACCTAGTCTCCATACAAATGAACCCTATGAAATCGACTTAAATTTCCATAAGATTACAATTATCATATAGATCTCGGTCAAATTAGGTTTGTGTGTGTTTATTATTTCCAATTATCAGTAGTCCAAAAAGAAACCATGTAGGATAATTATTAATTTAGACCCCAATATAAATCTGTTTCCTGATCTTCACTTAAATCTATCAAAAATCAAAAAACTTGCACAGCTTTTTCTCAAATTTGGTTTTTAATATTTTTCCAAGATATAAGTGACCTTACCAAATATGGTCAGAATCGGTCGACCTAGTCCTCGACCAAGTCCGCATATAAATATTACATCCGATATGAACTTTTTCATATACGAAGGCAAACAAATTAATAACAATGCTACTCAAATTTGGTTTATGCCTATTTCTATATCTAATTAGTTGGACCTAAGAGATGGAGTCACTAAATGCATGGTATACGGTATTGTATGGTCGCTCTAGACCGAATATAATTTTATTACTTGATTTTAATATTAGTATGGTTCTGCCGATTTCTTTTTTAGTTTTTGCATGAGCCAGCAATGGAAAACCTACTTCCGTATTAGTTTTGTAAAAATTTCGAGAAAGATTTCAATAATTACTTACACTAGCAACTAAATTAGAATAGAGTTCACCCAAGATTGTGCAAAAAAATTCGATAATTTACCTCAGTAATGATTTTAATTAAAGGACGGTTAGCTGAATTTAAAGATGAAGCATTTAATTGCATCTGGTCTTGAATTATTTTATGTTATTTCTAAAAACATCGGCTGTAGAAAAGTGCACTGGCTAGCAGTTTCGTACACAACAAAAGCAACAAACCCCATATTAGATTTCACATTACAATATTTCACATAATTTGTATTAAAAAAAAAAACTCTTTGGCAAAAGAATTTAGTGTAAACCATTCAGTAGGTCGGCCACGAAAAACTTCCTTGCGTAATGATCGAAAAATATGTCCTATTTAAAAAAAAAATTCCGTTGCCACTTCTAATGAAGTTGTAAGAACTCTTAAATTGAACATGCATGATAGTACAGTTGGGAGACGCGCAATAGAAAACAATTTAAAAAGTTACAAAACAGCTAAAAATAAACCGTTGTTGACCAAGAAACTTGTTATTTTTGTATTATTATGTTAATTTATCTAATGATTTTATCTTTTTTTTTATTGTTTAAGATTAAATTTTGCAAAAATACACCTGAATTGGACCGTATAGAAATGGAAAACCGTTATATTTAAAGGCGCTATTTCACGACGTGTTTTTTTTTTACATATGTACTGTCAATTTTTCCTACTATAAAATTTGACCATATCGTGTGATACATATGAAACATTGCATATGTACAATACATGTGGAAAGTCCCATGTAAATTTTTCAATTAGAACACTTCTTGTGGCGAAAGACAAACAAAGTAAATTAATAAGATTAATGTTAAAAGAAAAATAAATTGCTTAGTATTATTTTAAAATTTTAAAATACTAGTATAGCCCAGCACTCGAACTTCCAGGACAAATTCTAGGAAATATTAGTTTTTTCATTAAATTTTTGTCTTGCAATGTTTCTTAAATCTATATACATATATAAAAAACTGGATGTAACCCGGTGTGCTTCGCTACACCCTCCCCCTCCCCCCTTCCGAATCGTTATGAAAGGGCTCACGCAAAGTCTCACTAATACAGCAATTCATATAATTCACATTTAATATTTAGTTTGTGTGGCGGTAACACGCGCATTATATAGGAAGATGGATTATCCATATTAGATCTGTCAACACTTAATTATTGGCCTTGAACTAAGAGTATCATTTGGCAATTTTTCCTTTTAATTTTGAAGATTTTTGTTTTTTGGGTGATTTTAATTTTTCGCGATTTTTGGATTTGGCAATTTTTGATTTTGGCGATATGTTTTCCACGACAAATCACATTGATAACTAATGAACTTATCAAAAGACTGTCGCTTTCGTAGTGCTTCATATTTTTTACATAGGAAGTGCCACGCCCACTAATACCAACCCGCCCAATTTTTATTGGACTACTCACATTAATATCTGATGGACTCATGCAAAGTGTCGAGTCTTTCCCTTTTATAGTACACTAGTTATATGATATTAGATATCTACTTGGCATGGGCGGTGCTACGCCCACTTCTCCGATCACGCCCACTTTTTTATTCGACTAATCATACAAAGAAGCTATGTGCTCACGCAAAGCCACAAAGGCCTCTCTTTTACAGTACTCCAGGGAGTGCCACGCCCATTGGTGTGAACCCGCCAATTTTTTGTTCGACTACTCATCCTAAGATCTGATAGGCTCGTGCAAAATTTCAGAGCTTAATTTTTTAGCACACCAGTTATATGATATCATATATTTACTTTGTGTGGGCGGTAGCACGCCCACTGCTCCGCTCACGCCCATTTTTTGTCTAACTAATCAAATAAATTACTTATGGGCTCACACAAAGTCCCAAGACTCTCACTATTACAGTACTCCAGATATATTGCATTTTATATTTACTTCATATGGCAGGTTCCACGCCTATTGGTCCGATACTGCCCATTTTGCATCCGACTACTCACAATAATAATAGGTGACATCAGAAAAATTTGAAAAGCTCTCTCTATCACATTACTCGAGATATATAATATTGAACTATTACTTGTATCGGAGGTACCACGCCCACTTATCCGATCACGCCCATTTCCGGCGTAGCTACTAATATTAACAATAGGTGACGTCACACAAATTTGTAAAGCTCTCCCTACCATAGTACTCAAGATATGTATATTATATTAAAAATTTACTTTGTGTGGGAGGTGCCACGCCCACCATAAATATTTAAAAAATTATAGCCTATAGCACTTCCCATATCCGCAGTAAGAATCTGTGAAAATTTCAGGAATATCAGATGGGTAGTTACGGATATTACCTCCTACAAACAAACAAACACACATTACATCTTTATTATATTAGTATAGATGTATGAATATTTAAATGAGCCTAAAGGTATGTTGATCAATTTTAACAATTCACAATTCAACACAGGGCGTCTGATATATAATTTAAATCATTCGCATTAACAGGGTGTAACGAATTATTATAAATATTTTATTTAATTTAATATAATTTTGAGACAGATTAAATACAATTTTTATCATTATCAGCTTCTCCTTCATATGAGCTATAACTATGTCAATTTTCACACTCCTCCGTGCCCGCATATAGCTTAAAAAGGGAACTAAAAATTTACCTTCACGTATTAATATATCGATATAATATATAGAACTTTATTTTTAACAATTTATTTTGTAAATTCACAAATTAAAAAATTATCTGTTGTTTACATTTATAGGTTATGTCATACCAAAATACAAATGCAAATGTGATAACAAAAATTATGAATCGTTTGTAAAACGATAATTTTGACAGACATACGAAATTACATATGGATAAAAAAAGTGACACATATGTGAAAACCACGTCGTGTAATAGCACCTTTAGCGACGAATCAAAATTCAATTTGATTAATTCGGATGGTCAGTTCGGCGCTTGCTAGACAAACACCTTGAAGCACGCAATTGTAAAATGAATTTTAATTATGGGGGCGGCAACGTGATGGTGTGGACATGCTTTTCGAAAAATGGAGTCGGATCATTCCACAAAATTGATGGAACAAAATTGATGTATAAAGACATTCTTGAAACTAAGAAGATTCCACATGCTGAGTGGAATATGCCCCTTCGATCGGTTTTCGATGGGTGGGTCATTATTATACCCGAAACACATATTTAGGGTGGTCAAACACATTACTTGAACCCCATTGAAAACCTCTTTAGGATATTAAAGAAGATTATTTCCGGGAAACGATTTAAAAATCGTAAAAATCTGCCTAGAAGCTGAGTGGCCACGTACTTTGGAATCAGTACTTAATAATCTCATTGAGTCTATGAATCTTGGAGAAATTTTTTAATTGGAGATTGTTTCCCTTTTGGAAAATCTAAGAATCTAAAAATGTTTTTGTAAAAATTTTTTTTTTTAAATTATGAGACTGTTTTTCAAAAAAAAAATATTAAAATTATGACGTTGCTTTTCTATATAATATTTTTAAAAATCTGAGACTATTTTTCTATTGAAAAATTATTAAAATCGAAAATTGATTTTCTATTAAAAAAACACAATCAGAATTTTAGACTGTTTTACTTCATAAAAATTCTTATCATTTTCTATTGCGACTTTTTCTATCGAAAAATTCCCAGTATCTGAGATTTTTTCTATAAAAATATTCGCAAAATTTGAAATACTTTTTCCGTATAAAAATGCTTAGAACGTGAGGCTGTTTTTCTAAGAAAATTGGAATATGCGATGGTTTTTCTGATGAAAATTTGTCAAAATCCAAATTTTTTTATAGAAATATGAACGTAATTTGGATTGATCTTCCTTTCAATACAAAAATATTTATAAATTTTTAGAGTCTGAGATTATATACATATCTTTAGAAAAGTTTTAGAATTTAAGAATGTAATTTCTATACACAAATTCTAAGCACCTGAAACTCTTTTTATAGAAAAATCTTTAACATCTTGACTTTTTTCTATACATACATATATTCGCAAAACTGAGACAGAAATATTTGTAGAATTCAGATTGCTTTTCTGTAGAAATGTTTTTAGAATCGAAGAGGGTTTTTTGAATAGATAAACTTTCGAATCTGAGACGTTTTTCTAAACAAAATTTCGAATGATCTGAAGCTGTTCTTCTTTTGCTACAGAAAAATTCTCATAATGTTAGAATTTTCCATAAAGTCAGTTTATGTGTACGTCTGGGTTCACATAAGCCAATTTTTGTTGCGCAACTTTTTTTCAATTGTCTTTTAAAGTTGTCTTAACAGAGAAATTTATTGCCGCAACTTTTCGTTTTCTTTTGCTTTCAAATTCTTACATTTTTGAGAGTTCATTTTATTTAGTTTGTGTAAAAAGAATTTATTGGTTCAAAGTGAAAAATCTATTTGCGAGAAAAAGTGAAAGTCAAAGAAAAAATGAAATATATAAAAAAAATAATAAAATAAATGATATAATAATAATTTTTCACAGCGAAGCAAAGAATAAAAAGAAATGTCAAATAATAAGCTTCAGCTAACTTCATGTTTATAATTGCGAATGGCACAACAAAAAGAGTTGCCGAGTACAAGCAACTCTATACCAAATACCGTTTTTCTTTCCCCTCTCTCCTACAAACACAAAAATTGCGCAACAAAAGTTGCCTTGTGTGAACTGGGACTAAGAATTTTGTCAACAACGTAAATAAGGGTCATGGTATTCGTAATATACAGTGGTGAAATGTTATAGACGCATGATCTTTCTAGAGATTTCTTTCATTTACATAAAAAAGAAAAAAAAATCTGTTTATGCCATCTAAAGGAGCGTAAAATTAATAAGACAAGCTACAAAAACTAAGGTAAGTAAATTGTTGCAATCAACATACATATCGCACTTTAAATACAAAAGTGACACAGCTCGAAATTTTCCAAAATTTACTTTTTTCCATGAATTAATTCACAGTACACATTTCTAACTACTGCAAAAATTTATTTCTCATAACTATCTTCTTTAACAGGAAAAATGCCGTTATATCTGGGGCACAACATTAGTCAAATGAAAAAATTTCAGTCAGAGAGTCATAACTCAAAATTATATATTATTTCCACAAACACAATTATATGACCTTCTCCGAGAAAAGGGACCTAGTGTGTCAAAAAAGGTGGATTCTGGTACCTAAAAGGGTGTAGAAACTTTAAATGCGTTTTTTTCTCAACACTTTATTTTCACACACTAGGTCCCTTTCCTCGGAGAAGGTCACATATATTAAAATAAAAAGTATATTATTTATCAGTATAGCAAAACTTTCCTCAAAATGGACATTTTTCATAATAAAACTACAGTTTTTAAATAATACAATAATTTTTACATATACAGTTTTTTTGCCTCTCCTGAATATTTGAAAATTTTGAGTTGTGTCACTTTTGTATTTAAGGTGCGATATTTTGAAAAAAAAAATAATTTCGCATGAGAAAAAGTTTAACTTATACCCTGTTTCCATAACACAATTCATCACAGACGAACGAAAATTTGTGTGTATTTTGTTTTTGTTCTTCGTACAAATTTTCGTTCGTCTGTAACGAATTGTGTTATGGAAATAGGGTCCGTATGGTATAATTCTTACTGGAGCGATTTAGTTAAGGAACCACGATATTTCTTCAAAAGAAATTTTGATGGTGGGTCTCTGATGGCTTGAGATGCATTTTGTGTCAATGGTATGTTAGACTTAGATCTACCAAGTACCAAAATGAATTCGACAGAAAAACACTTTTTTTTAACAAAATCGAGAATATATTGATTTTCCAGCAAAATAATGCCGCTCTTCACACCAGTAACCAAGATCATATGTGGTTAGAGTCACACAATATACCTCAGCTGCAACGGCCAGTCTGGTCTCCTGATCAGAATCCCATGAAAAAAATGTTGGGAATAATAATACGCAATATCTTTTGTGGCAATAAGCAATACAACGCGATTGAGGACCTGAAAGCCATGGTAATTGAAACTTGGGAAACAATCCCAAATGATGTTCGCTTAAACCTTGCAACTAGTATGCCACAATGAGTCGTTGAGATCATCTCCAATAATGGAGGCCCTACTCAATATTAGTTTAAAAATGTTTTTCAGCTTTAATTCATGTTTTTAATTTTAATATTAATGTTTATTTTTAGAATTGCGACTAAAATTTTGCACCAAGAAACAAACTAAGTTTTTGTTAAAATTTTAAATAAGATCTATTTATTTTAAGGAAACTTTTTGGATAATTGTAGTTTTAATGTTACATTAAATTTGTGATAATTATATTTTGAATACAAAAACTGCTGAAAAATTGAGTGCGGCTGTAATATTGCACCAGAATGTATAGCCAGATAAATAATTTTGACATAAGGAATCACAATTTTAACTACTTTCCTCCTGTGTTACATTCTTATCGTCTAACGCAATCATAAAAGATTTTTTTATAAGATATAAATTTATACAATCTTGAAAAAATTTATTGGATGTGACGAAATTTTGATACCCTCCACCTGTGTCTTAAACTCAATATTACAACCGCTGTCGATACTGAAACTTTAAATTCGAATACCAATTATATTTTAAGTTAATTGCTTTTCTTTTTGGTCAGTTTCTATTATAATTTCTTCTTATAAAAAACAATGATCGTGTGTTCTATAGAAAGCATTATTTACTATCCTAAAGTTTTCATTATTTTTCTCTTACTAGAGTAGAAAACATACATGTATGTTCCCTAAGTACTTCATAGAACACCAATGAAATTCATTGTTCAGCACAGCAAGTATAAATAATTTTTAAGGATACTTTTAAAAAATGTATGTTTTAAGAACAGGTTCTTTTCCCAAGTAGTAAATTTTAAGAATAAGTACGCTTCTAAAGAAGTTAGTTTTTCAGAAAATGATACTTTTTTGAAAATAGAGTACTTGAAAAAGGGTATTTTTTTAAAAGAAGACTACTTTTTTAAAAAGGGAACTTTTGATAAAAAGGGTTTAAAAGTTTTAAAAAAAGTACTTTTTTAAAAACAATTATTTTTTTACAAAAGGTATAGTCCAGCACTCGAAATTCGAGTGAAAATTCTAGAATTTAAAAATTTATTAATATTTAAATGAGCCTAATGGTATGCTAATCAATTTAAGCAATTCACAATTCAACACAGGGCATTTCATAGACAATTTAAATCATTCTCATTAACAAGGTGTAACGAATTATTAGAAATATTTTATTTTATTTAAATAAATATATTTTTAAGACAGATCAAACACAAATTTTATCATTCTCAGCTTCTCCTCCATATGAACTATAACTATGCCAATTTTCACACACCTCCGTGCCCGCATATTGTTTAAAAATGGAACTAAAAATTTAGCTTCACCTATTAATTTATAGATATAGTGAAATGTTGGTGAACTCGTCTATTAGATAGACTAAATTGGAAAAATTTAGGTGACCTTAAGATGAACTAGTAGAATTATTAATCGAAATTTTATTTATATAAACAGAGCAGGTTTCTAAGAATAATTAATTTTCTTCCGAATTTTATATATTTCAGCTGCGGATATTTGCAATTTTGTTAAAAACCGCATTTTTTCAGGAGACTACTGTGTGCCAAATACCGAGTTATTCAATATATGGTGAGAGAAATACGACGAAGTTGACAAAGGAGCCTATATATGTATACCCAGTTCTTTACATGCATTGGTTTGCATGTTGCTTAACCTAAGACTGGTGGCTTCCTTTAGATTCGCGTAAATTTTAAGAATTTTGTGTTCAAACGGACAAAATGTTCATACAGAAGTATCCATGGTTATTACCGACAGCAGCTTCATTCGCAACAAATTATTAAATCGACTGTACTTCCAGTTGGATGGTCTTGTGAGGATGCCTCTGAATCGCGCCACAAAATATATAAATCCGGCAGATTGCTTCATGCACCACAAAGTAGCAGTGGTAATAACTTCAAATACGTTTTTAATCGAGCAATGAACACATCAGATCTTCTTATTTCTAGCCTTTCGTTGAATACACCAAACGAAATTAAAGCTTCCACCAGAAGTGCTTAAATTACTGAGATCAGAGGAAAATTTCAAAGAAAATTCCGGAAGCGATGATAAAGAAGTGGAGAGCAATGGCCTTTTCAACCCAAATTTATACCCTATACCACTATGTGGCTTGGGTATAATGACTTTGTGCTGCTGTTTGTAACTACCAAAAATATTTGACCTAGACCCATCTTTAATTATACCGATCGAATCAGAATCACTAACTGATTCGATTTAACGATGTCCGTCCGTGTGTCCGTCCGTCCGTCTGTCCATGTAAACTTTGTAATCAAACTGCAGGTCGCAAATATGAATATATTTTGATGAAATTTGGTATGTAAGCTTTTACTGGCCATAGGATGAACTCTGTTAAAATTGGTGAGAATCAGTCCATGATCAGACCTAGCCCCCATACAAATGACCCCTATGAAATCGACATAAATTGCCATAAGATCCAAATTGTCATATAGATCTTACTCAAATTGGGTTTGCATGCGTTTATTACATCCATTAATGAGTAGTCTAAAAATGATACCTGGGACAACTCTTGGTCATAGGCCCCATATAAAGCTGCATCCCGATCTTCACTTAAATCTATCAAAAAACAAAAATATTGCACTGATTCTTCTCAAATTTGGTTTGTATACACTTTTTCAAAATACAAGAGACTTTGCCAAACATATTCAGGATCGTTCCATTTTTGGGCCTAGTCCCCATATAGATATAGCATCCGATATGAACTTTTTCATATCTGCAGCCAAAAAAATTAATAAAAATCCCACTCAAATTTGGTTTATGCTTATTTTCTATTTCCAGTTAGTTAGGCCTATAAGATAGGGTTTCTAAACGCATGGTATAGGGTATCATATAGTCGGTCTCGACCGACTATAATTTTCTTACTTGTTTTTAAATGTAGTTGACAATTTAGAATTCGAAAATTAAATTTTTGAATAAAATCCTATTATCCTGTTCTACTGTTACCCTCGGAAAATAATTTTACTATCATAGATTTAAAAAATCTTGGATCCGGGAACGTATTTCCTGGGAACACCGTTGGTAACTCATTATTAGTTAATTTTGTAATTAACTTTACTAAAGTTTTTCTTTTTTTGAGTGTATCAAAAATTTTAAGGGTTCCTTCCTCCCATTTAGGAATCTTCAAAAGTCAAATCTAAAAAAATCTTTCAAATCGGTCCAGCCGTTTGGCTGTAATTAATTTCGTCCAAAAAAGTTGTAAAACTTCCTATATTGCACTGCATTTGTAACATTTGTAGTAACTTTTAAACGTTTTCTTTTTCGAAATCATGTCTTCCAAATCGGTTGCTACGATGCAACCAAAACTGCATTCCCGCTTTCTGTCCGGATTTTTCTATATTGTAGCTGATTAAAAAATTATGTGCTATACTTTTTTATATGAAGAGTCGTCCCTTGTTTATTCTCTAGTGCATAAAAAGTAAGTCCAAATATAGGGAAACATTTTCTGTAACTGAAAATTACTAATAGAAGCAATAACAACTTTTCGGTATTGTATGATAAACTATTTTTTGATTCTGAAATTCAATTTATATTTTCTAAAATATTTGATAATTTTTGTATGTCAATTGATGTTTTCTAAAATAGATTTGATAATTTCTGAAAAAGAATTAATATTTTCTGATGTTTTCTGAAATACATTTGGAAAAGGTGTATACCAAAGCTTTTGTATATCAAAGGTTAAAAAAGTGCTATCTGCAATTTACAATATAGTTTATGTTTGGTTTTAAACTATTCTCTAAGTAGCTGTTATGTATACTAATTTTAATTTTCAAGATCAATAGTAGGATTAATTTTTAATAGATGTTGTACTCAACTGATCGTTGAAATCTTTTAGATCTAATGAATAAATTCGTGTTCCTCGCTCTCCTCAAAATTTTGTTAAAGCAGATAGCACTTTTTGAATACAAACCGTTTATATTTTGCTTGTTTTGTTTCCTAACCGAAAGGTAAAATAAAAGGTGAAAATCGCTTCGTTTGTTAAAAAATACTAAAAATTATTTTAATAGGCACTAAGAGTCTCATGCTTAGTTTTTAGCACGTCATATTCACTTACAACAAAAAATTGTCTCAACATGTTGTCAAGGAAAAACATATTGCCAATGTGTTGGCAATTTTATTCTATGTGTCAAATGTTGCCATGTGTTGCAAACGACAACATATAATGAACCATTTTCATATAACTGACAACAATTACAACTACATGGAATTCCTATATAACAAAGCTAAAATTTCGGAGAGTAAACCACTCTTTCTAACTCAAGTTTGTAGCTGTATTATTTACTTTCCCCGTCTCCCACACATTAAAAATTTTGCCTCTTTCAAAATACCAAACTCACCTCTCCATACGTTGTATGACGGGCATTTGTGCTGTACTATCATGTATGCGTACTTGATCTGGTGTAATTTCTTCTAAAAACATATTCCGCTGTGTTGGCGGTGGTGGTAGTGGGGATAACTGAAAGCTTGCGTTGTCATAGGGGCTTATTGGACGACATGAACCACCTAAAAGCTCATCGATATTTTGGTGTCGTGATATAAAATGTTGGACACCTTTCGAACGTAAATCATTGTTATTGTACTGAGGCGGTATATGTAGATTGTAGGATTGTTGCTGTTGTCTTTGGTGGGGAAAATATTGATGCGGTAGTAGTTGGTATTGTTGTTGTTGTAGTTGCATTTGAGGTGATTGATTGCGGTGTTCTTGTTGTTGATGATAAATGGGGACACCATTGAAATTAGCGGTTGAATCTAAATTTGGCATTTGTTGTAGCTTGTTTTGAACTATTGACATTGGAATGTTACCATATGGTGAATTGCATTGTTGTTGCTGTGGCTCTTCTAGTTGCACCGGACTGGCACATTGTCCCAAGGGGGGTGGTCTTTCAGAATATTCGAAATTAAATGAATTACTCAGTTCCGCATGTGAGTCAACACGATTGTTATTGGTTAAGTTGACTGGTGGTTGAATAAATTGTTGCAGTTCCTCTTCTTCTACTACTACTCCGCGTTTCTGCTGTTGTTGTTGTTGTACATAAGGCTCATAATAACCATTTTGTTGTTGTGCTGGTGATAAACGATTACCGTTTTTGGGTTTATTTTCTTTTTCCTTAGACTTAGACTTAGACCTTGACTTTGGCTCTTCCTCTGCCGGCCACCAGGTCGCTTTTTCTTCAGAGTCCACTCTTTGCGTGTTGAAGAGCTTTTGTTTAGAACCAGCTAACCACTTTTTATTTGATTCATTACTGTTACCAGAGGAATTATCCGGTTCTTCGCTGGAGATTTTCTTAGGCAATGATATATTACGCTCTACTAATATTTCTGGTTCTGTTGATGTTGCACTTTGATCGTTTTCCTGTAACCACCATGGTTTTTCACCCGACTCTACACGACAAATTTTCAGTTGGATTATACCATTTTGCTTTGAAGACTTTTCGGTAGATGGCGTTTGACTCTTGGGAGTTTGTTCTTTGTCTTCGAATGGTGTTGTATTTTTTATTTCACTTAATTCGTTATCATTTTCATCATTCCACCAGTCTGTTTCTGGCGTAATGCGACTTTTTGGAAACGGTTTTGCTTCTACAGGTTCCTCTTCTATACAGTAACCATTAGTTTGAGAGGTTACATTATTGGAGGAAGATCTACTTTGTCGATAATTCGTTTCGTTATTATAATCGTTAACATCGTCGTTTTTGTTCTCGTTATCGGTTTCCGTTTTCCACCAGCCATTTCGGTTTGTGTGTGAAGAAGTCAGAGATTTCGATTGATCTGTAAGATCTTCGTCGGCCACTTCATCAAGTAACTCTTCTTCTTCTAGATTTAGTGTTTTTAAATCATCATCGGCCAATGTATCATCCTCATCGTTGCGCAACCACCAGGCTGTTTCACCGGAATCAATATGACGTATTTTGATTCGCATGTCATCCTTCATATTGAAATCCAAAGCCGAGGCTGTATTAATTTGTCTACTCGTATCTTGCCACCAACTCGATTCTTCTTGATCGGTGCCGGAGGTAGAAGATGTGGTCAGATTTGTAGTGGAATAGGGAGATATTGAATCAGTTTGCAATTCCGTAGGCATTTTTAAGGATTCCCCAAGTGTGTTAGTATCCTGTGGACAATAAGATGATGATGTCGACGAAGATTTTGATTTAGTTTTAGATTTTGTAGATGATGTCGACTTCGTAGACTTTGTTTTACTGCTTTTTTGTTCACCTAAGGAATTCTGCGTATTTTTTGTTGATGATTTGCTGCTGTTGCTTTTTTCGTTCGTTTTAGCTGGTGGTAATGGTGATGTTGTTTTCGTTTCGTAGGTTTGCGTTAAACTGATGCTGTTCTTCGACAATAATCGCTCTTGATCGTTACCTGATGAATTCTCAGAGCTTTCAAGGTGTATTTGTTCATCGCTATTTGATTGATCTTTTTGTTGTGTGGCGAAAAAGTTCGATACCGAAGATAGTTTTTTTAAACGTCTGATGGGATCTTTGTCAGAGGAGGGTGTCTTGGGGGTGGTACGACTAGTAGATGATTCAGATTTTTTATTTTGTGTGCCACTAACATTGGCAACAGAAGCAGCTGGTGGTTGTAGTGAAAAGCTATTTTCATTTGATAATGATGATGATGATGATTTAATGCTTGTTGGCTCGTTAGTGGTTGTAGTTGTGACGTCTTTAAGTGCTTTCTTCTTTACGACCTTCTTAGTAGATTTCTTATTTTCCGCTGAGCTTTCGGTGCCACTTGATGATGAGGCTGTTGTCGTCGTCATCGGTGTTGTAGCAGAAGATGGTGTAGATGAAGATGTTTGCGATTTTTGTTTAATATTTGTTGTGCTACTATTTCTTCTTAATGGAGAAGCTGTTCGACTGACCGTAGTCAATTGTTTATTAGGACACTTTGGTCGCAATTTGTTATCGGTTCCTGAACGTCTTAATGATCTAGTGGAAGCATTACTTATTTCAGATCCCGCACTAGAAGATCTTTCCAAACGCTGTATAGCTTGAAGAGCGCCATTTAAGGCTTCTACCGTATTTAGATCGGAGTCAGTTCCCGTACTGGGTGTTCGAGACTTACGTGGTCTATCCGTGGGTCCTACATTAAGAGCAGACTTACGAAAATCTTTATTTGGCAGTTTACTATTGGACAGACCAGTGCTTGTTGAGGATGACTTTGTAGGTGAATCTCCTTTAGGAGCTGTTGGTGGCTTTTGTGCACTTAGATTTTCTTGGGAAGATTGTTGAGAATTTAATTTTATAGATTTAGGAGGTGATAGCTTAGATTTGGTAGTAGCTGCTACTTTATTTACCTTACCACTAGTAGAGGAAGATATTGAAGTGTCCTCTTTTTTACTTTCTGCAGCTGAGGTTGAGGATGTAGTCGTTTTTGAGGTGGTTGATAAAGGACTATTGCTATATCTGATATTGGATGATGTTGATGATGAATAACGTTCCGTATGTGGACTATAAGATGATACACGACTACTTAAACCAAATCTTGAATATCTTGTGGAATCATCTAAGCGATCAGATTGTATTTCCCTCTCCAACATTTTCTTCTTTTTAGTCGATCTTTGTATGGTTTTTTCTACAGTTTTGGCTATATCAATACGCCTGGTACGAGGGGTTATGGTACTTGATCCTGGTGGTGTAGGAGAGGTTGCTCGATTACATACTGTAACTGTAACAAACTTTTCCTCTTCCTCGGAACTATCGGATTCTTCAGTGTTTTCTGTATCGCTTTTAGTTTCAGCTTTAACTTCATTTTCCGTTTTGGTCTGGTGATTATCGTCTTCGGTTTTGTTATTATCCAGTTCTTTTTCATTGGATTTACGGGTAGTTGTTTCCCTAGCTTTAGATATTGAGCGTGCTTTAAAATCACTAACTGACAAGTATGATATTGATTTATCTGCCATAGAGGATGAGGATGTAGAAGATCTCGTTGAAGCTGAGCTGCTATAACGCGAGCTATACGAAGAAGGTACTGGACTTTTGGGTACGCTCAATCTGTAGGAACTAACAGCTCCATAACCAATTTTACATTTTGTATCCAATCCCGGACTAGGATCTCGAGATTTTCCTCTAAGAGTCCTGGCAACCGGACTGGGATCCCGACTTTTAACACGGTTTGTATGTTCCAGCGCAGCCGGACTAGGTTCTCGAGAATATTTTCCCAAATTACTGGACGTAGAGCCATAACGTTTGAGCTGTCCCGTCTTTGAACTCAAAGATTCGCTAGTGCTATTTGTTTCTGGCTTAGAAAGACCAGATGATGTGCTGCCAATATAACGGCTTACATACGACGAGGCAGGCGCTACAGGAGTATCACGTTTTACACGATAAGTACCACCCGAAAACGAAGGTCTATATGAGCTGGGTGATGCTAAAGATGTATAACGTGTTGTAGTACTGACATCATCTCGGGAGGAATACTAAAATGTTAACAGAAAACGATATGTTACAAATCACAGTATATAAAACTTTTGCTTTTGCCAACAACTTACCGCACTGGCAGGTCCTGATTTATAATTGGAAGGCAAGGAAGTTTTCCAAGGTTGCTAGAAATAAAGTTTTAAGAAAAATTTATTAATATTTTCTCCAATAAAATATATCCCTAATATTTATTGCATTTATCTTTTTATGGTCAAATTTAATTATCCAAATATTTAGAATGAAAAATTACATTAAATGATTACAGCACAAAAATCTTAATGGTTTTCATACTGACTTTTTATTTAAATGGGGAATGTTGATTCGAAATACATTCCAACTACATCATTATTTATTTCACAATAAATAATAGCATTTTTATCGATCAACGCGTTAAATGCTCGCGTAACATTTCAAATTTACAAGGTCCATAATGTTTATATGTTCGTGTATAAATGTGGAAAACATATCGCGGTTTTCTTAATTGTTGCCCCATATCGTGCGCATCACTTTTAACAGCAATTATTGCAATCTTATAATTTCAATGCAATTTCGAATCAACATTTCGTCAATTTTACAATGGGAAAAATTTTTTTTGTTATGCTATAAGTGCCGTCCGTCACTTATCATTCAGAAGATTGATTTGTTCATTGTTGGCACTTGCAAACTAAAGAGAAGTATGCCGTAATGAAATTGACTGATTTTTCTAAATAAGAACAATTTAATTTTTGTTTTCTCTTCGGCCCTAGTAAATTTTAAGTCATTCTATGTAAAGATTTTCTGTATTTTAAGATATCGAATATCGAATATGCTAATACGAAGTGATTCCCAATAGAAAACAATTAAGAGTGTTAAAGTCAGCTATGCCCTCCACCAGGGTTTTTCAAATAGTATATTAAGTTTACCCAGGAAAATGGTTTATTTTTTATATGAGCGTGATTTCAGCAGATAGACAGACAGGTGGACGGGCGGACAGGCAGGCAGACGGACAGACGAACGGATGGACATCGACTCGAATTGTTATAGGGACGCAGAATGTATATTTCGATATGTTACAAACGGAATGACAGATTGATAAATACAATGATGCAAATGATGCAAAAGAAGGAAGAAGAGAACTTTGAAAAAGTAAACAATTTGATAGACCTAACACTAAACCATTACAACGAACACACTGAATTGCTACAATTTTTTACAGGTGTCTCTTTATTATTGTCATATCCTAGCACAATGACCTAAATATGAACCCGCTCGAAATAATGACAAACAATATCATCTTAAGATTACCCAGGTAAATGGTTTATTTTATGAACAATAGATGAACATATGGACATCACTATATCGACTCGTCGTTATATAAGGTTCAGGAATATATATACTTTATGGGGCCACAAATTCATTATACCCTATACCTATATGTGGTCAGGGTATAATGACTTTGTGCTGATGTTTGTAACTTCCAAAAGTATTTGATCTACACATTTTTTAATATACCGATCGACACAGAATCACTTTCTGTATTACATTCTGAGCCGATATAGCGATGTCCGTCCATCCGTCCGTCCGTCTTTCAATCCATCCATCCATCTGTGTGTCCATGTAAACTTTGTAATCAAACTACAGATCGCAAATAAGAAAATATTTTGATGCAACTGGTGAAGATCGTTTCTTTTTCCCCATACAAATGACACCTATGACATCGACTTAAATTGCCATAAAATACAAATTATTATATAGACATTGGTCAAAGTGGGTTTATGTATGTTTATTGCACCCATTAATCAATAGTCCAAAAATAAACCCTATAGGACAATTCTTAGTCATAACCCCCATATAAAGCTGATTTCCGATCTTCACTTAAATCTATCAAAAAACTAAAATATTGCACAGATATCTCTCAAATTTGGATTGTATATGTTTGTGCAAACAATAAGTGATCTTACCATATATGGCAATATAAATATACCATCCGATATGAACTTTTTCATATCCGAAGGCAAAAAAAATAATAACAATGTTACTCAAATTTGGTTTATGCTTATTTTCTATATCTAATTAGTTGAACATAATGATAGGGTCTCTAAACGCATGATATAGAGTGTCGTATGGTCGGTCTAGACCGATTATATTTTTTTACTTTTTACTTTTACAGATATATAAAGGGCGTTTTTTTAGAGTTACAGAAATTTAAATTAGAATAAAGGAAAGAGAAATAATTTTTATATCAAGAAGACTAGTTTTATTTGAGAGAGAATTTTATGCCACTAATGTTTAAATATTAAAATGTCTTCCTAAGTCCACATCTTCATATACTCAGTAACGTTAAACTTAACGTTACTCTGATGAAAAAACATCAAAAAGAACAGTTTTTAATTACTTTGAATCAACTTTCTAGGATCCATAAAAATCAAATTCATCTTATGATAACCGCACGTTAAATTATTGGAGATGGTCCAATTTTTTACCACATCCGGATCACTAGTAGAGGATCTTATTCACTGCTTTCGATGCTAATTTTTTGCAGAGGCCATTACGCAGCCCTTACTGCCTAAAGATTCTTATTTAGAATTTCTTTGATATGTCGTATTTAACAAGTAAGAAAATTATAGTCGGTCTAGACCGACTATACGATACCCTATATCATGCGTTTAGAGACCCCTATCTCTCAGGCCCAACTAACTGAATATAAAACAAGTAAGAAAACTATAGTCGATCTAGACCGATTATACGATACCCTATACCATGCGTTTAGAAACCCTATCTCTTAGGCCCAACTAACTGGACATAGAAAATAAGCAAAAACCAGATTTGAGTGGGATTTTTATTAATTTTTTTGGCTACAGATATGAAAAAGTTCATATCGGATGCTATATCTATATACGGACTATGTCCAAAAATGGACCGATCCTGATCATGTTTGGTAAAGTCTCTTGTATTTTGCAAAAATATATACAAACAAAATTTGAGAAGAATCAGTGCAATATTTTTGTTTTTTAATAGATTTAAGTGAAGATCGGGAAGCAGCTCTATAAGGGTTCAAAGGGATCATTTTTGGACTACTCATTAATGGATGTAATGAACGCATACAAACCCAATTTGAGTAAGATCTATATGACAATTTGGATCTTATGGCAATTTATGTCGATTTCATATGGGTAATTTGTATGGGGGCTAGGTCTGAACATGAACCGATTCTCACCAATTTCAATAGCGTTTATCCCATGGCCGACAAAAGCTTATATACCAAATTTCATCAAAATATATTCATATTTGCTACCTGCAGTTTGATTACAAGGTTTACATGGACACACAGACGGACGGACGGACGGACGGACAATGTTAAATCAACTCAGAAAGTGATTCTGATTCGATCGGTATAATTAAAGATGGGTCTAGGTCAAATATTTTTGGTTGTTACAAACAGCAGCACAAAGTCATTATACCCAAACCACATAGTGGTATAGGGTATAAAAAATAAGCATAAACCAAATTTGAGTGGGATTTTTATTATTTTTTTGGCTGCAGATATGAAAAAGTTCATATCGGATGCTATATCTATATGGGGACTAGGCCCAAAAATGGACCGATCCTGATCATGTTTGGTAAGGTCTCTTGTATTTTGCAAAAATATATACAAACAAAATTTGAGAAGAATCAGTGCAATATTTTTGTTTTTTGATAGATTTAAGTGAAGATCGGGAAGCAGCTCTATATGGGGCCTATGACAAAGAGATGTCCCACAGGGATCATTTTTGGACTACTGATTAATGGATGTAATAAACACATACAAACCCAATTTGAATAAGATTTATATGATAATTTGGATCTTATGGCAATTTAAGTCGATTTCATAGGGGTCATTTCTATGGGGCTAGGTCTGAACATGGACCGATTCTCACCAATTTTAATAGCGTTCATCCCATGGCCGACAAAAGCTTATATACCAAATTTCATCAAAATATATTCATATTTGCGACCTGCAGTTTGATTACAAGCTTTACATGGACACACAGACGGACGGACGGACGGACGGACGGACGGACATCGTTAAATCGAATCAAATAGTCATTATACCCAAATCACATAGTGGTATAGGGTATAAAAAGGAAGAAGGTAATGATCGGTGTAGAGCGATTATACGATACCCCATGTCAGAAGTTTCAAGGATGTTCTTCGGTCCCACTTTGATTAGCTCATAACTTTATATAAAAAATAAAAAACAAGTAAGAAAATTATAGTCGGTCTGAACCGACTATACGATACCCCATACCATGCGTTTAGAGATTTTATCTCTTAGGTCCAACTAATTGGATATAGAAAATAAGTATAAACCAAATTTGAGTGGCACTGTTATTAATTTTTTTTTTCCTTCAGATATGAAAAAGTTCATATCGGCTGCTATATTTATATGGGAACTAGATAAAAATGGACCGCTCATGACCATATTTGGTAAGGTCACTTGTTTTTTGCAAAAGTGAAAATCGGGAAGCAGGCTATAACTAAGAATTTTCCTATGGGGTTTATTTTTGGACAACTGATTAGTGGGTGAAATAAACACATACAAAGCCAATAAGACCGTGATCTATATGATAATTTGGATCTTATGGCAGTTTAATTTGATTTCATAGAGCTCATTTGTATGGGGACCAGGTCTGAACATGCACCGATTTTCACCATTATCAATAGCGTTCATGCTATGCCAGGTAAAAGCTTATATACATCGGTAAATCGGCTTAGAAAGTGTTTCTGAGTCGATCGGTATAATAAAAGATGTGTCTAGGTCAAATATTTTTGGTAGTTGCAAACATCATCACCAAATTATTATACCCTGACCACATAGTGGTATAGGGTGTAATAAGTATCAACCAAATTAAAGTAGCACTGTTATGATTTCGTGGACTTTAGATATGAAAAAGTTCATATCAGATGTTTTTTATATGAGGACGAGGGCGAAAAATGGACCGATCGTGACCATAGAGCCACTTTTTTTTAAATATAAATAAAAAAAATTTTTGGTGAAATCTATACAATATTTTCTGTTTATTGATACATTTATTTGCATGCGAACTATGTCTGAACAAATACGGAATTTCAGCAAAATATATTATTTTCGAAATGAAGTTTTAATGACAGAGATCGCAAAAAATTCGAGTGCAAATTCTAAGAAATTTTATTTTTTCAGTTAATAAATTAATTTATAAGACCCTAAAGGTATGCTAATGAATTTTAGCCAATTCACAATTCAACACTTTTTGTTGTCGTTATTGGTTTATGTCTATGTCCATAGCTATTTTTCAATTCAACACAGGGCTTTTTCCAAACATAATAACCAATTTAATAAACACACACACAGCATTGTATAATTTTATGTATGTGTTAGTAGTAACTTTAAATGCATTTTACTGCAAAAAACAGAATGTTTTAAATGTAAAAATCTGTAAGTCGGGTGGATAGCTAAAAATAAATCCCATTCAAATGAGACATGTTTGGTCAAAATAGGATTAAAACTGACAAACATACATCGGTCACAAAATATCACCTTGCCTATTAATATTGTAGATGTAATAATAAGCAAAGCATTGCACCTAGAGACTTTATTTATTATTTAATTCACATTAATTTTTATATTTCCAAGCACTACTTTTGAACTTATGATGGCAAACCGGGCCAAATATATGTGAACATATTTTGTTGGTTTTTGAAGGGAAATTTCAGTATAGTGATCGTTGTATCACATGATTTGATTCTTCTGACGCAACTCAATATTGTTTGCCATACCAGAAACTTTTTTTCTGAAATTTTTGGCCCCTTGGATCCTAAACTTATATTGGACATTTCCTCGACATACGTACATACGTTTCATCGTTCATTATGTAGCAAGAGAAATTTCTTATGAAATTTGATTTCAATTTCCGTGCTCTGTTGTTGGCCTCTAAATTTTTTGTAGCGCTCCTATCTGGAACTTTTTGGACTTTGTATGTTTTCAAACCTACATACATTGGGTTTAACTTTTCGCACTAAATAGTCCCAGCACTGAGCTATCCGGCTGATTTGCTCTTTTCAAAATGGTTTCTATTTTCTTGACCTTACAAACATAATCTGGAACTTTCGTTCACCCCGAACCAAATTTCGTGTCAATGTTCAAATTCTCCCGATACTTTCTAATAACATTGCAAACAGTTTGATATTAGACTTTTGATTTTTTGGCCAACTTTTTATAGGATCAAGTGGAGTTTTGTTGAAAATTTTTAATAATTTGCGCGCGTCATCTATTTTATCACTTAAATATTTTAATCAAACTAACAATAAATGAACATGGTTGTCATTAAACCCAATAACTGACATATTTTTCCGAGAAAACTTGATCAAAATAAAAAAAAGTAAGAAAATTATAGTCGGTCTAGACCGACTATACGATACCATGCATTTATAGAATTGGTCTTAGGTCAAACTAATTGGGTATAAAAAATAAGCATAACCCCAATCTGAGTGGAATTTTTGTCAATTTCTTTGCCAGCAGATCTGAAAAAAATCATATCGGATGCTATATTTATATGGGCACTAGGTCGAAAAATGGACCGATCGTGACCATATTCGGAAGGTCACTTATTTTTTGAAAAAATATATACAAACAAAAATTTGTGCAATATTTTTGTTTTTTAGTAGGTTTAAGCGAAGATCGGAAAGCAGCTTTATATGGAGCTATGACTAAGAATTGTCATATAGGGTTTATTTCTGGACTACTGATTAATGGATGTAATAAATACATAAAAATACAATTGGAACGAGATCAATATATAATTTTGATCTTATGGCAATTTAAGTCGATCTCGTAGGGTAATTTTTATGGGGACGAGGTCTGAACATATAACGATTTCCGCCAATATTAGTAGCGTTCGTCCTATGGCCTATATAAGCTTGTATACCAAATTTGAACAAAATATATTCATATTTGCGACCTGTTGTTGATTACAAGGTTTGCATGGACACACACGGACAGAGGAACAGACGGATGGACAGACAAACATCGCTAAATCGACTCAGAAAGTGAGTCTGAGTTGACCGGTGCAATCAAATATTTTGGGTAGTTACAAACATCATTATACCCTAAGCATATAGAGGCATAATGCTGGCGGAAAACGTTAAGAGGAAAAACATGTGCTTATAACAAGGCACACATGGCCACACAGACGGACAGTCATTGATAAATCGACTCGGAAAGTGATTATCAGTTGAACGGTATAACGAAAGGTGGGTCTAGGTTAACTATTTTTGGTTACAACTCATTTTACCCTGACCGCATAGTTACATATATAGAGTGTAAAAATTGCTGTTAAAACATTATTTAGGCCATCGTCGATGCTTTCTTTTACTTTTTGCACCAATTATTCCCGCTTTGCATTCATTGGAGATCTGCTTTTTAATATACATCACCTTGCCGTGTTAAATATAAATTGAGTTTTCATAATATATATATGAGCTAATTTATTGAGGTACTCCTTCCCCAGTAAAATTTTCATTTGCCAACAAATCATCTTAAAAAAAAAAACAACATTAGACACATTCCGAATCAACAAAGAAGAAAAGTTTAAGTAAATTTTCTCCCTTTTCTTTGTTTAATTTTTTGATTTTTATTTCCATACATTTCAATATGATCATTTTCAATTGCAATTAAATGGCGCTGATCGCCACACGATCTTAGCTCGGTGGCTCGTTGTTTGGCATACAGTCAGTCAGTCAGTTTGTCAGACAGCGGACTGGATGCGGTCTATGTAGAACAATTTTCAATTATTGTCGACGTGTAAACAGATTCATTTCAATTATTTCAACATCTGCGGCCTCATAATAAACTTGAGACACTGACTACATGACTGCTGAACACATGTAAAAACAAATATTTATGATAAAAACAAATACAAATAAACCTCAAGTTTTTGTTTCATGTAGATCGAAAAGACAATATATAATAGAATATGAGCACTTAGAGTCATCATGTGGTAGGGCCTGGTTAGTGTTGAAGTATTTAAAATTGACAATTTGCATATTTAAACAAAAAGAAAAAAAAATACATTTTTGAAACATTGTTTTCTACTTGCAAAAAGAAAACAATAATAAAATTATAATTTATTTACATATTTGGACAAGATTTGTGGCGTCTGGAATTTAATGTATACTCGTAGTATAGTTCTCTGACAACAATGTGTAAGTGAAATATATGTACATTAAGATGTCGGAGAGCATTTGGTAGGGATCATAGATATAATATGGAACGTATATCTTTTCCAGTTTTAATGAATTAATTACTTTGATTATTATTTTTATTTTAACAGTTACGAAAACTGTTATCATGTTTTTATGTAAGTATTTTATTTAGAATAACAGACAATTTCTCTTTAGGCGGTGAGTAGATTATTCACTCTATATATCTATTTTCGATTTTAGCCGAACTTTAGCCGAACGATAACTCAAGAAACTTAAAATGTGCAAATTTCGAATAAGGAATGCACAATTCCTACAAAATATTTTTTGAACAAATTTGTTAAAAAAATTAAAACATCTCGCAATTCGGTAATATATCTATCTATATCTTTAATATGAATAGGCTATGCGATTTCTTGTGACCGATGTTTTGTTCTACTGTTTTATCCCGATTTTGACCAAACGTATGTTATTTGAAAGGTATTCCTTTTTGGCCGTTTTGCAGATTTAGAGATTTTTAAATTTTTTCCTTTATTTTAGGAAAATTTCATTTAAAGTTGCTACTAACACATACATAAAATTATACATATGTTATGTGTGTTTTATTAAATTTGTTAATGTGTTTGTTAATGAGTTTTTTATCTTCATTCACAATAATAACTTGAAGCTGCCTAAGTTGAAAAAGAAAGCTGCCTAGAAATTGCACTCGAATTTCGAGCGCTGGAATCTGATAGTCTATATTTATAGATAAGGCGATTTCTTGTGACCGCTGATTGGTTCAACAGTTTTCTACCGATGTTGACCAAAGTTTCTTATTTGAAAGGTTTTTCTTTTGAGCTGTCCACCAGACTTACAGATTTTAAAATATTTTAATTTTATTGGAGTTATGCTCATTTAAAATTGCCACTAACACATGTAAAAAATTATACAATGCTACATATGTGTGTGTTTACTAAATATGTTAATGTGTTTGCAGAAAAAAATGAGTTTGTTATCTTCATTCACAATAATAATTGTTTTGAATTGAAAAATTATTTTGAACATAGCATACCGTTAGGGTCAATAATTAATTAAATAGAAAAATAAAATTTAAAAAAATTTGCACTCGAGTTTCGAGGGCTGGAATCTGCTAGTATATATAAAAGCGAAAGTATGTATGTTTGTTTGTTTGTAACTCATGGGAGGCTAAACGATTGGACCGATCTTCTCGAAATACAGAGTCTTACTGTGTATCTGGAAGCAACTACAGGCTATAAATATGTTTGATATTTTTATTGGGTGTGTCACCTCCCATACAAAGTTAACTTTTAATATCTTATATATTGAGCATTAATGTCAACGAGAGCTTTACAAATTTTTGTGAGGTCACCTATTGTAATTGTCAGTAGCCATGCCGAAATGGTTGAGGTCGGATAAGTAGACTAAGTACCTTCCATACAATGTAATGAGCATAGGGTTAATTTCGCATTTATTAGGAATTTTATTTTAATTTATTTTGGGGTACTTTAAAATAAAATATATATATGGGGGAATTCATGTCAAGTGCACCAACTTTTGAAACCGATGTCTTCCGATCGGGATGTAATTTGCCCCAAGGTTAGTCCTGTTGGGTAGTAGTTTAGACACAATTTTTCAACAAGATCGGTCCAGATCTCTCTGAGTTAGAGGGGATCAAAATTTGGCATTTTGGCCAAACAGGTGCTTTTCTCATCCATGTAACTTATTACCTATTGTTCTTAGAAAATTTTCTCCCAAAGAGTTTAGATAGCTATTTCTTCAATATTTCGGAAAAATAAAACTTATACTGAGAAACTAGACAAACTAAACTTTCCGATGGTATATAACATACCTAACTAAAATTTTATAACCTCGATACTGTAATACCCAGAATATGTTAACCTCAGGAAAAAAATCGCTTTTTTTCTATAGAAATGTTGAAAAATTATTATTTTTTATTTATTTTTAATAATAATTAAATTAATGTATAATAATAATAATATTAAAAATAAAAAGGTAAATAATTTATTAAAATTTAATCTTAATTGCATTAGATCCATTTATATCATAACTATTTTTATACTTAATTTATTGTAGCTGATGAAGTATTTAAGTCTTGTAAATTTTTAAATACCCAGTCTTTCATCCAGCTTTTTTGTCGCCTTTATTTACTGCGTTTTTTTTGTCAATCCTTTCTTGGCGTTACTAGGTTCAGCTGTTGATTTCGCTGCTGGTTTATTTGTTGTCTTTGGAAAGAAATCGCATTGAATAGAGGCAGAAAACTTTTTCAACCTGAGTCTTCCATCGACAAGCGGTATAAAAGCATGGTATTGAGCGGTGCCATCGATTGTTACCGCAGCATCGAATCTGCTCTTCAGTGTTTTCAATGTTTCCTGATGATCCTCTTTGCTACTAAAAACTGTTTTAGTTTCTTTACAATAACTCTTTGCCCAATGGAATAAAGCAGTCGCATCTAAGATGCGATCTTGATGAGAGTACTGGAGGCTATACTTCGCTGCATTTCTTTTAAGGTTTGCTCCAATAACATCACATGCTCCTTTGCCATGAGCAGTAGGATGAAAATGCCGCTCAGCTGGCATTCCAAAATCTTTTTCATGGGCCATAAGATTTGCCAAGCTACTTTTGTTTTTAAAATGTTGACGAGTTCCGTCCGAAACGTAGTATACCTTCTTTACTGTAAATTTAGATTTTAGAAATTTTAGTATTCTCTTCTGGTATTCATAAACTGCAACGGTATCATGTTTTAAATCGTCGGATATGATTGCCATACTTTTGTGTTCCAGTTTTTCATCTTTCATGTAGTAAATAACTACTGTGAATATAGTTGCTTGGTCGTTATTGAAGTGGAATGCTTGTATGGCATCCTGAAGAACATATTTATAGTTTTTTGCGAAATCATATGAAATAACGAATTCACCAGACTTCAAATGTATTTTCAAATCCTTGAAGAATGACCATTGCTCTTTGACTAAATAGTCATGGTTTCTCAAGTTTAGCAATCCTGTACACATTTCTTCCACAAAATCATCCACATTTAAAATGATTGTTTTCAATGTGCATCTGTCAGTCTGAATCCAGGAATCAAATTTGACATCCTCTATATATTCTCGATCTAAAGAGTTGATTATATTTTCTTTGATGAATGTGGTTTTCGGGCATTTGGTACATTCACCTAAGTGGCAAGAAGTTGTTGCATTAGGACACATAGTCAATTTAAGGCAATCGCGATAATCGTGTAAATCTTCTGCCGAATCATCTGTTAAATACTTTAAGTTGATTTCCTTCAACATCAGTTTAACATTTTCATGGTAAATGCAAACGCATACTGTGTGAGTTCCGCTACTTTCTGCCAAAACGCAATGTTTTGGCCTCATTTGGGTTAATTTCGTGAGGCCAATTCTAACATCCTCGTGTTCAGATTGAAATGTTGCAAATAACTCTTTTAGGTTACAGATAACCATTCTCTTCTGTTATGTTATGAAGGTATGTTACATACCTTCGGAAAGGTTAAGTTGTCTAGTTTCTCAGTATAAGTTTTATTTGTAAGGTTTTACACACAAATAGGAAAAAATTCAAAATAGTGCATTTGTGAAAAATTGAAAAACCGTTGTCTTGAGTTACAAAACATTTATTTTGATGATATCCCACTCCCATCCCACTAAGCGACCAAAAAGCTCTTAAAGGAAAAATCCTAAGCTTTCTTATGAAAAAAAAATGCCCTTTTTGAAAATAAAGGCAAAAAACGCTTTAATTTAGTTAATTTAATTTAATTTAATTTATATATATATGTACAGATATAGCGCTGAACGTCTGTCCATCTGTCCGTCTGTGGAAATAACGTTCAGTCTCTCAATAGATCAGCTGGATTGTTCATTTATAGTAAAAATGATTCACCGACATCCTAAGCAGGTCACATAAACATATAAACTATATAAACATATTCTGAGTCAAGATTTTTTAATGATTATTAAAAACGCAATGACCAACTTATATTAACCGTGTGTATAGTTGTATAAATAAGCACAATTTGGTAGTTTTTAAAGCCACAAATATTTTTAACCTTTAAAATTCCATGGTAACGCATGGGCAAAAAAATGCGGAAAAATGAAAAATATTAAAATAAATATGTAAACAAAGCATTTTCATATTAATTTTTATTTATTTATTAGTTTCTAGGTTAGACTAAATTTACAAAAAAAATATTGGCCCCGTAGCGGTTTGCCTACCGATTTTTTTTTTTTGGAACTTCAGCCAATGATCTCTGAACTCCGCTTGTATCTATGGTTTTTAGCTCTTTCTTTATTTTCTGAATAAGGCAATCTACTTTTTTTGCTCGTACTATTTTTATACACTCTTCTCTTTAATTTTGCCCAAAAAGTGATACTTTTCTTGCCATTCATTGCCTTCCACTGTGAAGTACGACTCATCATCCATCACACATTTATACTCAGTGGTTGCAGAGAAGTAATTTTGAGAAAGGAGAGGGAGGCCAGGTTTAATAATTTTTTCTTGTCTCTCAGTTGTTGCTGGTGCAGTTTTTTTCTTTTTCTTCTGAACTCCCATGGATATTTCTTAACCGTATTTTTGTGGCATTGATATTTCCGCTTTCAATTTACTGCGAACTTTGGTGTCTTGCAAACGACATTTCCTCCCCGAACCAGAATTTCTTTCTACGCTTTTATTGTTCTGTATTAAGCTTACTGTCTTGTAGATAAAAGTTTTTTTAAATCCCATGACCTTGAAATGATTAACAATGTCAATCTTTTTCTTGAACGGATTTGCTTTACAAAATTCGCAAATAAGTTTACGTCGATCTAATTCGTTTAGTGACATTTTTAATACTAATTGATCAATGATGCACATGCTAATAAACATATTTATATTACCGTTATAGTTTCTTAAAAAAAAATATTGTAAACAACATAGTTTTTTTTAGCTACCTATTCCGTATTTTTTACACTATTCCGTATTTTTTTGCCCATACGTTATTGATTTTAAATTCCATGGTATTGAATGAAAACAGCTATAAAAGACAGAGTTCTCCATGAAATACTAAAATATCTCTAAAAAAAACCCAAAATTCTTCCCACTCTTGCTTTCAGCGTGTCAAAATTAAATAGATATGAGGTATTGCAAGAGAAAGTCCTTCCAAAAATTTGAACTTGCTTAATATTGTAAAATTATTTCAAGTTAAAATTTTAAATTTTAAATTATTTCAAGTTTGATTCTTTTGATGCTTTTAAAAGAAATATTGTAGCTTTATGTTCTGTTATTAAATGGAGTTAGAGATATCCTAGCTATTACGTTTTTATTCAATTTGAAATTTATTAAATTGTTTTAAGGTTATACTGATTTCTTTATACATGTTCCCGTTTTCAGTGATCGGTAAAGTTTTTTTAGTTATCTTTGCATTATTTTTAGTGTTTAGCGTGTTTAGTAGAGCGCCCATGAAATACATAGAAAAATGGAAAACTGTTATTTTTTCCACTCCCCGCTCATTTTCTAGTATATTGGGCATTAAAAATAATATCCGTGCCAAAATTTTTTCAATCGGATGCAAACCGGCCAGTCCGTCACGACTTTTAGCCCTAAAAATGGAGTAAAATTAGTTCCAAGCTTTGATGAGCTATAACTCGTAAGCTAGACGACTTTCGGAAAATACACCTTAAGCATTTGTATTGCAAATATATAGGTAAACATTTCTCCTACAAATTTTTGACCTAGTTATGACCCTTCATGGTGTTTTAAGAGGTCAAACTTCAAATTTGCAGTCAAAATTTTTTTCAAACGTAAATTAGTAAATGTATTTATAAATCTATTTTGGTTTGACTATTGCCAAATTGTAAAGTATTATATGTAGTTTCCATAAAAAATAAGACATTTTTAAAACATATCCTTTATTCCATGACAGAGTTAAAAACAATGAAAAAATCAACAAATTTTTAATTTAAAAGAAACACAAACTTTTTTTTGGCGCAAGGTACTCTTCATTTCTATTCCATGTACTCGGATTTGTCATCAAAAATGTTGGATTAATGCTTGTTATATTCTGATTCACTTTGCTGCACTTTATCTAGCAAAACCTGATCATGGTAAGTCGCTTATATTGTTACGTCAAAAATTCGGTTTAGATGTTGTAAAGCTACAACCAAAGAATAATTCAAAAAAATGAAGTGACTCTGAGGAAATTTTAATAGAAGACAACAGTGACACAGAATCAGAATCAGATGTGTCTGTTTACTTTCCTTCACAACAACCAAATAGTAGTGTTAAGCCACAACAATCTCAAAGCATTATTGAATCTGGAATGACCCAAGCCTTAGACAGGTTCCAAATAAGTAACAAGAGAGCCGCAGTTATCATTGGCCAAACGCATATAATTTAGGCATTGACGTTAGTACATTAAATATTTCACCGGAATATGTAAGATTGCAACGTCTCAACACTGGGATGGAAAAGTTTTAGAAGACTGTACCACTACGAGTCATGTAAAATGCAATAGATTGGCAATAATATTATCTGCTTACGGTGAAACAAAAATTTTAGGTATACCAAAACTAACTAGACAAGCAGGTGCTATTGAAGCTGACGCTGTGTACTCTGCACTTCAAGACTGGAATGTACAGGATAACGTAATGGCCATGTGCTTTGACACAACAATTAGCAACACCAGTTCATCAATAGGAGCTTGTGCTGTACTGGAACAAAAACTAGGCAGACATTTGATGTATTTGGCATGTCGCCATCACATAATGGAGCTGCTTGCCGGAGCTGCATTTAAAGCGACTATAGAATCAACAACATCTGGTCCTAAAATAAGTTTATTCGAAAAATTACGCACTTCATGGCCTGAGCTACAACACGATAATTTTGAATCTGGTACTTTGGATCCTAATATTAGCAGACATTTTCCAGTTGGCATTCGGAGTGAAATAATTGAATTCATTAATGATCAAATCCAGAATAAAGTGGACAGTACCAGACACGACTGCTGAAATTGGGATAGCTTTTCCTCGGAGAAAAAATTCCAAATTATAAAATTTCTCAGCCAGGTGCCGTAAGTCATGCCCGGTGGATGGCAAAGGTTATATATTCTTTTTAGAAAGCAACTCAATCTCTCTGGTAAGATGCGTGAAATTTATTTTTATATTGTTTTAAAATCATAAAGGAAACCATTATAATTTCAGCTCAGCAATTGAAAAATATTAGAAGTTTTAATATTTTCGTCGTTACAATACACTTAAAATACTGGTTTTTGTGTCACGTGGCACCAAAAGCACCTGCCAATGATTTAAACCTTTTAAGGGATCTGGACAACTTTAAGGTAATTGATAGAGACATAGGGGTTGCGGTGCAAAACAAACTCCTCCGACATCTCTGGTATTTAAATGAATTTAATGTTGCATTTTCGTTTTTTGACGATGATGTTCATGCTGATATGAAAAGAAATATGTTATTAAATTTGACAAAAATAGGTCATCCTGATAAACCAAAACGGGCTCATTTGCCACCTAAGGAATTCGCCTCTATGCATCTAAGTGACTTTGTTACAAAAAACACTTTTTTTTTAAACTATTCTGAATCAGAATATAACAAGCATTAATCCAACATTTTTGATGAATGATCCGAGTACATGGAATAGAAGTGAAGAGTACCTTGCGGCAAAAAAAAAAATTGAAAAGCTTCTAGTTGTAAATGATATTGCAGAACGTGGAGTTGCATTAATAACGCGATTCAATGCTGTTTTATCTCACCAAGAAGAGCAGAAACAATTTCTATTACATGCAATGGAACAGCAATGTAAAAATCTTCCTACAAAAAGCTTTCCAAAAAGAAATTTGTAGAATACTTAGAAAATAACTTTACAAAAGAAGATTTTTAATTTTTTGTTTTTTTTTTTAATTAAAAAATTGTTGATTTTTCATTGTTTTTAACTCTGTCATGGAATAAACGATATATTTTATGGAAACTACTTTACAATTTGGCAATAGTCAAACCTAAATAGATTTATAAATACATTTACTAATTTACGTTTGAAAAAAATTTTGAGTGCAAATTTGAAGTTTGACCTCTCAAAACACCATGAAGTGTCATAGCTAGGTCAAAAATTTGTAGGAGAAAAATGTTTGCCTATATATTTGCAATACAAATGCTTAAGGTGTATTTTCTGAAAGTCGTCTGGCTTACGAGTTATAGCTCATCAAAGCTTGGAACTAATTTTACTCCATTTTTAGGGCTAAAAGTCGTGGCGGACTGGCCGTTTTGCATCCGATTTAAAAAATTTTTGCACGGATATTATTTTTTATGCCCAATATACTAGAAAATGAGCGGGGAGCGGAAAAAATAACACTTTTTGTTTTATTGACGCTCTAATGTTTAGGTGATGTAAGTTATCGAAAATCGAATATTAAGCTATTTACGCGGTCAGATACCGCTTAGAGCCGAAGTAAAATTCGACATTAAACATATTTATGGAAATGCTATATTATTCATATTATTTTATTTATATTTTATTTATTTCAACTTTTAATTTTATTGTAGAATATTGTTATAAAAATGTGTTGCGTAAAGCAGCCTTCAGAGATATTTCAAGAGAGATGTTGGAACTTGTTAAACATTTTATGCCCTTCACTATATTCAGAAATGTTTTTCAATTAAATAAATTTCATACAAAAATTAGTGTTAAAATACTCACATAATATTTTTACAAAAAATATTTTTAGTAAAATTCTAAATAACACTAATTTGTATGTTTTTTTCTCAAATATTTTTTAACTAATAGCTTACATCATTTTCTTGGTACAATAAAAATATTTCATTCATGCCTTAATTGTTTGAAATACTTTTTTGATTTAGCAACATTTTCAGAATTATTTTTATTTTTGGCACACATTCATTGATTTCAAAAGATATGAGCACATCTTTTTGAAATGAAAAGGAAAAACATTAAAACATTCGCGTGCCATATTTATTGTATTTTAACAATGTTTACGTTTTTAATATTTGAAATTTTCAATATTTTTTTTTTATAGTTTATATTTAACGATCCGTATTGCCGCTAAATGACATAATTAAAAATTGTATATTTTTTTTTACTTAAATATATTTACATACAGCGTACGATCATATTTCTGGGAAGTGTTAAATTAGTTTCGAAAAAAAAAACGCTTTATTGCGTTTTTTTTTTTTTTTTTTTTTGAGAAAAACTTCTATTAAATTTTAAATATCTGGTGTAGAAATATGTCAAATAAAACAAGTGAGAGTGTTAAATTCACTCATGCTTGATCTTTAATACCCTCCACCTGGGTTTTATGTTTACATTAATATCTGGACTTAGTGCACAATTTATAACAATTATAAAAGAAATATTAGATACACTTAATAGTAAATTATTACCAAAAACACACTGTCTCCATATTTTAGGTCATATCTTGGCACAATTATGCCCGATTTACCACATTTCCAATATCAACCTGCTCGAAATAATTAAAAACAATATTCTCCTAATTTTACCCAGCTAAATGGTTTATATTGTGAATGAGCGTGATTTCAAGAGACTGACAAACAAAGGGATGAACGGACGGACTTCGCTATATCGACTCGAGGATTTAGAATATATGCACTTTACGTGGTCGCGAATTCATTTTCCGAAGCGTTACAAACGGAATGATAAAGTGATATATACCATCCGCCCAGTGATGTGGAGGGTATAAAAATAATTCAGACATGTCTGCTTGAAACAAAAAAAAAATATTATATGTATATAAAACTAAATCCAGCAATAAAATGACAAATTTTATTTCGTAGTATAGTAGAAATCGTTTAAAGCTAATAAAAAAATTTTTATAATTGTTGTATAAAGACTAAGAATATATAATTAATAAATTTTCGTGATGGGACTTGATTTAACGCGTTGTTGATGAAATTTTTTTTGCTTTCTTGTATATCTCATTATGAGCTGTCTTCGAACATAGGGTTGGTCATTATGCAAATTATGAATACACACATAATGATTAGATAGATTCCAATATATAATACAATTCGGCATGAGTGTACAGTGGGCGATGTCAGCTTGAATGAACACATTTGTCAAGTGTCAAAAGAGGATAAAACTATCAAGTAGAGCGGAATGCGAATACTACGTCATCAATAAAGTCTTCAGTATTCACAAATTAGTCTAGTCGAACAAACAAAATTCAAATTCTGTTAAATTATTTAAAATTTATAATGTTTCAATAAAGAATAAATCGATTAATTTTTTTTAACAATGTTATAATTTAAAAAAAAAAATAAAATAATGTTTTAATTTTTAAACCAATTTTTTTTAAATGCTATAATTCTCAAAATTATACGACTGTTTGAACAATCATAAAATGTAGATCTATAATTCAATAAACAAAATTATACTAGATTGTCTTGATCTGTCTTGAAGTTCTCACGGATGGCGACTTGTTCCAAAAATTATCCAAACAGAATCATATTTATGTATTCTTGACATATTTACATGTTAAATTTGAGTAAAATATATATCTATAATATTAATAGGCGAGACTATTTCTTGTAACCGACGTTTTGTTCTACGGTTTTATCCCGAATTTGACCAGACGTGCATTATTTGAAAGGTATTTCTTTTTAGCAGCCTTGTAGATTTACAGATTTTTAATTTTTTTCCTTTCTTTTGAGTATATCGCATTTAAAGTTGCTACTAACACATACATAAAATTATACATATGCTATGTGTGATTTATTAAATTTGTTAATGTGTTTGTTAATGAGTTTGTTATCTTCATTCACAACAATAATAAACCACAAAAGTATTGGTTTGTAAATTGTCTAAGTTGAAAATTAAAGCTGCCTAGAAATTGCACTCGAATTTCGAGCGCTAGAATCTGATAGTCATATTTGATATATTAAAAAAATTTAACATAATTTACCGGATTTTTTTCGAAAAATTAAAATATAACAAATAAAAAAATTATAGTCGGCCTGGACCATATATACGATACCCTATAGCATGCGTTTAAAGACCCTATCTCTTTGGAGCAACTATTTAGAATTAGAAAATAAACATAAACCAAATTAGAGTGGCAAGTTTTTTGTTGCCTGCGGATATGAAAAAGTTCATATCGGTGATTCTGAGTCGATCGGTATAATAAAAGATGGGTCTAGGTCAAATATTTTTTGGCAGTTACAAACATCAGCACAAAGTCATTATACACTGATCACATAGTGGTATAGGGAATAATAATAATCTAACCCATAAAAACTAAGTTTTTATTAAAATTCTTTCTTTCCTTATGTAAAGGGTCCGCCAAATAACTTTTTTTTTTTTTTTGAAAATGCTAAAAAAAAACTACTGAATATTATCTCAAATTTCTTCTTTTATTTGAAAGTACAATCCTTCCGGTTAATAATGGAAAATAATTTCATTCAAATGGCTGCCTCGGCTGACCATGCAGTAGCCTACACGATCGGTCCAATTTTTAAGCACATTATCGATTGTGTGCAGCTGTATTTCACCAATGGCTTTACGAATATTGTCCTTTAAAGCGTCAATTGTCTATGGCTTGTTGGCGTAACACTTATCTTTGAGGGCACCCCACAAATAATAGTCCAACGGTGTCAAATCGCAGTTCCGAGGTGGCCAAACGACATCAGCCCTGCGGCTGATAATGCGATCTTCAAAAACAGGGCGCAAAACATCTGCGTGGCACGTATTGCCGTCCTGTTGAAACCAAATGTTGCCAATATCCTCCTCTTCAATTTTTGTGAACAAAAATTCGTTCAACATGGCCCGATAACGATCGATATTGACTGTAACGGCCACTCCTTGCTCATTTTCGAATAAAAGTGGCCCAATTATGCCTCTGGACCAAAATCCGCACCAAACAGTGACTCGTTTTGGGTATATCGGCTTTTCAATGTATGAGTGCGGGTTTTCTGTGCCCCAAATGCGACAATTTTGCTTGTTTACATACCCGCCAAAATCAAAATGAGCTTCACCTGAAAAGATGATTTTTTTGGCAAAATCGGCATCTTCTGTAAGTCGATCGCAGGCCCACTTAGCGAAGCGAAAACGCATTGGATGGTCAGTTGGATTCAACTCTTGAACCAATTGGACTTTGTATGGCGTCATACCAAGGTCTTTATGCAAAATTCGTCTCAATGATGCCTCCGAAATGTTCAATTCTTGATAACGACGGTGAATTGATGTTGATGCCGCACACTTTCTGCCACAGCAGCAATATTATCGGGTGTACGCACTGTTTTTGGCTTTTCACGCTTTGGTTTATCAATGAGGATGCCAGTTTCTTTCACTTTTTTGACAAGATAACGAACATACGGAGCTGACGGTGCTTCTCTTCTTCCAAAATCCGTACGCAATTTTCGCACACATTCTGCAACATTACCATGATTTTCAAAGTAATGTCGCAATATTTCCCAGCGTTGTTCAAGCGTATACACAACCATATTCGTTCAGCGGAAGGATAAAACTAATTATCTGTCAAATCAGACATGAGCTGAGTGTTGCCATTCACGAAATAAGCACTAGTGGAAAAAAAACGTTAGATGGCGGACCCTTTATATGAGTTTTCACGCGTGACTTTGCGTGACTATTTTAAATTTAATCTTTGGTCACAATAAGTCTATGAACCAAGTTTCAGATTGATTGTATGAGGGGAAATGGGGTTGAAATCGCTCCATGGCTGTACGTGGCTATGCGTGGCTGTGCGTGAATACGTCAAAGTTAATCTTTTTTTACAGCAAGTCTATCGACCAAGTTTCAGATCGATCGGGCAAGGGGAAATGGGTTTTAAATCAATGCGTGACTGTGTGTGACTGTGCGTGACTATGCGTGACTGTGCGTGATTATGTCAAAGTTAATATTTTATTCACAGCAAGTATATGGGCAAAGTTTCAGATCGATCGGATATGGGGAAGTGAGATTTCAATCTCTCCGAGACTGTGCGTCACTATGCGTGACTATTCTTGACTATGTCAAAGTTAATCTTTTTTCACAGCAAGTCTATCGACCAAGTTTCAGATCGATCGGATAAGGGAAATGGGTTTTAAATCACTCCGTGACTGAGCGTAACTATACTTCACTATGTCAAAAATATTCTTTTTTCGAAGCAAGTATATGGACCAAGTTTCAGATCGATCGGATGAGGGAAATGATATTTAGATCACTACACCATTACACCAGATTACTGATCGTATGCCAAATTTCGATATTAGTATAGAAGATGTTTTGATTGCCATAAATTCCTTAAAAATCATACTAAGTCCTTTATTAGCTCATATCCATCAATATAAAATATTCACAAAATATTGCTGAAGCCATCTCAATTCTTTTTATACCCTACACCACTATGTGGTTTGGGTATAATGACTTTGTGCTGCTGTTTGTAAGAACCAAAAATATTTGACCTACACCCATCTTTAATTATACCGATCGAATCAGAATCACTATCTGATTCGATGATTAACGGTGGCCCCGCAATGCATCCTGCAAGTTGCGCTTTCATTCGTTATTTGCTTGCGCTCGGTGACTGTTTGAAGTTTTTACGTTTTCAAAATGATATTTCAAAAAAAAACTCAAAGCAAAGCTTATTTTTTAGTATGGAGCCATCAACTTCAGAATTTTACTAGCTTTAGGGGAAAAAAAAAAGATTTTTTTAAATATATCTCTTAACATTTAAAAAATTTTTTTTTTCGTGGAGTCCAAAAAATTAGCATAATTTTGCATATATGTAGACATATCGTTATAAGTTGGGCTTAGTTGAGCTCTACTTCTTTATTTTTTTTTTTGGTAAATATAACTTTCACAAGATTGCTGCAAAAAATTTGGGTGCCCTTTTGCGCTTTTTTGAAATATTCAAGTTTTTGTTCGCGAACTTGTGGCGAAAAAAGCTCATTTTCTTTAATAAATTATGTTCTGTTTGTGTTTGATGTTGTGGTTCTCTTTGTTTTAGAGTTTGTACTTACTGTTGTTGCTGTTGCGGTTTTGTTGTCACATTTTGCTTCAAAAATTTTTAATATTGTAGCATGTATGTGCATACATTAGGGTGGGTCAAATTTTTTGCCGACCAAGCGTATAGCGAAAAAATAATCTGCCGAAAAGTTGTACTTTTCAAAAATTTAATTTACTTAGTTTTTCAAATTTGTATACCTCGTAGAAAAGTGTTCATGGCAAGTCGGAAATTCCACTAACACATTCATGAAATGTGTGTTTTATACTGGTTTACTGGTCAATCATAGGTTCCCTTAAGTGTTTAGGATTCAGTCAACAGGAAGCAGGATTTATTTTTAAACAACACTGGCATTTGATTTAAGAACTATGGTTACTTAGGCAATTTTTTTTCAAATTTACTGTACATTGCATTTCTACCATATTCTTTATCAAATTGTTTGAGTCCGAACATATATAGAGAGAAATTTTCGCGAAAAGTCAGCCGAGAGCAATCCAATAGAGACATTTTGAATATGTTTCTCATTACTTCTAATCCTTTGAATTCAAGCAAAAGAAAGTTGCTAAAAATGGCATCGGAGCTATTAAAAGCCCTAATATTGCAGAAGGAAAATCCTGACGATGACAAGGTAGATGAAGGTGATGATGTACATGATGAAGATAGTGATGGCGATGAATATAAAGATGAAGATAATAATGAATATGAATATAACCATTGTAATTAATGCGAGATTTTTAACTGAGAGATCGAGATTTATGATTAGAATAATATAAATGCAAAAAGCTCTCTTAAAATTGTGTTTTTTGAGGTTTGGGTCGACCCAAGATCCGTTATGTTAATTTTGACCCAGCATTCGGATTTAGCGACCCAAAATTCATTGATTCGCTTACCAGATTAAAATAGAATGTTTAAAGGGCTGTGTAATTTCATAGCATGTACATATAAAGTCAATTTTGTTTTTCTTAAAAAAATCATTAAAAAAAATTTTTCCACTAAAACATATCTACAAAACGTGCTTTTTTTCTTGTTTCAAAGTATTTTATGAGAAAAAGACATAATATCGTCAATTAAAGGCTTGTACGAATTGTGGCTCAAAAACAAGGTCCAATACCCCACTGTGCGTTGTGATAGTTTTAATCAGTTAAAGTAAAGAAAATAAAAAAACGAACAAAATATTTTGAATTAAATTGGAATCGACTATTATCGATAAATCGATACAATCCTGCGACATTTCATCAAATTCGGATGAAATTTTAAAGTTTATTTCACTTGGATCGTCCCTATAATGAGCTGTATTTTAAGGTTATTTAAGTCGAATTCATGCACCGATTTGCTCCAATCTTCTTCTCACGGTCCAGATTGAACTGATTTCATTCTGATCATAGAGTGATATAATAATGAATCAAAACAATTTATACTAAAATTCGTATTGAAATAATATTAAATTAAAATCCTACACACAAACCGTAAATTAAAATAAACAAATTAATTCTCTTGTGTACGAAATTATGCCGTTACTTAAAATATTGGATTAATTTTATTTGAGCCCTTGACCTAAAAATTGGCATATTCTGTGTGATAAATATCCATGGACCAAATTTATTATCTTATCTCAGGGTCGTTTTGTACCACATAATTCCGCCATACCGTTAAGTAGAGTTAATTCTTAGAAGATTAAAAAAAGTATTTATATTTCGGTATATTTGCTATATAAATATAAATATTTGTAATATTTATATATATTTATATATTATCTTTAAAAAAAAACTTTTGCAACAAAAAGATGTGCGTCATTTTTTGTTTTCTTTTCTTGCAATTTGTTAGAAAAATTTCCAAAAAAAAAATCGAAACCATTTGTATACATATTGGAACATTATTTATGTACCCGAATATATAAATAAAAAATAAAAAAAATAACATATGGTGAAAAAGCTTAATTATTTCAATATGGTATGTATTATTTAAATATTTCGTTTTGTTTTAACTAAACAAATAATTTACGCAATTTTTCAAGAAATTGTTAAAACAAACCAAATTATTGTTTAATTTTTAGTTTTTGCAATGTAGGGTACGTATGTTTTTTATACCCTATACCACTATGTGGTTTGGGTATAATGACTTTGTGCTGCTGTTTGTAACAACCAAAAATATTTGACCAACCCCCATATAGAGCTGCTTCCCGATCTTCACTTAAATCTATCAAAAAACAAAAATATTGCACTGATTCTTCTCTAATTTTATTTGTATATATTTTTGCAAAATACAAGAGACTTTACCAAACATGGTCAGGATCGGTCCATTTTTGGGCATAGTCCCCATATAGATATAGCATCCGATATGAACTTTTTCATATCTGCAGCCGAAAAAATTAATAAAAATCCCACTCAAATTTGGTTTATGCTTATTTTCTATATGCAGTTAGTTGGGCCTGAGAGATATGGTCTCTAAACGCATGGTATAGGGTATCGTATAGTCGATCTAGACCGACTATAATTTTCTTACTTGTTTTTAGTTTGAACTACATTTTAAACGAAATATAAAATTTAATACTTTTAACGTTAAACAGAATTGATTAATATGTTAACTGTATATTAGGGATGAATTAATTCTTAAGGAGACATTTTTGAACTCTAATATAAATAAATGAAGAGATTATTTGATTACAAATGTGCAGACAACACAAATTCCAATTTTAACAAGTAAGAAAATAATAGTTCAGCTAGACCGACATAGTGGTGTAGGATGAAATTAGATTGTCATAGGAAGTAGGTAGTCTCTCTATAAATTAAGCTAATTTATGAGGCGTGTAAATAAAATATTTATACCAAGTTTCAGAAAATACATACTTCAATTAGACAATGTTCTGTTCTAAAGCAGCCAACACATATTTTTATTTTCATATCAATTATGTACGTTTCTAAATTTTGTACGGTGCCGAACACAATCACGTATTTTTTGTTTCATACATAAACCACACAGATTCGAATGTAGTTTTATTTTAAGATCGTTTTCTTGCACGTGTACTGCTAAATAAACAGAACATATTCTTCAACGCGTACATCATTTAAAAATTAAAACATTATTCACTCTCGATCGGAAAAAACCAAATTACGTCTTAAACAACATATAAAATTTCTCTGTTTTCTATTTTATTACTATCTTTTTATTTTTATTTATTTTTTATTTTTATTTTTATTTTTTTTATAACTGCTAATGAATTATTTTAGATTTTTTTAATAAATTTGGTTGAAACAATTGTTGTCGTTATATTAGGGGTGTTTCAGATTTTTCCTATAGCGAGAGGATAATGTTTTAATTTTTATGTGTACGCGTTGAAGAACATGTTCTGTTTTTTAGCAGTACACGTGCAAGAAACCAAACTTAAAATAAAGCTACACTCGAATCTGTGAGTTTTATGTGTGTTAGAAACAAAAAATACTTGATAGAAAAATGTTCGTGTTAATAACGAAATATTAAAACGAAACACAGTCATGATTGAATGTTCTTTATTTTTCAACATCAACTCTCCTTTTAGCTGAATACACTTATCCCAGCGATATTTACTAGCTTCACCCTTTACACTCTATTCGTTTCATTCTTCGGTAGGTATAAATCGTAGTTTCATCACTCGTAATTTGTTGTTCTTTTTTAAGCTCCAAAATATATTTTAAAATGGTGTTAACTTATCCTTTTGTTAGCAGAATCAGCAAGTTCTCTAATAGAAAAATATACATTTTTCAGCACCAAGTCTTTGATTTCTTTGACGTACTGTTCTTCAATTGATGTTTTTTTTCGTCCTGGCTTCCTCAGTTTCAGACAAATACCAAGAGTCCGAAATCTTGAAAAATGGTTTTTTCATGCTTCTAACATAAACATTAGAAATAAAATTGTTTCGAGGACTCCCTTATGTCCTTATGTAGAAGGATTCTGAGATAATGCAGGTTCAGCCAGATCTGCCTCCAATTCAAAGGACTCAGCATTGAAAAAACAAAAGAAAAACGTTGGTACTAAAGCTAGCTTAGCGACTGTAAACGCGTCATACGTAATACCAATCATTTCGAGAACTCCCTTATGTCCTTGTAAAAAAGGATTCTGAGATAATGCAGGTCCAGCCAACTGGCAAACGTTATTATATTTCACACATTTTTATTTTTAAATTCATTAAAAAAAATTATCCTCTTGTATGAAAGTTTAAAAAAAAGCAATATATATATTTAACCATTAGGAGTGAAACTCCATGAAACAATATCGGTCATAGAAATATATCAAAACGTGTTCTTTGATTGCATCCCTTTTTACGACAACGCATAAACTTATTCTTATCAGAAACGGCCCATATCACAGTACAACACATGATTTTGGGACTCAATTCTGACAATTGCACCTGAAAGTAGCCCCAAAAATTAGAACTTCTGCATCATTCGTTTTGTCAAGTTGGCTGCCATTATAATTTATTTTTTTGCTCAAGGTGGATTTTTATCACTTTTGTATATTTTAACACCGTTATAACTCGGTAACCGTAGGGAATATCTCTTTTATGTCTGAAACAAAAAAAGTGCATCGCAAAAATGCCCTTTTTCCTCCCATTTTTCTCCATTTTTATCTTTTTTGCTGTTTTTTCTTTATAAACTTTATTTTGCATGAAGTTAAAAATTCAGATTCATATTACAGCTATTCTTACACAAAAAATATGAGATTTTTATTTGTTGTCTATGCACGGAAACAAAATTTAGAACATTTTCATTTATTGTCGATATCAATCCTCGTTGAAGTTGACGCTTGTGGTTCTGATGATCTTGTTTTCTTCATAGGTTATCATAGTCATGGTCCGAATCTACATCATCATTCGAAATAGACATAATATTCAGGGGCATGTTTTCTTCAGTGTGTCCAGCAATTTCAGTGTCATCTTCATCTTCAAACTGTATAATTTTAGAACTCCACCAACAAACCTCCACAAGCAATGCATCCATTTTTTTGCCTTTGAATCGCTTTTCCATTGGCATGGTCACCTGGTGGAACCTCTTTCCTTGTTCGTCCGATTCCTGAGGTAATTGTGCTAAAAAGGTATCAAGGTGGAAATGCATTAAATGTAATTTTAACGTCATGGATACATTGATTTTTTCAAAATAATACAGCAACTTGTCCACTCGTGTCTGTATGTTGTACTGTGTAAGGGTAAATGCTTATTTTTGGTGGCAAAGGTTTTATTGTGAAGCATCAGTAATTAAGCATTCCGCGATGTAGAATTGAAAGTCTAACAAGTCCATTAAGTTTTTTTGCTTTCACCGCATGCAGTTTTGTTTTTTTTTTTTATACATTACCCAGGAATTGCATGCGGCAACGTCGACCAAATACCAAAACACTTTTAACGGCCAGTTTTTGGTGCGAAGATCAATTCTACAATTTGCAATGAACATGTCCGCTAGGTCTGCTCCTCCCATGCATTGGTTATATCTAACAATCGAATTTGAACAATAAATATCGATATAATTTTTTGAAACTTTGCCCACTTCCCACGCACATTTTGTCATCTTCTCTCACGAATTCGTTGTAGTTGCCTCTGCCTTTATTTAGCAATGTTTTGGCATTCGATAACTTTGAAATAAGTTCCTTGGGTACTCGATTTGATTGAATAGTACCAGTGGCGAATATAACTTTTTCCAACAGGCAATCCAGGATATTTACCGAAGTAAAGTACCGATCAATGAATACTTTGCTACCTTCATTAAGATCTGCAGCAAGATTTTGCACAACAGTGCCTCCAATCCCCAAATGTTCATTTGGCTTGTCATTAGACCATATGTTTGCACCTTAATACATAAAAAAACCAATATGAATCAATTAGGTAAAACACAGTCGTTCAACCCTACTGGATTTGACTTTCCTTTTACATATTGTTTTCTGAAAATTAATTCACTTGCTCATCGATGCTGCATTTCTTAGGCTTAGAAATTAATTCACACCTTTTCAACACCACGCAAGTACTGGTTGAACTTTCCAAAGCTGTTTTGATTTTTTATTCTGTTCTGCTGTAATTCACATTCTGTCAACATAATTCATATTATTTCGCAACTTAAAAAGTTTATCCCTCGGAATGTGACCGTTATTTGAGGTCGTATTCTTGGCTGTTTCATAATACCCGCGACTCTGTGAGCACCAACAAGTTTTTAATTTTGGAAGATGTTGAGTTTAAGGTCGATTTTGCAAAGCATACACATTACTATTTTCAGAAATAAGACTCAAAAATTATTATCAAAATACTCCGACAAATAATTAAATGGTGTTCAAGACTGCCTTCCCATTTGTTTTTTTTTTCTGAACAATGAGAAGAATTTTTAAAACTTTTTCAACTTCTGGTGTTGGTGATTCTACTCTTTCAATTAATTCTTCCGTTATTTCCTTTTCTAAACTTAAGAGAGTTTGTTAATCCTCATTTACTTTGTCATCTGGCATATCCTCAATATCGCTTTCCATGGGCAGGTCATAAATCTGTTGTTGAGAATATTTACGTGCCATCTATAATATTAATAGGCTAGGCGATTTTTTGCTACCGATGTAAGTTTCACAGTTTTACCTCGATTTTGACAAAAAATTGATCATTTGAAAGATACTTCTTTTACTTACAGATTTTCATCGCCTGGAATATTTTTTTGGAGTTATGACCGTTTAAAGTTGCTACTAACCCATTCATAAAATTATACAATGCTATGTGTGTGTTTATTAAATTTGTTAATGAGTTTGTTGAGTTGAGTTTGTTTTCTTCATTTAAAATGCGTTGAATTGTGAAGCATACCTTTAGGGTTTTTATTAAATGACAAAAAATAAAGTGTCCTAGAATTTGCGCTCGAACTTCGAGTGCTGGAATCTGCTAGTTTTTACTAATATGTTACAGATGTGCAGCTGGCTGGATATGTAAGAAAAATGCTACAATAAGGGCCTAGGAATATAGCATTGAAAAGTTAAATATTTATCTTACTTTTTATATTTATATTTAATAATTTTAGGTTAAATGGTTTAGTGCCCCAAAAAACGTGTGTACGATCAGCTGATCGAAATTGTAAAGCAAAATTGATTAGGGTGGTCAGCTTACAAATAAAATTCCTGGTTTTTAGTACAAAAAATATATTAAGCTAGCTGTATAAATGATCATGAGCTGAAAAATTATTTCTTAAAGCACGTCTGTAGACATTTGAAAAATATCCAGTAGGCTGCATATGGAGAACGAAGAAGTTATTGAGACTGTTTATTATACTTAAGATTTTTTTTTTTTACTTAACTCGGCTTATACTTAAACTATGATTCACATATAGAGATTTATAATTGTTAATGCGAGGGCGGATTGAGAACCTCCCGACATAACGTAGTTTGGCGAAAAATTACTTTGGTGCCAGGTTGTTTAGTATTTGTTTGGAGCCATTAGTAAACGATCTGAATGAATTTGAAAACATAGAACTCATTGGTCACCATTTGTTATTCAATAATTTTATTTAAAAGGTCTCAGTCCAACCAATATTTAAGCCCAGCTACAAAAAGGAATAGTCAGAATAGTGGACTGAAATGGACGCACCGTGTCCAAAGAAGGGGAAGACAGTTCTATCTGCAGGCAAGATTATGGTGTCTGTTTTTTTAGAATACGCGTAGGATAATTTTTATTATTATCTCCAAAAAGAAAAAACAATCAACCACGAGCATTTAAGTGATGTAATTAAGGGAAAAAGGCAGCATTTGGGGCAAAAGAAAGTGTTGTTTCATCCATACAATGCACCACTAATGTATTCCGATGGTCAAAATCCATGAATAAAGTTCGAAGTGTTTCATCAAGCACCTTATTCGCAAGATTCAGCTCCCTCGGATTATTTTATATTTCCAAAGTTGAAAAGTGTATATCGCTGGGAAAAGTGTATCAAGCTAAAAGGAGATTTTTTGAGAAATAAAAAAAAAATTAACCAAATATGTTGTGTTTTATTTGTTTGTAGGTCGTGTTGATCTGGAATCGCCCTCGTATAATGACAAGCCTAGTGTGATAGCCCAAGTCATATAAAATTTCGAAAAATTTGTATGTTATATGGCATAAAGAAACAACTTTAGATTAACTGTGCATCCTGTATATTTAATAGGCCCTCGGTTCAGTTAATATAACATTTGCTCTCGCTTATTTTGGACCAAATATGAAAAAATTAAATATCGTCCACATTTCTATCCCCTATTCCCCACCTAAATGTGAGAATAGGCCGATATAAATAAGAATCCGGTTATGTTGAATTTTTTTACCTTATACCACTATGTGGTTTGGGTATAATGACTTTGTGCTGCTGTTTGTAACTACCAAAAATATATTACATAGACCCATCTCTTATTATAGCGATCGAATCAGAATCACTTTCTCTCTCGATTTAGCGATGTCCGTCCGCCCGTCCGTCCGTCTGTGTGTCCATGTAAACCTTGTAATCAAATTACAGGTCGCAAATATGAATATATTTTAATGAAATTTGGTAAATAAGCATATGTCAGCCATAGGATGAACGCTACTGAAATTGGTGAGAATCGGTCCATGTCCAGACCAAGTCCCCATACACATGACCCCTATGAAATCGACATAATTTCCATAAGGTCCAAATTATCAAATAGTTCTCAGTCAAATTGGGTTTGTATGCGTTTATTACATCCATTAATCAGAATCACTTTCTCTCTCGATTTAGCGATGTCCGTCCGCCCGTCCGTCCGTCTGTGTGTCCATGTAAACCTTGTAATCAAACTACAGGTCGCAAATATGAATATATTTTAATGAAATTTGGTAAATAAGCATATGTCAGCCATAGGATGAACGCTATTGAAATTGGTGAGAATCGGTCCATGTCCAGACCTAGTCCCCATACACATGACCCCTATGAAATCGACATAATTTCCATAAGGTCCAAATTATCAAATAGTTCTCAGTCAAATTGGGTTTGTATGCGTTAATTTCATCCATTAATCAATTCTTAGTCATAGGCCCCATATAGAGCTGATTCCCGATCATCACTTCAATCTATCAAAAAACAAAAAATATTGCACAGATTTTTCTCAAATTGGTTTGTATATATTTTTGAAAATATAAGTTACTTTACTAAATATGGTCAGGATCGGTCCATTTTTCGACCTAGTCCCCATATACACATAGCATCCGATATGAACTTTTTCATATCTGCAGCCAAAAAAATTATTAACAATGACACTCAAATTTGGTTTATGCTTATTTTCTATATCCACTTAGTTGGACCGAAGAGATAAGGTCTCTAAACCATGGTATAGGGTATCGTATAGTCGGTCTAGACCGACTATAATTTTCTTACTTGTTAGATCTTAATTTTATGTACAATCTGCGCTACAAAATTTTCCTAGCTTGTTATTTACCAGTACTTTAAAAAAATAAATAAATGTCCTACTAATAGAAAAAAATTTTAATTTATGCAGTTTTATTTACATTAATACTAAATCGTCGGAACAACATACAAACATTTTATGTTGAAAATCAAGGTTTTCATGAAAATAAATTAACATGTGTTATCATCACGAATCATTACAGCGAGTATGTACATTAAATTAGTACAAAGCAACATAAACATTAAATAGAATCAGTCCTGCATTCATCGATACATCCAGCCAGCCACCCACCCATACATACTCATACTTACCAGTGCATCCATTGAACAATACACATAGATCGTAGATCAAACTTAATTAAAAGAAAATTTATGATTCACATCAAACATTTTTTGAAGACGAGAAAGTAAGATTAATTGATAAATCAATAAAACGAAACATACATGGTGATAAATATGTAAAAATTACAAATTTGTAACACAAATAGTGTGTGTTGTAAGTATTTAACTTTTGTGAACTTTTGAGGTAATAAAATTACTTTTTGAAATAATCCTTTACAAAGCCCTCCCCCAATATATTTCTAAAAATTAATTGAAATGAAGTCGTTAAATTTTTTCAGAGAAATCTCATCCAATTGAGAAATGTTTCGAACTTCACACTAGGCAAATTGAATTGTTTTTATGACTGCTCGCTTAAAAAAATTTGTGTTTTGTTCAAACACCTATGGAAGATTTTTATAGCCTTTCTTCACAAATAGGCACAAAACACTAAAATCTTAAGTGCTCAAGGTTATGTTAATTTTAAACAACAAATGTTTCCTGATTTTAATAGAAAAACTAGAACATTTTAACCCTTTTTCATATTCCTTAGTATGAATAACTTATTCAACTAAGAACTTATTCCATTAAGAACTAACTTCACACATGATTCCAATTAATTTTTAATTGATATTCTTGCTATCTTAAAATAAGAACACAAGTTTTTCATGTAAATTGAATATTATTTTCAAAACAACACCAGCGGAAATATACAATTTAAATTTTTAAAAATCACTACAAGGAATAAAATACAAAAATAATCAAAGTTGAGGAGTTATCACCAGTCTGTATCGCATGAATTAAAAATATTATAATGACTTGAATGCTTGGGTGGTGTTCTTTATAATTTAAATTCGGCTCTAAGCGAGATCTATGCAAATGTAAAATATAAAAAATAAGGATTATTGATTCTGAATATTGTCTTAGAAAAATAAATATTTATATTCCTTACAGAAAACTTTGATTCTGTATACATAGATTAGACTAGACTAAGAAGCAGGCCCGGATTTTCCGTAAAGCAATGTAGGCCACAACGGAAAAGATTTATTTAATTTTTTTTTTTTTTTTTTGAAACCAATATAACATTGATATCAAAAATTTTAGAGGCCAGTCTTTCGATAACGTGTCAAATATATCTTGTTGTTATAATGCTATAGGTATAGGCGCATATTAGAAAATAAATAAACCTCGTGCTGTATAGTACTGCGTTGGAGCAATCTCATTCTTTAGATTTGTATAAGCACTTTACTCCTTTCTCGGCGTAAGCTCATCACTGGACAATTATGATCAAACGTCCTAAATTAGTTCTGAAAAGAGTATCCAATACAAGATGGTGTGCATGGGGCGATGCGACATCACATGTGATTCACGAGGCCAGGTGTCCACTAAAGGACTTGGAAAAAAGAAAAATAATGACAGTATTATGGGCTGCGATACTACATAGATGGATCAGTAAGTCTAACTTTTATAATCGCTTTTAGATTTTTTATCTTCACAGCGAGAATTATTACGAGATGAAGGCAAATAAGAAAACTGGTTCCCAAAATAGTGATGTAAAGCAGCGAATGCGAAAAAGAAAAAAGCATCACGATAACGGATCTGCAGAAGACGCTGTGCACAGAGAAACGAGAAATTAAGAATTGAAGCTTATTTGCCTGTATTAGACATGTTGTGTACAGAATTATCGGGAAATCAATGCTTTGTTGGGATAACTAACAGATTTTCCGACCAAGTCCAAGTAGATTGAAACCGAGTTTATCGACGAGATGATACAGTTCAATTACTTCATCTTACAATTAGAGGATGCCGAAAAAGTTAAAATTGTGCCTGCCGTGGAATCATATAAATTGATTTTTATACCCTATACCACTACGTGGTTTGGGTATAATGACTTTGTGCTGCTGTTTGTAACAACCAAAAATATTTGACCTAGACCCATCTTTAATTATACCGATCGAATCAGAATCACTTTCTGAGTTGATTTAACAATGTCCGTCCGTCCGTCCGTCTGTGTGTCCATGTAAAGCTTGTAATCAAACTGCAGGTCGCAAATATGAATATATTTTGATGAAATTTGGTATATGAGCTTTTATCGGCCATGGGATGAACGCTATTGAAATTGGTGAGAATCGGTCCATGTTCAGACCTAGCCCCCATACAAATTACCCATATGAAATCGACATAAATTTCCATAAGATCCAAATTGTCATATAGATCTTACTCAAATTGGGTTTGTATGCGTTCATTACCTCCACTAATGAGTAGTCCAAAAATGATCCCTTTGACCCCATATAGAGCTGCTTCCCGATCTTCACTTAAATCTATTAAAAAACAAAAATATTGCACTGATTCTTCTCAAATTTTGTTTTTACATATTTTTGCAAAATACAAGAGACTTTACCAAACATGATCAGGATCGGCCCATTTTTGGACCTAGTCCCTTTATAGATATAGCATCCGATAAGAACTTTTTCATATCTGCATCCAAAAAAATTAATAAAAATCCCACTCAAATTTGGTTTTTGCTTATTTTCAATGTCCAGTTAGTTGGGCCTAAGAGATAGGGTTTCTAATCGCATGGTATAGGGTATCGTATAGTCGGTCTAGACCGACTATAATTTTCTTACTTGTTTCTAATATGGTTCAATCAGCTTTTCTTAATGTAATGACAGCATTGTAAATGCCACGAAGAAGATATTTCGATGAAATTTAGTATATAAGCCATTATCGGCCATATGATCAATGCTGTTGAAATTGGTGAAAATCCTGTTATGTTCAGACCTAGTCCCCATAAAAATGACCCCTATGAGATCGGCTTAAATTTCCATAATATCGAAATTATCATATAGATCTTAGTCAAATCGGGTTTATATGTCTTTATTATATCCACTAATTAGTGGTCCAAAAATTATCCCTACAGGACAATTCTTAGTAATGGCCCCATATAGACCAGTTTCCCGATCTTCACTTAAATCTATCAAAAAACAAAAATATCGCACAGATTTTTTTCAAATTTGGTTTGTATTTATTTTTTTTAAACGTAAGTGACTTTGCCAAATATGGTCAGGATCGGTCCGTTTTTCGACATAGTTCCCATATAAATATAGCGCCCGATATGAACTTTTTCATATCTTACATCCATTTATCAGTAGTCCAAATATAAACACTATGTATACGAGAATTCCGATCTTTACTTAAATCCATCAAAAAACAAAAATATTGCACAGAGTTTTCTCGAAATTGGTTTGTATATGTTTTTCCAAAAAAATAAGTTACCTTACCACATATGATCAGGATCGGTCCATTTTTTGACTAGTCCCTATATAAATATTGCATCCGATGTGAACTTGTTTATATCCGCAGGCAAAAAAATTAATAACAATTCCACTTAAATTTGGTTTATCTTTGTCTATATCTAATTAGTTGGACCTAATAGATAGGGTCTATAAACGCATAGTATAGGCTATTGTATATACCCTATAATTTTCTTACTTGCTTTTGAATGTAGTATGTCACAAATTTTTATACCCTCCACTCCAGTGTGCAGAGGGTATATATAAGTTTGTCATTCCGTTTGTAATAATTAGAAAAAAAATTTTGGACCCCATAAAATATATATATTTGTGATCCTTATAACAACCGGAGTTGATATAGCGATGTCCGTCTGTCCGTCTGTCCATCTGTGGAAATCACGATGGCGGCATCAGTCAGGCAGCTAGGGTGCTCGTTGACATAAAAAACGATTCATTAATATCCTGAAAAGTTTGCTATTTAAAATCGTCTAAATCGGTCGATCTTGGCCCGAGATTTGAATGAAGAACTAAAAAAAGTCTTGAAAAAATATAATTTTCTATGTTGTTCTTGTCACGATCACGCCCTCAATAGGATAGCTAGGGTGATCACTTTGAGTGAGAATGATTCATCAAATGCATGGAAAGATTTTTGTTTCAAAAATCAATTAAATCGGTAGAACAGGTCCAGGGAAATCTCTGAAAAATTAAAAAGAAATGAAAAACATGATGTTTCTATATTGTTCTTGTTGTTATTCTAAATGTTGCATTGTTGTCATAGCTGGACTTGTTGTTTTTGTGGTCGTAGTGGTAATAATATTATAAAAACAAACCCTTTGTAAATTTTTTTATCAACTCTGGTAGAAAATTTAAAAGTTTCCATTGTTTTGGCATCACTAAAAAAATTTCTTAGATCATTTCTGTCATTTCCCCGAGCCTGCCTGCAAAATTTCAGATCGATTGGGTCACGGGAAAGTGATTAAAATCGATCCAAAATTTATTCGACAAGCAGACACTACGAGTTAATATAAAGTGAGTAAAAATTCACCAACATCTAAAGCAAATAATGCTAAAATACCTAGTTGTTAATAAAAAAAAACAATGTAAATTTAGCAAAAAAAAAATTAATGTATAAATTTATTTTAAGAGAAAAACACAAAAATAACGTTTAATGTTGTATTTTTTGTGTGTAATATTTACATATACATACATACACATATTAAATAATACAAATAATATACATATACACATTCTATGTATGTATATCCATAATAACTGCATGTTAGAAATAAATCGGTATATTATTTTATTTACATAAATTTCCGCAATATTTTGTTGTGAGGAAAATACATTTATTTTGCATTAACAGAGTGTCACTTCATTTTGCTCAGTGTGACTATGCCGCAGTAGATGGCGCCATAATTTTTGTTTGTTCTAATTAGCTTTGCAATAGTTATTTCTATTTTAACATGAATGTCAATATTTTCAACTAGATATCATACAGAACAATGTTAAGAGTATACACGGGCTGGTCTTTTATTTCATACGTTTTTCCATTATTCTTTTGCAAATATGAACATAAGTTTGGCATGTTAACTTTTTGTTGTCTTTATAAAATAGAGTTACCGAGTTCATCAATGAGTTATTTGCTTTACATAGTTATATAGAATTATTATTCTGCTTTACCTACAAAATATCTGATTGCGATTACATCTAATTTTTAAAAATTGTTTATAATTACTAAATCATTATTATTCACATAAATACAAAATTGCCATTTTTAAATTTTTTATTCAAATTTAAGAAAATATCAATTCTAAAAACTGGAATTAAAAATTTCCAATTATAAATTACAATTAATTGAATTTCAGAAAATGATATCAGAACGTCGGAAATTATAATTTTAAATTTAGAACACATCAATTGCATCTTTAATATATAAATTTTATTTGTTAAACACAAATTGAAATTCCAAAAAAAACACCAAATACCTATGTTTACATTTAAAAAATTTTTACATTTAAAAAAAATATTGACATTCAGGAGAAATTAATAGCTTTTCACTACCGCGATTCAGTAACTTCTTTTAACGATAGTCGAATCGTTAAAAACAGAAAATTGCAAAATTATCAGTAAAATTTTTAAACGATATTCGCTATTGTTAAAGTCAGCTGTTGTTGTTATCTTAACGACAACCATGTTTGTGTTGTTTATTCCATCGATAAAAACTTAAATTTTTAGGTTGAAATGTCGTCATACATAAATAAAAAAAAATCATAAAATAGTGAAAATATTTTGCTTCCATTAAAAAACTTTTTTATATAAATAAAAAAATTAAATAGCATATTTAAGTCATTATTTCATTTTCAAATAAATAAACAGAAATATTAGTAAAAAAAAATAAAGATATTAAATATAAACATAAAATCATCCGGTCAAACACGAAGTAATTTGTTTTTTTCTATTCTTTGTGTTTTTCGCTTATTTTGACAGAGATGCCACTCGTTTACAATTTAAATAAATAGAAAAATAGATTTGTCGACTGTCGTTAAGATGTATGTACTTAGTGAATCACTTAATCCTGAGTGCAAACAACAATAGCTCTCGATATATTTTGCGATTGTCGAATCGTTGAAATTTACAGAATTGGACTACAGAAAACATTAATTTAAATTCAATGAATTTTAGAAAACCTCAAATGATATTTAAGAATTGCGAACATAAAAATTGTTACATAAATAAACGCAATTTGATGAGAATGTTATTTTTTATATATAAATTTTCACAATTTTTTTTGGATGAAAATTTGAAGTTTTTCAGAAAATAAAGAGAACAAATTATTTTATTTAAAATGTTTGGGACATTTGGTTTTTTGCGTTTGGCATCCCTAATTTGAATATTTATTATTATAAATTTATTCTCTATGTTTTCAAAATATGGCAATATTTTAATAAAAAAGTTGAGAGAGCTTTTTTTTTGGTTATTATTTTGTTACTCCATCCGACCTATATGGCCGCAATGAAGAAATATTTGGCCAGTTAAAAGAAACTATACAGCCATCTCCAATAAGCATGATTTAATGCATATAGCCACCCTACACAACTATTACCTTTGCAATGGAGTTAAGGCGAGCTATTTAATTAGAAAAAAACTAAATTAAACGAGAAGTTATGTCATATAACTGGAAAAGCATGCATATAGAAAACGCATGCATATTTTTCCAATATTTTGTTTACATTTATTATCAATACTCAAACCGAGCTGGAGGGTATCAATGATTCGGCACAGCCGAATTTAACACTCTTACTTGTTTAAATTAAAGTTGTTGTACTCATAAAAATAAAAATAACTGATACTCATTTTACATATTTTTATGTATAGTTTTGCCTCTATCGAAGATTTCTTTGGGAAAAATCGGCGAAAGCTGTATCGAAAAGAGTTATAAAAACACCTTACTTAATGCGAACTTCGAGTCGCCCCTAAAGTCTTAGGATTTTAATAAATAAAATAAACCTTTAACAATTATATCTGATATATTTTCCCTATAAATATGAGACTGGGCAGGTAAAGAAATTCGAGTCATTCATTATTATTATTTTATGTTCCATAACATATCCATGATGCATCACCATATGCGGGTGCTCCCATGTGAACTTCTTTGTTAGTGACAAAATTCTAAATAATCATACGATAGGAAATGATGAATAAAAAACACTTTCAGCTCAACCAAAAACCAAAAAAAAAATATTTATATATTTTTTTAACTTTATTCTATTTAATAGGTTCAGTATTTTGTTGTGTATATGTTGTTTTTCAAAACTTCAATTCTTTCCTGAAAAATGTCAATTAGTTTTTCAGATTTGAATTTATCAAATGATTTTTAAGACCTTTAGTTATTATTTTATATTCTCCAAAGAATATGTTAAGAGTATGTTATCGAATGTCATCATCTCAAATAGCGATAGCAAATGAAAAGTTTTCAAAAATTATAGAATGAATTATTCCATCGCTACTATATTTGCTAAAGTAATAGGAAAAGAAAGGAATATAAATAATTTTTTTAAGATTGTCGCGAGAATGTTTCTGACTAGGATGTGTTAATTGAGTGATTATGAGGTCAAATAATAGTGAACCAGTTCCAAAAAGTTGTACCATAACCAATTCAAATTACTTGTTAAAATCAATAAGAGTATGACTCGGCCCTTATTTAACTGATCATGTCCAGAAATAATATATATTCATGAACCAATTCTACCAACTGGAATAAAAAGACCCAGTTGAAAATTTCTTTATGGCATGATATTTCAGTATCACTCTATCACGACTTAAATTTAAATATTAACACCTAAGCGTGAAATTGATAGCCGCAATATTCTTAATTTCTTTCCTTAGTGTAGTGTGCTTCCTAAATTCGATCTAAACATATTCCTTACATTATACTACTTTTTTCTTTATTATTCTAAATATAGTAGCAGTTTAAAAATAAAACATAATTTAGATAATGACACACGTTTAACAAACAAAAAAATCGAATAAAAAACGAAAAACGTTCTAATACCGCCACCGTAAGTACCACCACCTCTTCCCTATTAATTTAAATCGAAACATACTTTAGACATACTTCTGTATGCGCTTATAATAATGTTTCTTGTACAGGAAATCATCACTAGATTTTCACGTCTTCATATATAAATGCGCCTATTTGAGCAGTCTATGAAAAACACTTTTTCATTTGATATGCATGAGTAAAGAAACGAATAAACTTATTAATAGAAGGGCGGAATTTATTTATAAGATAATTAAAAAAAAAAACTAGAACGACCTATACAGCAGTCCCATTCACTAAAAACTTGTTTTTTTTTAATATGAATTGTTATGGCCCAAAAGATTTCTGAGAACTTTTTTAGATTTTTTGCTAGTCGATAGAGGGTTTCTGAAATTGATTTTTTCACAAATGAAAATAAATAAAAATAATAATAATAATAACTAAAACAAATACGTTAAATTTTTCTATGGTTCTTTATTTTCAAAAATCCAAGTAAATCGCTTCGGATTAGTACCAGCCAAGTAAAAAGAAATCCGAGGTTTAAATTCAGTATTTCCCAAATTCAAACTTCAATAGCTCGAGAAATATGCTATATATGGGCATAAAATTGAAACCATTAGTTATGTCTTGAAATTATATTCCGTTTGAAACCAAAACAAAATCATAATGCTCTCTCGACGATATGCAATGTTGTACTCACCAGAGATCACCAATGAATAGCTTTTTCGCCATTCATATTCGCTCGTGAAATTTTAAGTATAAGTGAGTAGATATCATTGAAATTCAACTACTCTGATATACTCATACTTACAATAACGTTGATTTATAAATATAAATTGCAATAACATGAATCTAACGTCGTTATTTATTTATTTACTTTTTGCATTAACGGGCGGTAGCCCTTACAGTTTACATTTCAATAAAAAATATATCAATAACGGTTAGTAAACAATATTACAATAATTAGTTCAAATCCTCATCTTCATCCATTGATTAGAATATTATATTCTCTTAAATGGTAGTCTGCCCACATTCAAATCGATTTGGTCATATTACCGAATTAAACAAGGCAATGTATCTATATATGGACTCATTTCGTCCATAGTCAGTTCTATGGAATGATATGGTGGCTCAAATAAATGATATTCTCTTACTCTCGATGGAGTATGAAATGGTAAAATGTATAATAAAACAGAGCAGTCTATTTTGCAATCCATTATATCTTTTATAAAGGTGATGCTCTGAATTTTCCTACGGACCATAAGCGCGAATGACATCGTTCAAGGTATGTATGAGGTATGAGGTGTGATTCATAAATCACAACAGTTTGATTTATAATTTTAGGAAAATACTTATAATTGTTGCAATTGATTCAACTCATCCAACTCATCCATGTTCTATTACATGTATATTTATACATATATATTTATTTTACCATAGTAACGGAACAAATACATGCTCAACCTCACAATTTGTATTTTAGTGTTCGTATTCGAATCATACTTATTTTGCATCGTATAAACACATTGAGTAAAAAAAAGTCGAAATCAACAACGTCATAAATATTGTTAAGTATAAGTGTCATGAGTGCTTCAAACTTTAGAGTGGATATAAGGTTTGACAACATTTCAGTATATATCAATATGTATATAAATACAAGCAATTATGAATCATGATTCACCTCTACTCCCTTTTACAGTACTCATTGCAGATCTCTGGTATCCACGTTGTTGATGGTTTTTACATGGAGTTGAAAGCTGATTAAATGATGCAAAGTCTAATAATATTTGTATATACATATTAGGAAAACCTCAGCTCTATCGTTAACGTTATCGATCTACAATCTAATATACCTAAAACAAGCAAGTTTTATGCTTAAAAGACTCAAAATATATAGAAAACAACACATACTTCTCAATAAATATCGATATTTTGCAGCTAGGACTAAACATCTAAATTTATGCAATACAAAATCGAATATTTTAATAAAAAATCAATGTGAGTCCCATCAATGGGGAGATGTGTAAACATATTTGATTTATTTATTTATTTATTTAATTTAATTGTTTAACAATACAGTATAACAGAACGAGTCTTATATTACAATACTGGGGAATATAGGTACAAATTATATTTTGTTAGAAAAAAAGCGGGAGACAAAAAAAAAATCGTAAATGAAAAGATATATAAACTTTATTTAAAATAATCAAAAATAGCTGATTTAAAATGGCTTGCATTGCTTATAATTTGAATAGTAGGGGGTAGATGGTTCCAAAGGCAGATGGAGTTTAAAAAGAAGTGTCTTTTCGACATTTCTTTCCGATATGGAATGGTGTTTATTCGTTTTCCTCTGCTTGATCTTGAAAAAATTATTCTTTTATAAAGGTATACAGGTTGTCTTGTGTAGATCAGTTTGTGTAGAAATAAAAGTGTACGGTATTTTAAAAGATTTTCGAACGAGATATTACAAATCTGTTTCGAGAACTCAGAAATGCTGCTTCTTCTTGTGCGGCCAAAAACGTATCTTGCTATATTGTTATAAGTAACATTAAGCTTTCTCATGCATAATGTACCACAGTTTGCGAATAGTTCGCATCCATAAAGAATTAATATAATTCGACCATTAATATAATTCGACCAGTTGAGTTCTCTGTTGAATAATACACCTAAATTTTTAGCAGTTTCGGATAACCCAAGTCTTGAGTTGTTAATCAGAATTGGTGGTAATTCATTAAGTATGTGTTCTGTTTTGCCAAGGCTTTAGACTACCTTGCATTTAAGCAAAGACCATTTGCTGAAGCCCATTCCCAAATTTTATGTAAATCATGAATTATTTTGTTAATACAGTCATCTATATTAGTTGGTTTACAGCTTATGTAGAGCTGCACATCATCTGCATACATTTGTATTCCACAATAATTGAGACAACCAGGAAGATCATTTGAATATATTACAAAAAGAAGAGGTCCAAGTATCGAACCCTGTGGAACCCCTCTGGAAACTAATAGACTAGTAGATTTATCAAATCCATGGTATACAGATTGACTTCTATCATGTAGATAAGAATAAATTAACTCAACACCGGTATTTGCAAATTTGCACATCCACTTGAGTTTAAGGCAAAGAAGAGAGTGTTCTACTGTATCAAATGCTTTAGAATGATCTAGCAAAATAAGAAATGATATCATATTATTATCCAAATTAGCTCTAAGCTCCTCCGAAACATCAACCAGGGCAGAAACACAACTATGTTTAGGTCTGAACCCAGACTGTTTATCAGTAAGTATACACCTTTTCCAATTGTATTTCAGAAAGTATCAAATACATTTCAGAAAATATCAATTGAATTTCAGAAAATATCTATTGAAATTCGGAATTATATTGGTGATTTGGAGTCGCAGAAAATGTTTAGCAATATTTGAACTTATTTGTTATGCACTGGAAAATAAACTATCAAGGGCAGCCTTTTAATTGAAAGAAGGTGAGGACATGTGTTAATCAGCTACAATATAAACACCAGGATAGAATTTTGACCGATTTTGAAGTCATTATTTTGAAAAAAAACACGTTTATATCGTCACCTAAAATACAAAAGGCCGTAACTAACAAAAAGTTCTAAATGGAGTTTTTGTATTGCCGTTACGGCTTTTTACTTAAAAACTACTATTTTACCATAAATTTGTTTTCATAAATAAAAATCCATCTTTATTTTTCAGCTTGATTCTAGAATTTGGGTGTTAAGTTTAAAGTAGTTTTTGTTTTATGATGTTTTCTGCTTCTCCTGTAAAAAAATAAAAAAATATTAGTTACGGCCTTTTGCATTTTAGGTGACGATATTTAGTTTTCAAGAAATATCACAAACCCAGTGTAATACTTAAAAAATATATTTTTATATAGCGTTCTGACTATTTTTCTGACACTCAATTGATGTTTTCTGAAATACATTTGATATTTTCTCAAATACATTTGATAATTTCAGAAATACATTTTATGTTTTCTGAAATAAATTTGATGTTTTCTGAAATACATTAGATAATTGCTGAAATACATTTGCTGTTTTCTGAAATACATTTAAAATTTTCTGAAATACATTTGATGGTTACTGAAATACATTTGATAAATTTCTGAAATACATTTGATGTTTTCTGTTGATATTTTCTGAAATACATTTGATAATTGCTTAAATACATTCGATAATTTCGGAAATACATTTGATATTTTCTGAAATACATTTGATAATTTTGAAACTAAATTGATATTTTCTGAAATACAAATGATACTTTCTGAAAATCAATTGATGCTTTCTGAAATACAATTGATACTTTCTGAAACACAATTGATGTTTTCTGAAGTTCAATTAATACTTTCTGAAAGTCAATTGATGTTTTCCGAAAATCAATTAATGTTTTCTGAACAATTGATACTTTCTGAATTGATACAATTGATACTTTCTGAAATTCAATTGATGTTTTGTGTAATACAATTGGAAAAGCCGTAATAATTAAAAAAACCTAAGTTTATTTTCGACTTCTTCAAAGTTTTCCTAGGATTTAGCTTTTTAAGCTCACAGCACACCTAGCGGTCAATAGCTTGAATATTCAAATTTAACGAAAAAGATTTGTGATTTTGCTTAACAGACAGCGAACTCGGCGGTTCTGCTTACTAAATATACCAATACACTTACATATACCACACACCGTTTTTCCCTTACGCTATTTTTGTGATTGTTTGTGAAATTGTAATTTAACCCCCCCTGAGCGCATAGATGTTTAGACATCAAAAACATAGATCAACTGAACAGAGTTAAATTCAGCAGAGAATGGTGGAAATTGGCAAACTCTATGAGGTCAAAAACTTTTGTGGCTAAAGGTTGTTTATAATCTGATGACTTCTTTTCGCATTTTAGCACTTTGTAACAAAAAATATGGTAACATTCATTCAATTAGTTGGGCCATGCCATATGTTACAGACGCCTTATTAGATTCACATATGGAATACTGTGAAATTCCTAGAGTCATGAGAACTCTGAAACACGATAAAGCCCCCGGTCAGGACGGTATCTGTTATGAATTTAATAAATATGGGCCTGGTTGCTTTGTAAATGAGATATTATCTGTCTTCAACAAATTTTTTTTCATGAAAAATCCCAACTAAACTTGCCAACAAATTATCGAGGGTTATCGTTAATTCATGCTCTATGTAAAACTTTCAATTCTATTTTATTAAATCGTGTAACTGAGTGGATAAACAACAAAAATATATTGGATGAAAACCAAACCGGTTTTAGGACAATATTTTCAATTTAGTATATATTGTAAATTTTATAAAACTTATGGTCAAAGTACATATGCTTTCTTTGTGGATTTCTCGTGTGCTTTTGATACAATTCCCAGAAACTGTTTGTTTTATAAGCTTTCCTCTCTTGGGCTATCGTGAAAGATAATAAAAATTTTGCAAAGTGCTTATGACAATAATGAAAGCCAAATCTGGGACGGTGAGTCATTCTCCGATCCTTTTGCTGTTGAAATTGGCGTAAAACAGGGCTGTACATTGAAGCCAATTCTGTTTTCGTTGTACACTAATGATTTGGTTGATGAGCTGTATTGTGGTGTAAATATCTCAGACATAAGTAAATGTAAAAATAGTTCTTTATGCAGATGATATTGTTATTTTGACAGAATCACCAACTGAACTGCAAACCGTGATTGATGTTCTGTATAGTTATTGTTCTACTTGGTGCTTAAAAGCTAAGCTAAGCCAATCAGGCACTTTGGGGAAGTAACTTTTAAAACTGTTGCTACAAGTATCTTGGCGTTGATATCTCGTGTAACTTATCTTTTAAAAAAACATATAAATAACAAACTAAGTGCATCAAAATTGGCAATTAATTCAACCTGGTCAAAATACATAAAAAATCCGCATATATCCAAAAACAATAAACTTAAAATATTCCATGCTGCTTCTAGATCCATTATGTTTTATGGTACACACATTTGGGGATACCAGAAACATGATGATGAGGAGAAATTACTAAAGTAATTTTGTAAAAAAAAAGATGTTCTATCTACCAGAAACAACACCCAATTACATGATTTACTTGATTTACTGGCTTGGATTTATTGTTTACTTCGACAGACTCCCAAAAATTCTTGCAAAAAAAAACATTGAATTAAATGTTCATTTGGCAAAAGAATTGTTCACGCTCTGCGATTTTGTTCAGTTCACTACTGATGGTTCTAGTCCATTGTGCATACATTGGAAACCAATATTAATCTTCTTAATAACTAAAGAACGAGAAGATAATAAAGTATCGGCAACAAAGTCTCAGTTTCACGATCTTTATTCGCAACTAAATTACAATTATGCACCTTTACTTGCACATTTTTCATCGCGTATCACTGATTTATTAATTAGCGCAAGAGGTGGATTGCTTAATATCAATGCAAGATATTTCAAAAGTAACACAAATTGTATCTGCTCAATCTGCAATTTAGATGCTACTCAAAACACGTTTCATTTCATCGGTATTGGTCAAATTTATAAAGAACATAGATTGAAATATTTTGGTAAAAATCAGTTAAACCTTGATGAAGTTTTATATATGGGGGGTTTCATGTCAAGTGCACCAACTTTGGAAACCGATGTCTTCCGATCGGGATGAAATTCGCACCAAGATTAGTCCTATTGTATAGTAGTTTAGACACAATTTTTCAACAAGATCGGTCAAGATCTCTCTGAGTTAGAGGGGATCAAAATTTGACATTTTGGCCAACAGGTGTTTTTTCTCACCCATGTAACTTATTACCTATTGTTCTTAGAAAATTTTCTCCCAAATAGTTTAGATAGCTATTTCTTCAATATTTCGGAAAAAAATACTTTAAAAAAAAATTTTTTTTGACTTTTTTTGCTAAATTAAAGCATTTTTTGCATTTTTTTTAAAAAAGGGCATTTTTTTTCATAAGAAAGCTTAGAATTTTTCCTTTAAGAGCTTTTTGATCGCTTAGTGGGATGGGAGTGGGATATCTATCAAAATAAATGTTTTGTAACTCAAGACAACGGTTTTTAAATTTTTCACAAATGCACTATTGTGAATTTTTTCCTATTTGTGTGAAAAACCTTACAAATAAAACTTACACTAAGAAACTAGACAAATTAACCTTTCCGAAGGTATGTAACATGCCTAACTAAAATTTCATACCCTCAATACTGTAATACCCACAAAATGTTAACCTCAGAAAAAAAATCACTTTTTTTCTATAAAAATGTTGAACAAAGATTTTTTTTATTTATTTGTAATAATAATTAAATTAATATATAATAATTATAATAAAAATAAATAGATAAATTATTTAATAAAATTTAATCTTAAAACATTAGATCCATTCATATCATAACTATTTTATAGTTAATTTATTGTAGCTGATGAAGTATTTAAGTTTTGTCACTTTTTAAAAATCCAATCTTTCATCCAGCTTATTTGTCGAATTTATTTGCTGCTTTTTTAGCCAATCCTTTCTTGGCGTTACTAGGTTCAGCTGTTGATTACGCTGGTGTTTTTTTTTTTTTTTTTTGAATTTTGAAAGAACTCAATGCGATATAGGCAGAAAACTTTTTCATCTCGAGTCTTCCATCGACAAGCGGTATAAAAGCATGGTATTGAGCGGTGCCATCGATTGTTATCGCAGCATCGAATCTGCTCTTTAGTGTTTTCAATGTTTTCTCATAATCCTCGTTGCTACTAAAAACTATTTTAGTTTCTTTACAATAATTCTTTGTCCAATGGAATAAAGCAGTCGCATCTAAGATGCGATCTTGATGAGAGCACTGGAGGCTATACTTCGCTGCATTCCTTTTAAGGTTTGCCCCAATACCATTACATGCTCCTTTACCATGAGCAGTAGGATGAAAATGCCACTCAGGTGGCATTCCAAAATCTTTTTCATGAGCCATAAGATTTGAGAAGCTACTTTTGTTTTTAAAATGTTGACGAGCTTCGTCCGAAACGTAGTATACCTTCTTTACTGTAAATTTAGACTTTAGATATTTTAGTATTATCTTCTGGTACTCATAAACTGCACCGGTATCATGTTTTAAATCGTCGGATATGATTGCCATACTTTTGTGTTCCAGCTTTTCATCTTTCATGTAGTAAATAACTACTGTGAATATAGTTGCTTGGTCGTTATTGAAGTAGAATGCTTGTATGGCATCCTGAAGAACATATTTATAGTTTTCTGCGAAATCAAATGTATCTTCAAATCCTTGAAGAATGATCATTGCTCTTTGACTAAAAAGTCATGGGTTCTCTGTACACATTTCTTCCATAAAATCATCCACATTTAAAACGATTGTTTTCAATGTGCATCTGTCAGTCTGAATCCAAGAATCAAATTTGTTGCATACCTTCGGAAAGGTTGATTTGTCTAGTTTCTCAGTATAAGTTTTATTTGTAAGGTTTTTCACACAAATAGGAAAAAATTAAAAATAGTGCATTTGTGAAAAATTGAAAAACCGTTGTCTTGAGTTACAAAACATTTGTTTTGATAGATATCCCACCCCCATCCCACTAAGCGAACAAAAAGCTCTTAAAGGAAAAATCCTAAGCTTTCTTACGAAAAAAAAATGCCCTTTTAAAAAAAAAAAAGGAAAAAAATGCTTTAATTTAGCAAAAAAAAAAGTCAAAAAAAAATTTTTTTTTCAGTATTTTTTTCCGAAATATTGAGGAAATAGCTATCTAAACTATTTGCGAGAAAATTTTCTAAGAGCAATAGGTAATAAGTTACATGGATGAGAAAAAAACACCTGTTTGGCCAAAATGTCAAATTTTTATCCCCCCCTAACTCAGAGAGATCTTGACCGATCTTGTTGAAAAATTGTGTCTAAACTACTATCCAATTGGACTAATTTTGGTGCAAATTTCATCCCGATCGGAAGACATCGGTTTCAAAAGTTGGTGCACTTGATGTGAAACCCCCCATATACTAAATGGCATAGATATTAGCTCCCTTTATAAATACCAAGATATATTTTTAAAATACAGAAATTCTATTATAACTGAATTTGACTCCTAATTGATTCCTATATAATTACACTAGAATAGCTCACAACAATAATGTTAAGCCACAAATAGATAAAGCATTAAAATAAGCTTAAGTAACTAAAAATTTACATACATATGTACATATATTTATATCTATTAATATATAACTAGCAGATTCCAGCGCTCGAAATTCGAGTGCAATTTCTAGGCAGCTTTTTTTCAACTTAGCCAATTCACAAACCAACACTTTTATGGTTAATTATTATTGTGAATGAAGATAACAAACACATTAACAAATTTAATAAACACACACATAGCATATGTATAATTTTTTGTATGTGTTAGTAGCAACTTCAAATGCAATTTACTCAAAATAAAGGAAAAAAAATTTAAAAATCTGTAAATCTGCAAAACGGCTAAAAAGAAATACCTTTCAAATAATATACGTTTGGTCAACATCGGAATAAAACGGTAGAACAAAACATCGATCACTAGAAATCGCCTAGCCAATTAATATTATAGATAATAAATAATACATGCATATCAAAAACTCAAGACAAATAATTCATCAAATTTTTACATATTTGTAATTTCCTTCATAGAACTAAAAACTTTATCATGTTTTAAAAATACAGTTCTTACATCGGAAAAATTCGGTTAAAATCCGAACTGACACTAACATCGAAAAATACTGAAGAAGGTCATTGCTTAAAACGAACAAGGATTAAAATATATTTATTTGATCAAACAAAATCTGAACATCTTCCTATAAAATCCATAAAATTTAAAATCATTTATTAAATATCTATAATACGTGCGAATAAACCTGGATGTTATCGCTTGATCGAAGATTTGCGGGGCATCGTCATTAAAAATATTAAGGTTTCTTTCTATGAGACCGCACAAACAACTTTTTTTCGGTGAGTTACCGAGGGCACACATATCGATCAGAATAATAACGATTTTACAGAAAGGCCAGGAAAAAAAAACAAGTAAGATAATTATAGTCGGTCTAGACCTTCTATACGATACCCTATACCATGGTTTAGAGACCCTATGTCTTCGGTCCAACTAATTGGATATAGAAAATAAGCATAAACCAAATTTGAGTGGCGTTATTAATTTTTTTGGCTGTAGATATGAAAAAGTTCATAGCGGGTGCTATATTTATATGGGGACTAGGTGGAAAAATGGACCGATCCTGACCATATTTGGTTGTCACTTAAATTTTTAAAAAATATATACAAACCCAATTTGAAAAAATCTGTGCAATATTTTTGTTTTTCGATATATTTAAGTGAATATCGGGAAGCAGTTCTATATGGGGCCTATGACTAATAATTGTCCTGTAGGGATTAATTTTGGACTAGTGATTAATGGATGTAATAAACATATATAAACCCAATTTGACTGAGATCTATATAATAATTTGGATCTTTGGGCAATTTATGTCGAGTTCATAGGGGTCACTTGTATGGGGACTAGGTCTGAACATGGACCGAATTTCACCACTTTCAATAGCGTTCATCCTATGATCGATAAAAGCTTATGTACCAAATTTCGTCAAAATATTCATATTTGCGACCTGTCGTTTGATTACAAAGTTTACATGGACACACAGACGGACGGACGGACGGACATCGCTAAATCGACTCGGAAAGTGATAAAAGATGGGTCTAGGTCAAATATTTTTGGTAGTTACAAACAGCAGCACAAAGTCATTATACCCTATACGACTATGTGGTTTGTCTATAAATCCAAACAGAAATCTAAAACTGGAAAATATAAATGCCACTCTAATACGCACACATTTATTATGAAGCAGCCTCAGCGATCTTCAATTAATTAAGTGGCTAAAATGTGTGTGTGCAACAAATTCGAACAGTTGTTAGTCTCGAGAGATATTGCGATCTCTAAATATAAGTATTTAATGTAAATATAAGTATATATAGATACTCGTATATTATTGAACTCGTATTTATGCATTTCGTGTTAATTATTTTGTTTCGGAAAATTTATAAATTCCAAAATCTTTTAGTTAATACGTGTATGAGTCTGCCAATGAGTAGTTGTGAACGTACCCCTCATTAAAATTGTATATGCAGATGTGCTACAAATAATAAAATGAATTTATGCCACTATATGGACGGGGCATAATGACTTTTTATTCATGTTTGCAGCTACCGATCGACTAGGTGTAATTTTCTGGGTGTAATTAGCAATGTCCTTCCATCTGTCCATCTGTCTTAAACCAAATATTGCAAATACAATTATATTTTAATGGAATTTGGTACAGGATGATAGAAATTAAAAATACCACTTTGAGCTCAACTTGATTTGCCCTAAGATACAAACTACATGTATTAATCAATTGTTCTAAAATATTCTTTTGAGAACTCGCATAAGGGTCTTTGTATTGTACATTACTTTCAAACTATTTGTTTATTTATAGTTAATAAGATAAATTTGTAAATAGAATAAACTTAAATAAATAAAAAAAAAAATAATTAGTAATAGTCTCCATATAAAACTACTTCCCTATATTCAACTAAAGCTCTCAAAAATATTGCATCGATTTTTCTTAAATTTATTTTTTATATGTTTTTGAGAAAAATGCGTGAATTTACTAAGCACGGTAATGACCGGTCTGTATTTTGATCTAGATCCCATATGAAAACAGCTTCCGATACGAAGTTTTTCATGTCTATAAGCCGCAAATTTATAACTACCACTCAATTATGACCATTCTCGAAAATCATGGTACAGGGTCTCATATACATTGTGATGCAATATTATAGCTGTATGCTTTTTTAGCGATTTTTTACAAATAGACAGAAATGAGAAAAATTAGTTTTTGTGCCATCTGAAAGAGCATTAAATTTTAATTAGAGAAGCATAAAAAAAATATTTTTTTGTTTGTGTTTTATAAACCACTACAACAAATAATTTGTTTTTTGGGCCGGTGCGTAATTATAAACGCAGCATTAGAAAACATATTACTCAGCTAACGGTTACGTCAGCTATTTTTGATTTCTTTTGCTTTTGTTTGTTATGATTAATTATTATTTGCTTATTACATATTAGTCATATTTTCGAAACGCCACGCGGTTATTACTTGCCCGATATTGACAAAGGCAATATTAATGCTTTTCAGGAAAAAGGTGTTAGTTTTCGAGAAATTACCTGGAGATTAAACTGACACAAAATTTTTTTAAAGTACCCTTCTAATTACGGACAAAATACGAAAAATTCAAGAAGAAAATCCAAACTTTTAGTACGAAGTAAACGCTAGATTGTCACAAGCGCCAGCAACTCAACGAAAACAGAAAGTAAATAACTAACGAATGTAATTGAAATGTGTCTCGATGGATAGTAAATCACGTACTACAGTGGTCTTCAGAAATTCGACAGAAAAAAGTTAGGGATGCCACACGATTACTGGCTCGGTACAAAAAAAGCGCGTTTGCTTTTTGCTAAAAATTGTATGAGGACGGACTGGAATAGGGAAACTAAATTTTTGCAATCTGTAGTCAAGAGATTTTGGAAAAATTTTTTAACAGATAATTTTTTCCGATGACAAACAGTTTGACTTAGACTGTCCGGATGCTTACAATTTATAAGGGAACCACGATATTTTTCCAAATGAAATTGTGGTGGTGGGTCTCTGAAGGTTTGTGGTACATTCTAATAGATGCTATGCTAGAGTTACTAAAATTAATACGAAATTGAAAAAAAAGATTTTCCAGCAATATATTGCCGCTGTTCACATCAGTAACCAGACTCGCATGTGGTTAGAGTCACACAATATACCTCAACTGCAAAGGACAGCCTATTCTCCTAACTAGAATCTAATGGAAAAGACCGGAGGAATGATGGTAGGCAAAATCTTTGGCAATAAAGACCTCAAAGACGTGGTAATTGGAGCAAGGCAGACAATCACATATAATGTTCGTTTAAACCTTGTAACTTGTATGCCACAAAGAATTATCTCCAGCAATGGAGGCCCAACGCCCTATTAGTTTAAAAACAATTTTATTTTGATTTTATTGTTAATTTTTAGAATTGAGGCTAAAATCTGTGAAAGGGATAAAGCATTTAAAAGTTGGAAACTGTTTAAAAAACATAATATATATGACGAATATTCCAAAAATAAAATGATAAAAACTGCTAAATCTGCATACTACTACTCTAGCCTATTTATTTCTGCTACAGACTCTTAAAAAATATGGAAAATTATACGAGAATTGGTGTGGAAATTGACAATTCTGAAATAAATCTTCATTAGCTTAACGAATCTTTTACAAATATCCCAGACATAAACGATTGATATTATACCCGCGATTCTGATATTAGTTCAACTTTATCCGAAAATGCTTTTTGTTTTCAGTGCGTAAACCAACTGGAAGTACTCTTCACATGTCAAGCTGTGCAATCTAATTCTGTTGGTTTTGATAACATATATCCCAGTCTCTTTAAGGAAATTATCCCTCAAGTGCTACCTCAAATTACCCATATTTTTAACACTATTATCACAAAAACGGTATTTCCTCAAAATTTTACCCATTCCTAAATCAAATAAAGAATATCGTCCAATTGCTATCCTACCATACTTGTCCAAAGTGCTTGAAAGATTATTGCATCAGCAAATTGGAAAATATGTGAAGAATATGGGTCTACTCTCAGACAGAATATCAGGCTTTCGTCCTAAACATAGCTGCATAACTGCATTCATTGATGTATCTGAATATATTCGTGGGTAAATTGATAATGGTAACATTGCATTTCTAGTGCTCTTAGATTATTCGAAGGCATTTGATACTGTGAATCATGAAATACTCTGCATGAAGCCAAGAACTTTTTTTGGCTTCTCTCCTTCCGCAACTCGTCTTATATCGCCTTATTTAGCAAATCGGCAACAAAACGTTCACACCAATAATAAAATGTCAAATGTGTACAAAAGGGCTTCCCACAAGGTTCGATTCTAGGAGAGCTTCATACTCTCATTCTCTGTCTGTCTGTCCGTCTGTCTGTCTGCCATGGGTGGACCCCATTCCCCCGTTATCCAATTGATTTGAAACTTGGCCCATAGTCTTGTCGTAACGACAGATTAATTTTGGGGTAGTCACGCACAGTCACGTGTGGTCACGCACAGTCAGGGAGGGATCTAAATGTCATTTTCCTTCATCCGCTCGATCTGAAACTTAGTCCATACACTTGCTGTGAAAAAAAGCTTAACTTTGACTTAATCACGCACAGTCACGCGTGGTCACGCAAGTCACGGAGTGATCTAAATGCCATTTACCCTCATCCGACCGATCTGAAACTTGGTCGATATAATTGCTGTAAAGAAGGATCAACTTAGACATAGTCACGCACAGTCACGGAGTGATTTAAAAACCATTTTCTCTTATCCGATCGATCTAAAACTTGGTCGATAGACTTGCTGTGAAAAAAGATTAACTTTGACATAGTCACGCACAGTCACGGAGAGATTAAAACCCCACTTCCCCTCATCCAATGGATCTGAAACTTTGTCCATAGACTTGTTGTGGCCGAAGATTAATTTTAAGATAGTCACACACAGTCACGCACAGTCACGGAGATATTCAAAACTCATATGCATAAGGAAAGAAAGAGTTTTAATAAAAACTTTGTTTTTATGGGTTAGATTATTGCTATATATACTAGCAGATTCCAGCCCTCGAAATTCGGGTGCAAATTCTAGGAAATTTTATTTTTTCATTAAATAAAGACCTTAACAGTATGCTAATCAATTTTAGCCAATTTACAAATCAACACAAAAAACAAACTCCTTTTTATTACAAACACATTAACAAATTTAATAAACACACACATAGCATTGTATAATTTCATGTATGTGTTAGTAGCAACTTTAAATGCAATTTACTCAAAATATAAAAAAATAAATAAAAATTTGTAAATCTGCAAAACGGCAAAAAAAATACCTTTCAAACAATATACGTTTGGTCAAAATTGGGATAAAACGGTAGAACAAAACACCTGTTACAAGAAATCGCAACTTTCTTGTTGTTAAGTATGCTGATGATGTGCAACTTTCCGTTGGTAGTCATTTCGATGAACTAAATAACTGTGTTGCGTACCTAAATGTGGATCTTAAACAAATTAATTTATGGGCTATGGCAAATTGGCTATGTCTCAATCCTTCAAAGTCTAAAAGCATCACTATTACTCGAAGATCTGTGCTTCCACTTCCAAGTTTTGCGATCTCTTGAAGTTACGATCATTGATACTGATGCATAAGATTATATTTACACGTGAGCCTAGATATCTGTTAAATCGGATATCTTTTTCAAGAAGAAATAATTCTATAATTCAAATAAGGTATAAAAGTTTCGTCTCTGAATGGCAGTTCTATATACAAAGCATACGTCTTTGAAACTTGCTACCGCTAACTTTACAATATTTAAGCAACGCACCATTTATATATTATTTCAAAATTGCTTTGTTTTCTGTATATTTGTAGTAAAATATTTTTTTTTTCTGTTGTCTTAGTTTTATAAAAATTATAAATTATGTTATACTTTCATTAAATACTGTATCAAATTATACCGATCCTGTACTTTAATTATAAGACTCTTAGTATTGTTGTGCAGGAAACCAAATAAATAAATAAAATAAATATTTCACCGTGAAAAAAACTGACTTTTTGGTAAAATTTTAAATAAAATGGATGTAATAAACACACAAAACCCAATTGACCGAGATATGATAATTTGGATATTAAGGCAATTTAATTCGATCTCATAGGGGTCATATGTATGGGTACTACACACAGAAAAACAAATCGCTAACCGAATTGTTCTAACGATTAATGACTAAATTTTCGACTGTACCAACAGAAATTTTATAATAACAAACAATTTTTTATTTTGATACAATTTTTACTGCCAAGACAATAGAATTGCAATTCCATTCAACTTAAAATTCGATTATTAAGTTCATCGAAATTCGGTTGGCAATAAATTTGGCAGCCACCACGAATCTGTTTTCTGTGTGTAGGTCTGAACATACCTCGATTTTTATTTATTTCAGTAGCGTTTATCGTATGGCCAATACAAGCTTATGTACCAAATTTCATCAATATGTATTCATAGTTGAAACCTGTAGTTTGATTACAAGGTTTACATGGACATACAGACGGATGTCTTGTTCAGAAAGTGATTCTAAGACGATTGGAATAAGGTGGGTTTAGGTCAAATATTTTTGCCAGTAACAAACATCAGCATAAACGTACAAGTGGCATAAGGTATAAAACCTATTGAAAATGTGAGTGCAGCTGTAATATTGTACCAGAGTATATCAGATTTTTATTTGTTGCATGTGCATGGCATAACTTGTTAAGACACACCTGTCGGTAGGTACTTGAAAAAGAGATTTTTAATTATTTATTGTTGAGTTAACAAGATTGTCAGGGAAATTAAGTGTTATATTGTATACTTTGATTTGTAATGACTACACTATGCAGCACTGTTGTATTAGGTAAGTTTAGAAAAATTCTGAATACATTTACGTTATTTTCAAATTATGTTGGACCTAGTAAAGTATGTAATAGAAAACAAACTTGCAAAAATCTTTCTCTGAATTAATTTTCGTGTTTGGATGTCCGCTTTGAAATTTTAAAAGATATTTTTTTATAGAACATTATAAATGTGTACCAGCCATGTTCATAGGTCAATTTAGTCCTTAAAAAATTTGCAAGTGAAGAAAACCGGTTTTGGTGGACGTTTAAGTGCAAGAAAATACAAAAATTAGCTCAGAGAAACATTTATATGTTTTTTCCTTTCTATTTCATACAATCTTGGCAGCATTACACTTTTTAGGATATCCTTATACATGAAACGATCCATTATGGCACTTATTTTATGAACTGGTAACATCCCATGAGCAGAAAAATAACCCCAGACCAAAACATTCCCTCCTCTGTGTTTTAACGTGCCCTGCGCAAACCGAGGACTAAGACTTTGTCCTCTAGGCTTGCCTACTAACCTAAATCCCTCAGAACTTTTTAACTTAATATTCGATTCATCAGAGAAAAGTACGGTCTTCCATTGGGTTGTACTCCAGTTTATGTATTCTTTTGCAAATTACATTCTATTTTTGGTAAATAGTAATAGTTTTCCTGCACTTCGGTATGATTTTAACCACCTTCAACAGCTCGTCTTTGGATGGATCATATTGAAACATTTGCTCGCAATTGGTTTGCAATAGACCTTGGTGATATAAAGGGATACTTTTTATACCCTATATCACTATGTGGTTTGGATATAATGAATTTGTGCTGCTGCTTGTAACTACCAAAAACATTTGACCTAGACCCATCTTTTATTATACCGATTGACTCAGTATCACTTTCTGAGTCTGTGTGTCCATGTAAAACTTCTAATCAAACTACGGTCGCAAATATGAATATATTTTGATGAAATTTGGTATCTTAGCTTTTATCGGTCATAGGATGAACGCTATTGAAATTGGTGGAATTCGTTCCATGTTCAGACCTAGTCCCCATACAAATGAACCCTATGAAATCGACATAAATTGCCATAAGATCCAAATTATCATATAGATTTCAGTGAAATTGGGTTTATATGTGTTTATTATATCCACTAATTAGTAGTTCAAAAATTATCTCTAGAGGACAATGGGCCGCATATAGAGCAGTTTCCCGATCTTCACTTAAATCTATCAAAAAACAAAAATATCGCACAGATTTTTTTCAAACTTGGTTTGTATTTATTATTTTAAATGTAAGTGACTTTACGAAAAATGGTCAGGATCGGTCCATTTTTCGATCTAGTCCCCATATAAATATAGCACACGATATGAACTTTTTCATATCTGCAGCCAAAAAAAATTAATAACAATAGCACTCAAATTTGGTTTATGCTTATTTTCTATATCCAATTAGTTGGACCGAAGAGATAGGGTCTCTAAACCATGGTAAAGGGTATCGTGCAGTCGGTCTAGACAGACCATAATTTTCTTACTTGTTTTTAATTAAAATATTGCAAAATATGACCAGTGAATAATTGTACTGTAGAAAGGTTAATTGGTCATCAACAGATGTCATATAATAAATACAATCCCAGTCAATTTGGTAAAAGCTGGCGTAGAATAATACATAATTTAAATTTTTGTTTTTCCACAACTCTATATCATGTTTGTCATTCCATTTCTTGATCCCGGAAATAATTCGAGTCGATAAACCATTCACAAAATAAACCATTTACCTGGGTAAATTTAAGACAATATTGTTTGTTATTATTTCGAGCAGATTGGGGTAAAATGGGGTAAGTGGGGTAAATCAGGCATAAGTAGGAGTTAAATGTGAAGATACCTCTAAAAAATTCAGTATGTTTCTTGTAATAATTTAGTAATAATTGCCTTTTCAATTATTTTTTTTATATCTATAATATTAATAGGTAGGTAAGGCGATTCCTTCAGATCCCTTTTAAACTTTTAGTTACCAACTGATATTCACAAAAATATATCATTTGAAAGGTATTTCTCTGCAGATGTGCACCATATTTACAGATTTGCACCATCTGGTACATTTATTTGGAGTAGAATCAAATTTGTGTTGAATTGTGAATTGGCTAAAATTGATTAGCATACCTTTAGGTTCTTAAAAAAGTTATATATCTTCTGTGTGTTCAACAAATATTTATAATGCAATTTAATGAATTTTAAAATGATGGTTTAAAGACTCCCCTTCATATAAACACTTCAGTCTATACAGTAACATGTTCCAACATTTTGAATTGAGCTTTAAAAAGTAATTTAATGCCATATTTCACATTGGTTGGAACAAAAATTGTTATTACTGCAGGAGTATGAGTAATATTTGGCAAAAATTTAGGCGTATGATAAATATAAAACTATAGTAATTTACTTACATAACTACGATACGAAGACATAGTTGCTGTTGTTTATATAAAAATTTTCAATACACTTCGAGTTGTAAACGCAAAACAAAATAAATTGCATTTGATCAGATTTCTTTCGTTTTGATTTTGTTATTGGCACTTGAAGACTCCCACCATGTCTTAAATTGTATAAAACAACAACCTGAGTGAATTTCGTATTAAAAAATATCACTTTAATGGTTTTTGTTTTTTTTTTTTTTTTAAGTTTAAAAAAGATATTTTTTTCTTTATTTACTCAGGTCTTCAAATTGTTTAAAGGCGAAAATTTTAACAAAATTTTCGTAACATGGATTTTTATGAATGTAAACATTGTTTTCATTTTATTTATGTTTATTTAAGGCTGGAGAAGTGAAAAGATAAATAATATTATTTTGAAATATTCCACACACCATTTAGCAATGTAGGGCAGACATTTGCAATTATTATACAATATTCAATTATTTTTTTTTTCAATTCTTTACATCACTTTTGCATTCTTTGTTTAATTAAAATACTGTTTTCTTTATATTTTTTTTTTTCAAATAATATAATGTGACCGACGATTAATTTATTTTGTAATTGTAATATGGTGGTTTTGTTATTTAATTTTCAATTGCATTTAGACATTCTTTTTTTTTTGTTTTGTTTAATGATTTGGCATCTTCTTAGCAATCACTTAATCTAAAACACTAAACGATCCAATCGATATTGTTGGGCGCTATTGAAAACGTTCATTGCACTTACGATACTATAAAAATACGCCGCAGTTTTATTTTTTTGCTTCAATCACACTTTTATTGAGGAAATTTTCGTTATTTTACTTTTGCTTCTTTTAAAGTTTTTTCTTTATCTTTTTTGCGAAATTGTTAATTTTTTTGAAAACATTACATGTTGTTCGTATACAAAATAGAATTAACGATATTTCATTTGTTCCCGTATTTATTTATTTTTTGGTTTTTGGTTTCTTCAAAATTTACATAATATTTGTTTCAAAGACGTTGTCTGAGAGTTTGAACAAAATTGTATTTTTATACAAAAAAAAAATAAAATTACTAAATACATGTGTGCATTGCCGATATTCTGTAAAACTACTGAAACAAGCCGGCAAAAATTTCTAAAAATGCACTTTTCTTATACACTGCGAGTATAACAAAACGAATGAAAACATTCAATACTTCACAAGGCACACAGCACAACGAGAACTGTAAAAAAAATATATATGTGAATAAAAACACAAGAAATTTCAAATCAGTAAGTCAGTCAGCCCGTTAGCTAGCCACATAGTCATTCATTTATTCAATTTACTATGTCAAGACATTTTTATTTATGGAAGCTATAAGAGAAGATATTTTCTGATTTGAAATCACAAACGGAATTTTTGTTTGACAAAAGTAGGAATTCTGTCCTCAAAAATATTTTAAATCATCTAATTTATTTAGTTCTTTAGCCGCAAATGTTTCCCGCTTTACGTTTGTAGTCACAGATTTTGGTTGTTACACGACGCGTAGTCAATAGAAAACTAAAAAGATTTTCTTGTAAAAATACTTAATCTTAATTTTCGGAAGATTTCCTCAGCATTTCTTAACGTCCGTAAGTGAGCAAAATATCTTCATTCTCCGACTAGTTTGTTTCTCTTTTATAAGGAGGAATTCTTCTTTCAAAAATATTTCTTTGTACCAAAAAATCGAAAATATTTTCTCTTGTGCTCTGCGCTAGTTTTTTTTTTTTTTTGTAATTTTGTTGTATGTTAAATCTCAAAACTAAAATAGATTTCAATTTCAGTTTTATTTTATCTGCAACAATTTTGAAAAATATTATTTCATACAAGAACAAAAAGTAATTTTGCATTTTGTAATAAAAATATATTTTTTTTTTTTGAATTTATTAAATGATCTTTTCATAATACATTATGCCTGTAAAATGTGTCAATAAAGTCTAAGTGATGTCAATTTAACCATCTAAGGAGATGTTGGTGCGTTTAAGTCAGTAGTGATAGTTGATGCCGGGAAATAGTTACTTTAATTACCTATAGTTGTAATAAAGGGTGTTTTTGCTTTGCTTAGACAGATCTTACGAAAGAGTTAGCTGTCAATCGAACTGTCGTACTGCACTCACTTTTTGACATTTATAATCAGTATACTCTTTCCAATCATCATGAATAGATCCATCCTTGGTACCAAATTATCTACATATACTTTAAAAATCAATCGTCAATTCGTGCAACTTATAGATGACTTCGTGATTTTTATGGCGCACATAATTGTCCATCTGAGCAAGCCATCCATCGAACTGTGAACAGATGTCATACCACATGCAATAACACCAACACTTCGAAGGAATATGCGCTATAAGCGAAAGTGTGGAAGAAGATACAAATTTATTGATTTGTTGTCAGTCGCAGGAATAGGGACTCTGTCCGTCCGAAAACTTGCGCAAATATATTGGCATACATCCGTACAAGATCCAGCTGGAGAAGGAATCAAAGCCACCAGACCATGAGGTATTTTTGTACCGAAAAGCTGGCATTAAATAAACGGGTCCTCCGATCCGCGTAAATATGTGTTCTATTTAGTTCTCGGGATCGTTGATTTCAAATCTGAAGTCAAATTTTCGAAAATCAAAATGGCGGATACAAAATGGCGGACCATATTTTTCAAACCTAAGCGCATTTCCACTAAACTTTGTATGAAGGGGTCTTCGGTGTCGCTGATCTCAAATCAGAATTAAAAATTTCAAAAATCGAAATGGCGGATACAAAATGGCGGACCATTTTTCTCAAAACTACACGCATTTCCACAAAACTTTGTCTTAAGGGGTTTTCGGGGTCGCTGATCTCAAATCTGAATTCATAATTTCAAAAATCAAAATGGCGGACACAAAATGGCGGACCTTTCTTCTTAAAACTAAGCACATACACACCAAACTTTGTCTTAAGGGGTTTTCGGGGTCGCTCGTCTCGAATCTGAAGTCAATATTTCAAAAATCAAAATGGCGGACACATTTACACCAAACTGATTTCCTATCTTAGGTCCAAATTTGTGTCACTATGAATTTTTGGTGTTTCGTATTGTAAAAATAATAAACTGGGCATACAAAGAGTTTCATAAAAGTTTAACACGACATTTTGGTTGAAACTTTTTATAAGAAGCATTTGGTTCTCCAATTTCATTTCGTTTCATTCATTTAAATTTAATCTGATGATTACGGTTGTTTCGATGAGAAAGATAATGAAGTAGACGATCAGAAAGACGATGAAGAAGTGCAGTTATAAATTTGCTTAGTAATTTTTAATGAAAAAAATATCCACGCTTCCACGAGCACAAATTTGTGTTTTTTCTCGAAATGAAAGGTCAGGAACCCCAAAAAAACTAAAAAATTCAAATCTGCGACCCCAAATTCTCAATTTCAGTTTAAAAAGCAGCTACCCCGAAAACCTATAAAGACAAGATTTGAAGTGAATACGTTTAATTTTGGTTTTGAGAAAAATGGTCCTCCATTTTGTGTGCTCCATTTTGATTTTTGAAAGTTTGAATTCAGATTTGAGATCAGCGACACCGAAACCCCTTAAGACAAAGTTTAGTGGAAATGCGCTTAGGTTTGAGAAAAATGGTCCGCCATTTTGTGTCCGCCATCTTTATTTTTGAAATTTTGAATTCAGATCTGAGACCAGCGACACCGAAGACCCCTTAAGACAAAGTTTAGTGGAAATGCGCTTTGGTGTGAGAAAAATGGTCCGCCATTTTGTGTCCGCCATTTTGATTTTTGAAAATTTGAATTCAGATTCGAATTCAGCGACCTCCAAAATCATTATATTACCAAATTTCCGACAAATACCGTAACACGCTCAATTTTTATTAGCTTTTTGCATTGCAAAACACCGTTTTTTTCGAAGTCCTCGAAAACCATGAAGTTCAAGTTTGTGCAACCTACACCTACGAAATTTTGTTATAATATATGTCAAACTACAAACTGTATCCATATCTTAATGGGGCGAAACGGGGCTCATAAACAAAAGTTCCAACATACAGGCATATTTTTTTTACTTCTCAATTTTTAGGTGCTCCTAAGAAAACTGGAACTAAACTTAAGTAAGGGTACAAAACGAAGCGTTTTGTTGACTTAAACGTAACTTATGTATCAGTTGACTAACACAATGAATATAACTCTTATCTTTAAGTGCTTACTGCACTTTCAATGAACGTAAAGTTTGCCCTTTTTTGATTCATCAAAAAATTTCATATCAATTAATTGGAAAACCTCAACTTCAACGGTTTCCCGGCTACGCAAAATTTAATATATTGTTATTTTATCGTTAGAACATGATTTAATGGTCAATTAACTATGCGATTAAAATTATTGCATGGGTTAAAACGCAATTTAAAATTTTGATTTTTTGCCAGCTTTTCAGTACGAATACCCCTTAGTGCGCCGATTGGACTCTAGAGCATTTTGGAAACTGACACACAAAATTGTGTTGTTAATAAACAAAATTACCGCATATGGAAAGAAAGCAATCCACAACAGACCCTATAGACTCCATCACATCCGAAAAATGCTCTATTTGGTGCGGTTAACTCGCTGGTGGCACCAATGAACCTTAGTTCATCAAAAATGAAGCCGCAGCTCGTGTTTTGATCAATGGAGATAGTTACCGCACCATAATCAATGATTTTTTGTTTGAAAATATGGACGGCATTGATCCGAGCGTGATGTGGTTTCAAAGGATGGTGTTATCATCAACTTATTGATTTCGAGAAATTAATCTGTCAATTAGCCTCTAAGGTCGTGCGATTTGACACCTTTCGGCTGTTTCCTGTGGGGCTACTTGAAGTCACTGGCTTTTGCCGACAAGCCAGCAACAATTGACACCTTTGAGGCCAATATTGTTCGTGTTTTCTTGACATAAGGCCACATATTCCCAAAATTGGACGTCCAGAATGCGCTTCGTCTAGCACGAAATTATTTTTAAATCTTAAAACCATCTTTTAAATAACAAAATTTTTTTGATTAAACTTAATTTTTTGTGTTCTTTTTTTTACAATTTCAAGTTCTGTCGGGTTTATTTCTTACTCCTCATTTTCCACTACATCATGAAATCTATTATACCGGGTTCTGCCATTATTTTATATTTTAATTGGACTTGATTAGATGGATTATCAAAATTGATGCTAATATGGCTTACGGTAGACAAGTTATATATACAGTGCGTCATAGTGAAGAGGAAAAAAGTTAAGTTTGTAATAGAGTACTTGTAGTATTATCTTTTACAAATTCAAACTAAGGTGTGAGATCGAAAAAATCTTAACCTACACAAAATATAGTAATAAGAAAATCATTGAATCTAGAGTTTTTTTTTTTCTTTTATTGGAAAGAAATTATAATCGAGCTTACAAAAAAGATAACTTTTATAGTTCCAATCACTTAGGAACCTTTTCTGGAGACCTTTCCATTAGCGATTTCATAAAGGTTGCTGCCACTTTTTTAGAACAGTAGGTAATTCCTCGTTTAAAATCTTCCACACTTTGGAACATATTTTTTGTGCTCTTCAACTTCCAAGTCGCAAGAGCACAACAATCAAGATATTGTTATTATACCACTAACAGCTTTCTTACCTTAGTGACAGGTTGCAAATTAGGTCAAAAATATGTGGATAAATTATGTTGGATCATAAAAGGAAGGAATCTTTTTTGAAAATACTCTTTAATATGAATTTCGGTATTAATAGAGCCCGTTCTGAATATTACTTCTACTTGTGGGTCCTAGATTAGATTAAGTAGGCTCTACGCACCGCCACCAATTTGATATGTTGTGCATCCTTTGATTGTCCTAAAGACTAAGGCTTCTTCTAACGCCAATTGCCCTATTTGGTGAGCTATACCATATGTCCCGGGGGATACAGTGTATCCTCCAAGTGCAAGGGTTCTTTTACCACTAAGTTTTGAACATTCACAGAGAATGAGTTCTGCCGTTTCCAATCTACATGTGTCCGTAACAGACTGACCTTTTCTTTTGTAGATATTATCTAAGATTACAGCATCCAGTAAGGAATCCCGTCAAAGTCTTCAAGTCCTTCCTATCAAGGGAGAGTGGTTTTTCGATTGAAAACTGGATGGAGTAATAAATCTTTTAGCCTGCCGTTGACCAGGACTTTTGTTGCAGTGTTCGGCAAATTGTGATTTCTTCCACTTCCTCATTTTTTCTTTGATGTATCCTGTTGGAACACAAAAAAATGGTTCCGGACCGATGAAAGAATGGCGGGGCCCACGATTAGCCAGGCCATCTGCCTTTTCGTTGCACTCGTGTCCTTTGTGTCCTGGGATCCAGCATAAAGTTAGTTTTTGCTTCTGCCTAATTGGTGCTGCACTTCGATGCAATCCAAAACTAATTTAGACATCACGTTGTAGGATGTAAGGCTGTAAAGCCTGACTGTCGGATAGTATATAAGTAAATGAGTGCCTTTTTGTATTTCTTCTAAGACATTCAGTCACACATATCGCACCTGTACCTCTAAAATAAGTCAAGTCACAATTTACAAATTTTCAGTAGAGGCAAAAAACGGTTGTTTTTAATATTTACTATAAAATTGTAACAGTTGTTTCATTGTAAGGAATTTCGAATAATACATATGTATCAACAGTAGTTGTTTTTGCGATTTTCAGTGATCATCAAAAATAACAAGCTTTTTGGGTGCAACTCAAAATAAGTCTTTTAGTGGATTCTAAAAAGCTACTCTTATAACACAAAGAGGGTTAAAACTGTATTTTTTTACGAAAGACTAAAAAAATCGCTGTAAGATTTTTACAGTGGATAGATATGACCAATGTGTATCGTTTTCTTGCAAAAAGTGAAAATTGAAAAATTTTGACTTGGCTCACTTTAGAGGTACAGATGCGATATATAAATAGCGAAAACCTCCACTTAGAATATGGATGGGTATTTCGTTGGAAATTGGTAACTAGTATGCCCGCGCCCGTGTCCCCATTTGATTGTTTTGAGCCAACTGTGAACCGCACATGAGAACCCTGTTCGCAGCTCCTATTGGTCCATAAGCTCCGTTCCAATATCATTGTCTAAATTCCCTGACAAGTATTTTCTTTCGTAGAATTCTATACGTGACCCTCGCCACCGGGTCGTTGTAGAAGAGTCATGTACTCCTTTAGGTCACCGTCTTTCATGCTACCATATTCCTGAAGCCATACGGTACTCATGCATGCATCTTCGATGAACGAAATATGCAGTGGTGCGACGTTAAGCATGGCGTCGATGGCATCTGCTGGACACATACCAGTTGCCCCAGTAATACCAATACACTATGGTTGGAAATGCATTTTTTTAGCATAAAGTCTAATAAAGATGCTACAGAGCTATAAATTGGTACATATACTAATAATGATATTCTTAAGAAATATTAAAATTTTCAGATCGATACAACCACGCCCACTCATACCGTCCGTAAAAAGCTAAGTTGCAGGTAGATGTTCTAATTATCTAAATAACGTTTCTTATTTAACGTCTGGAATATAAGCATGCGTTATATTTCCCCAAATCTGTAAGCTAAGAAAAAAGATAGCATAATATGTATAAGAAATAATAACAATTTACTCACATAAATATTTTTTAGACTTAGAATTAAGAATTTATTTAATCATCTTCGACATCTAACTCAACCGCAAATTCATATAAATTTTCGTTATCAGAATCATAATCTAATTCGATGTCCTGCTCATCAGAATCATTATCGGTAACATAATTTGCTAGGTCAGTATCAAAAGTCGGGAGCTCAAGTAGCGCAATGACTTCCTTTGGCAATATATTTTTTTTGATATGGCTAATCTTCTGTTAATAAAAATACTGGAAAGTAAAGGGTCCGAAGAATCCATTGACCTATTGAACACATCCGCCATAGTATTAACTCGATTATTTTTTCGTGCATGAGATATCCTATCTTCGTTATAAATCTTATTGCGCCCTTCTGAAGCATTTTCGCCGAGGCATCCGACAGGAACAAGAGATACAGCTATAATTTGGGAACCATGAACTAAAATCTTATGAACTGTTGGCGACATCGGATACCATGGATACTTAGACATATATAATGTCATAGTTTTCTCGCAGAACTGGTGGAATTTAAGGGCATTAATTTTATATTCACAGGAAATTGCTATTAAAATTGTACGAAAATGTTCAAGGACACCTAAATCAAATTCCAAAATGGATGCAAATAACTTTTAATTTGAAAATGCCCTCCTTGCAGTATTACCATCATTAGTGCTTCCACTGCCGTTTTGTTTTGGCATATCCACAAGTAGTCCCATTTCTTTCCTTAATTTTTTCTGTATTGATTGTTTGCGAGTCTTCATCACCTCCTGTTCATTTTTGTGCCTTATCTGCCATTTGTTTAATCCAATCCTGTAAGAAATTTTTAATACGAACTCCAGTATGCGTATCCAAGCATGAAGTGGACTGACACCGAAATTCAGGGTACCAGACTTTGGCTTAAATATTTCCGAATTAATGTCTCCAGTTTTCACAAAATGCTTTGCAGTAGCGCCACAGATTGGACACGATTGACACGAGTTAGTTCCCGTTAAAATATTCAAAACTGTGCCATCTATAAGGGTCATATTCAGATTATAAGAAATCGTAATATTTCTTTCATTTAAAGTAGAATATATATATGGCGTCAATTCTTGTATTTGTATGTCCAGATAGTTTTTTTCTGAAATAATATGTTGTTTGCTTTCCTTAGCAAATTCCATTTTAAGGGTCTACAAAATCGTACAGACTGAGGAGTACGATTCATCCACAAAACCTTTCCCAATTTGTCTATTATTTTTAGTGGGATAACTGTTGTTAAAAATAATGATTAGGACTAGCACGACATCAGTTATTTCTGGATATTGTGCAAATACTTCCTCTTGCAAAAGTAGTAATCGACTGGCAGTGTGATTTAGCAAATTTTGCAAAGAAACTTGCGCAGCGGTTTCTGTTACAATTATTCCAGCTGGTCTACATTTTAATTTAGCTTGCACTACTTTGTCATAGCTTGAGTATATATTACTAGAATGCAATTTATTTATTTCTCTCATATTAATATATTGTCTTTTACTTAATGAATTTTCCAGAAAAAATGAAAGAGCTTCATTTGGTGTAAGAGATATCGGATCATTCAAAAATAATTTTTTTTTTATTTCAGCTGGTCTATTTGAAGTAAGCCGAGATTCCTTTAAAATAAATGCTGTATCTTTTTCATTGGATTTTTTTGCTGATACCGTGGCAGCATGTACAAGCAGACTTGTGTCATGTTCGTGGCTTTCTGCTAGTTCCCAACTTTCTCTTAAGCCGTGTTCCCGCATCTTTATATGCCAGGCATGGACGTCCTATTAGTTGATTTCGCTGTTCTGTTTCTGCGTTTTTGTTATCAAGTTTGACCATCATAGTCGATAGGAGCCATTTGACATGTTTAGTTTTAAAAGTAGATATAGTTCTATTACATTTTGGTAATTTTTTCTTGATATAAAGTTCAAAACTCCTAATTTTTTTCAAAACATCTCTTTTTTTAGCAATACTAATACCATTAGTGCCAAGTTGTTCAAATATCCAGTTTGAAACAGCGTTTGCATTTCGCTTGTTATCCAGCCAAACTTGTAGCAAGGTTGAACGGCTAAAAGCTAAGTTCACTGGGAAATCCAAAATATTTGGAGAATGGGCAAAATTGGGCAAAAACGTTAGTAACATATTAAAATAGGCAGACTCTAATTTACTCGTAAATAAATACATTTTGGCACAAGTTGACAGAAAGTTAGTTTTCGATCTACGAGGCATTGTCAAGTTGGTTAGGTTTTCTCTATTATAACACTTAACACATATAATTCACATAATTACCACATGACAAACACTGACATAAAATTACATATAATTTACATTCTACATACCTTGACCTTCCTTTTCCATATTTTTTTAATTTTTTTGTTCACTTGTATCAATTTCCTAGTAGCACGAAGTTTAGAAAAAGTTTCCTCTATTTTTGATAAAAAAAAAAACAGCTGCTAATTAAAAATTGCAGTTTGCAGCCGTAGTAAAGTAACAGGGTTTCCATCAGATTATTTTTAATTTTGAAATAAGTATACTAAGACTATGTACTTTAAGAATATCTAACAAAAATTCGAAAATACATTCATGAAAATTTTTACTTTATGCCAAAAATATGGCAAATCCGGCCACAGTGCAATACAGGCAATGCGGTACACTTTGTTCAGGATTGCCTTAGCATTCGTTAGCTGGCCAGCATGCAAGAGGAATAGGTAAGCGTGGTTACCTACCTCCTAGCATTTGACCTCGTCAGAGAATCCTATTGTCAAACCGTTCAGACTTGGCTTCATAAGGAGTTTTCTTCGTTTGGTGAAGGGTATCAGTATCGTCTTCGAAGGGTTCATAGATAGCCCTTTATTCTAACACCAATTGAGGGTATAATTCAGAGCTTCCTACATGTGCTCCGATATAGTGTTCTCGTCGAAGCCGGTCGTCTACTGTGGGCCCTAAAATTATCTTCAAAATTTCCTTGATCATTGGCAACGTAAAAATTTTGACCTTGACGCTGCGGAAAATCTGCCAGGACATAGGTTTCGTCGCCCATTATGCAGCAGGAGTATTTTTTATGAAACATCATTCAAATTTTCGTACTCTTTTTATGGCAAACATTTTTTTGCAATATTTCTGTCTGGAACTTTTACGACTTTTTATGTTTACTTTTCGCACCAAAAGTCCGAACACTACACTAACACTTTCTATTTTATTGCTCTTTCAAACATCATGTGGACTTTACTTTCTCCCCAAACCAGAATGCTCAAATACTCCTTATAGCTTCTAATAACATTGAAAACAGTTTGACGGCAGATCGTTGATTCCTTGGCCAACTTTATGTAGGACCAATAATTTTAGCACGTACTTATATTTTATCACTCATTATAATCAAATTAACCACAAACGAATAGGATTGCCACTAAACATAATAACTCACATAATTTTCAAAGATAACTTGATGAAACAAATGTACCGAAATTCATCAAAATATTTAAGATCTGCAGTTTGATTGCAAGGTTTAATTGGACACACAGACGGACGGACGGACATCGCCAAATCTACTCAGAAAGTGATTCTGAGTCGATCGTTATAATTAAAGATGAATCTAGGTAAAATATTTTAGGAAGTTACAAACATCAACACAAAGTCATTACACCCTGAGAACATAGTGGTATAAGATATAAAAACGAGTGTTAAAGTTTTTTCGATCACAATCCTTATTTAGTACTTTGTCGGGAATGTTTCTGGCGGATTTCAATCAATTATGTAAGAATTCTACTAATATTTTGTAAACTTCGGTGAAATATTTTCCCATTCAACTTAAAAGGCATGCGATCAATAAAATTGTAAGACGAAAAAAGCAATAACTTTTGAACTATTAGCATAATTTAAATTACGTAATATCGGCATAAATTTTATAAGAACTAATTTTTAAGTACCAAACAAAATAAAATTTAACTGTCGTGAATGATTTATTTTACACTATGTGGATTTTACTCCATTAAAGATTTTATGCTATTACCTTTGACCCTCTTACTGTAAATATACCACTTCCGACTTTATATTAGCAATTATGACCAAATATCTGCTGTTTTTACCACAAGTATAAATTGCCTGCCAGACTAAGATTTTTTTTATTAGGAAACTGGTTTTTTTAACTGATTTATTTTGTCTCCATTTCTTTTAGCATTAGCGATAGAAAAGTTTTAATTCGAAAGTTGGGAAAAGTCAGCATATATTCTTATAATATATAAAGTTTTTTAGCCCAATCATTTCCTGCCTTATATTTCATTACATTTCGATCCGGTACTATTTGCACGTTAATTTTACTCCCAGAAAAACTCATCTTAGAATTTTTCTTTAGAAAAACGATTTATTTTTTATGGTTCCATTTCCAAGGGTTCTTTTGATAGTATGATGTTCGATATCCATTATATTTACAAACGAAATCATTTGAAATCATCATCACAGCCTTTCAATAGTTTAGTTGGATAGTTTTGTAGGAAGCGAATTGAATTTCTTTTAAAAATTATCATTATTTTTGAACGCACTTTTTGTTTATTGTCCATTTAGGAACCAATATTTAATATTTTATATAAAAAATTCGATCATATATTCAAAGATTTATTTAAAGTTTATAAGTACCCCTAAAGGGAAAAAGATATAACATTCCTGAGAGCCCTTTCACCCTAATAACAAATATTTTCTGAATTCTACTTTACCAAATATTTATAACAATTTTCTTACTAAATTGCAAATTGTGCTTTACTCAGGATCTTCCGCTAAAGGACCATATTTAAATTGTTAAAATATTGAATCTATATCCATGATTCCCTCCACGAAATGGAGGGACGAACACGCACCTCAAACCAAAAGGTAACAATCATTTGCTTTAGTACTTAATATTTAATGTTTGCGCACGAAAAAACTGACATACATTTCCATTTGTAAAAGTTTTTTTAACAAAAAAATATTTTTTATTTATTTTATTTTAGCCTTGGAAAATATGCTGAAATAAGTTTTTCATATATTTTCAATTTTTAATGATTATTTTATTTTAAAATTGATTATGAAGGAAAAGTACGAAAAAAAAATTATTAGAATTTTAATTGAAAATCTTACAGGGACTTTTAAAACAAAATATTCTCAGCAAAATGTTTACCGAGCTATTAAAAATTATAACTAACGTCTTACTATTAAGAGAAGCCCGGGAAGTGGCAGCAAAAAGGGCTAAATTAATATTTACAAGGTTAACAAAATATTACCACTTTTTTTTAAAAGTCTTGCTCAATTGCTCAAAGTCCTTCGTTGGAAAAGTGAAAAAGGAAGTCCGACTCCTATCGCTAAAGTACAGATGGAGACAGATCGGAACTCCAAGAATAAAAACCTAAACCTAATTTCATCAAACAAATATGAATGCTGCATTATAGATGACGAAACATATGTGCTTGGCGACATATCGCAGCTACAAGGTGTTAGTTTTAACATTACCAATACCTGAGAGAATATTCGTGAAGAATTTATGCCACAAAAAAGATTAAGTCCCCGAAGAAGTTTTTATTTTGGCCGACTATTAATAGTTGAGGGGAAGAAAGCTGTTCGTATGTGGCAACGGGTACGATTAGTATCGATTTGTACATTGAACAATTATTACAGAAATGACTACTTTAATTCCTTTTTTTGGCCCGATCTTGCATAATTTCACTATAGTAAATTTCGTACAAGAAGATGAAAATCCACCCAACTTACCAGAACTAAGGCCTATAGAAAGATATTAGCCTCTTGCCAAAAGGGTGATAAAGAACGCATAGCTAGTCGCCAACAATACAACACTATTGGCTCGGAAATGGACTGTGTCCAGTAAAAGGAGAACTGAAATTACTATAACAGCGCTTATTGGATGTATTCCTGAAAAACTTTAAATTTTCATACAACACAATCGATTTTTCAAAATAATATACATATAATGAGCAGATCCCAGCCCTCGAAACTCGAGTGCAAATTTTAGTTAATTTTATTTTTTTAATTTAATAAAGGCCCTGAAGATATGCTAACCAATTTTAGCCAATTCACAACTCAACAATTTTCAAATATTGGTTTATGTCCAAAATTATTTTTCAATTCAACACTATTATTGTGAATGAATAAAACACAATCATTTTTTTTTTTTTGCAAACACGATAACAAATCTAATACAGTAGCAACTTTAACTACTCCAAAAATATGAAAAATTTTAAAATCTGTAAAGCTGGTGGATAGCTAAAAAGAAATACCTTTCAAATAAGATACGTTTGGTCAGAATCGGGTGAAAACTGCGGAATAAATCATCGGTCACAAGAAATCACCTTACCTATGAATAATACAGATATGTTAATTTAAATAATCCTTCGCCCTATAGATGTGGGCATAAAAAACATTGTAACTTTTTTGTGTAGATTTTGTTAGAACAATATGTAATAAGTCTAGATCAACAGTTACTAATCTTCTAGAATGTTCGATTCATGCTTTAATAAAGGTGGATCATAATATTTTACTCTTCAAACTAAGACTCATTGCCACACCTGAATATATTATCTTGCGGATTGAATCGTCCCTTACATTTAGGACGCAATGAGTAAAGTTTAACAATACTGAATCTAGGATTGCAAGTGTTACTACCGGTAATCCCCAAGGCAGTCATTTGGGCTTGCTATTATTTTTACTTTTCTTAAATGATCTTCCGACTGGAATTTCGAATTGTAATATGATGTTAAGTTATTTCACAGTTTCAATGACACAAATGGTCATACTATTCTTCAACGTGAGTGAACTTGATTTATCACTTGAGTAGTGTAATGTGAGCTTGATGGAGCTGAATTTTAATAAATGTAAACATACTCGTATGGTATTTTTAATAATTATTGCATTAATGGACTAGTATAGATAGATGGGTAGGAAAGTTGACTTCATTGGTCATATTAGTATTTTTGTTAATAAGGCAAGATCTACTCTTGATTTCATTAAAAGATTGTCTAAGGAATTTTCTAATCCATTTGTTAATAAACTGTCCTATACGCCGACCTATTTTGGAATTTCCATCAATAATATGAAATATGTTTTATAAGGTTCGCACCAATGATATTCTCTCTATGTGGTTTAGGTTGCATTCATGATGAATTACCATCATATATTAATAGATTAAGGCTTATTGGGCTCTTGAGAGTAGGGGACCATGCTGGGTGCCCCAAGGCATTTTAATCTGCTTCATTTGGACTATTTTAGGGATATTTATGCTAATTCGTATCCTTTCCGCCGTATTTGTCATGATTATCTTCTATAATATTAATAGGCTAGGCGATTTCTTGTGACTGATGTTTTGTTCTACCGTTTTATACCGATTTTGGCCAAACGTATATTATTTGAAAGGTATTTCTTTTTAGCCGATTTGCAGATTTACAGATTTTTAAATTTTTTCCTTTGTTTTGGCTAAATTGCATGTAAACTTGCTACTAACACATACATAAAATTATACAATGTTATGTGTGAGTTTATTAAATTTGTTAATGAGTTTGTAATAAAAATGAGTTTGTTTTTTGTGTTGATTTGTGAATTGGCTATAATTGATAAGCATACTTTTAGGGTTTTTATTTAATGAAAAAATAAAATTTCCTAGAATTTGCGCTCTAATTTCGAGGGTTTGAATGAAAATCTGTTTGATGAAAATCTGTAAATCTGGGTAACAGCTAAAAAGAAATACCTTTCGATTGATAATTTTTTTTGTCAAAATCGGGGTAAAACTGTGAAACTTACATCGGTCACAAGAAATCGCCTTGCCTATTAATATTATAGATGTATCAAATAAAAGATGTATCAAAACGATTCAAAAATAACAAAGTTAGCAATACTGAAAACATAAATGATAAACGTTTTTACAGTGTACAATATATCCCAAGATTAACCGACAACAGAAACATAAGAACAGCAATAAAACAAAATAACATCAGCTTTGCGTATAAAGCTAACAAAACATTAAACACAATATTCACAAACGTCAAAACTCCAATTGACCAACAACAACAAAATAATATTGTGTATGAAATATCATGTAAAGGCAGTAATGATCAACAATGTAATCAAATTTACATAGGAACGACAAAGAGAGCACTAACTACAAGAATGGGAGAGCATAGAATGGATATCGCGAAAGGCAAAGAATCGACAGCACTTGCACAACATGTACTTTCAACAGGCCACACAGCTGATCTCGAACAAGTGAGGATAATAGATAAAGAAAGAATAGAAAGAAAACGATTTACTAAAGAAAGCTTACACATCCAAAAGCAAATAAACAGAACCATGAACTTGAAGGAAGATACTAACAACATCAACGCTAGCTACATGGTTGCAATAAAATAGACTGTGATTTTAAATTAAGAGGTGTTTTTTTATTATTTTCGTGTTTTATATGTTCAATGTTATATGTTAAATGTAATATATCTTGTATATAAATGTAATATTGAAAATTGTAAGTTTTAATGTTTTTGGTAAAATATTTGTGTAATAATATGATGTTTTTTATAATTAAATAGACAAAATCCCCAGAAGAAATCGACAAAAAATCGAAGAAACGTCGGGAAAAATTGTAATGAAATTGAAGTTTTAATTACAAAAAGGAAAAAAAAAAATTTTAGGTCTTACTAGCTAAATAAAAATAAATGAAACAACATAAAATTGACCAAACAACCATCTAAATAAAAAAGGCAATTTATTTAGCTCAAAAGAAAAGTTTAAGTGAAATATAATTTTCGATATTACGAACATATTAGCTGAACTTATTGCAAAAAACTCGTTTTTGCCGGATAGCGATCAACCTCTGCCCGAACTTGAAACTGCATCTTGTACTATGCCTAAAATATTCTTTCGAGCACTTGCAGTTAAAAAGGTTCTTTCGGATCTCAGCATTAATAAGTCTTCGGGACCGGATGGTATACCAGCACTAGTGCTGAAACAGTACTCTACGACGTTAGCCAGTCCATTGGCCAACCTTTTCAGCCTTTCATACCGTGCGGGGGTCTTTCCTTCTTGCTGGAAAGTTGCTAATGTTCAATCAATCCCTAAAAAGGGTGCGGCTAATAACACTGAAAATTACCGTTCAATTGCAATCTGCTCAGTGCTCTCAAAGGTGATGGAGAGCATGATTAATTTCCATCTTGTGAACTACTTAGAGGCCAATTCACTTCTTAATGATCGACAGTATGGCTTCCGTAGATATCGTTCCACGGGAGACCTGTTAGTTCTACTTTCTGAGCGCTGGAGTCGATCCATTCGCAATTTTGGCGAAAATAAAGTGGTTGCTCTAGATATTTTCAAGGTATTGGATCGTGTGTGGCACGGTGCATTGATATCAAAGCTTATTGCATTTGGGGTCGGTAATGACTTCTCTCGATTTATATCGAGTTTTTTCAGAGACCGAACAATACGTGTTGTTATTGATGGGGTCTCATCCAATGAGTTTCAGCTATATTCAGGGGTACCCCCAAGGTTCCGTTCTTTCTCCTTCTCTTTTCCTTATCTTTCTGAACGACCTTCTTTGTCAAACTTTTAACTCTATATACTCTTTCGCAGATGACAGCAGTATTTGTCATTCATTTTCCTTTAATTGTAGGCCAAGCCTCTTGGAGGTTGGGAGCAGAAGGCATACAATGAATGACACACTCAATCAAAACCTGTTAACAACCTCCGAGTGAGGTAAAGCGAAGAGGAGTGATTTTAATGCGCTGAAGACTCAATGCTGTATGTTAGCCCATAGGGCCATGGAATCAACAATGTCATCTGTATATTTGGGTGGTATAGGTATTGAGGAATCGGATACTCTTGATGTTCTAGGCATGAGAATTCAATGTGATGTTCGTTGGAAGGAGCATGTTTTTTAAGTGTCGAAAGAAGCATTCAAGTGCTTTGGTTTTCTAAAACGGTGTAAAAATTACTTCACGCCTTCTGATCTCCTTAAAATATATACTACTTACATCCGACCGAAAATGGAATACAACTCCCATATATGGGCAGGAGCTTCAAAGTCTATCTTGGAGCTACTGGGCCGTGTACAAAGGAGGGCGTTGGCGCTCATCCATGACAGTAGGGTATCCAACTCTATTGATTCATTGAAACATCGTCGAAATGTGGGTTGTGTATCACTGTTCTATAGATATTACCATGGGAAATGTTCTTCTGAGATTAGCGAACTTATTCCAAGTGCCCGAGTTTCGGTTCGCTCTACCCGCTTCTCTAGTAGATCGCATCCGTTTGTAGTCTATTGTCCAGTTGACCGCACAACGCATTACAGAAAGAATTCGTTTATCAGTCGAACTAGCCGTATGTGGAATAAACTCCCCGCAGAGGTCTTTCCTGACAGTTATAATCTAATAAAATTTAAGTCAAATATCCACAAACACTACTCCCTCTTTCCTCCTCCCCACAACCTATTTTCCTGAAATCAACACAATGCACTGCATTTATAGGGGGCATCCCCTGTGTTGGTTAACATAAAAAAAAACTCTGCAGAGTACTTGTTCCATTTACTTAACATTAAATGTTCAATTTTTGCTCCTTTACTCTTTTTCAATCGCTCGCTAGGATCTTAGTCCTCCATTTCAGCGTATGCGCTGCACAGTGTTTCCACTTGTATTGAACTTGTTGGCTCTATCTCCGTGAGAAATCCCAGGATTATTTTTAATGGAAATTAGAAGTTTTTTCACTCCAGATTTTGGAATTTTTTGAAATTTTCCAATTTTAAAACCACTATACGTTAGACTTTCCAAAAAAAAAAATTTTTCCAAATCTCTTTTGTTCCATAGCGTATGCACAAAATAATATTAATTTGACAAACTTGAAACATATTAAAAGTAACGGTATATCTCTTGTCAATAACATATCTAAAGAGTTAACACTTTTATACAACAGAGGCACTGTAATCACGTTTTGAATGTTGCCAGATTTTGTGCACGCCTTCATAGAGGGATGTCTTTAATGTTTAATATTTTTAAAAATATTTTTATTGATTCTCAAAATATTTTCAATTATAATCAATAATAATGACCATGCCATTTGGCTTTAAATGAAGTCATTGGGTACCAAATGAAGGCTGTATGGTGGAAACCCCATTAATTGAATAATTCGGCCGGTTAAATAAGCGAATTGATGTGAACAGATGCAAGAGAGCTCGCATTGTCATGGTGGAGAATAATCCGTGTTCGACGGTTGGATTTGGATAAAATTCGAATATTAAAATTTATATAAAAAGTAATTATGTATTTAATTGTTTGTATATTTCCAAAAAAAATTAATTTTTAAACTGAGGAAAATATTTTCATGTTTTGATTTATAATAAAAAAGTTTCTAAATTTAAAAATTATTTTCTAAAAGTAAATGAATAAGTATTAATAAATAAATAAGGCAATTACATATTCTCCGCAGGCGAATGCTCCAATGCACTATGGTCAATTTCGGCCAAAAATCTATATCTTCTTTGTTTCTTTATGTAATTAGTTGAAATTTGGTATGCGAGTAAAGTATACTATTTTTGACCATATACCAATTTCGGCACGATGTATATAGGGGTTGGCCAATAAAGTATGGACTATTTATATAAAATAAACAAATCATTTGAAATTCTTATAAATTTGTTATGTTATTATATAAAATAATGTATTTATAAGCTTTCCAACTATATAAATTTTGTCAAGATCGTCTTATTTCTGAAGATAGATACGAATATCCGTAAAATATTTTTTTTTTTCTGCATATAAACTAAAAAATTACGAAAATCAGATTATAACAACACTACTCACGGAAATAACGACCATTTTAGTTATTCCCTTTAAAATTGTTACAAAAATTACTTCGTTTATAAAGGTCCGAGTTTTCCAATCCTTTCAAGATCTTTATAGCCGTTTTCCACTATATTCCCTATTTCTAAAATTAACTCTCATATTAAAGGTTTTTTTATAATTTTATTTATTTTATTCTGCAGTATATATTTATGTAGATACAGAGATAATTTAAATTGTTAGTCTAATCTTAGCAAATAAAATCTAAGCCTTCTTCGAACATCTCTTTTCTTCATTCTTTATTATAATATTACTAATTAATGGATCTGACGATATAAGTAAATAATGAATGACGTCTTCGTTGTTCAATTTTCTTGATAATGTTCTGCTGTGATTGAGTCTGGCCGATTTGAAAATTTTGTTTGAAGCCTCTTGAGCTTCTTCTGTTAATGATCCTATTGGGATTCCAATATATTCCACAATATCTGCAGCATATATTAATACTTTGTGAACAGTCGGAGGCATCTTGTACCATGTATATAGGCTCACATAAAGTTCAGCAGTTCCATAACAAAAGTTTTTTAATTTTGTTTTATTAATTTTGTGTCCAGAAGCCAATACTTGTAATATACATGCAAACCTTGTTACTAAATATACGTCAATGTTTAATATTTTTGCAACTATACTAAAAATTTTAAAAAATATTCATGCTACATTTCCATTGTTGGAATTAGCTGAATCAGGTCTTACCGCATCTATATTTATTCCCAGTTCTTTTTTAATTTCAGTTTGAATTTGTCTTTTTCTGGTTGCTTTTAAAATCTTATTTTCTTTTGATGCAAATGACATTTTAAAATCCATATTATAAGCAATGTGGAGAAGACACTCCATAAAGCGTATCCAAAAATGTAAAGTTCTCAATCCAAGTTTGTAGTTGTTTACTATAGGTTGCAATGATTTAACATATGATAGGTTATTCATATTATTTGGATTTACATTACATATATTGCAAGACCTGGTTGACGGCTGTTGTGAAAGGATACTTATAACTTTTCCATCAACCATAGCACATAAGAGAGAATATTGGATCACAAGTTTACGCGAATCTTCAAATTCAATTTCGGTAGGCAATAATTGTTTTATTTGTTCCGTAATGTTTTTATATACTTTTTCCACAACTTCCTTATTTTCTGAATTCAAACTGTATAGGCCTGCAAAACCGAATAGAGCCAGGTTTCTCGTTTTTCCAAATAATTTTGCTACTTGTTACTGAAATTAACTGAAGGGGAACAAATGCTATCATAAATACAGCCTTTTCATCAACATTTGTTTGCTCTTCTTCATTTTCCCACTTTTGATTAAAAATCTGTTGACCAGTTGATCCATCCATGCCCCATTTTCCAATTAACTTAAATTTTGTTTCACTTATATCTTTCAAGTCAGCCTCAATTGATAAAAAAAATTATTTTGGAAGTATGATCCATTAATACTTATATCTTCTGGATAGCAGTCTTTTTTTCTGTTAAGGATTTCAGGATAAGATGGATAATATTTAGCTCCAAACAACAATTCATTGTATGATCTTAAATTATTATATTTTGCTTTTGTCAGTCGCAAATCCATAAACTTAGCTAAAGCCCCATTATTTAATAGAATGTTTGTATCTACTGCATTACACTTTATTTTACTTAGTTTCTGCGAAGCCTTGTGAACTAGAGATGACTCATATATTTAGATTGCATATTTTAGTAATTTTTCTTCGTTTGCTTCTCTCTGAACATTCATTAAAAGAGATTGTTGGCCTTCCTCTATTGGATTGATTACTAGTTCCAGCATCCTTAAAAAACCACTATTAACAAAAGTTCTTCACAATTATTAGACTTATTTACTTACACAATCTTCATGGTCCAAGTAATTAAAACTTGATTTTAACCATATTGATTCACGTGCTTCAAAAACTGGCTTATACTTTTTACATAACGTCCACTTTTTTTTTACCAGTTGCTATTAAACCAAGCAATTTTCCTTTTAATTCATCCACTTTAAAAATTTTGCTTGAACGTTCCTCTATAAATTTTACCATTATTGATGTTAATTCATCCATTTTTTTAGTTGGGTGAATAAAATAAAAATTAGAAAGCTCCCCGTTTGTGAATAACGTAGTCACTAAAATTGCTCTTGTTAATAGGTTGGAAAATCTTGGACGCTGAATTTTTGGATACTTACTTTTGATATTTAGGGGTATTTAGAAGTATAAAGTATCAACCTCTGAAAAGTCCTAAAAAAATTTCCAGGACTATCAAAACTTTGGTATGAGATTTTTCTAGTTATGGCAGGAAGCAATTAATCACCACTCAATAAATATACAAAAACTGTACTTTTTTATCTCAAACTTACACAATATGATAAACTATAAACACAATTTTAAAATTGTATACCAATTATATAAAAAAAAAATTTAAGTAAAAAGCATAGCCCAACTTTGAATAAAAAGTATATAATAGAATTTTTCAGAAGTAAATATGAGTTAAAAAATAAGTTAATTTTTGAATGATTAATTGTAACAAAGTAAATTTTTAATAAGAAGAAGAACAATTAAATCATATGATTTAAAGTGTAGACTTTGGCATAACAATTTTATCAAAAACAATTTTTTTATTTTTTTGATTTTTGGCCATAATTGACCATAGTGCAATGATACAGTGCCACATGCCCAGTTTTTCCGAAGAAACAGCAGAAAGTTTGTTTCGCACGAATAATATTACAAAATTTGACTCACCTTGAAGAAACCATATAGAGTCGACTGCTCTTTACGCATAGATACATGATTCGTTAGGTTAGGTGGGTAGCCAATTGCAATTCGTCAGTTATTATTGAAACCGTGATTGTATTTTCTTTAACATTTTCACGATGGCGCAATGTAATATTATAGCCAACGGAAACAAATATGTCGTCAGATCGCAGAACTTGAATGACAAGCCTCGTATCTGTGGACCATAACATAGAATTTATAACTTTAGCGAATATAATAAATATTATTTCTTTTTATAAAATTACAAGCAACTATTTTCTGCAGTTGCCATTAAAGGGTTAAAAACAAACACTTATTGTTAGTTTGTTGTTATTACTTTTATTGACATTATTACTGACATGTCTTTACAAATTGTGGGAACCGGATTTTTTTGTATATCAACCCCAATTTAAGATTTCTGTTTAATAAAAATTTAGAAATATCACAAAGATAGGCATATACCTGTTCCCAGCCACTTTATTATTCTCAATTAGAATAAACTTTAACATATTTTTTATTCCATTGAATATATGTAAGTTCGACGCATTCTTTGTGGGAAACTGTCACGTCTCTTAAACAATTAATAATCATAAATCATTCTTTTGTAAATTGTGTCGAGTACAAAAGATATTTATGGATTTATACTTTTCAACATTTCACTTTTTGGAATGTGAACCTTGAAAATGCATTGATTTAAGTTAAGCATATAATTTCATAGTTTTTTTAAGAAATGTCATAATATCTAACAATAAAGACATGACCAACCAGAGCATTCGAAAATGAAGTTCAGTTGGGTTTAACTATAAAATTCTTTGAGTATAACAATAACTTTGACGTGATAACACGTGTTCTTCTATAAAAGGTTGCCAAATATTTATTTCATAGCTTTACTTTTCTATTAAAAAAATTCTGATGGCAAAAAACCACCTAACTAAAATCTTTAACTACATAATGATTTTAATAGAACAATAAGAAATTACAAAAATCACACTGAGAAAACAAAAAAGAAAAAAAAGAAATTAAGTAAGAACTATAAAAAAGCCACTAACAGAAAACAATAAATAATTTTTGTTTTTTTACATTACTTTTGTAAAGATTGCAAAAGTGGTACACGTAATAGTCAAAATAATTATAAATGTATGCATTTTGCAAGTCTAGTTATAGTTAAAGCAAACTCTAGTAAAAGATGAAAAAACTACTTGAAGAAAAATAAGGAAAAATGTTGAAAGAAAACAATAAAACAAACTGAAATGCAAAACACAACAATTAAATAAAATCTCTCAAAAACAAACAAATGCCAGCTGCCCAAAAAAAAAAAGACATTTTAACACTAACAAAATATATTGTGGTCACAAGCGATAACCGCCTAAGTCGACTTAAGAACGATTTGAGTTATGTATGCTGTCATGCACTATATTTACGTGAAATCCCCGTTTTTCTAACACTGTTATTTAAAAAGTTATTAATAAAAACATACTGACCTAAGTCGTAATAAAGCCCCATTACATTTATATAAACAGTTATTTTTCTCGAAAGAATGATTTTCGACGATTTGAGTTATGTATGCTATCATATTCTACTAAAAAATCTTTATATTTACGTGAAATCCCCGTTTTTCTGACACTGTTATTTAAAAAGTTATTAATACAAATATTCTAACCTAAGTCGTAATGAAGCCCCATTATATTTATATAAAAAGCTTTTTTTCTCGAAAGCATGATTTTCGAGTTAGGCGGTTATTGCTTGTGAGTACAGATATTTTATATTTTTGTGGTCACTTATTTGCAGTGTTGCTAATTTAGCAATTTTAGTGGCAGATTTAGTGCTTTTTAGACTCGTTAAAATAAATTTTTTTAGCCTTTTTATAATGTTTTCTAGCATTTTTTAGTATTTTTCTTTAGAAATATTATTAATGATTTTTTTGACACTGAAGTTTATAGAAAACAATGTTTTATCAATAAATATTTGAAAGTAGCAAAAATTACCCAAATGAAAATGATTAACTATTGTTAAAGAAAAATTTTAGATCCAATACAAAATTTTAAATACAATCAGCCTTGTTCTTGAAACGTTGTTATTTGAATAAGAGTGAATTTAAAATCACATGACATTGAAATTTTAGGTTTCTTGAAACCACTTTTTTATTTATTTAATGGAAACGTATGTTTGAGTTAAGAACCATATGTTTGAGTTAAGAACATGTGTTATCTAGAAACCGAGGTGCCGTATGGTTCTTTATTCAGTTTCACAAAAAACTTTTAAGTATTTTGTGCATGTTTTTTCTTAAGTTTATAGAAAAAGTATAAAGAAAAATATTTTATTTTAAAATAACAACTTATTGTTCTTTTAATTGTTTTTGTTCTTCAATTTCATTCAGTTAAAAATGACTTTTCTATTTTTAAAAAGTTAGGCATTACCAAAAAAAAATTCCGATATTCAAATAAATTGGATTTCGAATATATGCAAAAAAATAAAAATATGTGATTTGAAGAAAAAATTTTTTTTAATTCCTTTATTTGCAATAATTAGTGCATAAAGAATCTATGTTATAATTGAAAAAATTATAATGGAAAATAGATTATGTAAATAAAAAGCTTTTATTATAGTTATAGAACAGCATCATCGCAAAAAGTGTGTTTTATTAACAACGACCACTTAGTACGAGTTTTTTTTTTTTTAATCAGCGCAAAATGTAGACGTTTTTTGAAATCGTTTTTTTTTTTTCATAAAATTAACGTCTAATTTTTTAAAATAATGACAAAGTTCAATAAAAAACATGTTAGAGTTTAAATATCAATTAGTTTTTTTATCTCTTAAGACCTGCTTAGTAGAAAAAGAGGGCATTTGTTTTGATTTCACAAAGCCTTTTCTATGTGAATTAAAACGAGAAAAAATATTCTTATTGAAATTAGAGAACAGCAAAAAACTCGTAGATTTAAGAATTTTTTCATTTAAGAGTTTTTTTTTTGTGATAGTGGTTTCAAGAACAGGGGTGAATATTTCCTATATACACTCCGTTTCACTTGAATAGCACACATCATTTTTTTGTTTCTATTTGACTAATATTCAGTGGCTGAACTGTACTTGTTGTTATACTACTTTGTTCGTCTTCCTATCCACATTCTCTGCGACAAAATTTAAGCTCTGAGCATTTACCGTTACATTTTTCTGTTCATTTCATTTTCGTTTGCTTCAAATTCTAATGCATTTTCTGTTTCATTTGAATAGCACATTTGCGTTTAAGTTTGATTTACGTCATGCAGATCATCAGGAAGATGATGTAAACCATTATTTTGAATATTTAAAATATATTTTAATAATATTCAATAATAATGGGTCGTGGTACAGCCTTAACGAACGAGGAACAAATTAAAATAAAAACTTATCAAGAATGTGACCTCTTTGTGTCGGAAATACCAAAAAAAATCAAAAAACCAAAAAATCAACACGTCTTCTCCTTTTGAAGTTTTTGTAAGCGATTTAATAAATTAAAGTTCCTCGCATATTTTATTACCTGCAAATAAAGTTGACTGACATATGACACATCTGTAGTTGTATCACCTCGATGATTAATTGGCTTTTAATATTTGCTGTCATATCATAAATTATTTTTTTGAATGCAATAACACATGGCTTAATCAAATTCTCAGAAATCGTGTGCGGATTTATTTCTTGCAATTAGCAAGAAAATTTCATAAGAATCATAAATTGCACTATCCATTTCGTAATTTAAACTAACTGAAGAATCCAGTTTCATTTTATTGATTTTTCTTTTGTTGCAAAATAATCAGAACTTTTACCTCTAAATGTTGGGTGATAAGGACGTCTTTCCAATTTTGACGGTTTTATAATTCAAGATATTGCCAATTACATAAAAGTACGAAAAATGCATTTGCGACCCCATAAAGTATATATTCCTGATCCGTATAACAAGTCGAGTCGATATAGAGATGTCCGTCTATCCGTCTGTTCATACGTCCGTCCGTCTGTCTGTCTGTCTGTTTAAATCACGCTCATTGACAAAATAAACTATTAACCTGGTAAACTTTAGGATAATATTATTTGTTATTATTTCGAACAGGTTAGTATTTAAAATATGGTAAATTGGACATCATTGTGCCAAGATATAACCTAAAATATGGACCCTTTAAAAAATACTGCAAATTCAGTCTGCGTGCTCTAATAATTTGGTATTAAGTTTATCAAATTGTTTATTTTCTAAACTATTTTGTTTACATTTGTTAAAACTAGTGCAATAATGAAAACTAGCAGACTCCAACGCTCGAAATTCGAGCGCAATTTCTAGGCCGCTTTTTTTTCAACTTAGCCAATTCACAAATCTACACTTTTATGCTAATGACGAACAATATTCACAAAATAAGTGGTTTATTTTGTGAATGAGCGTGATTTCAACAGACAGACGGACAGATGGACGGACGGGCAGACGGGCGGACATCGCTATTATCAGCTCAAGTCGTTATAAGAATGAAGAATATATGTATATGCTTTATGGGGTCGCAAATTCATTATTCGATGCTTTGCAAACGGAATGACAAACCCTCTGCACAATGGTGTGGAAGACATAAAAAGTTAAAAAATAAATATAAAAACTAATAATTAAAGTAGACATTTGGTTCTAATATGAACAAAAAATTAAGAGATAACAATTTTGCAATGAAAGAGAAATATGGAAAATATTGAATACAGTGATGGATGAACTAGCCACTTTCGATTGTTCATCGACTTGTTCATCGTCAGTATCCTTCTGTCTATTACTTTAAATTATTATTGAAAACACCCGTATATACATGATCTTGAACCGAACACTAGAGAATTATTTATTGGAACTAGCAGATTCCAGAGCTTGAAATTCGCGTGTAATTTCTAGGCAACTTTATTTTTCAACTTAGCCAATTCACAAATTAACACTTTTATGATTTATTATTATGTGAATGAAGATAACAAACTCATAAACAAACCTATTAACAAATTTAATAAACACACACATAGTATATGTATAATTTTATGTATGTGTTAGTAGCAACTTTAAATGCAATTTACTCAAAATAAGGGGGGGGGGGGGGGGAAATTAAAAATCTGTAAATCTGCAAAACGGCTAAATAGAAATACCTTTCAAATAATATACGTTCGGTCAAAATCGGGATAAAACGGTAGAACAAAACATCGGTCACAAGAAATCGCCTAGCCTATTAATATTATAGACTTATACAGAATTTTTATAACTGTAATTCTAAAAATTAAACTGAGTTTAAAACTAGAGATATCTTGTTTGCAATTCGGTTGTAAAAGACTATAATTTTTTTTTTAATTAATACATTTTTTACGATAAAAGGAAATCATAATTTTTAGATTTTTTTTTTATTTTTCAAGCATCTTTTAGCAATTTTTCTTCATCAAATTTTGGCAGCACTGCTCATACGCCATAAATGCCTCATCAAGAGAGATGAGAATGATTCTGTTTTTCGTAGTGGCCACAGCGTTGTGCTGTTGGCAATAGTTTGTGTGTTATCTAAACTTAAAATGGTTCTCACTACTGCCAAATTTGAAAAAGTTCTACAAAAAGTCAAAAGTTTTCAAATGTTTATTCAAATTATTTTTAAGCTCAAGAACCTGCGTTTCCACCTTTTCTCTTTTACTGAGTTGGCACAATGTGTTTGAATGTCTGTCCAACATGGCGTATGTTTGTACAATACTTATACGCACCACGTTGCTTCTGTGTATGTGTGTGTGTCTGTCTGTGCTTGTGTGTTGGTGTGTATGGTAATAAAAAGGTGGCCCTTTACTAATGCGGACTGTCAGAAATTTTTTATTTATCTTTTTCATGAATTATTTATGCTTCGACAAACATCAACGACAGATTATGCAATAATAAAAATAAACTTCAACAAATGATCAAGACTAAAAAAATGCACATCCATTCACACAACTACAGCCAGTTAATATAAAAAAAATAACAAAAATAAATAAAATTAATAGAAACACGAATACGATTTTATAAAGCAGTGATTCTTAAATGGTTGCCGCCTAATTTTGTAGGAACAGGAGAGAGAGGAATAAATATTAGCAGTGGAAAAGAGGTTTCAACACAGCTTCTATCTATTGAGTCCGATTAAATTGTTTCAACTTAAGTTTCTATAGCTTCTAGAAAAATGAGACAGATTCCGGTAAATTTATCACGTATACCAGTAATTACGTTTGGAATTGATTTAATTTGTTAATCACCATTCCGATCGGTGTTTCTTATCCTTCTCCAAATTCCGTTCGTTTTCATAAATATTTTTTTCTAGTTATTATAATAATTATTATGTATTTTAACCTTTATTTGTTTCAATTCAATTCATTTCTTTATTAACATAATGCCTGGTTTTCACTATGTCATATAAACTGACAACATACAATTGCCTCAACTGACATCTCGTAATTTTCTATTAATTACGTTTGCATTAAATCTTATAAACTAACAAAAAATTCCGGCTGTCAAACAAAAACAAATTAACAAAATGTTGGCAATTTCATTTTAGACGTCCAACTATGCCAGAGGTTGCAAATGACAAAACGTTACAACCCGTTTTCATATAACTGACAATAATTTTCAAAAACTGACATTGAAAATGACATAGTGAAAACCAGGCATAATATTTACATGTGAATTTGTTTTAACAATTTTGATAAAGAGTTTATGATTTTTTTTCCTTTTCTACTTAAACATTATAACGATATTTTATAATTTGGCTTTAAATAATATTAAGAAGTAAGCAAAAATTTTCAAAAAAACCTTATGTACATTTTTAAATTTAAGATGAAACAATAAAGTTAAGTTAGGGGTAAAATTACGAAAAGCCAAGCTCATTGATATAATCATGCTCATATCTAACACATCTGGTATTGAAGTTTAAGGTTAATCTTTGTATTTTATCATTTACAAGTTCAACGTTTGCTAGAGTGTGAAGACGTCGCACAGAGGAGTATATCCAATAAAAAGTCGATCAAAAGTCGATTTAAAAAATTTTTGTAAAGTCTTATTTTATATGTATGTTGTTAAAGTTTAATAAAGGTTACATCAGTAAACCATGACCTTCGTGTCGTCATGTGCTTTTATCCAATCAAAACCACAGCCAGAACCTAGCTGCCACGTGCATCATTTGTATTTGTTTATCCCTCCAAGTGAAACGGCATATTTCAAACTGTGTTTTTGTTTTGTTTGCTTTTAGTGAAATCTTATAAAAGTTCAAATGGAATCTGAAGACGAAGGTATGTATTTTATTAAGTAATATTAATTTTATGTATTGGACTTTAGAAAATATCATTTTTCATCGAAAACATTCGAGACTAAAAGTGTTATGTTTTTTCTTTGAAACTCTATATTCAAAAGCGTTTTCGTGTATCACTTAAGACCAATTAAGTTATGATTGTGTGTGTAACGTAAAACTTGGCTATTTTTGTTAATGTTCTTGAAAACAAAGTTCGCGCAAGTAATTGCCTTTTTTTATTTATCCAATATGACAAAAACATTTTTTTCCAGAAAATAATTTTTTTCGCATTTTCATTTCAGAATTTCAAACAACGGTGAAATATATGACCAGAAAATCACTCTACGAAGTCTTGAAACAATGTTCGAAGAAGAAACTTGATGACAAATTTGTGTTCTTAGAAGACCATCTTAAAAATATTACCAAATGCCCTGAAAACCAGCAAGGTTCACTAAAACTTGTCTTAAATACCTTCAAGTTTCAATTTAAACAAAAATGGATGGCCGCAAATAACAAGGAAGATCGGTTTTTCAAGAAAAATGAACAGTGGCTCAATAACAGCGTGGCCCGGCCGGCCACCAAAAAATTTTAAAGACTCGAGTTCACCAACGAAGAGGCGTAAAACAAAGGCTTTAAGAGAACAAATACCTTGCGATCAGTTAACATATGCTGCCCAAATGAGTCTGCGTGCTGAAGGACATAGTGACGCATCTAAAGTCTTCAAAAATATTCTTGATATGCCAGAAAGAGCTGAAACATATAGAAAAAGTGATACTCCAAAAAAGAACATTATTAAAAACCATACTCCATCAGAAGCATTGTCAATTTTTGTGGAAGCTGATATGACGAGAAAGCAATACGAGGTAATTCAACAAGCGAACAAGAATATTTATACTTGTTATTCACTTTTAAAGAAAGCAAAACTGGAGTGTTATCCACGAAAAGAGTCGATCAAAGTCACAGAAACGTGTTCTGAAATTAACCTTCAAGATCTTCTTGATCACACGTCTATGCGGTTGTGTGAGTATTTAAATGAAGTCTTTGAAACCTTAAATGAAAATCAAAGAGACAATTTAGAGCTCATATCAAAATGGGGATGTGATGGCTCGCAACAACAAACATTCAAACAAAAATTCGAAAACAGTACAGATAGTGACGCAAACATTTTCCAGAATTCATATGTGCCCTTACGTCTCATATGCCATATTGATGACCAAAAGAAGATTATTTGGCAAAATCCAGTACCATCTTCTACACGATATTGCCGGCCAATACGTATCCGCTTTATTCGCGAAACTAAAGACATCACAAATGAAGAAATTCGCTATGTAGAAGATCAAATAAAGAACTTAAGAATGACTGAAATACCGAAAGCTTCAGGTGGCATACTTCAAATAAAGCACACATTGGCGCTTACAATGATCGATGCATAGGTTTGCAATGCGGCGACAAACACGGCATCGACTATGAGATGCTACGTTTGCGGGAAAACGTCTAAAGATTTCAACAATCCAAATATAGAAACTATAGAAAACCCCGATGCTCTAAAATTTGGACTATCAGTATTGCACGCAAGGATAAGATTTTTTGAATCCTTACTTCATTTATCCTATAAATTACCCATCAAGAAATGGCAGGCGAGGACGCTAGAAGATAAAAAAAATTGTGTTTGAAACAAAGCAGAAAATACAAAACGCATTCAAAGAGGAAATGGGACTGTTGGTAGATATTCCCAAAGCTAGTTTTGGAAATACTAATGACGGGAATATGTCAAGAAGATTTTTCTCAAATACTCAAACTTCGTCATCCATCACAGGAGTAGACATCGATCTTATTGAAAAATGTAATATCATTTTAGAGGCTTTGTCTAGTGAACACAAAATTGATACAAGAAATTTTGAAAACTTTGCAAAAGAAACAGCAACACTTTACATCGAAATGTATGGGTGGTATCCAATGACGCCCACTATGCATAAAGTTTTGAGACACGGTGCCACAATAATCGACCATGCTATACTACCTATTGGTCAACTATCAGAAGAGGCAGCTTAGGCCCGAAATAAACACTTCCGCACTTATCGCCAGAATTATGCAAGAAAGTTTTCCCGAGAAAGCTGTAACAGAGACGTTTTGCACAGACTTCTGCTCAGTTCTGATCCTTTGTTGAGCAGTATAAGAAAAAGGTTCCAAAAAAAAGTAAGCCTTTCTCTAGCGAGATACTAAAACTCTTGTTATCGGAAGAAATTGACTTTAGAAATACTAACAGTGAAGACGAGAATGAATGCAACGAAAATTAATTTAAATAATTCAACTGTATGTTCTTTTATACTGTTCTTCTTTTCTATTTCTAGTGTTTTAAATAAAATATAAAGATCCTAAACTGCTTTTTATTATATTTTAAATCGATAAAAACAATAAAATAATTTTGAGCAACTTTTATGATGAAATACTCCTCCTGTGTAAATATTATATAATAAAGGGGAGAGTCAGGAAACTTGGGGGCAACCAGCCAGCAATAAAAAAGTGTTCTGAAAGAACTCTATTTATTATTTTTATAAGCTCAATTGGAAAATTTAATGCAATCATTTTGTAAATAACACCATTATGCCAAACGGAGTCAAATGCATCTTTAATGTTCATTAAGATCATACCAGTGGATTTTCCGATATTAAAGTTTGAAGTTACTATGTCTCGTATTCTTACTAATGGTTGAACTGCATTACGTTCCTTTCTAAAACCAAACTGTTGTGGTGGTAGTATATTTTCGGCATCAATAAAATTTTTTCTTTAATTACTTTCTCAAGAATTTTGCTTAACGATGATGGGAGACTTATGGGTCTGTAAGAAAGTGGACATTCAGGTGGTTTGTTTGGCTTCCGTATTGCTACAATTTTCTAGTGTTGCCATACTTTAGGAAAATATTATAATTTTTGAACAATTGTTAATAATTGTTGTTAGATATTTTGTCTTTGGTTTTTGGGCTTTTAAACATTTGTTTGTTATACCGTCTATACCAGGAGATTTTCTAGGTTTAAGATTCTTCATAATTTCTGAAATTTTGTCTGTAGAAATACGTAAATCGCTCTGATGAATATTACCGCTGCAGTGAAGGTTACTCAGAGCACTGTTTACATCTGCAATAGTTGACGGATCACTAAAATTAGCTGAAATTGTGTGATATAGATTGAATGTTTGAGCTAGTATTTCACATTTCTCTTGCAGTGTGCTGTAGCTAACATTATTATATTTTAATATTGGAATATTGGTAAACTTTTTCTTTAAAATATTCGATATGTTCCAAAAAGGAGCTGAGCCTTTACCCAGCTTTGACAGTTTTATATTCCAATTTTATTTCTAAATTTATTTATCTCTTCAGAAATGCGAGAATTTAACAATTTTGTTTGCATATGATTCATGTACGTCTCTGTACCGTTTCCAGTTTCTTCTATAGATATTTCTTAATTGAACTAAATGCTTTATAGAAGGTGGTAATGGTTGATTGTTGACTGCACAAATTCTTCTTGGAACGCTATGGTTAACAGCATTTGATATTGTATTGCTAAATGTTTCTATCATTGAATCAACATTTTCGTTATCAATTTGAAGATTTTCGTTTGGCACTGTTAAATTTCTTTTGATGTATGTCCTATATCGTGTCCAATTTGCTTTTTTGAAATCATAAAAAGATTTTTCAACAGGGCTGTATTCACTATTTAAAGTAATTTTGATAGGAAGATGGTCGGAGCAGATTTCGTTAATGACACTAACCGGTGTAACATAGTTAACTGAGTCAGTTAAAAAGAAATCTAATGTAAAGGGTGATTTTTTAAGAGCTATAGGAAAGTTTTCCAAAAAAAAAAACACATAGAATTCAGAAAAATGCATGAAATCTTTATTTGAATCGATAGTACGGTCCATATAATTTAATGTTTGAAGATTATTTCATCCAAATGTTGACCATGACTGCGCCTCAAATGGTCCATCCGCTTAGTCCAATTTTGGCATACTCTTTCCAACATTTCGGACGGTATCTCACGAATAAATGCTTCAATGTTGTCTTCCAATGCGTCAATTGAAGCGGGATTGTCTGTATAGACATGAGCTTTAACATAGCCCCACAAAAAATATTCTAAAGGCGTTAAATTGCACGATCTAGGCGGCCAATTGACCGGTCCCGAACGTGAAATAAAATGTTCACCGAACTCGTCTCTCAATAAGTGCATTGTTGCGCGTGCTGTGTGGCATGTGGCACCGTCTTGTTGAATCCACATGTCATGCAAGTCAAGCTCTTGCACTTTGGGCAAAAAAAGTTGGATATCATCTCTCGGTAGCGCTCACCATTCACAGTTACGTTACGATTAGCATCATCTTTGAAGAAGTACGGTCCAATGATGCCAATAGCCCATAAACCGCACCAAACTGTGACTTCTTCTGAATGCATTGGTAGCTCTTCCAATGCTTCTGCCTGATATTCACTCCAAAATCGACAATTCTGCTTATTTACGTACCCATTGAGCCAAAAATGAGCTTCGTCGCTGAACACAATTTTTCGGTAAAAAAGTGGATCTTCGGCCAACTTTTAAAGAGCCCATTCACCAAAAATTCTACGTTGCGGTAGGTCGTTCGGCTTCAATTCTTGGACCAGATGTATTTTGAAAGGCTTCACACCTAAATCCTTCCGCAAAATTTTCCACGTTGTTGAGTAACAGAACGGCGACGAATCGATAATTGATGGTTATCATTAACACTGGCCGATACAGCTGCGATATTTTCTTCAGTTCGCACTCTACGTAAGCATGTTGGTGGCTTAATGTCCAACAATGTAAATTTGGTGCGAAATTTAGTCACAATAGCCCGAATAGCCGCTTCAGTGGGTCGATTAAACTGACCATAAAATGGAAGAAGCGCGCGATGAACTTTCTTAACAGAGCACGCATTTTGATAATAAAATTCAATAACTTGCAAGCGTTGTTCATTTGTAAGACGATTCATGGTTAAATTATAGACCAAACTGAAGATGTTTGACAATGAAACAAAACACGAAACGTGCGTCAGCTGTTTAAACCAGTGTTGCCAAAAAGATAATAGCTAAAAAATCACCCTTTAGATGATGGTCTTCTTGGATCTGAGGGAATATATGTGCGATCACTGGGATATAATATTTGAAAATTTTCAGAATTTAATTTCTCATATACAACCCCATAGACTTTGTCTACAGTTGAAATCACCTCTAAAAAGAATATTATCATTACCAATGTGTAGTTTTCGAAGATCAGACTTAAATTTTAATTTTTTGTCGTTATCTCTACCAGGAGTACCGCCAGGAAAATAGCAAGAAAATATATTTATATAGTTTCCATTTGATGTTAATACTTTGACGCCGATATTTTCAATGAGAAATGTGTTTAAAGGAGGTATTAAAGCGTGTGCTACATTTCTCCTAACCAATACAGATACACTTCCGCCCCTGCCTTGTTCTCTATCTTTCCTGTAATGTTTTATTGAAATATTTTTATTTAGCATTGTTTCCGAAACGTGACAGATATGAATATTTCTACTTAGTAGAAAATTAAAAAGTTCATCTTTTTTGTTACGAATACCTCTGGCATTCCATGATACGATGTTTAAGTTTCTACTCATACAAAAATTTACAGGCGAGTGATGTAATCACTTAGAATTGATCGGCTTTGCATTTACAATTTTTCAATTTGGGGATAAGCTCAAAAGTTCGATTTTTTATTTCTTCTACAGAAAATAAATCATTAGTATTATTGGTATTGTTGTTGTTGTGTTGGTGATTCCATGCAGGTTTTGCATTTGAATTTCTTTGGTTTAGACAATTTGGAAAGTCTGTGCTGTAATTTGTATTACTAATACGCGAATTGTATGATTGCTGACTTGGTCTAAAAGATTTAGGCTGAGAACGTTGCTTTATTTGTTGATATTGTTGTCTGCTTGGACAATCAAAGGATAAAGATTTGTGTCGGCCCTTACAATTTGCATATTTAATCATATCAGAAGTGCAATCTGCTTTTGTGATTACCGGCACATTTTGCACAGAAGGTTTTGACTCTGCAACGACTGGAACCATGACCTAGCATTTGACAGTTGTGACATTGGGTTACTGAGTAATTTTGCCTTAACTCCTTCATACTTATAGACTTTTTTTGAAAGTACACTATGTATATAGCTTGTTCGTTAGAACCATTTGATCTGGTTACCAGTTTCACATCTAAACAGGATAATTTCATGTCGGTTAGTTTTTTATACCCTATACCACTATGTGGTTTGGGTATAATGACTTTGTGCTGCTGTTTGTAACAACCAAAAATATTTGACCCAGACCTATCTTTAATTATTCCGATCGAATCAGAATCACTTTTTAAGTTGATTTAACAATGACCGTCCGTCCGTCCGTCCTTCTGTGTGTCCATGTAAACCTTGTAATCAAACTGCAGGTCGCAAATATGCATATGTTTTGACAAAATTTGGTATATAAGCTTTTATCGGTCATGGGATGAACGGCATTGAAATTGGTGAAAATCGGTCCATGTTCAGACCTAGCCCCCATACAAATTACCCCTATGAAATCGACATAAATTGTCATAAGATCCAAATTGTCATATAGATCTTACTCAAATTGGGTTTGTATGCGTTCATTACATACATTAATGAGTACTCCAAAAATGATACCTTTGGCCCCATAAAGACCTGCTTCCCGATCTTCACTTAAATCTATTAAAAAACTAAAATATTGCACTGATTCTTCTCAAATTTTGTTTGTATATATTTTTGCAAAATACAAGAGACTTTACCAAACATGATCAGGATCGGTCAATTTTTGGACCAAGTCCCTATATAGATATAGCATCCGATATAAACTTTTTCATATCTGCAGCCAAAAAAATTAATAAAAATCCAACTCAAATTTGGTTTTTGCTTATTTTCTATGTCCAGTTAGTTGGGCCTAAGAGATAGGGTTTCTAAACGCATGGTATAGGGTATCGTATAGTCGGTCTAGACCGACTATAATTTTCTTACTTGTTTTTTATTACAATTGGATCAAATTTATCGTATCCAAGCATCACTGCTTTATATGGTTTTTATTAATTTTTAGTTCCATATGTAAACAATTCAAATTTAGATTCTAAATTTTTGCAAATTAAATCAAAATCTTCCATTCTATTACAAAATAGTTTAAGCCCAATTAATATTTTCTGAATAGCATAATTCGATACTTTTAAAGTATTACAAATATCCTGGATTTGATTGGTTTTACATTTTAAAATTGTTATAGATGGAACAAACTAAAATTGTTTATTACTATTATTTCAGTTTCTTCGTTTTCATCATCATCAACCGTTTGCAGTGGTTGAAAAAAGTTGTTGTTGTTTACTGTAGCAGCAGTATTATGTTGTTGTTTATGTTTTTTGCTCATTATGTTATGCCTATTTGAAGCATTAACATATTCACAACCTATGCGTTTGATTTTGTTTTTGTTTTTAAATTTGTAAAGGGATTAACTAATCCGTATTTGAAACACTAATCCGTTTGTTTTGAACCAAATAGAACCAATTGATTTTTTTTTTTATACCCTATACCACTATGTGGTTTGGGTATAATGACTTTGTGCTGCTGTTTGTAACAACCAAAAATATTTGACCTAGACCCATCTTTAATTATACCGATCGAATCAGAATCACTTTTTGAGTTGATTTAACAATGTCCGTCCGTCCGTCCGTCCGTCCGTCCGTCTGTGTGTCCATGTAAACCTTGTAATCAAACTGCAGGTCGCAAATATGAATATATTTTGATGAAATTTGGTACATAAGCTTCTATCGGCCATGGGATGAATGCTATTGAAATTGGTGAGAAGCGGTCCATGTTCAGACCTAGCCCCCATACAAATCACCCATATGAAATCGACATAAATTGCCATAAGATCCAAATTGTCATATAGATCTTACTCAAATTGGGTTTGTATGCGTTCATTACATCCATTAATGAGTAGTCCAAAAATGATCCCTTTTACCCCATATAGAGCTGCTTCCCGATCTTCACTTAAATCTATTAAAAAACAAAAATATTGCACTGATTCTTCTCAAATTTTGTTTGTATATACTTTTGCAAAATACAAGAGACTTTACCAAACATGATCAGGATCGGTCCATTTTTGGACCAAGTCCCTATATAGATATAGCATCCGATATGAACTTTTGCAAAATTTTTTCAAATTTGGTTTTTGCTTATTTTCTATGTCCAGTTAGTTGGGCCTAAGAGATAGGGTTTCTAAACGCATGGTATAGGGTATCGTATAGTCGGTCTAGACCGACTATAATTTTCTTACTTGTTTTTATTACAATTGGATCAAATTTCTCGTATCCAAGCATCACTGCTTTATATGGTTTTTAATTTTTAGTTCCATATGTAAAAAATTCAAATTTAGATTCTAAATTTTTGTAAATTAAATCAAAATCTTCCATTCTATTATAAAATAGTTTAAGCCCAATTGATATTTTCCGAATAGCATAATTCGATACTTTTTAAGTATTACAAATATCCTGTATTTGATTGGTTTTACATTTTCAAAATGTTATAGGTGGAACACGTATTTTAATTTGTTTATTAACTATTATTTCAGTTTCTTCGTTTTCATCATAATCAACCGTTTGCAGTGGTTGAAAAAAGTTGATGTTGTTTACTGTAGCAGTAGTATTATGTTGTTGTTTATGATTTTTGCTAATTATGTTATGCCTATTTGAAGCATAAGCATCTTCACAACGTATGCGTTTGATTTTGTTTTTGTTCTTAAATTTGTAAAGGGATTAACTAATCCGTATTTGAAACACTAATCTTTTTGTTTTTAACAAAATAGATTATAAGGTGTTTTTTTTTTTTGTAATATTTTTGAAAATTTTGAACAACACAATACGTCTGTCAATGATCATGATCAATAGAAGATTGTTTAAATTTTACAAATTATGAGATTTTACAAATGTATTACAGCAATATATATTAAATATATTTAACGGTATAAGCAAGAATATATCACAGTTTAAGGAAAAAGTAGTTATTTAGAGCAAAAGAAGAAATAGATACAAATAGCTTTCAAAGCTTTATTTGGAAAATATATCACGATTTTTCGAATTTATATTTGTAGATATCTTATGGTATCTTAGGTATTGTGTAAATTTGTTGATATTATGACCAAAACGTTGATGTAGGTGCAAAGTCGGTCTCAATCTCGGTCTCAGATTGTGAATGAATTTAAGTTTCTTGTTTTGCACTTCTACTGTACCATACTTGATAAGCGTAGGTAGGATATACATTTTATATTGTAGTCTTGTTTTGGATATTCAATCTTGAATTTCAATTAAGAAAGATATAGAGGGTCCCCCGCATCTGTTGGCTTTTTTTCTGTAATTAATCCATGGGGTACTCTTGATGTCAAATTAACTCTATATGCAAATCTAACAAGTTTTATTGAAATCGTTGCACAAATATATATTAATTCGATATTTTGTTTTAAAAAAATTTAAATATCCTTAAATTTTACCTTTGACCTTAAAGAGGGACAGCTTAATGTGTTTCAATTTAATCTTAATTTACAAGATTCAGAACTTATATCAAGTATTATAATAGTTTCACAAAAGATATTTGAAATATCAAACCACCAAAAAGATGTAGCCTAAAAGTTGGAAAAGTATGAAATATCACATTTTTCTTCAAATCCGCTTAAATAAAAACGCTGCCCTCGCCAAATTAAGAAGAGGATACCTACAATATTTGCCATTTTTAATCACAAATATTTTGTTATTAAGACCTTAAGGTCCAATCGTTGATTTCGGAAAATTTCTTGAACAACATTTTTGAAAAAGTAAAATTGAAGATTTTAAAATATTGCTAAAAAAAGTAAAATTGAAGATTTTAAAATATTGCTAAAAAAAAAAATACGTACCGTTTTGGCATTAATTTGGAACGGCATAACAATAGAAGAGATGCAAAATACTTTATATAAGATCATTTTGGGATCAGAAAGATGCAAAAATATTGTTGTTGTAAATTATTTCAATATCTTTCAAAATGTGAGCTCGATTTTCTTAATCAAGTGGTCTGCGGCGTATTTATTGCCTGGGGAACTTGATATAACTTGATAATAGATTTTGTTGTCTTATTAGGATGATAATTTACTCTAAAATATGGTTTATTAATTAATTTAATTGGAACGCAATTATTAATATCAAAATTTTTGGGGAAAAATTATATTTTTTGATAATTTTTACATATAAATGCACATTTGAACTTTGAACTCAATGCGCGTCCAGAAAGCATTGTCCGATTTGGCTCAAATTTTGCACACTAAAGTTTTAGATCCAGTGTCACAATAATCCGACCCGCACAACTCAAAATTCAACCACAAATTTTTTTTTCATACAAACCGCTGTCACCCTAATATGTGTATATGTGATGTTATTTTATTCTGTTATGTAGCAGGAGCCGTCATTTGAGCTAGTTAATCATTCATCTGAGTTGTAATCTGTTTTTTTGATGTGTAAACATCTATACGCTCAGGGGGTAAAAATTTATTTCACAATGCAATCATAAAAATAGCGTAAGAAGTGAGAAGTATGATAAAAGCGGTGTGAAGTATGAGTGTATTGGTTCAAAGATTATGATATAAAATTATTTCAGCTAATTCAACAACCCCAATTATAACAACTAGTTACAGTTGTTTGCTATAAGTGATACATAGATGACGCTTTCTGTTTGATTTTAATTGATGTGTAAATAGATGTTCACACATCTTCCCTGTGATTGGACTTAGATAGTTTTTATTTTAATAGAAATTCAGCTTCTTTAATAGGGGAGAAAGCTTTTGACATTTTTTTTTTTTTTTTTGTTAAAATACGTGGATTTTCATCGTGTCTTCTGGATTCTCTGAATTATCAATTCTTTAGTTGAAATATCTTCTTCGTTACATATACGAATTTATGCCATATCTTCAAAGTCTATTTCATCCAGCCCTGCTTCACGCGTAAGAAGTCCAAGGTGTCTCGGACACAGAAATACATAATTTTTCCACACTTCATTCACTGCACCATTCTTTACTTCATCCCAAGACTTTTTAATGTTTTCAACAACATTCGTTATATTAAACTGCTTCCAAAAGTCTTTAATTGTTAGATGGTTTCTATTATCAACAGACTCAATCAGATTCTTGAATACTCGCCGCACGAGCTAGCAATGACTAGCAATGTCTTTTTGCAATAATTTGCTCAGAACTGAATTTTTCCACTATTATTGAAAAAAATGAATTTTAAAGTCTTCAAAGAGGTGTTCCGTATTCAAACCTTTTTTATTTGATCGCCAGATAACCGGATACTTTGATTTGCTTTTGCCGTTGAAAGCACGAGTATTTTTTGACTGATATATCTGTGGTTTTCTAGAATAACCGCGTATGTCATAAAATCAAAATGTTCAGGGGAGCCAAAAAATGTTATATTTGAAATTATGGGCTCGATATAAAGTTTTGAGAGCTTTTTTTTTAACAGTCCTGTAGATATGGGCAACAAATGCTTTATATAAAATTTTGAGTCAAAAATCTTCAGAGGAATAGATTTTAGAGAAGGACGAAAAAAACAATATGTAAATAACACTTAAAGTGTGTGCATATAAAATAACTTATGTCGATAAACGTCGTTTTCTTTGAAAAATTAAAATACCAATGCAGCCAGCCATGTAGGCATAAGTTGTTGTTGCTTGAAAAATGGATTTTTAGGATGAGAATATAACAACGTATCAAGAATAATAGTGACAAAAAATAACAGAAATAAACACACAAGTTTTTATAAGTGCTTATAAACTGAAAAATAATACAAAATTATTTTGCATTTTTTTTTCATTAATAACAACGTATGTCACTATATGTCGTTTTCTGAGAAAATATTTTGTCAGCGATCAAACGTAGGTCGACATACGTCAATAGTGTTGCAAATTAATTTAATAAACTGTTAAGTGACGTCGTTATTTAAAGAAAAAACTCAGAAATGGTCAATATTTTTTTTACAAAAATTCAACACATGTAAAGAGCGTTAAAAATTAATATATTAATATAAAGGCTCGTTTCTGCTGGATACATTTCTGCTAATTGGACATCCGCAATGGCTGCTTTTCCCATGGTTTTTAAATTCTGAATCGAATGTCGTTTCTTAAAGCTATCAAACCAGCCTTTGATATCTAAAAACGGTTCAGAGTGAGAACTTTTTCCCTTTTTTGGTCGTAAAGAATGGATTTCTTTTTCCAATATAATAGCTATGCTTGATGGAATATTTCGTTAGTCTAACCACACACTAAGCATTCCATATATTCCATAATTTCACTCCTTTGTCGTAAAACATGCTTTCTTGTTAAAGGTATCATTCGTTGTACACTAGCTCTAATTTTATACTTTTTGATTTTACTCTACCCACAGTTGAGATAACAAGGCCTTAAGTTTTTATACCCTATACCACTATGTGATCCAAATTATCATACAGATCTCAGTCAAATTGGATCTGTATGTGTTTATTATATCCATTAATCAGTAGTCCAAAAATAATCTCTATAGGACAATTCTTAGTCATAGGCCCCATATAGAGCTGCTTCCCGATCTTCACTTAAATCTATCAAAAAACAAAAATTTGGTTTGTATATAATTTTTCAAAATATAAGTGACTTTACCGAATATGGTCAGGATCGGTCCATTTTTCGACCTAGTCACCATATATATATAGCGCCCGATATGAACTTTTTCATATCTGCAGCCAAAAAAAATCCAAATCCATATCCAATTAGTTGGACCGGAGAGATAGGGTCTCTTAACCATGGTATAGGGTATCGAATAGTCGGTCTAGACCGACTATAATTTTCTTACTTGTTTCTATTTAATTATTTTTACGCCCGCATTGAATGGTCTTAAAACATGAAGTTTTACTGCTAACTAACTTTATGGCTTTACGTACTTTTTTTCCATACTTCACTTTATTTGATACCTGTTCATTTACCAGCCATTTTAGGGAGCAAAATTAATACACTTTTTTATTTGAACAAATAAGAACTTATACACACCAATAACAAAATATATTTCCAGAAGCCTACTTATGCTTATAAAATGAATTTCTACTAAATAATTTTTGAAAAATGTATATTGAATTTAAAAGTTTTCATGTTTGAAAAATATATTAAAATACTATCCCTAAAATCGAATTTTTTTTAACCGCATAACGAATTGTGTTCCTATATTAGCCATGTCTGGAAAGCGGGGAATAAATTTAGTTCATCTCAAAACTTTTATAAACCTTAATTTTTATTTTTTAATTTTTCTCCTCAAAATTTCTTACAAAATTATGGGTACACTTTTGGCCTCAATAAATTCATCTTGTTTTACATTTTATACTCCAGCCCATTTTTTACCACAACAGACATAAATTATGGCATTAAATAATCAATTATTTGAATTGTAATTTAGAACTGTATATCCGTCGAAACTCTGCAGCACGTGACCGATAAATATTTTTCTTGTTTTTTAAATTAAGAATCTCTGCAAATGCGAGCTGTTTGTTGTGTGTACATCTTTCCGTGTATTGGATCCCAAAATGTTTTATGCGTGAGCGTCTATTGGTTTCTATTTTAATTTAGTTGTTCTACATTGAAAGTTTTTGAAGAATACTAATAATTGTATATTTTCCATAGAATTGCTTGTAGTTTTGGTAATAAAGTTTTCGAAAATATTTAATTACTTTTTCAAAATTAAAGAGTTTTGAAATATTTTTTATTACATATAATACTTAAGCTGGAAGTATTAAATTGTAATGTAATATGTGAGGCCAAAATCCATAGTTGCATTCAATTTGAACATTTTTTTAATTTTAAAATGAAATTTCATAATTCAGTATGATTAAAAGTTAATGATCGATTTGGAAATTAATAAAATCTTTTTAGCAAAAAATTCCTATTAAGTTTCACATGAAGTCAATAATGAATTTCATAAAAAAGTTACAAATAATTAATTGTTTATACATATGTCTTGAAATCATTATACACTTGTTTCTCTATTTTCATTTAAATTTTTGTGTCTTTAAGACGTATTTATGATCTTAATTCTAAACTGATGAATTGTTGTATTTTAAATTGTAGATTTAATTTACTAGCTTCATTTAAAATATGATACTTCTTTAAAAAAAATGATTATAATAAAATGCCTAAATGAGATTTAAAAGTTCTAAATATTCTTAATTCTTAAAAATTTTTATTTGAATATAAAAGGAAGTTTTAAACTATAAAATTTCAGTTAAGTATTATTTAGTTTTTATAATTTAGTATTTTTGAAAATTACATCTAAAAAACACTAAAATTTTTTATGATGCTCTCAATCCGAATCTGACCTCAGAATTGCTCCCTCTAAACTTTATTATATGATGAATGAAGACTCTCAATTTATAGTTGCATGCGACCAATAGCAGACAAAACACAGTCTTGAGTCCCCCGGAAGCTGGCTGACTACCCAAAAAATTCAATAAAATATTTTAAAAAAATCTCCCAAGATAGGTTTTATAGTGATTTGCCATAAGTGAAACGGTATTTTTCAAAGAAAGATTAACTGTCATTATAATGGAAAATATTTCCCAGCTCTTCAGAACTTTATAGAAAACCGAGTACGCTCTGTCCGCGCTTCGCTACGATTTACTGTGAGAAAAATATGAATTTTATAAATTAAATCCGGCAACACTTAACGATTGCCCAGAATTTAGAATAACGTTTGGCAATTTTTTATTTTAGAGATTTTTGATTTTGCTGATTTTTAATTTTTGCCGATTTTTGATTTTGAAGATTTTTGCTTTTGGCAATTTTTGTGTTTCGAAATTTTCAGTTATGGCGATTTTTGATTAAACGATTTTTGAATGGTGTGATTCCACCCATATTTTTCTCAACTACTTACATTGGTATCAAAAGTATCAAGAATGTCACCACTCCCACTAATCGCATTAATATCTGATGGACTCCTACAAAGAGTCAGTCAATGCTTTCCCTTTTATAGTACTCCAGTAACATGATATTATACATTTTCTTGATATTAAAAAATATTAAAAATATTTTAAAAAAATGTATAGCCTGTAGTTCCTTCCAGATACACAGTAAGCGTCTGTTAAAATTTTAGGAAGGAATTTTAGGAATTGGTTTGCTGTCCGAAGCAACATCATTTTAACTGTTTTTGTTTCTCCATATTACCAAATTTTACATTTTTTTTTATCATAAAGTAGCTTTAATCTTAATTTTCTTTGTAATTATTAATGTTTGTAAATCTTACTATGCTTTTTTTAAATTCTCTTGTCATATCTTGCGATATTGTTAGTTCTATTCTTCCCATTGAGTATGTCTGGTAGCTATAGTGGAGTTTCTAAAGACGTAACCATTAACATGGTTAAAATTTTGGCTCGTCAAAAGACTGGTATGAACTTATGTCACATCAACACGTAAAGTCTTAAGAATAAAACTGACGAGTTTATACGAGTGTTTGAAAACTCTAATACAGATGTTGCGTGTGTATCTGAGGCATGGCTTACTACCTCTACGCCTGATAGCTTAATTTGCGTTGAAGGTTACAAAATCTTCAGATTCGATAGAGTACGCCACGGTGGGGAAGTTGCTATTTTCATCAAAAGTCATTTGTCGTGTAAACTTTAATGTAAATCTGACTCCGAAGACCTTCTTGAATATCTCTTTTTGGAGATTACCTCATGCGGAAGAAACTGCTGATTGGTTGTGTATACACCCCTAGGCGAAATATTAACATGTCCACCTTCATTTCCAAATGGGAATCGCTAACCGTATCATACAATGATGTTGTAATTTCAGGCGACCTTAATTCAAACATCTTATTGGAATCAACTCTGTTAGATAATGTGTCATATCTTGGTCTTGAACCTACAAACCGCTCTAATCCTACTTATTACCAGCAACAATACTTTGTTGGATCTCTTTTTTGTAAGCAATATTTCTAACGTGTTACTTTATGACCATATTTCAGCATCATGTTTTTCCAAACATGATTTAATTTTTCTTGCCTACGATTTTCATATTCAGGGAGAAACAAATTGCATATGTACTCATACAGAGACTTTAAAAACTTAAATTAAAATTTACTCTATGAATACTTTGGACATATTAATTGGGAGAATATTTATTATATGCCCTCCGTAAATGATCAACTTTGCTTTCTTGAAACAAACATAACAAGTTTATACGATGCTACAGTTCCTTTAGTAACTCGATCCAGAAAATCCAAAGCAAAGCCATGGTTTACATCTAATATAAAGCAGTTAATTTCTCTCAGAGATGTATGTTATTCAAGGTGGAAGCGATTTAAAACTACTGCGCTCAAAAATGATTACCATACTGCAAGGAAAAAAGTTAACGACAGCGTTTTGAGTCCGCTATAGATCATGACAAACCTGGAAACAAGTTCGTGATATTAGTATAGGGAAAGGCATTAAAATTGTTCTGATAGCAGTAGTGATGTCAATGAGTTAAACTCAGTATTTATGAGGATTTTGCTGCCCTTTCTCTTGCCTTATTTAACACATTTCTTTAACTCAATTATAACCACAAGCACTTTACCTTATAGTCGTTTACATCTGAGGGAAATCTAGTAGATTTTAGTTGAAATCTATTTCAAAATCTATACCGTTTACATCTTTGTTTCCACAACAATAAACAGCTGATTAAAATAAAACATATAAACTAGAAATACCAAAAATACGCAAAACAATAGGAAAATGGAAATATGGAAAATTCTAAAAAGGAACAGATTTTATAATTATACATATTATGCATCAAAAATGAAAAAAGCACAAACTGAAATAGAAATTTTTCGAAAGAAACATCAGCATTTATTAAATGTATTGTTTGAACAACAAAAACAAATTCATTTTCCACAATTATTATTTAGCAGATTGGAATGGACACATGTCAGTATAAAAAGTTATAACTTTTCAATTACTACATATTTTTTTATTATAGATTCGTCATTTTTTTGTTAATAATTAATATTTTATTTCCTTTTTATTCAACTTGCTTGCTTTTGTATTTAAATGTCAATTTTTCAGTCACTGCGTTGTAATTTTCTATTACAATATTAAACAAGTAAGAAAATATACCATGGTTTAGAAACCCTATCTCCTCGGTCCACCTAACTGGATATAGAAAATAAGCAAAAAACAAATTTGAGTGGCATTGTTTATAATTTTTATGGCTGCAGATATGAAAAAGTTCATATCGGGTACAATATTTATATGTGGACTAGGTCAAAAAATGGACCGATCGTGACCATATTTGGTAAAGTCACTTATATTTTGAACAAATATACACAAACCAAATCTGAGAAAAATCTCTGCAACATTTTTGTTTTTTTGATAGATTTAAGTGAAGATAGGGGAGCAACTCTATATGGGGCCTATGACTAAGAATTGTCCAATAGGAATTTTTTTTGGACTAATGATTAATAGATACAATAAACACATACAAATCCAATTTTACTAAGATCTATATGATAATTTAGATCTTATGGCAATTTATGTCGATTTCATAAGGATCAGTTGTATGGGGACTAGGTCTGAACATGGACCGATTTTCACCAATTTCAACAGCGTTTGGCCGATAAGAGCTTATATACCAAATTTCATCAAAATATATTCATATTTGCGGCCTGTAGTTTGATTACAAGGTTTACATGGACACACAGACGGACGGACGGACGGAAGGACATCGCTAAAACGACTGAGAAAGTGATTCTGAGCCGATCGGTATAATAAAAGATGGGTGTAGGTCAAATATTTTTGGTTGTTACAAACAGCAGCACAAAGTCATTATACCCAAACCACATAGTGGTATAGGGTATAAAAACACAGTAGTATCATTTGATAATGCCCAAGTTTGACAAGATTTTGTAAGATTTTGCACAAATCTAGTAACGAGCTAGATTTTGTTTTGTATGGGAAATCTAGCAAAAATGAGCTGGATTTCGCTCGAAATCTCCTATATACTAGATTTTGCTTAGATGTAAACGCACTATTACAAGTGGAGACATGTCAAAATAATTCCTGTTCCTAAATCTTCTTACGAATACCGCCCGATAGCAATCCTGTGTTACTTTTCAAAAGTACTTGAAAAGCTCCTTCACAAACAAATGACCACTTACATAAATGAGATTGGTTTGTTGTCGAATATACAATCAGGTTTTCGATCTAATCATAGTTGACTGAAGTAACTGAAAACATAAGGCAGGTACTGGATGATAATAAAGTTAATTTTTTGGTCTTACTTGACCATTCAAAGGTTTTCGATAATGTCGACCTTTTTAATTTCTTACGTGAAAAATAAAATCTCAACAACGTTGAATCTTACGAGAGGAGTGTCCCAGGGATCCATCCTAGGGCCTTTGCTTTTTGATGTGTAAACATCTATACGCGCATGGGGGTAAATTTCAAAAACAGCGTAACATGTAAGTGTAACATGTAAGCGTAACATGTGAGTCGTGGGACAAAATGTGATTGTATAGGTGAAAAAAAATATGATATTATGATAACCTGTTTGAAAATTAAAAATGAAAAATAAAAAATTAAAAAAAAAATAAAAAATAAAAAATAAAAAATTTAAAATGAAAAATAAAAAATGAGAAATGAAAAATAAAAAATGAGACATGAAATATAAAAAATTAAAAAAAAGGAAAAATGAAAAATGAAAAACGAAAAATTAAAAATGAATAATGAAAAATGAAAAATAAAAAATGAAAAATAAAAAAAAAGAAAAATAAAAAATGAGAAATGAAAAATGAAAAATAAAAATTGAAAAATAAAAAATGAAAAACGAAAAATGAAAAATAAAAAATGAAAAATTAAAAATAAAAAAATTAAAAATGAAAAACGAAAAACGAAAAATGAAAAATTAAAAATATAAAATTAAAAAAAAGGAAAAATGAAAAATAAAAAAACAAAAAATGACTAATAAAAAATTAAGACTAAAAAATTTAAAATAAAAAATTAAACATGAAAAATAAGAAATGAAAATTGAAAAATGAAAAATTAATATTAAAAATGAATAATGAAAATTAAAAAACTAAAAATAAAATATGAAATATAAAAAATTAAGAATAAAAAATGAAAATTGAAAATTAAAAAATGAAAAAATTGGAAAAGGAAAATTGAAGAAAAAGTTAAAAATTAAAAATAAAAAATGAAAAATGAGAAATATAAAATGAAAAATAAAATTAAAAAATAAATAATTGAAAATAAAAACCGAAAAATAAAAAATTAAAAATTAAAAAAAAAATTAAAAATGGAAAATGAAAAACGAAAAATTAAGAATAAAAAATAAAAAACGAAGAATTAAAAATTAACCGGTTGAAATAATAAATAATTATTAATATTTTTATATTAACAGAAGCCCTGCAGTTGATTGCTGTAAGTGATACGCTTTCTGTTTGATTTAAAGAAAGTGCTATAAAAAAATCTTTAATTACTAGATGTTTACACATCTCCCCTGCGATCGGACTCACATGATTTTTTTTTCTCTCTATGCTAATGATCTACCTTCACAACTTCTCCAATGCATATGCACGCCAATTACGTGCAGTTATATTTAAGCAGTCCGACTGCTTCAATTAATCACAATATAGAAAAACTCGAAGAAGATTTAAATAATATTCATCGTTGGTCTATGGCCAACCAGCTCTTTTTAAACCCATTAAAATCTAAATGTTTGATGATAAGTAAACGGTCTAAACAACCACCCATGAATCCTGATATTACAATTAACGGTCAAAAGATTCCTATTGTTTCTTTGACAAAAATCTAGGTATTATCTTTAACAGCTCTCTATCGTGGTCAAATCATATAAATAATGTAGTTGAGCAAACTTACGTTAAACTGAGATCTCTTTGGTCAACACAATCTTTCACACTTTTGAAAGTAAGAATTCTAGTAGCCAAAACGTATATTATTCCTGGACTTTTGTACGGCTGCAAATTTTTGCAAATTGCGACTCCTCGAGCATACGTCGACTCAATGTTGCATATAATAATATTATTCGTTATGTTTTTGGTTTAAGAAGATATTCTCATATAACTCCCTTCTCTGTAAGACTATTTGGTGTGTCTTTTGATAATCTTTTAAAAACTAGAGTTCTAATTTTTATGCACAAAATTATTTACACAAAAGAACCTAGCTATCTATTCGAAAAATTGCATTTTGCCAGATCCTATTCATGGGACACTTGTCTCAGAACAGCAATTCTTTGTGCACGGAGTTCATCTTTGGAATGCACTTCCACAAACTTATCAACTAACAAGTAATGCAAGACTAACGCCGTTTTCTTTTCTGACAAAAAATGTCACATTTTATTTGCACTTTTTTCAAAAAGTTTATTTTTTTATATATTCCGAATTAAGCGGAAGCTTATCTTATACATCAATCGAAAGGTCTCAAGGTCTCCTCTTTGAAGTCATTAGGGTGAAAAAAAATTAAAAAACGGCAACAATGGGGAAATATTTTGAAACCTTTCAATTGATGTATAAGATAAGGTTGCTCTTAATTCAGAATATATAAAAAAATAAACTTTTCGAAAAAGTGCAAATAAAATGGGACATTTTTTGTCAGAAAAGAAAACGGCATTAGTAAACTTACAATGTCGCCATCATATTTATACCCTATACCACTATGTGGTTTGGGTATAATGACTTTGTGCTGCTGTTTGTAACAACCGCAAATATTTGACCTAGACCCATCTTTAATTATACCGATCGAATCAGAATCACTTTCTGAGTTGATTTAACAATGTCCGTCCGTCCGTCCGTCCGTCCGTCCGTCCGTCCGTCTGTGTGTCCATGTAAACCTTGTAATCAAACTGCAGGTCGCAGATATGAATATATTTTGATGAAATTTGGTGAGAATCGGTCCATGTTCAGACCTAGCCCCCATACAAATTACCCATATGAAATCGACATAAATTGCCATAAGATCCAAATTGTCGTATAGATCTTACTCAAATTGGGTTTGTATGCGTTCATTACATCGATTAATGAGTAGTCCAAAAATGATCCCTTTGACCCCATATAGAGCTGCTTCCCGATCTTCACTTAAATCTATTAAAAAACAAAAATATTGCACTGATTCTTCTCAAATATTGTTTGTATATATTTTTGCAAAATACAAGAGATCTTACCAAACATGGTCAGGATCGGTCCATTTTTGGACCAAGTCCCTATATAGATATAGCATCCGATATGAACTTTTCATATCTGCAGCCAAAAAAATTAATAAAAATCCCACCCAAATTTGGTTTTTGCTTATTTTCTATGTCCAGTTAGTTGGGCCTAAGAGATAGGGTCTCTAAACGCATGGTATAGGGTATCGTATAGTCGGTCTAGACCGACTATAATTTTCTTACTTGTTTTGAAATTTATTTGCGAAGTGTATTTGATTTAAATTTTAAATCAACGCAAGCGCCAGAAGTTGCAGTTTTTGAAAGATTTGCAAAATTTTGGAATAATCTGGATCACACTTTAATCAAAAGCGGTCTCGATGATGAGATCATTCGTTAAAAAATCAGCGACCAAGAATGTGATGAGGTAAAACAATTTTGCCGTTACCAATTAAACTACAATCATAGTCGTGAGGACTATAAAGAGTTTTTACAACTCGTATTACATTTTCTTGGTGGCGAAGGAGAACAAATTCGAGCACCTGGCCCAACCAGCCATGCCACATGGTTGTCTAAAGCGATCTACTCGTTAAAAATATATTTGTTCAATCAACAGTTTAATCTTACAAATTCAGAGTTGAGAGGCATAAGAAATGTTTGTATTTTTATCATTCGCCTTTATATAAAGGCTTGGTTTGAATGCGAAAATTCAATAAGAGCTCCGTTACATGATTTAAATTTTATAAAAGCAGCTCATGCTTATGCCAAAATAGATTCATCAGTTTCTCAAGAGTTGTTAAAAAAAATGCAATAGCATTTGTGGTATTTGGACGAAGAAATGGTGACATTAGCATTTTTTGACTCAAAAGTTCCACTAGCAGTGAAAGAAAAAATGGTTTTTGTCCAGATTCAGTAGAACCAGTTGTAAAACTTATCGCAAATAGAAAATTCTTTCACACAGAATCATTGATAAATAATGATTTATGCGATTTTGTGTCCCAGAAAACTAAACATTTTTTCAGCTATTTTAGTATTTCTGCAGAATTTTTATTACATCCTCCATCGACATGGGAATCTAACGAAGATTTTAAAAAGAGTTGGAATTTCTGCAAGGACTTATGTGTAGTAAACGATACTGCCGAAAGAGGCGTTAAATTCATAAAAGATTTTAATAACGTGTTGACAAATAATGAAGAAGAAAAGCAGTTTTTACTCCTGTACAAAGTCAAGTTTAATTTAACAATGTTGAGTTATAGCTCAAAAATTTTCATATTTTATTTGGAAACATATAAGTATATGGTTTTTAAAAATTATACTTTTATAATAAAATCGGTTAAAAGTTGTTTAAATTTGTATACGCGAGCAATAAGCAGACAATTGCACCAGAGATATATCACAATGGATTATTTTGAACCCAGAAGCACTGAAGGGTTAAATAAATAAAAATTAACCGACTTATTTTTCTTCAATTCTAAATAGTGGTTTCATCGAGTTTAGTAGAAAAACTCGTTTTCGGTAATTTGTATTTCAAAATATATTAAAATCCAAAGCTGGTCTTGGCAAATAATGGGTTTAGGGACGGAAGTTCTACACATTTGGTTATTATATTTTAAGCGTCGCATCTAAAAATTCAACACCACTTACAAAAATTTGGTATTTTTTGAATAAATTGTATTTTATTAGCTTGGGATCATATGTGACCCCAATTCCAAAAGTGTTAATGGGGTCATATTTTTTTGTTCCGAAACCCTAGGCTATTAAGATGAAATATAACATTTAAAAGAACAAAAGTGACGAATTTTTGATACAAAGTATTTAGAAAGAGTACATTTTACAAAAATCCCATTTTTCTCGAAATCTGCAAAAATAAAATCCTTTTAAAAAAAATTCTGGCATAGGGATTTACTTAAAAATTCACACAGTTAATCTGTAACATGCACTTAATAAAACCTTAAGGTGCCAGATCCATTTTTTAAAATTTTGTTTAAGAAAATTTTACAAAATTTAAAAAGGAGTTTTCAAAATTTTATCAAAAAAATTTCCCATTTTCGGTCTCAATGCGCAATAGGTTAACAACGTGGTAATAAAACAATTCTTCATATCTGCTTACTTATAAGTATAGAGCCAAAAAAAAATTTTGGCTTTAATCAATTTCTCAAAGTTGAAAAAAATTCAATCAAATTCCATGACCTCGTTTTTTTGGCACAAAAGTGGTCTGGAGCATTTGCTAGTTCTTAGCGAATTTTTGTTAGATTTTGAATTTTTATAGCTTTTTGTATAGATAATTTAATACTGATTCCGACTCTTATAACAACTTGGCAGAAAAATTAAGCTATAGAACGAAATTTTCGTAAAATCTCAAAAAAAAATAATATTTTTCCCATATAAACACACTTGAAATTTTCAATCGATTTCCGGCGCAACTTTTCTTTATCCGATTGCCCCCAAACTGCACATTTATTTGTTTTATATGGAAAGGTAACAAACTGGACACCGCCTGTACCCAAAATCGCATTGTAATTTTTCAAGGACCGCTCTAATAAACACGACTTGGTCCCTGCCAAAATTTTACGTTTTTTGATCCGAAAACCCTAAAAACAGTTACCACCCAATTAATATGTGGTATTGAATTTAGGGGGTCAAAATCTCAACCAATTTTCTCTGTGTTGTTTCGCTTCGAGCGAAATATATGTTCTCTGTGAGCAAATTAACTCCAGGTCAAAAAAAAAATTTTTTTTTTGAATTTCTTAAATATTCTTTATTTAACTCCAATTTTATTAAACCTCTGCACATTTTTCTTTTAATTAAATGAGCATTTTCGTCATTGATTTTGAAATCGTATAATGATGCATTGAAATCGTACATCGTTTCTCACAGACCTCTGGGAGCTTCATTCAGCAAGAAATCTTAATGTACCTGTCAATTGCAGTGTAAGTGGGATCGATGTACTTTTCCAACTCTTTCCAATATTGTTTAATGCTGTTATAAGGCCATCCTTATTCAAACGGAAACATTGAATAAATCTAAAAAAAAAAATTTAATTAAAGCACAACGATTATATATAAACCTACATTTCTTCCGGCAAGCCCAATGATCCGAGTTGTCACGTAAATGTTTTCTTATTATCCTCTTCTAATAATAAATAGGACGCTGCCATGACAAATCGGCACTTCATGATATCACAAATATTTACTTATTTTTTTAAACAATTTAAACAATTATCACTACAACTTGTTAATATACATAGTTATATTTTTTTATTTTTCAAAAGAAATGATACGGGATGAAACAAAAGTCGAAAATGACATCGATCGATTCTTCATCGCACCATTGTCGATTTGAAAATTATATTCACTTTTGAAATCGATCGATTTCCATCACATATCTGAATATTATATCTTGTTTTAAAGTGTACATATAATTACTGCAATTACGTATTTGAAGTGGGTTACACCGTCAAATAAATGCTTATCGCCATCAGCAAATCTATAATATTAATAGGCTAAGTGATTTCTTGTTAGCGATGTTTTGTTCTACAGTTTTATCTCGATTTGGACCAAACGTATATTATTTGAAAGGTATTTCTTTTTAGCTGTTCACCAGATTTACATATTTTTAAATTTTGCCTTTATTTTGAGTAAATTGTATTTAAAGTTGCTACTAACAAATACATAAAATTATACGTATGCTATGTGTGTGTTTAATAAATTTGTCAATGTGTTTGTTAATGAGTTTGTTATCTTCATTCACAATAATAATAAAGCAAAAAAGTTTTGGTTTGTGCATTGGCTAAGTTAAGAAATAAAATTGCCTAGAAATTGCACTCGAAATTCGAGCGCCGGAATCTGCTAGTATGAATTAAACTGAATTACATGTATGAACTAAATTTAACAATTCATACAATCGCATTTACTTAAATAATCTGTTGCCTTAAAATACGTAAGGTTATTTCGAAATTATAATTTAGGACTATACAAAATTCGATTGGCAACAAATTCGGTTGGAACAACGAATCCGCTTTTTTTTGTGCAGGTACAAAATTTGTAACCAAAAATCAGCATCATCGTGCTTTTGAACATCAGATAATATTATATTAGATAAAGTTTTATATAATAGCTGTAATAGAGTGCAGTGCTAAATAAATAAGAAGCGACAAATCATTATAGTTTTGTATAGAAATATCAAACTTTCTTTTAATTAGAGGCGAGAATCGAATACCTATATAGTCCGACATACAATCTGTTATAAAATTTTAAGTAATTCAACTATTCCAGATAATCAACTAGCTGTAAGTACGTACTTAAATCACTCTTCTCCAGTTCATAATATTCTAATTATTTTATGGTCTTAACAAATTATCCTAAAAGTTATTCAAAAGAATTTCACACATATCAGTCGTCGTGTAAATGCTATAAAAATGAAAAATACAATTAGATGACTGTGAATCGAGATGTACCCCCACACAAACAGACAAAGAACAACTGCTGTGATGCATATGACAACCAGACAAATCCCTTCTTTCTTTCCCTAATTTGTTTGTTTGATTGTAGGGCATCTTAAGAACTGAGAAAAAGAAAATACCCAAATAGATAGACAAAAAAAAAATACATTTTCATTTCAGTTCTTATGCTCATGTTGAGTGGAATTTGCAGAATTAGTGTTGCCAATTTAGATACTCGCTTCAAGAAAATACAAATATTCAGTCAATTTCGAAAAACCGGCAAACGTACAACTAGAAACAACACACAACTAAAAAATAAAGAAAAAAGAAGAATATAAAAATAAAATTTTATAGAATATACAAATTCAAAATAAAAACAAGAAAAATTGCCAAATTATAAATATTGTGAAATTTGGGACACATAAAGCAAAAATTAAAAAAAAAGTGCGTTCCTATTTTAAGAAAAATTACAAAAAAGTGTTTTCAGATATGAAATTTACATTTTATAGATGATTTACAATTGGGTCAATCGGCAGCCAACCACAAATATTATTCAAATGTGTAATAAAATAGTGACGCTAGATATTTTAATATTAAAATAAAACAAGTAAGAAAGTTAAATTCGGTTTTGCCGAAATCGTCAGTCGTGAATTTAAACTCTAAGAAATTTCAGTGAGTAAACAATTTGTTTGAGGTAAAAAAAAATTATTTATTAAAAAATACATTTTAAAGATGAAAATGAATTTTAATGTAAAACAAAATGTTTGCAGATGAAAAAATATAAATACAACAATATAATATAAAGATGTTCATCTTTATGGTACAATTATTGTATTTTGTTAATCTTTATGTTATATTGTTGTATTTATAGTTTTTCATCTGAAAACATTTTGTTTTAAATTAAATTTTATTTTCATTTTCAAAACGTATTTTTTAATAAACAATTTATAACCGTGATATCGTTCTAAAAATTACATGTTTGTATTAAAGGGTGTAAATGAAAAAAAATTTACGCGTTATTTTCTTCATAACTTGAAAAATAACAGCACAAATAAAATTATAGTTGATCTGGACCTACTATACGATAATATATACCATGAATATCGGGAAACGGTGTTAGATTCAACTTCGCTGAGGTGAAATTTGAGAGGCATTCTTATTAATTTTGTGCCTGCAGATATTAGAAAGTCCATATTGGATAATATTATCAATACCATATTATCTATAGTCACTTAGTTTTCCATAGATTGACAGACAGACGGACATACAAGATTGAATAGGCTCAGAAAATTATTCAAAGCCAATCGGTATAATAAAAGTATCGGGTATAATTATATTAACTAGCAGATTCCCGCACTCGAAATTCGACTGCATATTCTAGGAAATTTTATTTTTTCATTTAAAAATACCCTAAAGGTATGCTTCATAATTCAGCTCATTTTCAATGAAGAAAACAAACTCAACACAATAACACAAACACATTAACAAATTTAATAAACACACACATAGCATTGTATAGTTTTATGTATGTGTTACTAACAACTTTAAACGATCATAACTCCAAAAAAATATTCCAGACGATGAAAATCTGAAAATCTGGGTAACGGCTTAAAAGAAATACCTTCCAAATGATAAATTTTTTTTCAAAATCGGTGTAAAACTGTGAAACTTACATCGGTCACAAGAAATCGCCTTGCCTATTAATATTATAGATACCACAAATTAACAAGGAACGAGTGCAGAACACCCGACCTGACGTATAGATGGCGGCAGTAGTATGAAACAAATTACTTTAGCGGAAAGTGACAACTTTACAAAGCGCCGCGTTGTTTAGGTTTTTTTGAAGCCGTCAAAAGTTAACGATCTCATTGAATTTGTAATCATAGAAAAAATATGTCACCATTATGTAATTTATTATTTTCATTTAGGAGCTCTTAGTACATAGCTACACTGAGGCTGTCTGCTCCTTTGTGTGCAATTATAAAATATTAAGTGCTTGAATTTTAACGTCACGACGCGGTATGATCTGCCAAGATATAGACCGTAGTGGTCGACCAATTGAGGTAGCCACACCAGAAACGGTTAAGAAAAACTACAAAATGGTATTTCGTGATCGTCGGCTGAAAGTGTGTGAGCTAGCTGAAATGATAGGCATTCCAAAAAGTGTTATACTTCGCATTTCAGGTAGTACACACACTTTCAGCCGACGATCATCTAATACCAATTTGGTTGGGTATTTTATTAAACGTATGACCTCGTTTAAACTGTGCACCCAATATTTTATAGTCGTTAATGAAGAGGAGACTCACCCAAAGAAGAATTAAGCTCGGCTTTAATATTGGTTGGACTAAGACCTTTCAAATGACAGTATTGGATTACATAACCATGACCAATTTTTTCCATGTATACAAATTCACTAAGATCGTTTACTTTTGATAACTCCAAAAAAAAAAATTATAATAAACAAGTAAGAAATTATAGTCGGTCTAGACCGACTATACGATACCCTATACGATGCTTTGGAGACCCTATCTCTTCGGTCCAACTAATTAGATATAGAAAATGAGCAGAAACCAAATTTGAGTGACATTGTTATTAATTTTTTTGGCTGCAGATATGAAAAAGTTCATATCGGATGCTATATTTATATGGGGATTAGGTCGAAAAATGGCCCGATCCTGACCATATTTGGTAAAGTCACTTATATTTTGAAAAAATATATACAAACCAAATTTGAGAAAAATCTGTTCAATATTTTTGTTTTTTGATAGATTTAAGTGAAGATCGGGAAGCAGCTCTATATGGGGCCTATGACGAAGATTTGTCCTATAGGGATTATTTTTGGACTACTGATTAGTGGATATAATAAACACATACAAACCTAACTTGACTGAGATCTATATGATAATTTGTATCTTATGGCAATTTATGTCGATTTCATAGGGGTCATTTTTATGGGGATTAGGTCTGAACATGGACCGAATTTCACCAATTTCAATAGCGTTCATTCTATGGCCGATCGAAGCTTACATACCAAATTTCATCAACATATAGTCATATTTGCGATCTGTAGTTTGATTACAAGCTTTACATGGACACACAGACGGACGGACGGACGGACGGACGGACATCGCTAAAACGACTCATTAAGTGATTCTGAGTCGAGCGGTATAATAAAAGATGGGTCTAGGTCAAATATTTTTGGTAGTTACAAACAGCAGCACAAAGTCATTATACCGAAACCACATAGTGGTATAGGGTATAACAACGTGGCGCCTTAAAATATGTTTCATAAGTATAATTTTTAAACTACTGCCGCTATAGGCTGGTCGGCTTGTTCTGGGACTGCCCTCGAATAATGAGTTTGTTCTGACGTATGCAACCACCATCCACCAGAAAATAATTCTGATTTAGCAATGTCCGTCCATTCGTTCGTCCGCCTGTCCGTCCGTCTGTCTGTCCGTCCGTCCGTCCGTCCATCTGTGTGTCCATGTAAACCTTGTAATCAAACTACAGGTCGCAACTATGAATTTATTTTGACGAAATTTGATGTTTAGGATTTTATCGACGTTATTGGAACTGGTGAAAATAGGTGCTTGTTCAAACTAAGTCGCCTTACAAATGACCACTGCGAGATGACTTAAATTCCTACAAGATCCCAATTATCATATAGATCTTTGCCAATTTTGGTTTGTGTATGTATATTATATCTAATAAGTAATCCAATTATTAACCCTGTAAGACTATCCTTGGTCATAGCCCCCACATAGAGCTGCTTGCCCATCTTCACTTAAATCTATCAATAAACAAAAATAATGCGCAGATTTCTCTCCATTTTGGTTTATATATGTTTTTGTTAAAAATAAGTGGCTTAACCAAATATGGTCAGGACCGGTCCATTTTTTTGACCTAATCCCCATATATATAGCATCGCATATTAAACTTTTTCATATCCGAAGGCAAACAAATTAATAACAACTAGCAGATTCCAGCCCTCGAAATTCGAGTGCAAATTCTAGAAAATTTTATTTTTTCATTAAATAAAGACCCTAAACGTATGCTAATCAATTATAGTCAACTCACAAATTAACACAAAAAACAAATTGATTTTTATTATAAACACATTAACAAATTTAATAAACACACACATAGCATTTTATAATATTATGTATGTGTTAGTAGCAACTTTAAATGCAATTTACTCAAAATAAAGGCAAACATTTAAAAATCTGTAAATCTGCAAAACGGCTAAAAAGAAATACCTTTCAAAAACAAACGTTTGGCCAAAATCGGGATAAAACGGTAGAACAAAACATCGGTCACAAGAAATTGCCTAGCCTATTAAAATTATAGATGCCACAAAAATTTGGTTTATTTTATTTTCTATATCCAATTACTTGGACCTAACAGGTAAGGGTATCGTATTGTCAGTCTAGATTGATTATAATTTTCTTACTTGTTCTTATTAGTTGTGGTAATTTTTGTCCATCTGTTTTGTTAGTTTTTGTGAAAACTCTCAAGTAAATGTTAAAATCTCTGTCTATAATATCTATATATAAATAGGCAAGTGAAAAAAGTTAAGAACCATTTTAACTGCCTTAAACTCAACGTATTCGCTTGATTTTTTTTTTGTTTTATCGATTGTCAATAGGAGCAGTGCAGAATGTATTTTTATATAGATCTTACTCAAATTGGGTTTGTATGCGTTCATTACATCCACTAATGAGTAGTCCAAAAATGATCCCTTTGACCCCATATGGAGCTGCTTCCCGATCATCACTTAAATCTATTAAAAAACAAAAATATTGCACTCATTCTTCTTAAATTTTGTTTCTACAAATTTTTGCAAAATACAAGAGACTTTACCAAAAATGATCAGGATCGGTCCATTTTTGGACCTAGTCCCTTTATAGATATAGCATCCGATATGAACTTTTTCATATCTGCAGCCAAAAAAATTAATAAAAATCCCACTCAAATTTGGTTTTTGCTTATTTTCAATGTCCAGTTAGTTGGGCCTAAGAGATAGGGTTTCTATAGGGTATAGGGTATCTTATAGTCGGTCTAGACCGACTATAATTTTCTTACTTGTTTTTTCTACATTTTTGTGTCTAAGATGGGTAAAACCATACAAGCCATGATCTCTCTTTCTTTCTTGCAATAATGGTTGAATTTCAACCACTGGGCGAACACTAGTACTATTAATCCAGATAATCGCCCAGATCCAAATTTTTTCAGTGATTTGGGTATTTCCAAATCGTATAAAAATATTTCTGGCTGTTACACGCGACTTACTAGATAGCCACGCTATGGTGCCATAGTTGGTTAGCAGTTAGCCAAAGACAATTTTGCTATACTTATTCTTTATTATTTTGCAAATTTGATGCAATTTCAATGAACGATAACTTTTAACTTAAAACCTTCTCGGTTTCCTATTCTCTTTCTTGAGAGATAACATAATTCGAGAAGTGAGATCTATTTTCTAGTTTGTTTACTAGCACGGCCTTACTTTCATTTGCAAAATGCCAATATTTCTCGTGTACACCCTTTAAATTGAATAATAAATTATTCTTTCTCGACCGCTTCTATTTCGCTAAAATCATAAAATAAACATAAAATTTACGTGCATCACTGACTCTGTAACACTATGAGATACTTTAATTTTTCTTTTTTTTTCTTTACCATTTGTTGTAAATGTAATTTTTTACCGAGAGAGTATTAAATTAACGGCAGATAGATGATGTCGCCGTAATACCAGATTGAAAATAGGAAGAAGGACCGACTATACGATATCCTATACGATGCGTTAGAAACCAATTTCTTAGGTCCAACTAAATAGATATAGAAAATAAGCATAAACCAAATCTGAGTGGCATTGTTATTAATTTTTTTGCTTTTGAATATAAAAAAGTTCGTAGCGGATGCTATATTTATATGGGGACTATTTCGAAAACTGGACCGATCCTTACCATATTTGGTAAGGTCACTTATTTTTTGCAAAAATATACAAGAGCCAAATTTGAGAAAAATCTGTACAATATTTTTGTTTTTTTGATTGATTTAAATGAAGATCGGGAAGCAGCTTTATATGGAGGCTATGACTAAAAATTGTCCTATAGGGTTTTTTTTAACTAATGATTAATGAATGACCAAGATCTGAATGATAATTTTATCTTATGGCAATTTAAATCAATTTCATAGTGGTCATTTGTATGGAGACTAGGTGTGAACGTGCATCGATTTTCACCAATTTCAAAAGCGTTCATGCTATGGCCAATACAAGCTTATATACGACATTTTAATTAAATATATTGATATTTGCGACCTGTGGTTTGATTACAAAATTTACACAGACACACGGACAGACGACCAGACGGATAGACGGTTATCGCTAAATCGGCCTAGAAAGTGATTCTGAGTCGATTGGTATAATAAATGATGGGGTCTTGGTCAAATATTTTGGGTACTTACAAACATCTGTTAAAGATTAACAGAAGAATTATTTTTTTAAAAACCCTCTCCAACTGAATGTAATACAATAACAACTTTTTAAATACAACTTTGTGTTTATAGCCTGTTGTAGCAATTGTAATTCGTCTCTTAATTACGAATATATAGAAAAAAAAAACTTTAACATTTGTTTATCTTATTTATTTTTCAGTTTCCGTTTCTTACTTCCAAACCTTAACAAAATGGCAATTCTTTTAGTGCACTTGCGACGTTTAATACTTCTGATAAGTATCGTTTATTTGAGTGGCGCCTTTGTCAGGAAACTCTTAACTGATTCACGTCACGCCTACCTAATGCGCATGAATGGCAAAACTTTGTGGGCGAAACATTTGCATTTCCAGTGGTGGGCCTACATTTACACATGTTATGCTTATGTCGTGCTGGTGAATTATGTTAATATGAGGCGCTTAACAAATATGATGGAATTTCTGCTCACATGAGATTTGTTAATTTTACAAAAAAAAAAAAAAAATTATGATTGGAATAAAATAAATGATTGCTGTTATTTTTAACATATATTGTATAAGGAAAACATATTTTACACAAAAAAATTAAAAAAAAAAATAAAACATAAATTTTGAATTTAATTCTCAACAGATTTACATCTACCGTGCATGTTAAATTTATTTATTGTGTACTCTAAATTAAAACCGGTCTAAACCGACTATACAATACCAATACTATAAGTTTTGAGAGAGAATCTTATAGCCAACTTCGTTATGGCAGAAATTGTGGATTGCATGTATGAAAAACCGCCTATGGGATACCTTTTTATATTGGGACTTGGTCAAAAATAAATACCGAGCATGACCATATTTTGTAAAAGAAGTAATGACATTTATGTTTTCATAAAAAATTTTTATACAAGGTTTGTATTGTGCAATTGAAACATTTTATTTTATTTATTTTATATTTTATTTACAGTTGAGCATCGATTATCTGCGATTCAATTAACCGTGAATATCAATTATCCGGTGCCGATAATGGAAGGAAGACTTTTTTATTTCAATCGATTAACCGTGATTACTTCAATTATACGGGATTGCAAAAGATGTATTTATTTTGGCGAAATTTGTTTTAAACGTGTTTGCATCACTAAAATCATTATGTGTATAAAGCGAAATTGGGGAAATCCCTTGTTTGGATGTTTTTATACCCTATACCACTATGTGGTTTGGGTATAATGACTTTGTGCTGCTGTTTGTAACTACTCAAAATATTTGACCTAGACCCATCTTTTATTATACCGATCGACTCAGAATCACTTTCTTAGTCGATTTAGCGATGTCCGTCCATCAGTCCGTCCGTCCGTCCGTCTGTGTGTCCATGTAAACCTTGTAATCAAAGTACAGGTCGCAAACATAAATATATTTTGATGAAATTTGGTACATAAGCTTTTATCAGCCATAGGATGAACGCTATTGAAATTAGTGAAATTCGGTCCATGTTCAGACCTAGCCCCCATACAAATGACCCCTATAAAATCGACATAAATTGCCATAAGATCCAAATTATCACATGGATCTCAGTAAAATTGGGTTCTTATGTGTTTATTATATCCATTAATCAGTAGTCCAAAAATAATTCCTATAGGACAATTCTTATTCATAGGCCCCATATAAAGCTGCTTCCCGATCTTCACTAAAATCTATCAAAAAACAAAAATATTGCACAGATTTTTTCCAAACTTGGTTTGTTTATATTTTTTCACAATATATATCCAGTTAGTTGGGCCTGAGAGATAGGGTCTCTAAACGCATGGTATAGGGTATCGTATAGTCGGCTAAACCGACTATAATTTTCTTACTTGTTTTAAGTAATGTAACAGTGTGGCAATTTCTGTGTTTTTAAAATGATAAATTCGCTAAAGTTAAAAATAAATTTGGTTTAAGTGGAGTTTAGGGGCAATGCCCCGATTGGTTTCAAGTTTTCACCACTTATAAGACATATTATTGCGGTTTTAGGAAAAAAATTTTTTTTTTCGGGTTATGGACTTCCAAACTTTTGACATTGACTTGTATATAACTTTGTTATTTAGCATTGGATTTCAGCCCAATATACCATTTTAAAGCTGACTTGAGTGCCTCTTATTCGGTATTTTTGAAATTTGAAATCCATTAACCCATTATGAACCTATTTAAAATTTTGTATTTTTCTAATAGAGTTTTTTTTTCTTAAATATGGAATTATCTCGTAAGTAAGTAGACATATAACATGTATGTTTTTATATAAACTGAATAAAAGCTGGGTCCACTAGCTTCATTTCGATGTATATTTTAACATCCTAACCCTTTCAGGGCCGTATATATCGTCATTTATAAGTTGTTCAATAGAAAATTAAGTATCTTATTTTTTTAGGGAAATTTACCCATTAATAAATAATTGAAATTATCCCATTATTTATTATAATATAGAAATAGAAAACAACAAATTAAAAAAAAAAAACTTAAAATTGAAGGTAAAATCCCTAATATATCCAATGCGTATTGGTTTGCGCTAATGCAGCTGGTACACGTAAGTGTTAACCGTTTGTAAAGTGCACGCCCAAGAGCCCTTAGAAATGTTCGTGAACTTCCTGTAATTCACAAAGCTAACAATAAAGTTTGGGTTATACAAACGTTATTCTTGGAATGGTTTGAAAAAAAATCGTACCAGAAGTGAGAGAGAATTTAAAAAAAATCGACTTAAAAGAAGATAGTAAAATACTACTACTATTGGATAATTGTCCGGCACATCTAGAGGTGGAGAAACTAGTCGCTGAATATGTTGTTGTTAAGTATTTATCACAAGATGTGCAATCTTTGATTCAACCGATGGATCAGGGTGCAATATGGAGCTTTAAGAGCCACTATCGCAAAACCCAAATGCAAAAGATAGTCACATCAAACAATCTAGAAGATTTTAAGAAGTCACATAATATCAAGAATGCCTTGTGGGATGTTTCAAATGCATGGTATGCAGTTACTTTATCCGTTTTGAAAAATGTTTGGAATAACTTGCTCTGTCCGGAAAGCGGTCATGGTTTGTATACAATCTTTTGTACATAATTAAATAAAAGCTATTTTATTTAAAAAATTTACATATTGTTTTCTTATTGCAGATATGGACCCACTTGATCATGTAACACCAATAGTAAATAAAGCGGACAACTTGACCATTGTTAATGTAGAAACTTGGCTTAACTGTGATAAAGATGTACCTTCATTTCCGATTTTGTCAGAAGATGACAAATCATATTGATGAATCTGAGACAGAAATGAGCTCACAGGAATCTGATGAAGATGATATAATTGTTACAAAAACGTTACTGCAAGATGCGATAAACGCATCCAGCACCTTGCGAGACTTTTTGGAAAATTCAGCCTCTTCGAAGTTTACAGAACAAGAAAAAATTCAAATCTACACTGTACAAGAGAAGCTTTTAGCAGAAAATAGAAAGGTTAAGGAGAAGAAACAAATGGCATTAAATGATTTTTTTAAAATAATTTCATAAGTAATAATCAAAAATGTATTATTATTATATCATGTATGTAAGTGTGCATATTGATTAAATAAAAATGAGCAAAAAAACATAACCTCAATTAACCGGAAAAATCGATTATCCGGTCCCGACCATCCCGGATAATCGATGCTCGACTTTATTTCAATTCTTGCTGATACATATTTTTTAGCTTTTTGATTCGGTGCAAAACTTATCAAACATTTCGGCGTTCCTACTATGGAGCAAGTTACATATAGCTGCCAATGAGTAAAATATGATTCTTCAAATTATATTCGGCAACACTTAACGATTGGCCTTGAATTTAGAAAATCATTTATAAATTTTTTATTCTAGCGATTTTTGATTTTGGCAATTTTTGATTTTGCCGATTTTTGATTTTGAAGATGTTTGTTTTTTGGCGATTTTTTTCGAGATTTTCATTTTTGGCGACTTTTGATTTTGGCGACTTTTGATTTTGGCGATTCCGCCACATTGATAGTTAATGTATTTGTCAAAAGTTTCAAGACTGTCGCTTTCATAGTATTTCATAATTTCTGTATAGGAGGTGTCACGCCCACTAATCCTATCCCACCAATTTTTTATCTAGCCACTATCATTGACTGGTACAAAGTGGCAAGGCTTTCTCTTTTATAATACTCCTGTTATATGATATTTAATATTTCTAGCGTCGTTTAATTCAAATTTGAAATGTGTAATTGCGAAATTTTTTTTGTATTTTCGATAACCAATATCCCACTGAGTTTATCGATAGCTTTTGTTTTCTTGTATGTAACTTATATATTCGAACAGCTGGGAGCTTTCAAACATAACACATGTTTCAACAGGTGTGGCAATAAATTTTCCTGCCATTTCACATAGTGCAGTACGAGCTTTAAAAATAATAAAAGTATTTTCATATTTTTCAAATAAAGTGATTTATTGTAAGTTTGTGGTATGTATTAAAAAAAATGTGTTTGTGGCTTGTGTTTTATATATTGTTATTACAAATATCAGTAGATAATAGCCTTCGATGTGTCCTTGATTGAATATCATTTAATGAACTTCTGTAGAGCAGATCTTTTGTTGTCCAAAAGTGTCCGCTCCAAATCTTATATTTTTTGTTTGTACTGTTTCTTGTGAATGTAAAATTGCCACCATCTTTTGCCACTTTTTGCGTCTTTCATTTTTATTCCATTTTGTAGGTAGGATGTTAGTTTCCAAAAGAGAACTTTTTTTAATATGGTATAACGAAGCTGTTCCGCCCAAAAAATTTTTGGCAGTAGAAAACCACATATTCAGTAACATCTATATACAATGTATATATACATATATACATATATAAAATTCATTTTCTGTTTGTTTGTTTGACCGCTATACAAATTTTTATTTTTCAACGGATTTCTCTGAAATTTGGTACACGCGATCTCTGTACTCCAGGAAAAGTCGCCATATGATTCTTACCGGCTACGCCATATTTTACGCTCACTTTTTTATACAATTCATTTTCTGTTTTTTGGTATATTTTTTCGCTATACAAATTTTTATTTTTCAACGGATTTCTCTGAAATTTGGTACGCACAATGTTCTGTGCTCCATGCAAGGTCACCATGTGATTCTTACGGCCATGCCTACTTTTACGCCCACTTTTTATACAATTCATTTTCTGTTTTTTGGTATATTTTTCGCTATACAAATTTTTATTTTTCAAGGGATTTCTCTGAAATTTGGTACGCACAATTCTGTACTCCATGCAAGGTCACCATGTGATTCTTGTGGCCACGCCTACTTCTATGCCCTCTTTTTATACAAAATTCATTTTCTGTTTTTTTGGTATATTTGTTCGCTAAAAACTTTTTATTTTTTAACGGATTTCTCTGAAATTTGTTACGCACGATCTCTGTACTCCTGGAAAGGTCACCGTATGATTCCTACCGGCCACGCCTACTTTTACGCCCACTTTTTATACAAAATTCGTTTTCTGTTTTTTCGTATATTTGTTTGCTATAAAAATTTTTATTTTTCAACAGATTTCTCTTAAAATTGGTATACACGATCTCTGTACTCTGCGAACGGTTGCCATATGATTCTTACCGGCCGCGCCTACTTTTACGCCCATTTTTTGTATACAATTCATTTTCTGTTTTTTGGTATATTTTTTCGCTATACCAATTTTTATTTTTCAACGGATTTCTCTGAAATTTGATACGCACAATTTCTGTACTCCAGCAACGTCGCCATATACTTCTTATCGGCCACGCCTAATTGTGCGCCTAATTCTATGTATATAAAATTTATTTTTTTTTCTTTTATTTGTTTCTTTGTTTGCCTGCTATACAAACTTTTATTTTTCAACGGCTTTCTCTGAAATTTGGTACACGTGAGCTCTATACTCCAGCGAAGGTCGGATTATATATCTTTCTGGCCGCGCCTACCCTTACGCCCACTTTTTCATAAAACTCATTTTTGGTTTTTTTGTACATATGTTCGCTATACAAATTTGTATTTTACAACGGATTTCTCTGAAAGTTGGTACACACGGGAATAACTGCACGATGACCAAATTCCCCAAATTTAAAAAAAGGTCCCCATTTTTTTAAAAAACGAAATTAAAAAATTAACTTACACCCCAAATTCGACCTTAAATTTTTCACATTTTTATTTAATGAATTTTTTTAAATATTTATTGAAGTGAAAATTTGTATACTGATCTCAATTTCTGTCCTGCAATATATGCATTTAAAATCTGTATTCTTTTTATTAGCATCATTTCGGTGCGCGGAAACGGAGCGCGGACGCGGGGCCAAACATATATATAAGGCAGTTCCTTAAACGTCGCTTTCATTTTCAATTTTTGAAACTTCTATAAATTTGACGTCTCTGCTTAATGGCGATCATTTATTGAATGAAGTAATTATTCTTAAAACTTCTGATTTCTTTAATTTGCAAACGATTCCGTTATATTTGATGTTTATAAAATAAATGAACTTAAAAAAAAACTTGAAACGATTTCGCAGCATTTTTGCTGAAGCGTCTTATAAAAAAACTTCTAAATTAAAAAATCAAAAAATTTTATATTGAAATAAAAAATTAATTTACTTCCAAAAAAACGTAACATTGGGGAATTTTTTTCATCATGAACAAAATCTCCAAACTCATACAAATTTATGGGGAGAAAGTTAAGTTTTTTGAGGAATTTGTTTATTGGGCAATAAGTACTCAGCGCCTGGCAAGCATAGTGAACCATTTTTCAAGTCAAAGGCCTTTGGATCCGGGGCAAGACCGGGTAAAAAACAGCTAGTTATTTAATAAAAATATTTAGAAAATTATTAATTACCTGAAATCAACAAACCTTTTTAACTACATTTAATTATAATTAAAAATTTAATTATTTAATTAAATTAATTAATTAATTAAAAATTTAATTATAATCAAAATAATTAAAAATTGATTTTTTTAAATTGTATTGCGTTGCTAATATTTTGTATGTAATGGGGTAATTGCTTCCAGAGACGGATTGCATAAATAAAACGTTGGCGCTCTGAGAACAGATATTGGTGACGAATTTGAATTATTGTTTTACCTCAATTGATCGTGCAAAGAACAATTTTTGGAACAAATAGTTTGGATGTCTTGTATGAACAATTTTATGCAAAAAAAAAAGACTTCTGCATTTTAAAAGATTGTCAAATGGTATTCCAAAAAGTTTTTTAAAAAAGTGAGACACCCTATCATATCTTTTTAAACCAAAACCATATCTTGTAATATTATTGTATATAGTTGTTAATTTACGTTTATCGGATGAATCACAACCAGCAAAAAAGCGTAGGTATCAAATACGTTTTGGCTAAAAGCATCCTGATCTTTCGTGGTGTAAAATATTGGTTTAAACATAACGTCCATAGCATACCATCTGTTCTACCTGTTTGGTCAGGCCACAAAAGTTTTTATTAAAAAATATGCCTAAATTCTTTGCCGATGATACCATATCACTGTCAGAAGATCCAAGTTGTATACTATAACTATTTATGGATTCTTCCCCTTATACAAAATTTCTGGCGTACGCACGAACTTGACCCGCATTTAAAAGAAGGTCTTATAGTCAACATCCCCAAAAAAGGTGACCTGTCGGAATGTAGAAACTGGAGGGGCATCACCATCCTTAGTTCAGTTAATAAAGTAATAGCTCTGATAATAAACAAGAAAATATCCGATACTGTTCTTGGGGACCTTAGAACCGAACAAGCTGGCTTCCGGCCCCAAAAGTCTTGTGTAGACCACATCAATAGTCTACGGATAATTTTAGAACAATCCACAGAACTTCGCTCGCCGCTTTACCTGGTATTTATCGACTTGGAGAAAGCTTTCGATACACTAGATCAAAACGCTATATGGGGCGCTCTTGCTTGCAAACGGGTTCCCCCCAAAATAATTAGCCTTACCCAGTCTTTATACTGCAATGTAAAATGTCGTGTTGTCCACAACAACGCTTTGAGCAGCAATTTTGACGTCGTGGCTGGCGTCCGCCAATGTTGTGTGTTATCACCCTTGCTCTTTAACATCGTTCTAGATGTTATAGTTCGCAATGCTACCAGAGTAAATCGAGGTATCAGCTAGGGCCTCAACCAACAACTTGAGAGTCTAGAGTACGCAGACGATATCTGCCTACATTCGCACAGCTATGAAAGCATGAAGTCGAAGCTAAAGTGCCTGGAAATAGAGGCAGCAAAAGCGGGCCTGAAAATAAACATTGGCAAGAGTAAAGTAATGCGATGCAACACCGTGAATAAAAACAAATTCCGCATAGGAAATACTGAATTGGAACAGGTCACGTCATTCTGCTACCTGGGTAGCATTTTAACAAATACAGGTGGTTCCAGCAATGATGTTTCGTACCGAATATCTAAAGCTAATCAAGCATTCGGTACCCTCCGGTCGATATGGAAATCTTCCGCAATATCCAGGAACACTAAGGTAAGCATCTTTAACTCTTGTGCCAAATCTGTGCTCCTTTATGCGTGCGAGACGTGGAACACAACAGAACACGATATAAACTCCCTACAAGTATTTGCTAATCGATGTCTCCGAAGAATACTAAAAGTTTTTTGGCCTAACACCATATCCAATGCAGAACTTTGGAGACAAACAAACCAGCGGGCAATCCATATTGAAATAATCAATCGCAAATGGCGTTGGATTGGTCACACGCTGCGCAGGCCTCCAGGCGACGTTGCTAAAATCGCCATTGAGTGGAACCCACATGGTAGGAGAAGAGTAGGCAGACCGTCTCACACATGACGTCGTCAACTGAATATAGAAGTCATATCTACTGATCAAAGCTGGGGAGAAGTGAAGAGAATATCATCCAACCGGACCGAATGGAATAAATTCGTTGTGGCCCTTTGTTCCCATTAGGAACCACAGGACATAATATATATATATATATATATGGATTCTACAGCTCTTCTAGATAAAGGAATGCATTTTGATTTTTAAGAATTTAAGCGTAATCCATTAGCAGTTGCCCATTCATAGACTTTTTATAGGTCAGAGTTTATCTTTGCAGAAACTTTGCAGACAATAAAAAGCTGAACGTCATCAGCATACATTGTATGTTGATGAATCTTAAATGCATTGGTAAGTCGTTGGAGTATAAAGTATATAGTAGTGGTCCAAGGATTGATCTTTGCGGAACTCCTCTTGTGACTGGTAGCCATGTTGAACAATGCGAGTCATTAAAAACAGCTTGATGTCTTCCATTCAAATTAGTTGAAATTAACTTATGCCGTTTTCTTTTCTGACAAAAAATGTCGCACTTTTTTTGCTCTCTTTTCGAAAAGTATATTTATTTATATATTCTGAATTAAGAGCAACCTTATCTTATACATCAATCGAAAGGTCTCAAAGTCGAGCCCTCGTAAATCACAAAAAATTCCAGCCATTGACTTCTTTCAGGTCATAGTGTGAGAAAATTTCCACATTGTTCCCCTTTTTTGAATATTTTCACCCTATGACTTCCAAGAGGATAATAATCAAAATTTGTTTGCATTTATAAACACAGCACTTTGAGACCTTTCGATTGATATATAATATAAGGTTGCTCTTAATTCAGAATAAATAAAAAAATACACTTTTCCAAAAAAGGGCAAAAAAGGGCGACATTTTTTGTCAGAAAAGAAAACGGCATTAATCAAAGACGTTGAAAAATGGAAAAAGGAGCTTAGCTTTGAACGAAGTGTTCCATGATGAACTGCGTCGAAGGCTTTTGAATGGTCTAAAAGTATTAAACACTTGACCTGATCATCGTCAATATTACTCCGAATGTCTTCAATAACATCTGCAAGAGCGAAAATGATGCTCTCTTATAATGATGGGCCCAATAAGATGCCATTGAAAGTCGAAATATAATTCCAACTGGAAAACTTTCGTTAATGGTTTGTGCATATCCAATAAGGTAGTAGGAGAGATTTGTTTTATTAAGGACACAATGCGTGCGCAAGAATACTTTGATATTTTGAAGTGTAATTTAATTAACAGTGCGGATAAATTTGACTGAAAGCCAAATTTTAAAATTATATCAAGATAATAACCCCAAGCAGAAGCCGCAAAAACTAGTTAATTCCATGAAAAGACGACCGCATGGTGTGATTGATGCCAGAGGTGGCCAAAGGAACTATTATTTTACTTTTTTTTAAAACTCTTTCTTTTAACTCATACTCTCTGTCTGTCTGTCTCTCTGTCGTGAGTCAACCCCATTCCCCCTTATCCAATTGATCTGAAACTTGGTCGCACAGTCACGATCGACCTGAAACTTGGTCCATACACTTGCTGTGAAAAAAATATTAACTCTGATTTAATTAGTTTTTCGAAATCGAAATATTTATTAATAGAAAAGAATTTTTTATAATGTTAAGGAAACATGGGTTGGTGGGTTGGGGGGGGAATTAAGACAGTGCTAGATGGAGTAGCCATTTCTGAACAATTCTACTTGGTCATCGTTAGCATACTTTTGCATGTTACTTCAACTCGTGCTTAATCAACTATTTAACTCAAACATTAGAAAGAAATGAACATGGGATTTTTTGTTGTTTTTTTATACGACACTTAGTACGAACAAGCCTTTGTTTTTGTTCTACTTATTCATACTGATTTTTACTATGTCAAAAAACTTTCTTGACCGACTGTATTTTACATTGTTCAACCAGAATAGGTAAAAATTCTATTTCAAAATATGGAGTTAAAATTTAAATAAATAAAACATATTTCTATTATCCAACTACAATGTTGAACTGAAAAATACTTATAGACCAATCATATCTATAATATTAATAGGCAAGGCGATTTCTTGTGACTAATATAAAAACTGTAGTTAATAACCGATTTTGACCAAACATAACTCATTTTAAAGGTATTTCTTTTTAGCTGTCCATCAGATTTACAGATTTGCACCGCCTGGAACATTTTTTTTTTTTTTTTTTTTTGAAGTAATGCTCATTTAAAGTTGCTACTAACACATACACAAAACACATACAGTGTGTGTGTTTATTATAAATATTAAAAGCCCTTTGCTGAATTTTTAAATGGCTAAAATTGGTTAGCATACCTTTAGGCTCCTTTAAAATTCTAAATTAACAAACCTATTTATACATCTTCTGTGTGTTAAGCAAATATTTATAATGAAATTTAATGAATTTTATTTAGAAAGTGTTGAATTGTGAAGTGGCTAAAATTGATTAGCATACCTTTAGGCTCTTTTAAAATTATTTATTAAATGATAACTTAAAATTTCCTACTATCCATTATTGAGCTGGTTATCTGTTTTTAGTAAATTAGAAAAGATTTACTTCTTTTTAGACAAAAATTCACTTACACAAAATTGGGATTTCTTTTAATTTTCAGTCCGAGATGAGAGCAACGGAAATAAAGAACTAAGACGGTTATAGTCCAGACCGACTATGCGATACCCTATACCATGCATTTAGAGAATTGATCTTAGCTCCAACTAATTGGGTATAGAAAATAAGCATAAACCAAATCTGAGTGGAATTTTTATTTTTTGCCTGCAGATCTGAAAAAGTTAATGTGGGAGGCTATATTTATAAGGCGAGGCTATATTTTATATGGCCCGAATATGGCCATATTTGCTAAATTCCTTTTTTTTTTCAAAAAAGATATATAAAACAAATTTGAGAAAAATCTGTGCAATATTTTTGTTTTTGATAGGTTTAAGTTAAGATCGGGAAGCAGCTTTGTATGGGGGCTATGACCAAGAATTGTCTTATAGGATTTATTTTTTGGACTACTGATTAATTAATGTAATAATCACAATTAATGTAATAATCCTGACCACATAGTTGCATAGGGTATAAAAATATACCTCATTGGTTTCTGAATTGCATTATATTATATTCATTATATTTCTTAGGCAATTCATCTTCGTGATCTCTCTAATAATTTTCCTGAATAGGAAAGACATGATAAGCCACAAAAATTCCAGAGCTCATTTATCTTGTGCAATAACACAAAAATATCAGAAAGTTAAAATAAATTATACGTCGCTGATGTTTGAAATTACTTCGTCATACGTTAGCAAAAAGACTTTGTCATTCACACAGTCATCACTATTTATTTAAAAACCCTGACATTTATTTTTATTTTCATCATTTTGTTAAGAGAAGTAACTAATTAGGGAGGCTTATCGTATTTTTGAGTAAAAATAATAATAACGAATTGTAAAAAGTGACTTTTCTTCTAGGTCAGTAATATAGTGTAAGGGAAAATAGCTAAAATATGTTTAGTGGGCGTTGCATTAGTAGATGGTAGTCGAATGAACTGATAAAAGCAGTTTTTGAATCATCATTGATATGATTTTCCATTAAGCCCTTCAGTTATACATTAATATTTTGTTTCTATTATTGTTTGATTTACAATTTGAAGAATGCGGACAATCGCTAAAGCACAATTCTTTTTTAATTTCAATCTGGGTCCAACCCACTTTATCAGATCAGATTAAAATTTTCTTATATTTTATATTTTAGTAAATTAAAAATATATAAAATTCGACAACGATTGCTTCTATTAAATCCCTTAATTTTTTTATTTAAAATTATAATACGCTGTTAATTTTATTTAAAACAAGTAAGAAAATTATAGTCGGTCTAGACCGACTATACGATACCCTATACCATGCGTTTAGAGACCCTATCTCTTAGACCCAACTAACTGGACATGGAAAATAAGCAAAAACCAAATTTGAGTGGGATTTTTATTATTTTTTTGGCTGCAGATATGAAAAAGTTCATATCGGATGCTATATCTATATAGGGACTTGGTCCAAAAATGGACCGATCCTGATCATGTTTGGTAAAGTCTCTTGTATTTTGCAAAGATATATACAAACAAAATTTGAGAAGAATCAGTGCAATATTTTTGTTTTTTAATAGATTTAAGTGAAGATCGGGAAGCAGCTCTATATGGGGCCAAAGGTATCATTTTTGGACTACTCATTAATGGATGTAATGAACGCATACAAACCCAAGATCTATATGACAATTTGGAGCTTATGGCAATTTATGTCGATTTCATATGGGTAATTTGTATGGGGGCTAGGTCTGAACATGGACCGAATCTCCCCAATTTCAATAGCGTTCATCCCATGGCCGATAGAAGCTTATATACCAAATTTCATCAAAATATATTCATATTTGCGACCTGCAGTTTGATTAAAAGGTTTACATGGACACACAGACGGACGGACGGACGGACGGTCGGACGGACATTGTTAAATCAACTCAGAAAGTGATTCTGATTCGATCGGTATAATTAAAGATGGGTCTAGGTCAAATATTTTTGGTTGTTACAAACAGCAGCACAAAGTCATTATACCCAAACCACATAGTGGTATAGGGTATAAAAATCAAAAGCAAAAGTCGTCAAACTCAAAACTTTTAAAATCTAAAATGTTCGACAATCATAAAAAATCAAAAAAGCCGAAATGACAATTATTAGGAAATCTTAAATAGCTTTGTCAATTATATCTGAATTTGATTAAATAGAGTTTGACAGTTCGTTTCACATTACAATTACAAAATTGACATTGTCTGGCCCTGCCAAAGAAACAATAGGCAAAGCTCATAAATTTCAACCAGTGTGGCCAGAAAATGGTTTTTTCCGTTCAAAAAAAAATTTGTTTAACGCTAGATTTACGCGATTTTGAAAACAAACAAACATAAAAATTTTAATTAAAATAATTCACATTTTATATTTCTAAATAACACTGTGTTTTATGTTTTGATAAGCTAGCTGGAATACTAAAAAAACGTAAAAAACGTATTCTCTAAAATATAATAATTAATTTAGCATGAAATATATTGGACCATCCCACACAAAATCATCTCATATTTTAAGAAATAACTGAAGTTGAAGGCATGTTTGTGCATGTCTCATACACTGTTAAATGGGACTTGAAAACTCTAAATATTTTGTTTCAAAATTGAATAAAATTTGACCATCGGTATGGCAGCATTTAACAACTTTGACATTTGTCAACCGACTGACATATGTTTTAAACCATCACATCTTTTTGAAAAGTAAATTCAATTAAATTTTTAGTATGTATTGCTTTACAACAAAACAACGCGCCGAAATAGTGACGCTGTACATCGATTAGTTGTGTTAACTAAACGTGCATATCGTCGGAAATATCGTGGCCAAGAAGCACCGTCTGACAAAACTATTTGTCGTTTAGTGTGGAATTTTGTTGAGCATGGGACAGTGGGAGATCGTTCACATGCTGTTCATCAACGCCCAAGACTTTCCAATGATAATACTGGGAGACAATTTTACATTTTTTACTAGATTTGAACAGAACCATATTCATATGAAAGTAGAAATCATCTTTTCTCTTTTTTGAAGGACTTCAAAATTTTAAGAACATAAGAATTTCTAACGTTTTTGATGTGTAAACATCTATACGCGCAGGGGTGTAAATTTCTATTTCACAATACAATCAAAAAAACAGCGTAACATGTGAGCCGTAAGACAAATCCGTGTTTGAAAATGAAAAATGAAAAATTAAAAATGAAAAATGAAAAATAAAAATTAAAAGGAAAAATGAAAAATAAAATTGAAAAATTAATAACGAAAAATGAAAATGAAAAATAAAATTGAAAAATTAATAACGAAAAATGAAAATGAAAAATAAAAAATTAAAGATTAAAAATGAAAAACGAAAAATGAAAAATTAAAAATAAAAAAAATGAAAAACAAAAAACGAAAAACGAAATATGCAAAATGAGAAATAAAAATTGAAAAATGAAAATGAAAAATAAAAAATTAATAATAAAAAATTAAAAATGAAAAATGAAAAATTAAAAATGAAAAATGAGAAATGAAAAATGAAAAATGAAAAATGAAAAAAGAAAAATGAAAATGAAAAATAAAAAATGAAAAATGAAAAATAAAAAATGAAAAATAAAAAATAAAAAATGAAAAATGAAAAATAAAAAGTTAAAAATTAAAAATAAAAAATGAGAAATGAAAACTGAAAAATAAAAAATGAAAAATAAAAAATGAAAAATGAAAAACGAAAAATGGAAAATTAAAAATAAAAAAAAATGAAAAATACAAAACGGAAAATGAAAACTGAAAAACGAAAAATTAAAAATGAGAAATATAAATTAAAAAATAAACAATGAAAAATTAAAAATAAAAAATTAAAAATAAAAAATAAAAATGAAAAATGAAAAATAAAAAATGAAACATCAAAAATGAAAAACGAAAAATAAAAAATAAAAATTATAAATTGAAAATAAAAAATAAAAAATAAAAAATGAAAAATGAAAAATGGAAAATGAAAAATTAAAAATAAAAAATGAAAAATCAAAAATAAGAAATTAAAAATTAAAAGTAAAAAATTAAAAATCAAAAATGAAAATCGAAAAATAAAAATTATAAATTGAAAATAAAAAATAAAAAATTAAAAATGGAAAATGAAAAATGAAAAATGAAAAATGAAAATGAAAAATTAAAAATTAAAAATAAAAAATGAGAAATGAAAACTGAAAAATAAAAAATTAAAAATAAAAAATAAAAATAAAAAATGAAAAATTAAAAATTAAAAGTAAAATATGAAAAATGAAAAATCAAAAATGAAAAACGAAAATTAAAAAATAAAAATTAAAAATTGAAAATAAAAAATGAGAAATGAAAACTGAAAAATTAAAAATTAAAAAAAAGAATAAAAATGAAAAACGAAAAATGGAAAATTAAAAATAAAAAAAAAAATGAAAAATACAAAACGGAAAATGAAAACTGAAAAACGAAAAATGAAAAATGAGAAATATAAATTCAAAAATAAACAATGAAAAATTAAAAATAAAAAATTAAAAATAAAAAATAAAAAATGAAAAATGAAAAATTAAAAGTAAAAAATGAAACATCAAAAATTAAAAACGAAAAATAAAAAATAAAAATTATAAATTGAAAATAAAAAATAAAAAATTAAAAATGGAAAATGAAAAATTAAAAATAAAAAATTAAAAATTAAAAATCAAAAATAAAAAATTAAAAATTAAAAGTAAAAAATTAAAAATCAAAAATGAAAATCGAAAAATAAAAAATGAAAATTATAAATTGAAAATAAAAAATAAAAAATTAAAAACGGAAAATGAAAAAAGAAAATGAAAAATTAAAACTGAAAAATGAAAAATGAGAAATAAAAATTGAAAAATAAACAATAAAAAATGAAAAATTAAAAATTAAAAATAAAAAATGAGAAATGAAAACTGAAAAATAAAAACTGAAAAATAAAAAATGAAAAATAAAAAATGAAAAATGAATAATAAAAAATTAAAAATAAAAAATAAAAAATAAAAAATAAAAATTAAAAATAAAAAATAAAAAATGAAAAATGAAAAATTAAAAGTAAAAAATGAAAAATGAAAAATCAAAAATGAAAAACGAAAATTAAAAAATAAAAATTAAAAATTGAAAATAAAAAATAAAAAATGAAAAATGGAAAATTAAAAATAAAAAATCAAAAATCAAAAATGAAAAACGAAAAATCAAATATGAAAAACGAAAAATTAAAAATTAACCGGTTAAAATAATAAACCGAACAATAAATGACTAATTATTCCAATACATATCAACAATACATAACAATAACATACAACACATGAGGTACAATGCATTTGTGTAATCTGTTAAGATTTCACATGCCATTACAGTTCCATCTAGATGACAATGGCAAAAACAAAGAGCTGTTCACATTACAAGACTTGTAATTGATCTGGCTATGTTAATGTAGAGAAAGCTAAAAATTGGAAAAGCTCAGCTTGTTCATACAAACTCTCGTATATAAAAAGAAAAACATTTCTCATGTTCTTTTCTTTCAAATGTTGAGTTAAATAGTTGATTAAGCATGAGTTGAAGTAATAGGCAGAAGGATGCTGACGATGAACAAGTCGCTTTGTTCGAAAGTAGCTACTCCATCTAGCGCTGTCTTCAATTTTTTTCTAATATTTCTCTTACATTACAAAAATTATTATCTTTCTTTCATTAGAAAAATATATACATGATCTTAAACCGAACAATAAATGACTAATAATAATAAATATTTTTATATTAGCAGAGCCCCTACAACTGATTGCTATAAGTGATACATAGATGACGCTTTCTGTTTGATTTTAAGAAAGTGCCACAAAAAAATTTTTAATTATTAGATGTTTACACATTTCCCCTGTGATCGGACTCACATGACTTTTTTTTAGTTTATGTCAAATGAAAGAGGGCAATCTCTAAAAAATTAACCAAATTTTTTTTTTTTTTCAGTAAAATTTTACCCTTTCTTATCCTAGAGAATATTTTTCTCTCTAATAAATATATGTTGAAACTTTATATATACATACTTTACCACATATTTCAATCTTGTTCTTATAGCTTAATTAATTAAGCCTTCACAATAGATAATATTATTAGTCTCGTATTTTAAAAAAATATGAATGATAAAGCAATCAAGGTTAGAAAAATACTGGACCGTGTATTAGACTTGAACAAGACCATATATATAGGTGAAAGTAGAGATCGCATATAGAAAAACTGTGTACTCAGTTTTCCATTTTTTATTTTTTCTCTTTTTTAAAGAACTTTAAAGTTTAAGAGACATAAAAATTGAAATAAATTTTTAACAATTTTTATATCCTTCAAATTTTGAAGTCCTTTAAAAAAGAGAAAAGACCAGAAATGAAAAACTGACAAAGAAGTTTTGCTATATATGATATCTACTTTCTTGGGTGTATTGTCTTGTTCAAGTCCAATAAGTACTGTCGCATGGTGTAATGGAGTGTTGTCGAGAACCCAAAGATGATTTACATTTGTTTCTGTATAAAGTGCAACTGTTTTTGTTGATTAACTTTATTTTACGTTAATAAAAAAACTATTTTTTTTTACTATTATTAGAAATCCAATTTATTATATTAATTTATTTATCTAAATGGCTGCCTCCTGCTACTTTAATACACCAACACACAAGAAGACTCGCCGATCAGAATGGAGATATCAACCAGAAACCGATTACAGTTGTAAAATATTTATAATTTAAGCTGTAAAATATTTGTAGTAATAAAATCAATTCTAAACAGACGCAAAGAATATTGACGGCAGACTGGCCACGAAGTTTGCAATACGGCCAAACTCGAATGGTTGACACTGAACCTGACTTTAATAAGCAAATTTAAAATCCATACTAGATTCAGAAATACCATTGCGTAATCAATGTGATGTCAAAAACGCGACATTAACTGGCTACCCAGATCTCCAGTTCTGACCGCTCCAGACATCGTTTTGTGGGGTTATTTGAAAAACAATGTGTGCGCCAAGAAGCCTCAGACTATGCAAGTCAAACATTCGTGAAAACATCGCCATACAACCCGAGATGCTAGAAAAAGTTTTAGAAAATATAACAAAAAGGGCACATTTTACCGTGGCCCATAGTAGCGTCCAAATGAATTGAAAAGGACAAAGTTAAATAAAAATAACACACATAAGGAAATCGGTTGTTTTTTTAAGTTATTCAATATTCATATACCGAATAAAAGATGCAATTGCCCATGAACAGTTTTCCCTTGTTAGGCACTAACAGAATTTGTCGCCTGCCGATAAGAAAAAGTTAATATCAGATGCTATATTAATATAGGGACTAGGCCGCTCCTGACCATATTTGCTAAAGTCACATATTTTTTGCAAAAAACATATACAAACCTAATTTGAGAGAAATCTGTGCAATATTTTTGTTTTTTTTATAGATTTAAGTGAATATCGGCAAGAAGCTTTATATGGGGGCTATGAATGAGAACTGTCCTACAGGGTTTAATTTTAGACTATTGATTAACGAGTGAAATAAACACACACAACCCAAATTTGACCGAAATCTGTATGATAATTTGGATCTTATAGCAATTTAAGTCGATTTCCTAGGAGTCATTTGTATGAGGACTAGGTCTGAACATACACTTATGGCCATCAAAAGCTAAATACCAAATTTCATTAAAATATATTTCTATTTGAGATCTGTAGCTTCATTGCAAGGTTTACATGGACAGTGTGACGGACTGACGGACAGACAGACGGACAACGTAAAATCGATTCAGTAAGTTATTCTGAGTCGATCAATGTAATAAAAAATGGGTCTATGTTATATATAAACTTACGAGTTTTGTATGTCTGTACGTCTGTTTGTGGTTTATAGGAGACTACACACTTGACCGATCGTAGGTAGGTAACGCCTATCCGGAAGGAAAAATAGAATTTTTGGATTTTTCAAGTAATTTTTAACACCTAGTTTTCACATATAATATCTGGAGTACTACGACAGCAAGAGTTCTGAAACTATATACATGGTATATATTAAACTAATTTGAAGATTTGTGGCAAAATGCGCGAGATCGGACTAATGAGATTGGCACCCACCATACAAAGTAATTATTTAATGTCATATATCTAGACTACTGTAATAGTGAAAGCCTTGGGAATTTGTGTGAGTTCATAAGTTATCAACGTTATTACTTGGAAAAAATGGCCGGGATCAGATCAGTGTGCGTAGTACCCTCCATAAAAAGCAATATATATAATATAATTTGTCTGAGTTCATCTATAATATTAATAGGCTAGGCGATTTCTTGTTACCGATGTTCTGTTCTACTGTTTTATCCCGATTTTGACCAAACATATATTATTTGAAAGGTATTTCTCTTTAGCCATTTTGCATATTTACAGATTTTGAAATTTTCCCCTTTATTTTGGGTAAATTGCATTCAAAATTTCTACTAACACATATGTACATAAAATTATACATATGCTTCGTTTGTTTCATTAAACTTGTTAATGTGTTTGTTAATGAGTTTGTTATCTTCATTCACAATAATAATAAAACATAAAAGAGTTGGTTTGTGAATTGGCTAAGTTTAAAAAAAAGTTGCCTAGAAATTGTACTCGAATTTCGAGCGCTGGAATCTGCTAGTAAGTTATTAATGTGAGTAGTTGCCCAAAAAATGGGCGGTATCGGACCAATGGGTGTGGCACCTCCTATACAAAAATATGCAGTACTACGAAAATGACAATGTGAGTAGTAGTGGAAGCTATGGGCAGGCTCGCCAAAATCAAAAATCGCCAATTCAAAAATCGCAAAAACAAAAATCGATAAAATCAAAAATTACCAAATACACAAAAATCGTCAAAGTCAATAATCTCTAAAACCAAAAATCGCGAATAACAAAAATCGCTAAAAACAAAAACCGCCAAAAACAAAAATTGCCAGAACCGAAAATCACGAATAAAAAAAAATCGCAAAAAACATAAATCGGCAAATTCAAATCAAAAATTGCCAAATTCAAAATTCGCTAAAACCGAAAATAGCGAAGAACAGAAATCGCAAAAAATCTGAAATAAAAATTGCTAAAGCCAAAAATCGCCAAAATCAAAAATCGTTAAAATCAAAAATCGCCACATTCAAAAATCACAAAAAACAAAAATCGTCAAAATCAAAAAAGCAAAAAATATCGCGAAAGTCAAAAATCACCAAAAACCGAAAATCGTGAGTAACAACAAATCGTCAAAATTAAAAGTCGCCTAAATCAAAAATTGCAAAAAACCGAAAATCGCGAATAATAAAAATCGCAAAAAACACAAAAATTCAAAATCAAAAATCGTCAAGCCGAAACTTGTGAATAACAAAAATCGTTAAATCAAAAACCACCAAAATCATAAATCACAAAAAATAAAAATCGTCATATTCCAAAATCGTGAAAAAAAAACAATAATCGCCCAAGTAAAAATTTGCCAAAATATAAAATCGTAAAAAGCAGAAATCGACAAAATCAAAAATCGCCAAACATAAATAAAACAGTATTCTACAAAATGTATACCCAGTTTTTTATTTCGTTACGATGGGTGTAGCGAACACATCGGGTTACAGCTACTATTTCATAAATTTTTTATGCTGTATCGTAAAATATCAGTCCCAACTAAGTGACTGTTCTTAGGAAAAAGAAAAAATACATAAAACACAGATAATTAAAAAATAAAAAATGGCAAATAACGCAAATACATCGGTAAGTTTATTTATATAAAAATTAGTGTTTAATTATTATAGCCTATACCACTATGTGGTTTGGGTATAATGACTTTGTGCTGCTGTTTGTAACAACCAAAAATATTTGACCTACACCCATCTTTAATTATACCGATAGAATCAGAATCACTTTCTGATTCGATTTAACGATGTCCGTCCGTCCGTCCGTCCGTCCGTCTGTGTGTCCATGTAAAGCTTGTAATCAAACTGCAGGTCGCAAATATGAATGTATTTTGACGAAATTTTGTATTTGATCATTTATCGGCCATAGGATGAACGCTATTGAAATTGGTGAGAATCGGTCCATGTTCAGACCTAGCCCCCATACAAATGACCCCTATGAAATCAACATATATTGCCATAAGATCCAAATTATCATATAAATCTTAGTCAAATTATGTATATAATACATCCATTAATCAGTAGTCCAAAAATGATCCCTATGGGACAACTCTTAGTCATAGGCCCCATATAGAGCTGCTTCCCGATCTTCACTTAAATCTATCAAAAAACAAAAATATTGCACCGATTCTTCTCAAATTTTGTTTGTATATATTTTTGCAAAATACAAGAGACTTTACCAAACATGGTCAGGATCGGTCCATTTCTGGGCCTAGTCCCCATATAGATATAGCATCCGATATGAACTTTTTCATATCTGCAGCCGAAAAAATTAATAAAAATCCCACTCAAATTTGGTTTATGCTTATTTTCTATATCCAGTTAGTTGGGCCTGAGAGATCGGGTCTCTAAACGCATGGTATAGGGTATGATATAGTCGGTCTAGACCGACTATAATTTTCTTACTTGTTTTTTTTTTTTATATGTTTTTTCTCCATTCAGTCTCAATTAAACGCATTCTTCTAAACCCAACAAAAAGTGGTTAGTGGCAGAAGTGGTCTTTAATCTACTTCAATTGCGTTTGTTTTAGAAACTAATATTGCGCTTTATTTTAGAAACCTATAGGATGTGTCGAAATTCTGCTGGACGTGATCGCACCATATGGTTATATTTTTTGTCCACAAAGTTCTTTATGTAACCATACAAGTAATTTAGACAATCATAGATGAACGCTTCCAGGGTGCGTTAGAAGGTGAATCAATCGCATCCTAAAATGTTAAAGTTCATCCTCTTCATCATGACCTAAAAATTAATGTATTTCTAAAATGAAAATCAAAAAATTTTGTTCCATTGACTTGAATATATTTCATTTTATTTGATTTTTTTTTTTTGTTCTTGTTTCTATAAATTTAATTTTTGTATTGTGTATTTTAATACAACATACAAAATACAATACCAATTGTGAATTGCATAATAATTTAAAGTAAAGTATAAAATTTGTTTAAATATTAAATAATAAAAACTAAACTACAAAAAACCTAGGTCGAAGGGAGAAACCGTTAAATTGGCAATCCTGTTTTCATCATACAATAATTATGTGTTTACAGAAGGCGCCCTCTATTTTTCAAATATAAAACATTCGTTATGGTTGATGTATTTACTAAATGCCACCAAATGCAACTACCATACATTTCTAAAGCATTTTTAAAAGCTTTTACTAACAAAATTTGAATGCCTACACATTTGTATACCTTTTCTTAATTTATTTGTTAAATTATCATTTACACAGTGTATTTCATTAATTAATTTAGCTACAATTTTATCATATAATTAATTCTAAGTTTGCATTTTATATTTGACATTGCTGTACCATTTTGACACACTTAAAATCTCTTATGAAACCCAAAATATTGTGATGATTAATCGAATAAGAAAACATGAACATGAAAATACGAAAATATATTTATTTTTATTATATTAAATAATTTTGTTTTTCTTCCTCAATATTTGTGTTTTTATAACTGTGGGTGATATTTTAGTTGTATTTAAAATAACATTAATTTAAAATGACAAATGCTTAACAAAATCTTTTCTAGATCACATATATGTTACTTGTGTAATTAAAATATTGAAAATTATTTTTAAAAATCATTAAGAAAATTTTTTATTAAGAATAATTTCTATATATATTATATAAGAGTAAATCTCATTATAATAAAAGTTATCTGATTCCTGACATTAATTTAATTGTTACTTCTTAATCGGTCGACTCCAAATTACTTTCCAAGTCGATTGATCTTTTTCCAGAGTTGAAAATATGTTGCCTTTCTTTTGAAGCAAAAAATTGCGCGTGGGTATAGGTTTAGTATTGTCAAATCTTATTTAATTATTTTAAGTTAATTAATTTTTTTTTTCGTTTTTAAAAAACTCCATCAGTTAAAATGACTTCCAGATCGATATGCTATAATTTTGCACCCACATTTACAATTACAATGTATGGAAAAAACTATTTCAAAACACTTCATGGGTGTAGGTGTTTCAGCACAATTTATTCGTTTTTTTTTTATTTAATTATTTTTAGAAATTTATTTGATGTTGTTTCTCAGCGTGCCACAATTATGTTTTCCTGAATGCTCGTATATACCAAAAAAAAAACAAAAAAATTATATGCATGCAATTAATTTTTGTACAGCAAAAACTTAACTCTTTTTTTTTTAATAAAATAAGTTTTTATTACAGCAACTGTAAACAGCGATAGTTTACCTGCTGAAAAATTTAAAAATTTTTACTACATCAAAGTGCATATAAAGTTGCTCCATAAACTGAGTGTGCATTTGATTTATTTATTTTTTTTTTTTTGTTATTTATATTTTTCAAAATTTGTGAAAGTTCTTACTTAAAAAAAAGTAAAATAAATCAAATCTCAATTCCCAAAAGTGAGTGCTCGCTTGTTTTTATTATTTGTTTTGATGAAATTGAAGTAACAAAGCGATATTTAAAAAAAATCGCAAGATTTAAAGACTATTAATAATCGTTTAGTGCCGCGCGATGTATGAATTTGTACTATTTCGACAAAAATTTGTTGTCTATACCTTCATAAAGAAAAACCACTTCCGAATCAGAAAGAAAAATTACAGTTTACTTATTTTGTCCAAAAAATCAATAAGATAAATAGGAAAACTAGTAAGAAGATTATTATTTACCAGGGACTGAAGCCCTGGTAAAAAATGGGTACAGGTTTGGGTTCGGCCAAGGACCATATATATGAACCTTGGTGCAAAGTGAAATTGGATCCACTTCTCAAGAGGGATAATAATAATATATACAAAAGTTGGTAGATCCAGCAACAAATAAAATGTTTAAAAACCGTGTTCCATGCGTCCGACCAATGCATAATTTTGTTGATATTTTCTCTTACGATAATTAAATAATCGTACGAGGAATATTTTATTATGAAAATTAAATGAAAGAAATTCGATTATATAGCACATTCTTCTTTTATGTGATCATATCTGATTTTTTTTTTATTATTAAAATAAATTAAGAAAAAAAATATTTAAAAAAGGATTATTAATACATACATATAAAAGAAATAAAAAAAAATTATTTTTTTTTTTTAATTTTAACACATGCATCTGGTGGGATTTGGATTTCATTTGTTTAAAAAACGAAAAAATTTACACATGACCATATACGAGTTTGTTGGGTTCGGTTTCAGTCTCAGTTATTTACCACCACAACAAAAATGTTGAGGTGTTATCTAAATATTTTTTCTACAAGTTGTTATATGAATCAATATCAGTAATAAATTGTCTTTTCAAAAAGCTACATAACTTCAAAATCTAAAAAAAACTTGCCAAGAAATAACAAATGCCCCAGACAACTTTTGTCCAAAAAACTCTAGGTCATGAAATGTGATGAACATTTTTTCAACTTTAACAAATTGATTGAAGCTAGAATTTTTTTGGTCTCTATACCTCAGATATGAAGTATTGTTTTATTACCACGTTGTTAACCTATTACGAAATGAGACCAAAAATGGGAAATTTTTTTGATAAAATTTTGAAAACTCCTTTTTGAAGTTTTCAAAAACTTTCTTAAACAAAATTTCAAAAAATGGATTTCGCTCTTTAAAGTTTTGTTAAATATATGTTAGAGATTGACTGTGTGAATGTTCAAGTAAATTCCTCAGCCAAAATTTTTTTACAAAGATTTATTTTTTTGCGGATTTCGAGAAAAATTAGTTTTTGTTAAATATTCAGTAAATGTACTCTTTCTTAATAATTTGTATCTAAAATTCATCGCTTTTCTACTTTTAAATGTTATATTTTATCTTAGTAGCCTAGGATTTCTGGAAAAAATAATATGACCTTATTAACCCTTTTGGATGGGTCGCATATGACCCCAAGCTAATGAAAGAAAATTTACTCAAAAAATCAAATATTTTGTAAGTGCTGTTGAATTTTTAGACGTGGCGCTAAAAATATAATAACCAAATGTTCAAGCCTTCCATGGAATAAATCGAACAACGTTAACCCATTCCTTGCCAAGGCCAAACTTTCAATTTTAGCATATTAAAAAAAATTAATTGTTCTAGTAAACTAAATGAAACGTTTACTATGGGTTGGGAAATTATTAATAAAATTGTCCTATATTTTACGATAACTTACCCTTGTGTGCTCCTAGCGTTAAAATGATCCAAAATTCAACAGTATTTGAAAAATGTTTCAATTTTTTTACTTAATCGTCCTATACTAGCTTGGTGTCATTTGTGGCGCCAAGTCCAAATGGGTTAATGACGTCAAATTATAAAATCATCATAATCATCAAATCATAAAAATCAGTTGAATCAAAAGCATTTTTCATTTATTTTAAACAACAAAAAACAACCGACGCGTCGCGACGACGTAGTAAAAAAAACTAACAAATCATTTTTTCATGACACAATGAGAACGGTAACCATAAAAACAAAGTTTTTATTAAAACTATTTCTTTCCTTATGCACATGAGTTTTGAATCTCTCCGTGAGTTTGCGTGACTATTTTAAAATTAATTTTTGGTCACGACAAGTCTATGGACCAAGTTTCAGATTGATTGAATGAGGGGAAATGGGGTTGACATCACTCCGTGACTGTCCGTGACTATGCGTGACTGTATCTTAAAATGAATCTTTGACCACAACAAGTCTATGGACATAGTTTCAGATCGATTCGATGAGGGGAAATGGGGTTTAAATAATTCCGTGACTGTGCGTGAGTGTGTGACTATCTTAAAATTAATCTTTGGCCACAACAAGTCTATGGACAAAGTTTCAAATCGATCGGATGAGGGTAAGTGAGGTTTTAGTCTCTCCGTGACTGTGCGTGACTGTGCGTGACTATATCAAAGTTAATCTTTTTTCACAGCAAGTATATCGACCTAGTTTCAGATCGATCGGATGAGGGTAAGTAAGGTTTTAGTCTCTCCGTGACTATGCGTGACATTGCGTGGCTACCCCAAAATTTATCTATAGTCAAAACAAGACTATGGGCCAAGTTTCAGATCAATTGGATGAGGGGGAATGGGGTTGCCCCATGGCAGACAGACAGAGAGTATGAGTTAAAAGAAAGAGTTTAAAAAATCATTACTTTAGAATAACTTCAATTTGTTTTTTGATGTGATTTTTCAAAATTTCAAAATTTTCTAACAGATAAAAATGTATTGCCACATTTATTTATGATGTGGATTTGTATATTTCAACAAAAATTATTAATAATTTTATTGTCAAAGATATAAAAAAGCAAGTAAGGTTTAGACCGACTATACGATACCTTAGATCCAACATTGTTGAGGCCATAATTGTATATGGATATGAAAAAGTTCATATCGTATTCCATTTTTCAATGGGGACCAGGTCAAAAATTTTGACTGATCACGACCGGATTTAGTAAAGTCACTTATTTTACTTAAAAATAAATATGAACCAAATTTGAGTAAGATCTCTGCAATAGTTTTGTTTTTTGTACTACTTATTTATGGGTATAATAAGCACACATAACCTGAATTTGACCAATACCTATACGATAATCTGGATATTAATGCAATCTAAGTCGATCTCATAGGGGTTATTTGAATGAACCAATTTTCACCAATTTCAATAGCGTTCGTTCTATGGCCTACAAAAGCCTATATACGAACTACAACAAAAAATATTTATATTTACGACCTGTAGTTTGAATGAATGAAAGGCAGACAGACAGACGAACATCGCTAAATCGACTCCGAAAGTGGGTCTAGGTCAAATATTTTTGGTAGTTACAATCAGCAGCGCAAACTCGTTGTACTCTCAACCGAAGTTAACTTTAATAACGAGATATTAATATAATATTACTCCATAATATTACTCAAAATGTTATATGGGGAAAAAGAAGTTAGTTATTCTAGTGAAAATGTTCTCGAGTGAAAGTTCCAATTTCGATTCAATGAATAATTTTTTTAATTAGCATCCAAAAATGAGAATAGACGTGACAAGTATACTTAATGTAATGTGGGTCATTTTGCTGTACTACGTCTGAAATTTTTTTATTTAGAATTTTAAAAATTGAAAACATGTTGTTCATATTTAAAACAAAAATTATCAATTTTTTACAAATATTTTTCTCATAAATAATTTATATTTCGGTTAATTTTTCGGCATTTTTTATATATATCATTTTCTTCTTTCTTCGAATGTGTAAATAACCCCTTGACCCACAAAATATTTACCAAAATATGAATTAGTTAAGAAACAAAAATAATTTAATAAAATAAAAAAAAAATTTGTGAAAAACTATAAACGCATTTCCAGTGGGCAGAGGGTATATATAAGTTTGTCATTCCGTTGGTAATAATTAGAACAAAAAATTTGGACCCCATAAGATATATATATTCAAGCGGAATTGATAAAGCGATGTCCATTTGTCCGTCCATGGAAATAACGATCACGACCTCAATATGTCACCTGTGTTGCTCAGTTTTAGTGAAAAAGATTCTCTGATATCCTGAGCATGCTTTTGTTAAATATCATCAAAATCGGTTCAGTAGGTCCCGAGATTTTTTTTGTTTGTGTTTGTAGCTTTGTGCAAATTTGCTTCATTGGAGTTCCAAGTCGTGCGACTAAAAGCCGGCTTTGCGCCTGATATTAAAAATACCACTAATAAAAAATTAAAAAAAATAATCTTGCGTTTTTTCTGAAGCTTTTAATGGCTCAACCAACTTAAAATTCTCATAGACGAAAATTGTAGTAGTATTTAGCCGATTTATTTTCTCGTTTACGCATGACCCTGCAAAGAAAATAATGCAGTTTTTGAGATAGAAGTAAATTCTTTTTGTGGAAAAAACCAACAAGTAAGAGTGTTAAATTCGGCTGTACCGAATCTTTGGCTCTCTTTATCTTCGTCTTAAACACAATATTTCAATATGCCAATATTGAGACTTGAAATTGAAATACCTTTTAAATTTTAAGTTAATTGCTTTTCTTTTTGCCCAGTTTCTATTATAATTTCTTGTTTAAAAAGAATCTTAGTGTCTTCTATAGAAAGAATGAATTACTATTTAAAAAATTATATTATTTTTTCTAAATACTTCATAGAACAGCATTGAAATTCATTACTAAACGCAGCCGGCGTTATAATAACCAAAGTTTGATCCCTATAAGAATGTTTCGAGACCTTAGAAGTCATACAAAATCGCCAAAAAAAAAATTTTTTAAATGATTCTTACCTAAAAATTTACAGATATTGATATTTAAAAAGGAAATTTTAAAATATGTTTTATCTGAATTAGCTAGTAACATGTTAATTTATGGATACATTTAACAAAAAGACCAGGTAATATATTAAAGTCGATCTTTACAGACTAAAAAATATATCCAATAAAAATTTGTATACCAAATTTGATCCAAATATATATTTTTATAATCGCGACCTTTAGTCTAAGTACTAGGTTTACGTGTACTGATAGATGACCGGGCGAACGTTATTAAATCGACTAAGGAAGTGATTTAGGGTCGATCGGTGCCTGATAGCTAAAAAACAAACTTTTTAAATTTTTTTTTTAATCAAGAACTTTATTCTTAACATTACAAGATGAATCTTATATATTAAAAGAATTTATGAAAACTGAAGTCAGTCCGTCTGGCCGTTCTATCCGGCCGATTTCCTTCATTTTTTTTTTAATGAAAGGTATTTAGACACAGATATATCATCAAGTATTGGAATTTACTCAACTCCCACCTTACTCAAGTTATACTTTTTTCAAGTTTTTTTCAATACTTTCCTTCACTCAAACCTCTATAACTGGAATTCTAATTAACGTAGGCTGTTGACATAAGTCTAAGAATACTCAGTGGATCAAGCTCTTTCTTTTGAGGAAAGTTATGCGTGGACAATCCCGCATATTTTGATATTACTGTACTGGTATTACTGTGCTTTACTTGGAGAAAGAACATTCAGAAATGTAAAGGTAGAAATTAAACCTAAGGGCCGACGCACAGCTAATATTGTCTGGAAGGAAGTTCTGTAAAATGATTTTATGTAATAATTACACCCTCTCATACATAGTCTATCCTAATGCTGCGGAGCAGCACGGGTCCTCGAGGAGTTTTCCATGCTAAAGTGCAAGAGGACGGACAAATAAATTGCAAATTTTAAAAAACCCCGGCTCAAAAAGGGCAAAAAACTGATTCGCAAAAAGACTAAAAGATTTTTTCACAAAAAAGCATAAAATAAATTAAAGGCCGCGCAAGTTTTAAAACGCCAGCCAAAAAAAAAATGCCAAAAATTATTAAAAACTATATATGTGTATCAAATATTTATATATATAAAAAAAAAATATATAAAATAAAAACAAACTGAAAAAAAAATTCAAGTTTTAATTAAAAACCCACAAAATAATTATAAAAATTACTATAATTAATATAATATAATGCTGCGGAGCAGCACGGGTCCTCTAGTATATATATAAAACATTTTTATACCCTACGCCACTATGTGGTCAGGGAATAATGACTTTGTGCTGTCTGTAACTACCAAAAATATTTGACATAGACCCATATTTTATTTCACCGATCGACTCACAATAACTTTCTGAGTCGATGTCCGTTCGTCCGTCTGTGTATCCATATACATAACCCTTGTTATCACACTACAGGTCGCAAATATGAATATACTTTGATAAAACTTAGTGTAAAAGCTTCTATCAGCATTGGATGAATGCTATTGAAATTGGTGAAAATCATGTTCAGACCTAGTCCCCATACAAATTACCCCTATTACATCGGCTTAAAGTGTCATAATATCCAAATTGTCATATACATAGATCTCGGTCAAATTAGGTTTGTGTATGTTTATTACATCCACTTATTAGCAGTCCACAAATAAACCCTATACTACAATTTTTAGTCATAACCCCCATATAAAGCTGATTCCTGATCTTCAGTTAAATCTATCAAAAAAACAAACATTTTTCACACATTTTTTCTCTAATTTGGTTTGTATATGTTTTTGCAAAAAGAAATAGTGACCTTAACATATATGTTCAGGATACATTTTTAGACCTAGTCCACATATAAGTATAGCATCCACTTAAATTTGGTTTATGTTTATTTTCTATATCTAATTTGTTGGACCTGAGAGATAGGGTCTCTAAAAGCATGGTATAGATTATCGAATAATCGGTCTAGACCGCCTATAATTTTCTTACTTGCTTTAGCTCACTTATTTTATAAAAGAAATATAAATTTGTAACAAAAAAATAGCAAAACAAATAAAATAAATTAGTGATGTACATAATATTGAAATGAACCGGGTGTTCAAAATCAAATATTAAAAAAATGTGTTTTTCTAAGAAAAGGTAATTTCATAGAAAATATACTTCTTTAAAGAAAGGTATTTTTTTAAAAAGGTATATTATTAGGAAAAGGTACTTTTTTTCATTAAAAGCACTTTTCCAAGAAAGTACTTTTAAGAAAAAAAATTTTTTTAAGAAAATATACTTTATTAAAAAAGATAATTTTTTAAATAAGATGCTTTTTTTAAGAAAGTTAATAATTTAAAAAGGGTACCTATTTAAGTAATATCAATTTTTAAATAAGGTATTTTTTTAAGAAAATTATATTTAAAAATTAAATTCTAAATTTAAATTAAACAAGTCTAGACTGACTATACGATACCCTATACCATGGCTTAGAGACCCTATCTTTCGGTCCAGCTAATTCGATATAGAAAATAAGCATAAAACAAACTTGAGTGGCCTTGTTATTTTTGTTGGCTGCATATATGAAAAAGTTCATATCGGATGCTATATTTATATGGGGACTAGGTCGAAAAATGGACCCATCCTAACCATAATTGGTAAAGTCACTTATATTGTTCAAAAATATATGCATACCAAATTTTAGAAAAATCTGTGCAATATTTTTGTTTTTTAATAGATTTAAGTGAAGATCGGGAAGCAGCACTATATGGGGCCTATAAGTAAGAATTATCCTATAGGCATCAGTTTTGGACTACTCATTAATGGATATAATAACCACATACAAACCCAATTTGACTGAGATCTATATGATAATTTGGATCTTATGGCAATTCATGTCGATTTCATAGGGGTCATTTGTATGGGGACTAGGTCTGAACATGGACCGAATTTCACTAATTTCAACAGCGTTCATCATATGGCCGATAAGCTTGTGTACTAAATTTCATCGAAATATATTCATATTTGCGACCTGTAGTTTGATTACAAGGTTTACATGGACACACAGACGGACGGAAGGACGGACGGACATCGCTAAAACAACTCAGAAAGTGATACTGAGTCGATCGGTATAATAAAAGATGGGTCTAGGTCAAATATTTTTGGTAGTTACAAACAGAAGCACAAAAATTTAACTTTTTTAAAAAAAATACTTTTTTTAAAGAAGATACTTTTAAACAAATTGCATTGCAAAAAAAGATAATTTTTAATAAAGGTAATTTTAAAGAATAGTATATTTTTTAAAAGTGGTACTTCTTAAAAAAAAATCTTGTTTTAAAGCTGGTAGTCTCTAAGAAAATTTACTTTTTTAAGATAACCAATTTTAAAAAATACTTTTGGAGGAAAAGTACATTTTAAAGTAAGACATTAAAAAAAAAATACCTTTTTTAGGGACCAGACATTTTGTTTCATATTGGTGATTTTTTTTTTTTTTTTGTTATGTCGTGGTGACGATAAAAAAATAATTATCAATACTTGCTTAAGCTAATTTGACACACGCAGTATAATCAAAATAAGAAAAATTACAACATATACATATTTAGAAAAAAAAACTACAAACACAATGAACATTTCTATTTTTTCAAGGTTTTTTTTTTTACCATATTTTTATTCATATCTCGTGGCCATTTGCACCGATTTTGATGATTTCAAATAGCAACTACCACGTGATGTTATTAAACGATTTTGTGCAAAAATGAAGAGTCTAGCTTAGTTATTGAGGGTGTGATTATGATTTCAATAGAGAGACGGACAGACGCTCAGACGGACATCGCTAAATTAACTCTTCTTTTTATAAAGATCAAAAAAATATATGGTTTTGAGGTCCGCAAAATTTAAATCGATGCGTTACAAACGGAATGACAAACCTATATTTACCCCCTGTGCAGTGGTGTGGAGGATACAATAATAAATAGGAAATTTTAAAAAATAACGCTCAAAATAGGAAGTCAATTTACTGAAAAGGTTAAGTAATTTTATTAAAATGGTAACCGTATCCAACATTGGTTATAATATTTAGTTTAAACATCACGGGAGGGTATCAAAGATACGGCTTTGGCCAATTTAACGCTCTTACTTGTTTTTTATAAATTAAAAAAAAAATGTTTTTTCCGTGAATGGCTCAAAATTTTTATTATTTTTATTTATTTTATTTATTTATTTTTACTGTCATATTGGTTTAAAAACTTCATGTTATTCTAACAAACAGTAACAATGTTTGAGTATATTTAACATTGCGTTTATATTCAGCTTCTAAATCCAGAATTGTGTCCGGCTAAATTTCATTAGTCTTACAAACACTAAACCGGCGAAAATTTTCTAAAAATCAATAGGACTTGAGTCATATTTTACTTATTTACTTAAGTGTGAATAAACCCAGCCTTACAAATTTATCTTTTCGAAAAGTTCTTCAGAAATTGTCATTTACATAGTTGTTTTATTTCTAGTCCAAGTATACCATGTAACTGCCAAAAAAAAAATGTGTTTAAGTACGTGTACAAACACGCACTACACTTAAGGAACGATATTAATTTGAAGTGGCTGTATTTATCACATGTTTTAGATTTTGTTTTTATATTTATATACCCTATACTACTCTTGTAGTCAGAATGAGTTTGTGCTGATGTTTGTAACTATCAAAAATACCAACCTTTATTATACCGATCGACACAGAATCACTGTGTGCCTGCCTGTCACACAACTATGGATATATTTTAATGAAATTTTGTATATAAGTTTCCGGCACTCATAGCATGAATGGTATTGACATGTTTGAAAATCGTTGTATTTCCAGAGCTAGTCCCCATACAAATTTCCCCCTATGAGATCGAACTGAATTGTCCTAAGATCCATATAGATCCATATAGATCTCGGTGAAATTTGGTTTGTGTGTGTTTATTAAATCCACTAATCAGTTGTCCAAAAATTAACCATGTAGGACCATTTTTAATCATAGTCCGCATATAACTAAAACAAAAATATTGCATATATTTTTATATATGTTCTATAAGAAAAATAAGTGATTTTAACAAATGTGGTTATGATGGGTCCATTTTTTCATATCTGTAGGCCACAATCTTATAACAATGCCACTCAAATTTGGTACAGGTTTATTTTGTATAACAAATTAGTTATACCAGGAACCTTTCTCTAAACTCATTGTATTGGGTATTATATAGTCGGTATGGACCGACTTTACCTTAATTTTATTAGAACTTAAAATAAATGTGCAACAGCTACACATACAGTAGCCGATAACAAGATGGAATAAGAAAAAAAATCTTTTGAAAAAAACAACACTAATAAAAATCACACCTAAAACATCAAGTGTGGTGTGCAGACGCGTGTGGTTTTGTAGAGGAGATGTATCTACAAGTAACTAGCTGTAAATATAGAGGTGTGCATAGTTTAGAGACTTTTTTTTTGTATAATCATAACAATTTTGACCTAATTTTTGGAATTGAACATTTATATATATATATATAAGTATATTAGTACGAGTATATACAAAAAAAATAAAATGTGTTCTTTTTTTGAAGAATGTACACAAAAAGGAAATGTCAAATGGAAAAGTTTTTTTTTTAAATAAATAGTTATCTAAAAACCTGACCTGACTAATATAAATTTCCATAGTAGAACTATTAGGACATATTTTTTATTCTACATTTAGAAAGTTAATATTAAGATAAATTTTTAAATTTCATAAAGTATGCTGACTATGAGAAATCATAACCAGAAGTAACAAAAAATAAAATTTGAATAAGAAACTCTTATTTTATGTCAGCCCAATCGCTGATCAATTTCCGACGTATAGTCATGTGAGGGGCTTTAAGTATATTCATATTTAAATCACTGAACCACGTGATATGCTCGTGGCCTCAACTTGTTGACACACCTTAACTCGGTCATTCTAACTATTTCTTAGATTTTATCGATGATTCCTGAAGTATCGGCCTTAACTGAACGAAATTGTAGATAATCTTAAACATTGGAGTGCATGTGCCATATTAGGTGAAAGTCTAACTCATCTTCGATTTCTTTATGTGATTTGCCTTTCAAGTTGAAGTGTTTGATGATAGCATGAAATTTTGCTGTGCAACTTGAATTTTTCAGATACATACTTTGTTTTAAATCCTTATGACTTTATAAAGATTTACTAACTCCTCCTCATACCTTTATTTCTTCGCCATCTACACATATCATTAGAGCCAAATAAAAGGTGTTTTTTATTTTTTTTTGCTTAGATAGAACTTACGAAAGGGTTAGCTTTCAAATCAACCGTCATACTGCACTTTCTTCTTGATATTTATGTCCAGTATACTTAAGAAAATCATGAATAGATTCACGCTAAAACAACGCCATCAAATTATTCAAATTTACTTAGAAAATCAGTCATCGATTCGCGCAACTTGTAGACGACTTTGTGATTTTTATGGCGAACATAATCATCCATCTGAACAAGCAATCCGTAGAACTGTGTAGAATGTGCGTACTGAAAAGAATATCGCCACTGTATAAATAAGAAAGTGTGGAAGAAGATCCAAATTATTAATTCGTCGTCGGTCGGAGGAATTGGGAATCTGTCCATCCACTACACCCATATAAGATCCAGCTGGTGCAGAAATTAAAGCCACGAAACCATCATATGCATCGTTTTTTCGCCGATTGAACTTTAGAGCAGTTGAAAACTGACCCGATGTTTTATCACAAAATTGTGTTCATCGATGAGGCTCAATTTTGGCTTAGCAGGTCTGTGAATAAACAAAATTTCCATATATGGAGTGAGACCAGTCCACATCGGACCCTTCAGACACCACTACACGAAGAAAAATGAACTGTTTGGTGTTAGTTACACGCTGTTTGCATCATTAGAGCTTATTTCTTCAAAAATTAAGCCGGTGCTCGTGGTACCGCCAATGGAGATCATTACCGCATCATGATTAATGAGTTTTTGTTCTAAAATATAGATGAGATTATCCTGGCGAGATGTGGTTTCAACAGGATGGCGCTACGTGCTATACGGCGACCGCAAAACATCGACTTTTTGAAATCAAAATTAACCTATCAATTGCCCTCTAAGGTCGTGTAATTTAACAACTCTCGATTATTTCCTGTGGGGCTACGTGAAGTCACTGGTTTAGGCTAATAAACCATCATCAATTGACGCCTTGAAGGCAAACATTGTTCATGTTAGTCATGACACCGGTAGGTGAGTAGGTAGCGTGCTCGCCTATCATGCGGGGGTCGTGGGTTCGATTCCCACCATAGGCTTTGCTCTGTCGCTGCAAAAAAAACGCCAATTCCGGCTTATCCCTCGATTCAAAAGTTAGAATCTGCAGACAAGCCACTCGGCTTCGGAACTAAGCTTAAAAAAAAATGAAAAAAAAACATACGGCCAGCAAAGCTTGAACGTCCAGAATGCGCTTCAAGAACAGCCGCGGTGGCCATATACTCGAAATCATATTCAAGTGAAAATGCCATGTATTGATCTCTCGAATAAAAAAAAAATTTTTTTTAAATTTAATTTTTTGTGTTATTGTATACAATTTTGAAGGTCTATCGGGTTTAAAAAACATCCTTTATTTATAAGTACGGAATTCTGATCAAATTAATAGATATTATTAATATGAAACACTCAGTTTCTACTTATCTATAAATGTAGATAAAGTTTAGGTGGACGGTTAAGTAATGAAATCATTTATAATTTCCTCAGTATATTTTTTCATAAACCAACACTCAGGATTGATCTAAGTATAGAAATAGGTTATGGGAAGGAGGAAAGAGTTATTTGTGTTTGAGGATGTTTCACAAATTTTCTTTAGATTGTAAATGTCAGGAAAGACTTGTGCAACGAAGTTATTCCATATACGGGTATTTTGACTGATCAACAAATTTTTGTCTGTATTGCGTTTGCGATCGTCTGGACAGTAGATTAGAAAATGGATGTAACCTACTAGAGAATCACTAAGGATGAGTTCACTTATCTCGGCAGAACATTTCCCATGGCAATATCTAGAGAATTTTCTTATAAAACCCACTTTCCCACAATGCTCTAACGAGCCAGTATAGTTGGATAATCTACTACCATTAATTAGTACAAGCGCGATCTTTTGTACACGGTCTGGTAGTTTCAAAATAACTTTTTGAAGCACGTTCCCATGTATAGGAATTTTACCATTTTCGGTGATATAGATAGTAAGGAGATCAGAAAGAGTGGAGTAATATTTGCATCGCTTTAAAATACCATGACAGTTAAATGCTTCTTACGGCACTTGGCTTGTTGAATTATCTTGCCCAGAACATCAAAAAGGTATCCGATTCCTCAATATATATATCACCTATATGTATATACAGATGACGATTTTAAATCCACGGCCCTATGAGTCAAGAAACAAAAATGGGTCTTGCGCGCATTAAAATCGATCCTATTCGCTTTACGGTTCTCAAAAATCGTTATAAGGTCTTGATTGAGTCTGTTATTCAGACAGATGTCGCTGTCATCTGTGTAAGAGTAGACAAGATAGAAGGTTTGTCTACACACAGAAAAAAAATTGGTTGGAATTTGGTTGCAACTGGAATTTTTTTTTTTTTTTGTGGATTCGTACTTCACGACCCAACATTTCTAAACGAAAGTGTCGTCAAAAATATTTTTTTCAATTCCTTCAAGGAAAAAATCCATGGGACATATACACTGCCGCTCACATGAATAGGAACAGTACTTTGTTTAATGTGTACATTAGACCATATCGAAAAAAAAAAACTTCTCCGTACACCAGCGAATATAAAGTATTGTTCCAAGGACATTTGAAAAAAAAAATTTGTTTTTTTTTGCCGAAAGTAGGGGTCGCCTTTTTAGTTTTTTCCTTATATCTTCCATATTTACAGTCCGATCTTAAAGTTTGATATAGCGAATTTTTTTGTCTCAGGGAGGCCAATAATTTTGCTCTTAGGTCCATTGACCTCAAGTGTACCGTTCTAGTACCTACCCCCCCAAATCTCATTTCCTACCAACCTAATGTGACATCCTAATGTTAGAAATTTATAGCTTGCGAAAAATCATAAAACTTTTGCTCAGAAATTATTTTGATAATTACAGCACACCTATTTAAAAAATTCTTTAATAAATCCATTGTTGCAGACCGTAGGGGTCACCTTTTTAAATTTGTCAGAGCTTCAGTATATACATTCAGATCTTAAAGTATGATATATCGCTATATCAAACCTTAAGATCGGACTGTAAATATGGAAGATATAACGAAAAAACTAAAAAGGCGACCCCTACGTTCGGCAAAAAAAAAAATTTTTTTTTCAAATGTCCTTGGAACAATACTTTATATTCGCTGGTGTACGGTGAAATTTTTTTTTTGTGCCTGTAAGGTGATACGGTCTAGTGTACATCCTCCTTTATTTAAAATTACCTCGTAGAGGCGGTTAGGCAATGAGTCATAAAGACTCTTAATGTAATTCAGAGAAACTTCGCTCCAGGCATTTTTAATGGCATTTATAAGTGACGTTTTGTCGTTAAATTGTCTTCCAGACTCATAAACTTTCCGTGTTAACCATCCCCAAACATTCTCAATAATATTGAGGTATGGGGAATACGGAGGCCATTTCAGCAATTCAACGTTTTGAGCTTGAATCCAAGTTGTAACCGTTAGAGCGGTATGGATTGGAGCATTGTCATGTTGAAAAGTCCATGGTAGTGGTCCAAACATGTTTCCTAATTCTGGAAATGCCCTTACCAATACTCCTTTGTATGGTACCGCAGTCATTTTGGAAGTCAAAAATTGAAGATCACAGGTTCCATAATATGATATTGCTCCCCATACCATAACACCACCTTCACGGCTGTGGTGACGATTCAAAAGGTGTTCTTCTTTACGCAGATCATGGAAGTAAAAGTTATACCCATCTGGACCATCGAGGTTAAATTTTTTTTTATCTGAAAATACGACACGTTGCCATTCATACTTCCATGTCATACAAAAACGTGAAAAAAGCAACCTGGCTTCCTTGCGCGCGGCATTGAGTGGTGGTTTTTTTTTAAGTTTTAATCTTTTCAGATGCTTAGCACTGCGAATTACACGCTTCACTGTTGAAACACTAGCTGTTATGGCCAAGTCAGATTTGATTTTCGCTGCTGACTGGTGTGAATTTGAGGCTGCTCTGACTATTGCCCTTCTGTCAGCTTCTGAAGTAGCTTTTTTGGTGCGCCCTTTCATATTTTTTCCGTACGTAGACTGATTTTGCAAAAAATTGTACACTACAGAACAGCTTCTTCAAATTTTTACTGCAATTTCTCTATAAGACAGTTTCATATCGCGGTAGGCGGAAGCTTGTGACTTCTCCTTAGTTGATAACGCAGTTTTTCGACCCATTTTATAAAAATCTATTCAAAATATTAATTAATTATTGCAATGAATCTTAAAAAATACTTTCACAAAAGAAATCAGTTTCGCAACTTGCGATTAACTGCAGCTTGTGCAAATGTTCCTATTCAAATGACCCAAAAAAAATGCATATTTTTTACAATAATGAGAGCAAGATACTAAAAAAAATAACGGTATTCTTTGGAATTTCATGTTTTGCTTTAAACAAAGCTTTACAATCTGTACTTAAAAAATAGAAAGAGAAATAAATAATATTAGTTAAGAGAAAATAGTTAAAATACAAAATTCTAGAAAAATATAATGTTCCTATTCATGTGAGCGGCAGTGTATATCCCATTGGTTGTCAACGGTCAAAATTAGTGATCAACTAATTTACTTCGCTCAAAGCGGACTAGTTTAGTTTTGTATTTGTTGTAAATTTTTCAATATAGATCACAGAGAATCAATTACAACTTTTTTAGTTTGTACTAAAAATGGAAAGGAAACTCGTTCCTTTTGTAAAAAACTTTTTTGTTGCATTGATTTTGTATTTTTGAGATATTTAGAATTAACCTTTTTCTAAGTCTTTTTATTTATAGTTTAATTAATTATTGATTTAATATCGTATTATGAATTTTTTTAATTTAATAAAAATATAAAACTATAAAACATAATTTTTACCATTGATGACCAATTGGACATACATATATGTCCCGTACTGAATTTTGCTGAATAATAAACCGATTCCAAAAATTTTAGTGTTTCTGAAAACCATAAATACTGGTCCATGTTATACCAAAATTTTATTGTTTTTGGTTCAATAACGTCCGATTTAATGACATCAAAATACGATTTTAAAAAACTTTTTTTCAGAATTTGAGGTCACCGTCTTAGGTCCTGAGAATACATGTGCCAAATTTTTTGGTATGATCTGAAAGCTAAAACTATCTTCTGTGGGAAATATAAGAAAAAAAATAAAAATGGGACCTATATATATCCCATTGGTCGTGAAAGGGTTAAAATTACAATAAATATTTATAATCAAAAAGTGTTGTCTGCTTTAACAAAATTTTTGAGGTGAGCGGGGAATACTAATTTATTTATTAGATATTTAGAATTAATCCTACTATTGATGTTTAATATTAAAATCATTATTATAGATGACAGTTATCGTAGAGAATAGTTTAAAACCAAATATAAATTATATTGTAAATTGCAGATATCACTTTTTGTTTATAAACACAATTCATTTAAAAGATATCTACAACGACATAATTAGTTCTGTTTACCAATCAAAGTTTTTATACAAAGAATAATCTGCTTCAATCCAAAATAGTGGCGACAGCAACCACTAACATATTTCAAACAGCAAATGTTTTAGCAGATATTGTAACAAATAATTGTTTGGAATTTTTATTAATAATTGTTTATTTGTTGTAACATAAAAAACAATGAAATTAGATGACCCGTATCGCGGCGTTTGTTTATGTTAGTTCGAATTTTTTTTTAATCGACTTTCGAACTTTGCAGTCAAATGCCGATTTTCAGCATATTGTTTCTATGGTTTTTTGGCTATAACTCGTCGATTAATTGATATTTTTCAATCTGTAAAAGCCAAATTATTGCTAGAGATGTTAGTTATGAAAAGATTTAAGTAAAAAAATTGAATAAATTAAATTAATGATTTGGCCAGTTGCCGTTAAGCAGGCGGCTGTGGATCAACATCACTGCTCTCTCTAATATCTTGGTCATCGTCATCATCATCAGAAAGGTCGATAATTTCGTCCAACAGATATTCTGGAATTTCATCTTTGACTTCCCATTCTTTCTCTTTTTCCTCGTCTTCCTCTTCTTCAAAGGTGTTTTTATACCACCAACAAATTTCAGCGAGCATTGCATCTGGAGATTTCTTTCCTCTGTACCTGAAACGAAAATAGTTTTCAATCGTTAGCATGTTTAAATTGTGCTCTCTGACAAAGATATTAGAAAAATCTAGGAATTCAAAATATGCAAACTCTATAGTTACCTTATTTCAAATGGAAGCGCAGTTTGGTGATAACGTTCGCCTTGCTCATCAGATTCAGTTAGCACCTGTTGAGCGAGTTGATCAAGATGCTGAGGCAAGAGATGAATTTTGTACGACATATTAACCCCAATTTCATCGAAAGCTGCCAACATGTTTGCAACACATTGCCTGTAGTTGTCGTTGCGTTCTTTACCCAAAAGTCCTTTAATGACTGCTTTCAATGCGAGCCATGCATTTAATTCTCGGTCTGTCAGAACTTGGTCAAAATCTTGACGACTCATTAGTTTCCGTATGTCGGGACCATTAACAACCTCTTCCTGAATTTTGGCGTTACTTAGTCTTGGGAAAATGTCTTTTAAGCGGTTGAATACTGCTGGTCTTTTTCCGATACATTTCAAAAAATTTTTAGCAATGTCAAGTTTAATGTGGAGCAACGGCAACAAAATTTTCATTTCAGGAAAAAGACTTTCGTGTAGCCTACTGTCTTTAGGCCATTTCCGTTCAATGCGACTATTCCAGTTATGCAGTTTGTACTGGTTTCTCCGTATCGTGCATCCCAATCGCACTAAAAACACGGCTATTTTGAACGGCCAGATGCTGTTAAGCCTGTAATCAATGAAACTATTTTGAGATCGCAGCAAATGCGCCACTGGTGTTCGTTATATTTGACTACTTCCAGAATGTGTTTCAAATTATCGAAATTTTCACTAGTGTCAGTGCTATACGCAATTGGAACAGAACGCATTCTATTTGTCTTGTGCAAAAGCACAACTTTTAAGCTGATTAATGAACTATCAATGAATAAACGCCAATCATCTTTTTTATAGGTTAACCCTATCGTCTCCATTAACTTTTCAATATCGTTGCAATAAGCGAAATTTTTTGCATCATTCACATTGAACAACTTTTCTAAATCTTTTTGTCGTTTTCGATATGCTGTTACTTTGGTACCTTTCGCGAGTAAATTATTTCCTTTCAAAAATGTAGCTAGTAGTTCTGATTTTGTCTGAGTCAAACACAAATTTGCAACAATTCCATCCAATTGGTTTTGTGTGACTAGGATTGGGTCCTTTGATGTTTCATAGGATGTACCTTCACCAGGGTCGTATTCTGAGAAGAAATCCATGGATGTAGCAGCGGCGGTTGTAGTACTGATATCTGTTTGAAGAACAATACTTCGGTATGTTGGTATTGGAACGAATTCTGAGTGCGGTAATGGTAATTGGACACTTGGCACTGCTACATAAGTTTTATTCTTTGATTTCCTTCTATTCAAAGTTTTATGGTAGTTGATACATGCATAGCAATTTTCTTCTTGATGTGGGCTGTTGTCTAACCACATCATTGGTGTACCAAAAGGCATAGCCTTCTTCTTTTCACTTTTCCATTGCATAAGAGTTGAATAGCAATTAAAGCAAACTTTTTAGGGGCATAGTTTACGTCAGTGATAAACTCTTGCGAGAAATATTATTTATAGGCTTCCAAAAAAAATCACTCGCATTGCCACATTTTTCATCGCTTGCTATGAAACGTCCACAAACATTACAAAAATGGTCCATTTTACATTTTGGTTCCGACATTTTTAATATAATATATATTATACAACGTTTTTTTTGTTATTTTTATGAAACCGATGCACTTAACTTAAATCACTCACAAAATGATATAAGTTCAAAAAAAAATTAATAGCGAATTTTATCACGACCGAGCGAAAACTAAAAGATATCAGCTTCGGCTGAGTTTAGAGTCTTAACTGAATCTTCATTTTTGAAATTAGTTCGCTTGTACGAAATAAAAAAAATCGCTACCTGTGCGGTGGTTGAAAACAAAAAAGTTGTTTTACTAATTCATAATTCTTGGAACTTCCCTTTTTAATTACTTCTACCTAATCGGTATTTATTTAATGGTTTTGGGATTTTTAACGCAAATTATCGACAAAGACCATTTTCTTTTCAAATCAAATTTATTGAAGAAACTGAGAAGCATATTATAGATCAAACAGAAAGCAAAAAAGACTTAGTTTTGTGGAAAATATTTTCAAAAAGCATGAAAAAAAATAATTTTTCCAACATTTTGCTTCATAAGCACCACAAAAATTTTCTAAATCAATTTTTCTCTAGCAATAATTTGGCTTTTACAGATTGAAAAAATATCAATTAATCGACGAGTTATAGCCAAAAAACCATATAAACAATGTGCTGAAAATCGGCATTTGACTGCAAAGTTCGAAGGTCGATTAAAAAAAAAAATTCGAACTAACATAAACAAACGCCGCGATACGGGTCTTCTAATTTAGCCTCTATTTTCACCCCTCACTCTCAGAATCGAACTAACTTTTGCTAACCTGAATTTGTTCCATCGTGTAATGGGTACTTCTTGTGTACCTTTCGAACGTCCACTTTTCAAATAATTTGGCACTTTTTAATACGTTAGGATTTGATTTATAAAATTTATAAAAGTTTTTTCATTCAATTTTAATTATTTATTTTTTTTAATGAAAAATTAAATCTACAATCTGAATTTAAATCAACAAATTCATAACGTATTAAAAAATTCCAAATTACTTATGGCGTGAGATTTTTCTTTGTATTTATGGTTACAGTTTAGAAAACCAATCTGCCATTCAAAAGTGCACTATCATTCCTTGCATCAAAGATACAGATATAGATACGAGTATACTCAGGACGCATTTGATTAGATCGAAACTTGTTAGTTCTAATCAATATGTACTTCCATTCGTGATTGACGAGCTTTGATTTCGGTGGTTTAGCAGCACAAATGAAGCGTGCTTTATGCCACTCGTCAAGTATTCGAAAATTCGTTCCATGCCTGCATTAGCGGCGTACGTGAGGACGTACGTAACCTGGAACCCGGTTATCATGTTTAGGTCAGCATAGCAAGTTGAGAACAGGTGTGATTAACCGTATAAAATAAGATTTTTGTGTTAAAAGAGGCGTATAAGCAATTTCAGGATGTATTCAAGAACCTGACTGTAGGTACCTAATATTTTATACTTTATTCATTATTATTTATACCCTATACTACTATATGGTTTGGGTATAATAACTTTGTGCTGCTGTTTGTAACCAAAAATATTTGACCTAGACCCAACTTTTATTATACCGATCGAATCAGAATCACTTTTTGAATCGATTTAACTATGTCCGTCCGTCCGTCCGTCCGTCCGTCTCTGTGTCCATGTAGACCTTGTAATCAAACTGCAGGTCGTAAATATGAATATATTTTGATGAAATTTGGCATATAAGCTTTCATCGGCCATGGGATGAACGCTATTGAAATTGGTGAGAATCGGTCCATGTTCGGACCTAGCCCCCATACAAATGACCCCTATAAAATCGACATAAATTGCCATAAGATACAATTTGTCGTACAGATCTTAGTCAAATTGGGTTTGTATGTGTTTACTACATCCATTAATGAATAGTCCAAAAACGGTCCCTATGGGCCAACTCTTGATCATAGGCCCCATATAGAGCTGCTTCCCGATCTTCACTAAAATCTATCAAAAAACAAAAATACTGCACACATTTTTCTCAAATTTGGTTTGTATAAATTTTTGCAAAAAAATAAGTGACCTTACCAAATATGGTCAAGATCGGTCCATTTTTGGATCTAGTCCCCATTTAAATATAGCACCCGATATGAACTTTTTCATATCTGCAGCCCAAAAAATTAATAACAATGCCACTCAAATTTGGTTTATGTTTATTTTCTATATCCAATTAGTTGGACCGAAGAGATAGGGTCTCTAAACCATGGTATAGGGTGTCGTATAGTCGGTCTAGACCGACTCTAATTTTCTTACTTGTTTTTAAGTTATCTTTGTTTTTCGTTATATTCTTTTTTAATCAATTTGAGTTTTCAAATATTTTCATTATAATTTATACTTAGTCATTTATTGTTCGGTTTAAGATCATGTATATATTTTTCTAATGAAAGAAAGATAATAATTTTTGTAACGTAAGAGAAATATTAAAAAAAATTGAAGACAGCGCGCTAGATGGAGTAGCTACTTTCGAACAAAGCGACTTGTTCATCGTCAGCATCCTTCTGCCTATTAGTTCAACTCATGCTTAATCAACTATTTAACTCAACATTTGAAAGAAAAGAACATGAGAAATGTTTTTTTCTTTTTATATACGAGAGTTTGTATGAACAAGCTGAGCTTTTCCAATTTTTAGCTTTCTTTACATTAACATAGCCAGATCAATTACAAGTCTTGTAATGTGAACAGCTCTTTGTTTTTGCCATTGTCCTCTAGATGGAACTGTAATGGCATGTGAAATCTTAACAGATTACACAAATGCATTGTACTTCATGTGTTGTATGTTATTGTTATGTATTTTTGATCTGTATTGGAATAATTAGTCATTTATTGTTCGGTTTAAGATCATGTATATATTTTTCTAATGAAAGAAAGATAATAATTTTTGTAATGTAAATATATACATGATCTTAAACCGAACAATAAATGACTAATTATTCCAATACAGATCAACAATAGATAACAATAATATAATTTATACTTTCAATTAATAAACATTATTTCAAATTGTTAAAAATCCAATTATAAAAAATATTAATTATTTCAAATCTATAATATTAATAGGATAGGCGATTTCTTGTGATCGATGTTTTGTTCTACCGTTTTATCCCGATTTTGACCAAACATATATTATTTGAAAGGTATTTCTTTTAAGCCGATTTGCAAATTTACAGATTTTTAAGTTTTTGCTTTATTTTGAGTAAATTGCATTTAAAGTTGCTACTACCACATACATAAAATTATACAATGCTATGTGTGTGTTTATTAAATTTGTTAATGTGTTTGTAATAAAAATGAGTTTGTTTTTTTCTTTGTGTTGATTTGTGAATTGGCTATAATTGGTTAGCATACCTTTAGGGTCTTTATTTAATTAAAAAATAAAATTTCCTGGAATTTGCACTCGAATTTCGAGGGCTGGAATCTGCTAGTAAATATAAAAATATTAATTATTACTGCTAAGCTGACCAGATCCAAGTTATATTCAAGATGCTTAACACTGCTTCTCTTTCCGGTTGGAATGTCAAGAAGGCAGTTACTGTTGCAAAGTCGACCAATTGACCGATACACTGTGGCTGAAATTTTGAATTCATTGGCCAAAGTCTAATTTTTTGTCACCGATTTTTAAAATGTTAACGGCTTTTTGGAACGAATATATCCAGATTAAGGTAGCCAAACAATTAAGTTAAACTATTGCTAATTATAGGCGTGGCATGCTGTCAAACTCAACTGTTTTTTTAATTTAAGAAAAAGGTGATTTTTTTTTTGTTTTTATCAAAAATAAATTGTTACTACTCGCAAGCTGTCATCGACAATGACCTGCGGTCTTTTTTATAATGTTGGCAGGATTATAGTCTTTAGTTGCTGTAAGTGATCGCAGCTCTACCGTTTAATATTAGGAGCGTTATGAAATATTTATGAAACTACTATATTTTTCTCAAATTTCAACTTTAGTGGAATAGAACTTCTAGGGAACAAAAGGGAACAAGAAACGTATACCACCAGGAGAAAGGTGAAAGTGACCTCTTTAGCCCTGTATATACTTTTTCACCCGTGACGACCCATGGGTAAAACACTTTCTTCATTTTAATGAAATTAGTCCAAAAAATTCAAATTACGATAATTTAAACAGCCCTATAAGTACTCGTGTACAATGGTGTATGAAATTTGTGCTTTAGGTATTTTATAGCTTATAATAGTCATTATTTGTTCTATTAACATAATATATTTGTATGTAAGAATGTCAATACACAGAGGATATAATTCATTAGTAACCTGAGTTTTTTTTATTATCATACCTTTTTATACCTTTTCATTTTAACTAACAATGCACTAATGCAAGTAGTAAAGAAAACACACACAGGTAATTCATTTGTATAGTGGGTTTTTTATATATTATTTTAGGTAGTTATGCACTAATGTCATTTTCTTACCGTTTTATTTTACCTAGAAACATAGTATGATGGCTTATGAGAAGGCTTATAAGAAAGCGACATTTGAATACAAACTCAATTGCTCTAATATATTTCAGCAAAAACAGTCGCAAATAAAAATATTCAGAAAAATATGGATAGCTTCAGTTATAAAGAACTCGCCGAAGAGTATTTTAGAAACAAAAAGCAGGAAGATGTTCTTAGTTATGTTAAAATAAAATTAAACTTAAATTCGTGTAGCACCGAAATACAAGAGCAATTATCTAATTTCGTCAAAGCACTAAAAAAACGCTACAACGAAGTTAGCTACAGTAAACAAAATTTTTATGTAAAAAGTGCAAACTGGGTAGAAGGCCAGCTTACTGTCGCTGCAGAAACAGCAAAGCAAGATAAGGCTGAAAGACCACGCAAATCATTGGACAACTTGAGCGATAGATCTAAGAGTCGGAAACTTAAAGATGTTAACGATGAAATTGGTTGTACAAATATAAAAGAATCTTTCCTACATCAATTACGATCACAGAACCAATTAACAAAAGTCGATATCATTGAAAAAGTTGTTAAAGCTAGTCCAGTGAGAACAAAATGTATTCTTAAAAGTATACCAACTCCGAGCGATGCAAAACAGTTCACATATGAGGAGGCATCAGCATTATTTCTGGATTTGAAATTAACAAAACAGCAACATCAGATCCGTTCATCTCCAGTATTTGAAATCAATGGAAAGTGGAACATCGGGATTTCGATGAAGAAGTCAAAAAACTACTAAAGAACAGATATAACACAGAACAAAATATGGAGTATTTGCAATCAATATTTGAGTCAAATGAATGATAATTATAATTGCCTTTCATTGTTATTTAAGTACGAAAAACATAGTATTAGTAAAAAATAATAATAAACAGAACCCACCATTGTTACAAATGCAATTAAAATCTATTGCAGTTTTTATTTTTAAAATGTTTTTTAAAATTATCAAATTTGACAGCAAAAAATAATAAATTTTTCTGTAGTAATAGCAAGATTTTTAGATAATATTTAACGTTTCTTTTTAAGTGTAAATATTATTTGAGTGTAAACAAATTTGCAAATTTGACAACAAAAAATTTTTAATTTTTAGTAATAATAGCAAAATCTCCAGTTGATTTTACTATTTTTTTTAGTGTAAAAATTTTTTGAGTGTAACATTAAAAAAATCCCATTATTACAAAAAATGTTTATAAATATTATTAAAATCCAAATATTAAATTTTTTAATAAATAAAAAACAATAAACACATATGTCACTCTAAAAGTTAAAAAAAATCAAAAGTTCAACTTTGACCTAGAATTCCTTAAAGAGTCCTATCTATTAGAAAAAAAAATTATTTTAATATTTTGATCGGTTCAATGGCCAATGAAAAACGATATTCAGCCACTGTGCGATGGGAGTATTATACTATTGAGAAAGTAATTAGTTTGTGCTAATGTTTACTACGAAATATACTTGACCTGGATTAAACTATTTATAATGTCAACGGACAACCCAGAATCACTTGTAAAAAGAACTAAAGGTCGCAAAAATAAATATGGTAAATAAATTTTACACTGAGTACAATTTATAGCGCATTAATTAAATTTGTAAAAAGAAGTGCATGTTAAGGCCTGGGCCAAATATAAATATTCCCTATGAGCTCAATAACACTGTTACACACTTCATATGCGTTCGAATTGAATTTGCAATGATTTGATATCAATCGAAAAATAACCGATGTATGACCTTTTTCAGTCATTGTTTCCATAGTTTCCCTAAATCTGTAAATGATTTGATGTAATATTGTATTATATAATTAATGCACTTTGCTTCCAATAAAATTGTCAGTGTATCGACTTCACAGCTTTGGAAAAAAGGTAACAGGTCTCCTGTGGAATGACTTCTACGAAGTAAGTTGATATGGTAATTATTCATTATGGAACTTAATCAAGCTTTGAGTGCGCAGAGCAGATTAAAATTGGACAGAAAATTTCAGAGTTGTTGAATTAGCTGGACATTGCCAACCAGCAAGAGGTGAAACTCCCATACGATTTGAATAGCTGAAAAGTTTGGCCTAAGAGCACTAGTTGACGTCAATGAGCACTGTTGCAACATCAGTAGTGCTATAACATCCGGCCCGCAGACTTATTCACGTTGAGATCTGAAAGATTTATTATTATTTTATATTATTTTTCTCAATAAAATTATTTTGAATATCTTCCAAAAGATTTTATAACATTTCTTTAAATAATACTGTTACTATTCTTTTTTCGCAAAGTAAACAACAAGTCAAGCCTACGTATCCGGCTATTTTTAGTTAAGTATTATGAAAATACAAAAAGAAATTAAAATTTATTAGACATCGAAAAAAAATTAAGATTATAAAATAAATTATTTTTAAACTATGAAACATTACACATTCCAAAACCTCTAACACCGAACAACGGACGAGGTGAAACTGCGAACCATAATAAATGATGGCTAATTCAAAAAGCCGAAGAAAAAAACAAAATAGATATAGCAAACGAAAGAATTTTCACGAATTGTCCACTCTTAAAGTTGGCAGTTGGTTAAAAATCATATAAAATATACAAATAACTACATACATATATATAGTCGTATTAATGTATGTATATTTGTATGAACATAGATACACATCCACTTTTAATTTGCAAGAATACAGAGGAAAAAGAATGTGAAATATAAATGAATACTCAGGTGTGGAAAATGTGGAATATACGAAATAATTATGAGCGTGAAGAATCCATCCATGTACACGTCTAAAAATACTTAAAAATATTTACTCTACTTTATATACAAACATACAATTCAAAAACACTTGGGTAGAGACACACAAAAAATTTTGCCAATAAGAAAATATGATGCCCTACTCGAACTATGTTTGGGAAAATATTATGCGTCCTACTCATGCACAATTTTCTACTTTTCTGCTAATTTAGTTTTCCCAAACAGGGCTTTAGAACTTTAAATCCAGTCAACGACCTAATTGCAAAGGAAGGTTCAAGAAAGCGTTGGCAAAGCACTTAAAATGTGGTAAAAATGCTGGGAAACGTTAAAATAATAATTTCACTAAGAACTATAAAGTTATAACAAATTAAACAAACTATATTTTCCCGTGGCCAACTCACGCACATTTTATCACTTTTCTGATGTTCAAATCTTAAAACTTTAAATTACTTCAAAGACCCAATCTGAAAGAGAGGATCAACAAAGCATTGAAAAAGTACTTCAAGGAATATAAATTATGTTAAGCAAGTACTGAGAAAACTTTGTTTAACAAACATTGGTAACTCGTTTGAAAGAAATACTTTGCCAATGTTTTATATTAATATATGCAGCTGTGATCATTAAAGTAGTAGCACCTATTTTTCAAAGTTTGTTATGAAAAAATATGTATATATAACATATTAATGATCTGCTAAAATACAATAAAATAAAAATAGATATATCCGCCTTTTTCTGAACTATCTTTTATTATCCGGCATTGCTCGAAGAGATTATGTGTATTGCAGAATGCCAGAATAACGATGAGTTACAAACGTAATAACGAACTAATATAATCCCTTTATTGTACTGAAAATTTCTTAAAAATAGCTTTGCAGAAGCAGAGTGGTCTCTCTAAAATTTAGATTTATATACTAATTAGTTGCGAAACAAGGGAATTTCATGTGTGGGTTGTCTTGGAAAAAAACGAAAAATTGAGTTGAGTGTTTTCTTTTTTTACTAATTCGCCAGGTAAAACTCGAACAGTTATGAGTTAAAAAAAGCTTTTGGTATTTTTAAATACATCTATATTTTAAGTTAGTGGAAATATTGAGTGAATTTTTAATCTAATTTTGTGTTAATTTGCAATAATTTCTTTATATTTTTACTTTTCATCTACAATCTGAATGTGTATAAAAATACATTTATAATTTAATTGAAAGTTTTTCATTTGTTAAAATATTTATGGCTTTTTTATATATTTTGACTTTTTCTATTTGAGACACTATATTAATTACTTAAGAAATTATTTTTAAGTAAACAGTTTTTAAAACAATGTTTTCAATTGATATTTTCTTCATGTTGTAATATATTTTGTGTTTAATTTTTTTTTTCGTTTCACATTGTCAAGGATTTTTAAAAATACCAAAATGTATTTCTAAGTAAAAAAAATTTACACATTTGTATAAATAAATATTTTTTTATTATTATTTATTTTAAAAATTCAGTTTTTCATTGTAGACCCATAAATAATTATATTGAAAAAATGTTTTTTTTAACCGAATATGCAAAAATTTTTCATTTCTAGACATATCTCTGCAGGATAAAATTATTGTCAATATGTATTATGTCTTGAATGAATTTACCAAGTGAATTGGAATTGACTTTAGTTGACTTAATTTTTTCGAATAAATATTTAAATGTTTAGACTTTTAACATAAAAGAACAATAAGCAAACACCATGTGCTCGTTCATTTTAAATAAACATAATTTAAATCGATAAACACATATAAATATATCTCATAAAAATGTTGGACTGAGATAAACTTAAGGCTTCACACTCAAAAAAAACAACTAAGAAAATTATATATACTAGCAGATTCCAGCCCTCGAAATTCGAGTGCAAATTCTAGGAAATTTTATTTTTCAATATATAAAGACCCTAAAGGTATGCTCATCAATTATAGCCAATTTACTAATCAACACAAAAAACAAACTCATTTTTATTACAAACACATTAACAAATTTAATAAACACAAACATAGCATTGTATAATTCTATGTATGTGTTAGTAGCAACTTTAAATGCAATTTACTCAAAATACAGGAAAAACATTAAAAATATGTAAATCTGCAAAACGGCTAAAAAGAAATACGTTTCAAATAATATGCGTTTGGTCAAAATCGGGATAAAACGGTAGAACAAAACATCGGTCACAAGAAATCGCCTAGCCTATTAATATTATATGATACCCTATACAATGCGTTTAGAGGCCCTATCGCTTAGGTCCAACTAATATGAGTGGCATTGTTAATAGTTTCTTTGCCTTTAGATATGAAAACCTTCACATCGAATATTATATTTATATAAGGACTAAATCGAAATATGTACCGATCCTGACCATATTCGGTAAGGTCACTTATTTTATCAAGAACATACACAAACCAAATTTGAGAAAAATCTGTGCAATATTTTTGTTTTTTGATAGATTTAAGTGAAGAATCAGCTTCATATGGGGGCTATGACTAAGAATGGTCTTATAGGGTTTATTTTTGGACTACTAGTAAATGGATGTAATAACCTTACACAAACCCAATTTGACCGAGATCTATATGATAATTTCGATATTATGGCTATTTAAGTCGATGTCAAAGTTACCGATTTTAACCGGTAACTGCTCGAAATGCTTTTCACGTAACAGAAAAAACAGCTGACACGTTTGGTTACGGTTACGTCTGGCTAACTAGGCCTTAAGTCTTGTCTTGTATAGATAAATAAATTAATCTACTTGTTTTCGCAGGGATCAAGGGTACATATTTACAGGCGGCACATAATTATCTTTCAACAATTTTATCAACAAGCATTGACTGTTAGAGACTTTTCTCATTGGCTTCCTATATTGGATAAGAAATAAGAAAAAACTAAGATACTACTGTAACCCAGTGTACTTCGCTAACACCCCCACCTCCTACCTGCATCACAATGAAGACACTCACGCAAAGTCCCAAGCCTCTCACTATTACAGAATTCCAGATATATGACATTTATTATTTACTTTGTATGGAGGTGCCAAGCCCCATTGTCCGATCGCGCCCAATTTTTGTCTGACTACTCACGTTAATAATAGACGACCTAAGACAAATTTGTAAAGCTGTCTCTGTCATAGTACTCGACAAATATGATATTGAGTAATTACTTTGTATGGGTGGTACTACGCCCACTTATCCGATACCGCTCATATCCGCCATAGCTACTAACATTAATAATACGTGACCTCACAAAAATTGACAACGCTCTCCCTATCATAGTACTCAATATATATAATATTAAAAAATTGTATGGGAGGTGCCGCGCCCACTAAAAATATTTAAAAAAATTATAGCTTATAGCCATATCCGCAGTAAGATTCTGTGAAAATTTCAGGAAGACCAGATGAGTAGTTACGGAGATTACCTCCTGCAAACAAACAAACAAACACAAACATTTATTTATTTATTTATTTATTTATTTATTTATTTATTTATTTATTTATTTATTTATTTATTTATTTATTTATTTATTTATTTATTTATTTATTTGTTGAGGATAAATACAATACAACAAGAGCATGTCTTATATTACAGTATTGGGTAGATTAAGGCAAACATAGAATATTGTTAAACAAAATAAAATAAAATTAATACCTATACAATTTTAAATATTTAAAACAATAACTTGACAATTATTTAATTATAAGTAAAACAAGTATAATAGTTATTATAAAATATTTTAATTAGGTTAAGTTGCTAAATATAGCTGCTTTGAAGTGTCTTGCATTGCTAATAATTTGAATGTTGGGGGGTAGTTGGTTCCAAAGGCGAATAGAATTCAGGAAGAAATGACGTTCAGATATTTTCTTTTTATATCGTACAGTGTTAATTTTTTTACCACGCATTGACCTCGAAAAAGTTATTCTGTTGCAAAGGTATTCAGATTGACCTGTATAAATTATTTTATGTAAATACAACAATGTTCGGCATTTTAGTAAGTTTTCGAATGATATATTATAGATTTGTTGCGAGTATTCTGAGATGCTGCTGCGTCTTTTGCGGCCATATATGTATCTGGCAATGTTATTATAAGTTACATTAAGCCTTTGTTTGCTTAACCCTATTCGTACCAAGCTAAATTTGTACCGTAAAGCACCATGCAGTGACTATAAGTCACTGGTATTAAAAAAAACGACAAATGCTGATAAATTGTTAAACTTCAAGTATTATTAGTTAAATTATAAAATGACAATTCAAGATTAAAGACTTAAGAAATATACAAAACGATATGAATATTAACCTAAGATTATTTTTTCTTACAATTAAGACAAACTACAGCTTTTTGAGAATGTTCGTTGCAGACATTTTTGTTGCACAATTGACAACATTGTAAGGATGCCCTTCCTTTTTTGTAGGGGCACAAATGGCATCGGCGTCGAACCTTTTTGTCTGGCGGTGGTGATGTTGATTTACTCGATGTGGTTGAAAAAGTCAAAGCCTCGTCAACCGATGCTATATTAGTACGCGACAACCCTTTCAAACTTCTCACTTGGATATTTGGCATAATTAACTCTCGGGCCAAGTTTTTCAAAAATAGTTTACGGAGTGTATCTTTCTTGGCTTTATTCCAATCTGGATATAAAGATAACCATACTATCTTAGCAACTATACCACAAGCATCTATCAAATTATGGAATTGGGCAACAGGCCACCTGCGCGCTTTCCTCTTTGTGGAAAATGCATGACACATTTGGTCAAATGTATCTACGCCACCTTTAGTTGCATTGTAGTACAAATTGATCTCCGGTTTTTTAGATTCTTCATCTATTTCCATAGAATGATGCATTGTCGAAAGCAGAAGAACAGCGTTATTCTTTTTTGGGACAGAGCTCACCAGAGTGATATTTTTTTTAAATCCGAAAAGATTGCTTCCAGGCTCTCTGTTTTTGTTCGGTAAGAAACATGACGGGATACATGTTTTGTTTTTACGCAATGTGCCCACACATGTTAGATGCTTTGAAAGCAAATTTTGTGCTAAATCAAAACTTGTAAAATAATTATCAAAAGTAATATTCCTGTTTTCATAGAACTCGCAAAGTTGCTTTACAACATTTTGGGCCAAATTTGTATGTCTGTTGGCACCTTCTTTACCCAAGTAAGGAATTCCGTACAATGGGTAGCTTGTCTTGCTATCACAAATCCACCAAATCTTCATTCCATATTTATCAGGTTTGGATGGTATATATTGGCGAAATGAAACTCTGCCTCTGTATGGAAGCAACTGCTCATCTATAGTCAAGTTATCTCCCGGCATATAACTTTTTTTTAGGTTTTTATTTATTTCGTCCCATAGGTCCCGAATAGGGGCAAACTTATCTTGCAACCTACGGTAGCTTCTTGTTGCTCTGTCGTCAAATCTTATATACCGCGATATACAAGCAATCTATTTTTTGACATGCACGCACGATATAGTAAGCTTCCATACAATGGATCCCAAAATTCTTTATAGTCAGAAACCCCATTTTTTCTAATTCCTGCATCGACAAGCAAACCTATATAGGCGCGTATTTCTATGTCGTTTGTGGGTTTCCATTTTTCGCCGACTTGTGCCAAAGCATATGCATTTGTTCATTCAAGTATTATTTTGATTACCTTGTCATTAAAGAATAATGAAAACGCATCAAAAGCCGTTTCGATGTGTTTGCCTGGCGGTAGCATTACCTTATCGATGGTTCCTTTTATTATGTTATGGGAAAGTATTTTGCCAGAAGCATATGCGACTGATCGCCATTCAGTACCGTCCTTACCAAAAAACGTATTTGCGTCATCCAGAGTCTCTTCACCATCTGATAAATTCATTTCATCGTCTGACTCTGATGCAGTTTCACAAAAGTCTACTTCACTATCTGATGGCAGGAAGTCCTCCATTTCACCAATGTTTTCATCAATATCTGAGCCATCAGCAGAAGCGTCATCATCACTGCACATAAGAGCTCTTCGAATTTCGGCAATGCTTAATTTTTTTTTATTCGACATTTTCTTATAAAAACTAAATAAATATAAATATATTTGGTGAGTATAATATGCACAGTTGCATCATTACAAACTAGGTACTAACTTACAACCAAATTTTATATTTGTTTTTCAATAGCTTTCAAAACACAACTAATCACCACAATCACTAAGTACAATTAATATTTGTTCTACTGTTGCGTCTGTTTTATCGACTGTACTTTTCTTCTATTTGAGGTACCGTTAGTTTTTTAGATTTTTCCTCATAATTTTGCTTAAGTGACTTTTCATCACTGCTTGGGACTTAACGCCAGTAAAATGCTAAACTGTTTATAAAAACAACAAAAAAAATTTTTAACAATTAAAATGTGAAGTTTTTTAAAGAAAACTGTTTAATGGAGGAATACATGGAGATATGGATCGATCTGGCTAAACATTTATAAAATATACAAGTTTTAATTTCAATAGTGACCTGAAGTCACTGCCTGGTACGAATAGGGTTAATGAATCGCAACTGGAGAAAAGCTCACATCCATACATTAGTGTTGGTAATTAGTAGGTCTTAGCAAGTAACATCCGAATATGCAAGGGCGTATAATACTGTGAGATCCATAGATTCCTCAGCATAGCAAAAGTTTTACCGCAGACAAATTTAATGTGATCCCACCAATCAAGTTTTTTGTTGAATATAACGCCAAGGTTTTTCGAAGTTTCAGCTAGATCAATTTTTGTGTTGTTAATCAGTATAGGTGGTAGATTTGTTGGTAAGGTCTCTGCTTTACCAATGATCATACCAATAGATTTTTTAGCATTTAAGCAAAGACCATTTGCTCATGCCCATTCATAAATATAGTTGAGATCATCGTTTATCTTCCCAATGCATTCTGTAACACTCGATGGTTTACAACTAATGTAGAGCTGGATATCGTCCGCGTACATTTGTATTCCACAGAAATGAATTTGTGAAGGCAGGTAATTTGCATATATAGCATACAATAGTGGACCAAGTATCGATCCTTGTGGCACTCCTCTAGGCATTAAACAGCTGCTAGAGTTATTCGATCCATTATATACAGACTGACTTCTATCGCAAAGGTAAGAGTAAATTAACTTTACAGCTGTAGTTGAAAAATGAAGTAACTAAGCCTCTCAGTTTCAGGCAGAGAATAGAATGATCTACAGTGTCAAACGCTTTTGAGTGATCGAGTAATATTAGAAATGAAAATGATATCATATTATCATCTATCTGGGTCCATAGCTTCTCCGAAACATCAATTAGAGCAGATATACAGCTGTGTTTTGGTCTAAAACCCGATTGTCTATCAGTAAGCAAACAATTTGTATATAAATAATGACTCATTTGAGTATGAATTAAACCCTCAAAAACTTTGGATATATAAGGTAATATTGCAATTTGTCTATATGTCTTATCAGCTTTTGGTATGGGTATAACCTTTGCGTGTTTCCACATTGATGGATATGTAGATGTTGTGATTATAGTATTAAAAATATGTGTTATATGCGGTAAGATATAAGTCAAAATCAGTTTTATAAATTTAGGATGAACCCCATCGTGTCCTATAGAATCCGATTTAATGCTGAGAAATGATTCCAAAACATCTTCCTGAGTGAAATGTATAAAATTAAAGCAAAGCGAATGTTGTTGGTTTGATATATCATTGGTGGAAATATTATTGTAAAAGTTTATATCAGCTGCAGGCATTGAAATATTGGCAAAATCGAGATTTAACTGATTGACATCTATTGTGTTCTCAGCTTTCATGTCATCATTAACAATGCCCATTTTGCGAATTTCCCTCCATTTCTTTTTCGAACAGACAGCAGATTTAAATTTTTCCTCATAAAATTTTGCCTTATCAGTTCTAATTTTTGAATTTACTGATCTTCGAGAAAGTTTGAAGGTGTTATGGAGCTCAGTTGTTCTAAATCGTTTCCATCTTTCATATGCATAATTTCTCTCTTCGATTAGTGCTCTAATGTCATTTGTAAACCATGGTTTATCGTTTCGAATTTTCTTAGATTTAACTGAGATATATTTTTCGTATAGACAATTTGTATTACAATGTATAAACCTAAGCTGTTCATCCACAGTAGGCATATAGAAGACATCGGCCCATGGTATTGATGATAATTCAGTTTCCAGGTGCTGATAATCTATATTCTTAAAATCTCTGAATGTTAAGATTTGTGATTGTTTTTTAAATATGGGGTTGAAATCATAAGACAGAAAGAGTAAATCATGTCTTAAGAACATTGACGCAGAAAGCTGTTCAAATAACAGCAGTTGAGAATCATTACTGGTAAAGCAAAGATCAAGTAGAGTGCTTGATGTTTTCGTAAAATGGGTTGGCATTGAGTAATTTACTAGAATTAACCCTATAGCGCTCATATTTTGCATCAAACTGTTGTCTTCCAATATATTCGCGTTGAAGTCTCCAGTTATAATAACATCAGTGTAGCCCAAAGTAAGGGTACTCAGCTTGTCTAGCATTGGATCTATTTCAGTTCGTTTATTTGGTCTGTATATAGTACCAATTAAGAGCTTTTCGTTATTATTAAAAATTTCCAGAAATAAGTGTTCGATTATATCATCCTTAAGGTTTTTGCATTTTAATTTACAAGAGATTGAAAGTTTAACATAAATTGCAACACCACCAGCTTTCGATGCTCTATCTGAGCGAAAAAGACGATAGCCACTCACACAGTATATACTATTGTGAACATCAGGATTAAACCATGATTCTGAGATGCACGCTATATCCACATTTGATCCATCGAAGATCAGTTTAAATTCATCCATTTTGTTGTTTAAGCTCTGAGCATTTATATGGCAGATGTTGAGACCAGAAGTTCTCTTGGAGAGTATTCGGATCATATTGTAGAGATTTTCTTTAGAAAAAGATGTTTTTAGCAATGCAAGCAGAAATATAATATTTGTTTGTGTTAATATATAAGTAATTTTTAATAAAAAAGTAAAACAGAATATATGAATATTTAAAATATAATGACATAAAAAACAGTTTAATTTAGTTGGTACTTTCATTAGAACATGTATATTTTCATCAATATGTTTTATATTACCTATTTATTATATTAGTATAGATTAAAAATTTACTTTGTATGGGAGGTGCCACGCCCACTAAAAATATTCCCATATCTACAATAAGACTCTGAGAAAATTTCAGGAAGATGAGATGGGTAATTATGGAAATTACCTCCTCTTTTTAGCTGTTTTTGTGTAAAATGCATTTATAGTTGCTTCTAACACATACATAAAATTATACAATGCTATGTGTGTGTTTATTATATATGTTAATGTGATTGCAAAAAAAATTGAGTGTTTTTTGTTCATTCAAAATAATACTTGTGTTTAATTAAAAAATAACTTTGGACATAAACCATTCACAATAATAGTTGTGTTGAATGGAAAAATAATTTTGGATATATCGCAATCAACATTTAAAAAGTTTTGAATTGTGAATAATAATTTATTAAATGAAAAAATAAATTTTATTAGAATTTGCACTCGAATTGCACTAGTTTTAAGTATTATGAAATTTAATATTTTGTTAGGGTTACGTATTGTTGACCTTAATTGTAATAATTAGTTCTCTATTGTTCGGTCCGAGATCATGTATATATATTATAATAATGACTTGAAATAAGAGACAGAAGGATGATGACTCTATTTAGCGCTGCCTCCAATTTTTTTTCCATATTTCTCTTACATTAAAAAGTTATTATCTTTTAATTTTTTAATTAAATTGATTATTAAATTATTATTAGTTTTTTATTTTTATTTTTATTTTTTAATTTTTTATGCCCTCCACTGTGCAGATGGTATATCATTCCGTTTATAATGCGTCGAAAAAATAATTTGCGACACCATAAAGTATATATATTCTTGATTCTTATAACAACTCGAGTTGTTATAGCGACGTCCGTCTGTCCGTCCGTCCGGCTGTCGGTCCGTCCGTCTGTCCGTCTGTCCGTCCGTCCGTCCGTCCGTCTGTCTGTTGTAATCACACTCATTATTTTCATTATTTCGAACAGGTTGGTATTTAAAATGGGGTACATTGGGCATCATTGGGCCAAGTTTTACAAATTGTTTACTTTTTAAACTCTTTCTTTTAACTCGTACTCTCTGTGTGTCTGTCTGTCTGTCAGTCTGTCTGTCTGTCGTGGGTCAACCCCATTCCCCTTATCCAACTGATCTGAATCTTCGCCCATAGTCTGGTTGTGACCACAGATTAATTATGGGGTAGTCACACACAGTCACACATGGTCACGCACAGTCACGGAGTGATCTAAATATCATTTCCCCTCATCCGATAGATCTGAAACTTTGTCCATAGACTTATTCTGACCAAAGATTAATTTTAAAATAGTCACGCAAAGTCACGCACAGTCACGGAGAGATTCAAAACTCATATGCCTAACGAAAGGAAGAGTTTTAATAAAAGCTTTGTTTGTATGGATTAAGTAATTTAAACATTTTGTTTACATTTGTTATAAATAATGCAATAAGTCCAAACATTAATGTAAACCTAAAACCCAGGTGGACGGTATCAAAGCTTCAGCATAGCCCAATTTAATACTCTTACTTGTTTATTTCTTAAAACGTTTTTATCTTCTTTGCTTATTTTTGTATACAATAAAATTTAAAATATCCAAACACTAATTAAAATTTATTGTTTTGTTTGAACTGAAAAAAATAATTTTTAAATGAAAAAGGACATTAAAATATATCCTGGAATCCCAAGATTCCGAAAAATTTATTCATTTAATTTTGCAAAATTTGTCAATGCATTCCCGTTTGTATCCCCTAACAAAATCAATTTTTCTTGAAAAAGCAATTTTTCTTGAAAAAGTACATTTTCTTGAAAAAGTACATTTTCTAAAAAAAAGTAAAAAATATACCTTTTCTGAAAAAATGTACCTTTTCTTAAATAACAACTTTTTCTTAAACAGTACCTTCCTCTTCTTAAAAAATCTTCATTTCTTAAAAAAGCATCTTTTAAAAAAAATGCCTTTACTTAAAAAAGGCACCTTTCCTTAAAAAAAAACCACCTTTCCTTAAAAAAGACACCTTTCTTAACCATTTTTTCAGTGAAATTGATAATCTGCATGTCTGAAACTTCTTGAGAACTTATAACTTTCAAACAACTTTCAAACAGTTTGGAATATTTGCAGCCGTACAGCTAAAAAATTGTTTTTAATTTGCGTGAGAGACCAATTTATTCCTAACAGCTTCAACTGCGCACCAAGGTACTTAGGTACCTGTATGTGCTTTATATGGGAATGCGGCTATTGTAAGTATATTTTTTTAACTTGTTAGTAGATCTGCGTATATAAATAGAAGTCTATATAAAATTTAAACGTAAAAAATTTATTTAATGAAATAAGAAAACATCAACATAAAAAAACAAAAATTCAATTAATACAAAAACAAAAGAAATAAAATGTTAGTGCAGATCTTTCAACCAGTTTGTGCACATTGGACGATTAATCAAATGTTCATTGTAGATTGGCTTGGAACAGCCGAAACAAACTTTACGTGTTCTTTTACGTGACAACTTCCTATTATGGAATACGCTTTATTTATAAACTGTATTTGGGCGATATTACAGTTTCAAAGCCTTTCTTAAAAAAGCACCTTTTCTTAAAATAATACAATTTCTTAAAAAATTAGCTTTTCTAACTTTTTACATTTTCTTAAAAAAGTACATTTTGTTAAAAAAAAAAAAAAATAATTTTGTTAAAAAAGTAAAAATAAATTTTTAAAATAAAATTCCGCAGAATCGTGGACCATATTAAAGTCTTTGTGAATACTTTATACGAAAAAAAATAGGAATTTGTTAGTACCGATATGTAGTTTTATACGATATTCCAGCTATGAGTTTCGAGAAATAAACTTAGCTCCAACAATATTGCGAACAGAGTGGAGGTCATAAATTGGCATACAAAATAAACTAAACCAAATTTCATACGATTATTATATGAGGACTAGGACCAAAACTGGTTCGATCCAGGGCCATTTTGCTGATATACAAATACATAAATATATATATGTAGGATTTGGTAATGATATAACAAACCCAAACGATCAGTTTTATAAAAATTAAGTTTATTAACCGAAATTATTAAATACTAGATGTAACCCGGTGTGCTTCGCTACACCATCCCTTTCCCCCCCTTCCTAATCGTTATGAAAGGTCTCACGCAAAGTCCCAAGGCTCTCACTAATACAGTAATGCAGATATATCTTATTTAATATTAAGTTTGTGTGGGGGTACCACGCGCATTTGTCTAATCCCGCCCATTTTTTTGTCTGACTACTCACGTTAATAATAGATGACCTGAGACTAATTTGCAAAGCTTTCTCTATCATAGTACTTAATATATATGGTATTAAAAATTTACTTTGTATGGGAGGTGCCACGCCCACTAAAAATAATGAAAAAAAAATTAAAGCCTGTAGCACTCTCATATCCGCAGTAAGACTTCATGAAAATTTCAGGAAGATCAGATGAGTAGTTACGGAGATAACCTCCTACCAACAAACAAACAAACACATATTACCTCTTTATTATGTTAATATAGATTATTAGTATAAATTTTTTTATTTCACTGCTTGCTGATATACAATGTTTTTTGTTTTTTCATTCGGTACAACAATTATCAGATTTTTCGGCGTTCCTACCATGGAGCAAGGTACATGTAGCTGCCCATGAGAAGAAGATGGATTATCCATATTAGATCTGGCAACACTTAGCTATAGGCCTTGAACTTAGAATATCATTTGGCAATTTTTCTTTTTTTAGCGATTTTCGATTTTGCCCATTTTTGATTCGGAAATTTTTGTTTTTTGGGCGATTTTAATTTTTTCGCGATTTTTGGGTTTGGCGATTTTTGATTTTGGCGGTATATTTTCCACGAGAAATCACATTGATAACTAATGAACTTATCAAAAGACTGTCGCTTTCGTAGTGCTTCATATTTTCTACATAGCAGGTGCCACGCCCACTAATCCCATCCCGCCCAATTTTTATTGTACTACTCACATTAATATCTGATGGACTCATGCAAGATGTCGAGTATTCCCTTTTATAGTACACCAGTTATATGATATCACATGTCTACTTTGCATGGATGATGCTACGCCCACTGCTCCGATCACGCCCATCTTTTTGTTCGACTAATCACACAAATAACCTATGGGCTCACGCAAAGCCACAAAGCTCTCTCTTTTACAGTACTCCAGATATATGACATTAAATAGTTACTTTGCATGGGGAGTGCCACGCCCATTGGTGTGGATCTGCCAATTTTTTGTCCGACTACTCATAATAAGATCTGATGGGGTCGTGCAAAGCGTCAAAGCTTCCCTTTTTTAGTACACCAGTTATATGATATCATATATTTACTTTGTATGGGCGGTGCCACGCCCACTGCTCCGATCATGCTTATGTTTTGTCTAACTAATCACATGAATAATTTATTGGCTCACACAAAGTTCCAAAACTCTCACTATTACAGTACTCCAGATATATGGCATTTTATATTTACTTTGTATGGCAGATGCCATGCCTATTGGTCCGAAACTGCCCATTTTGTATCCGACTACTCACATTAATAATAGGTGACATCTGCAAAATTTGAAAAGCTCTCTCTATCACATTACTCGAGATATATAATATTGAACTATTACTTGTATGGGAGGTACCACACCCACTTATCTGATCCCGCCCATTTCCGGCGTAGCTACTAATATTAACAATAGGTGACCTCACACAAATTTGCAAAGCTCTCCCTATCATAGTACTCAATATATGTATATGATATAAAGAATTTACTTTGTGTGGGAGGTGCCACGTCCACCAAAAATATTTAAAAAATTATAGCCTATAGCACTTCCCATATCCGCAGTAAGACTCTGTGAAAATATCAGGAATATCAGATTGGTAGTTACGAAGATTACCTCCTACAAACAAACAAACAAACAAACAAACACACATTACCTCTTTATAATATTAGTATAGATTTACGAAATTAGAAATATTGAGACTAAATTAAAAACCGAACTGACTTGATTGAAAATAACAGAACGAATATTTTTTAAAAGTATAAAATTGAAAATTAAAAAATATCTAATTAAATATTTACATCGGATAGTTTGATTAAAATAATAATAATAATGTAAAATAGGAATGAGTATAGTATATAATGTTATTCCCACATATACATATACAAATATATATGGGGTTTCATGTCAAGTGCACCAACTTTTGAAACCGATGTCTTCCGATCGGGATGAAATTTGCACCAAGATTAGTCGTATTAGATAGTAGTTTAAACATAATTTTTCAACAAAATGGGTCCAGATCTCTCTGAGTTAGAGGGGATCAAAATTTGACATTTTGGCCAAACAGGTGTTTTTTCTCATCCATTTAACTTATTACCTATTGTTCTTAGAAAATTTTCTCCCAAATAGTTTAGATAGCTATTTCTTCAATATTTCGGAAAAAAATACTTAAAAAAAAGAAAAATTTTTTAGACTTTTTTTTTGCTATATCAAAGCATTTTTTGCCTTTTTTTAAAAAGGGCATTTTTTTTTCATACGAAAGCTTAGGATTTTTCCTTTAAAAGCTTTTTGGTCGCTTAGTGGGATGGGAGTGGAATATCTATCAAAATAAATGTTTTGTAACTCAAGACAACGGTTTTTCAATTTTTCACAAATGCACTATTTTGAATTTTTTCCTATTTGTGTGTAAAACCTTACAAATAAAACTTATACTGAGAAACCAGACAAATTAACCTTTCCGAAGGTATGTAACATACCTAGCTAAAATTTTATACCCTCGATACTGTAATACCCAGAATATGTTAACCTCAGGAAAAAAATCACTTTTTTCTATAGAAATGTTGAAAAATTATTATTTTTTATTTATTTGTAATAATAATTAAATTAATATATAATAATAATAATAATAATATTAAAAATAAAAAGATAAATAATTTAATAAAATTTAATCTGACAGAAAATGTCGCCCATTTTTCCCTTTTTTTGGAAAAGTGTATTTTTTTTTAAATATTCTGAATTAAGAGCAACCTTATATTATATATCGAAAGGTCTCAAAGTGCTGTTTTCATAAATGCAAAAAAATTTTGATTATTATACTCTTGGAAGTCATAGGGTGAAAATATTCAAAAAAGGGGAACAATTGGGAAATATTCTCACACTATGACCTGAAAGAAGGCAATGGCTGGAATTTTTTGTGATTTACGAGGGCTCTACTTTGATACCTTTCGATTGATGTATAAGATAAGGTTACTCTTAATTCAGAATATACAAAAAAATACACTTTTCGAAAAAGGGGCAAAAAAAGGGCGACATTTTTTGTCAGAAAAGAAAACGGCATTAATTACATTAGATCCATTTATATCATAACTATGTTTATACTTAATTTATTGTAGCTGATGAAGTATTTAAGTCTTGTACATTTTTAAATACCCAGTCTTTCAACCAGCTTATTTATCGCCTTTATTTACTGCGTTTTTTTTTTTTTGTCAATCCTTTCTTGGCGTTACTAGGTTCTGCTGTTGATTTCGCTGCTGGTTTATTTGTTGGCTTTGGAAAGAAATCGCATTGAATAGAGGCAGAAAATTTTTTGAACTTGAGTCTTCCATCGACAAGCGGTATAAAAGCATGGTATTGAGCGGTGCCATCGATTGTTACCGCAGTATCGAATCTGCTCTTCAGTGTTTTCAATGTTTCCTGATGATCCTCTTTGCTACTAAAAACTATTTTAGTTTCTTTACAATAATTCGTTGCCCAATGGAATAAAGCAGTCGCATCTAAGATGCGATCTTGATGAGAGCACTGGAGGCTATACTTCGCTGCATTTCTTTTAAGGTTTGCTGCAATACCATCACATGCTCCTTTACCATGAGCAGTAGAATGAAAATGCCACTCAGCTGGCATTCCAAAATCTTTTTCATGAGCCATAAGATTTGCCAAGCTACTTTTGTTTTTAAAATGTTGGCGATCTCCGTCCGAAACGTAGTATACCTTATTTACTGTAAATTTAGATTTTAGATATTTTAGTATTATCTTCTGGTACTCATTAACTGCAACGGTATCATGTTTTAAATCGTCGGATATGATTGACATACTTTTGTGTTCCAGTTTTTCATCTTTCATGTAGTAAATAACTACTGTGAATATACTGTGGCATCCTGAAGAACATATTTATAGTTTTCTGCGAAATTTTATGAAATAACGAATTCACCACAGACTTCAAATGTATCTTCAAATCCTTGAATAATGACCATTGCTCTTTGACTAAAAAGTCATGGGTTCTCAAGTTTCGCAATCCTGTACACATTTCTTCCACAAAATCATCCACATTTAAAATGATTGTTTTCAATGTGCATCTGTCTGTCATATATTCTCGATCTAAAGAGTTGATTAAATTTTCTTTGATGAATGTGGTTTTCGGGCAATTGATACATTCACCTAAGTGGCAAGAAGTTGTTGCATAGTCAATTTAAGGCAATCGCGGTAATCGTGTAAATCTTCTGCCGAATCATCTGTTAAATACTTTAAGTTGATTTCCTTCAACATCAGTTTAACATTTTCATGTAAATGCAAACGCATACTGTGTGAGTTCCGCTGCTTCCTGCCAAAACGCAATGTTTTGGCCTCATTTGGGTAAATTTCGTGAAGCAAATTTTAACATCCTCGTGTTCAGATTGAAATGTTGCAAATAACTCTTTCAGGTTACAGAGAACCATTCCCTTCTGTTATGTTATGAAGGTATGTTACATACCTTCGGAAAGGTTAATTTTTCTAGTTTCTCAGTATAAGTTCTATTTGTAAGGTTTTACACACAAATAGGAAAAAATTCAAAATAGTGCATTTGTGAAAAATTTAAAAACCGTTGTCTTGAGTTACAAAACATTTATTTTGATAGATATCCCACTCCCATCCCACTAAGCGACCAAAAAACTCTTAAAGGAAAAATCCTAAGCTTTCTTATGAAAAAAAAATGCCCTTTTTCAAAAAAAAAGCAAAAAATGCTTTGATTTAGCAAAAAAAGTCTAAAATTTTTTTTTTTTTTAATTATTTTTTTCCGAAATATTGAAGAAATAGCTATCTAAACTATTTGGGAGAAAATTTTCTAAGAGCAATAGGTATTAAGTTACATGGATGAGAAAAAACACCTGTTTGGCCAAAATGTCAAATTTTGATCCCCTCTAACTCAGAGAGATCTGGATCGATCTTGTTGAAAAATTGTGTCTGAACTACTATCCAATAGGACTAACCTTGGTCCCGATCGGAAGACATCGGTTTAAAAAGTTGGTGCACTTGACATGAAACCCCCATATATATATATACAGCCCTGTTCTTGAAACGTTGTTATTTGAATAAGAGTGAATTTAAAAGCACATGAAATTGAAATTTTTGGTTTCTTGAAACCACTTTTATTATTTATTTAATGGAAACATATGTTTGAGTTAAGAACCATATGTTTGAGTTAAGAACATATGTTATCTAGAAACCGAGGTGCCATATGGTTCTTTATTCAGTTTCACAAAAAACTTTTAAGTATTTTGTGCATGTTTTTTCTTAAGTTTATAGAAAAAGTATAAAGAAAAATATTTTCTTTTAAAATAATAACTTATTTGTTCATTTAATTGTTTTTGTTCTTCAATTTCATTCAATTAAAAATGACTTTTCTATTTTTAAAAAGTTAGGCATCACCAAAAAAAATTTCGATATTCAAATAAATTGGATTTGACTGGCATCACTACTGTTTCGAACATATGCAAACAAATAAAAATATGTGATTTGATGAAAAAATTTATTTTAATTCCTTTATTTGCATTAATTAGTGCATAAAGAATCTATGTTATAATTGAAAAAATTATAATGGAAAATAGATTGTGTAAATAAAAAGTTTTTATTATAGTTATAGAACAGCATCATCGCATAAAGTGTGTTTTATTAACATCGACCACTTATTACGAGTTTTTATTTTTTAAATCAGCGCAAAATGTAGACGTTTTTTAGAATCTTTTTTTTTTCATAAAATTATTGTCTAATTTTTTAAAATAATGACAAGGTTCAATAAAAAAACATGTTAGAGTTTAAATATCAATTAGTTTTTTTTATCTCTTAAGACCTGCTTAGCAGAAAAAAGGGCATTTGTTTTGATTTCACAAAGCCTTTTCTATGTGAGTTAAAACGAGAAAAAATATTCTTATTGAAATTAGAGAACAGCAAAAAACTCGTAGATTTAAGAATTTTTTCATTTACGAGTTTTTTTTTGTGATATCGGTTTCAAGAACAGGGGTGATATTGTTTTTTGATTACCTGTTTTATTCAGTTATAATCATACAAAAAAATATTTAACGCATCAGCACCTTAAAGGCTTTATAGAGGCTAAGAGGCAACATCTTACATATTAAAGTTATAAATTTAATCAACTCATTAACTAATATATTTAGAAATTTGGAGAATGGAAAGAAAAAAGAAAAGTGAACTAATAAAAAATTTTTATATTAGAAGTGTTTCTACATATTCAAGTAAAAATTATTTTCTTTTTAAATGTTGAAATAACTTGTGTATTACGTATATTGTTTGTGGTCCAACATAAGCAGATCTATGCGACATCTTACGGAAACTCAAATTCTAAGTTGATAAAATACATATTTTTTAGTTTTTATTTTGTTTGGCTAAGGCACCCTTTCTTTTAATTTTTAGAAAAACTATAACTGCATAACTCGGCACATGGGTATACATAACTGAACTTATTTTTAAATAATAATATGTTGGGAACAATAAAATAAAAATAGCCAAAATCATTAAAGTTCATCATAAAGTGTTTAATTCATTCATTGAAGATGTGAGAGAAGAATAAACGTTTCTCACTTAGTGGAATACATTTAGTATGATCAACTGGGCGCCACTTAAGTACAGACGCTACTTAAGATATATGTCTACTCTCGCTAGTAATGGTCACTTTGATATTTACTTGAACTTTTTGTTCAAACAAAAGCACACAATATATTTCACCCTGACTGTTTATGAATCAACTTTAAAAATCATCAATCAAAAACAACAAGACATGATTTTCAAAAGAATTTCCATATTAATTATTCGAAACAACTAAAATGAAGATAAAACAATGCTAACCATAATATTTACATGCTCGTAAAGAAACTCTTTCAAAAGTTCAAAGGAAAATAAGAAATAAGAAATTTCAATTTCAAACCGAAAATCTATTTAAAAACTTATTTTCTTAAACAAAATAAGAAAAGTTGATACATGGCTAATTACAGGTAAATTCACTCATATGAAAAATTATTCAACGAAATAAAAAAAACCTTAATCCACAAAAAGGAAAAAATGGCTCAACTCAAAATCTTAAGAAAAAAATACGAATAGAACTAAAATCAAAAGAATTTTCTTTGAATACCAAAAGTAAACGGCAATTAACACAAATATCTAAAAAAAAAAATAAAAAAAAAAACTAAGTGTGAGAAGGAAAAAGCGTGAAAAAATCCATTAGAATTAGAAAATCAAATGAAAAAATAAAACTTTCAATACAAACACACTATGTGTGTGTAAAGAAATGAAAAATAAAAATTCACTCAAAAAAAACCGAAAAAAAAAATCACTAGAAAACTCGAAATCGTCTTTCAAAAAATACACACACGCACAAACACACAAGCGAAGGAAAAACCAAACAAAATCAAAAAAGAAAATCAAGAAAAACTTTTTGAGTTGAGGAAAACAAAACAAAATTTTGGGTAGAAATAGATGAAAACATTGATCGTACCGACAATACAACGAAAATACTCTTTATTCGAACGACACCGGGATCTCTTGTTCAGTAGATCACCAGCCTTACTCCGACGTTTATTACGAATTATTCGGTGACTCGGTGACAACTACTTTAAACTTTTCTTCTGTTGCGTGTGGAAAAGGAAGCAATTTAATTTTTTTTTTGGAATTAAATAAAAGAACTAGATATTCTTTAAAAAAAAAACAACAAACGCATACGCGAACGAAGTGAACTTTTTTTTCAATTAAAAAAAGGAATAATTAATAAATTTTAAATAAATATAAAAAATATTTAAACAAAAAACAACAACAAAATGTCTTCATCACAAGCTGTCCGTTCTTCAAAATACTCTTATAGAGCCACCTCCACTGGACCCGGTGCCACTGATATCAACATTGAATATTCTGCTGATATGAGTGCCCTTTCTCGTCTTGAGGTAAGACTTAATCGACCGCAACAAAACGAGATTAACAAAATAAAAAAATTGTTAATCACATCTTAAATAAAAAAAATAAAAAACTGGATTATAAAAGTGCAAAAAATACAGTGAAAAACTAAAAAAGAAGATGTTTTAACTATGTGATACATACATAAAATACAGTATTGAAAACCGAAATAAAATCAGTATCAGAATCTAAAGAAAAATAAAATTTTATGAAATGAGTGCAAAAGTTTTGAAATTGTATATAATTTTGTAGATTTATTTGTATATATATAAAAATGTGTATATATAGCTTTATATATATAAAAAAAACATACATAAATTAAAGAACCAACCAAAAATATTCATAATGATGATGACGCTTATATATTTTTATGAAATGGAAATATTATGTAACAATATGAAAACTGAAAATATTCGAGAAAATATTAAGTGATATTCAATTATAAATCAAAAACTTTTAAAAAAATATCACTTTAAAAACTAATACATAAAAAACGCTTTAAAAAAACTGTTAAAAAAAATTGAATTTAAAAATTTTGTTTTGAGTGTGTTTAATAATTCCAGTAATTATTTGTTTTTCCAGGATAAAATCCGTTTGCTCCAAGATGATCTTGAAGTTGAACGTGAATTGCGTCAAAGGGTAAGTTCATTTTTTTTATTATTATTTTAAGAAAATTTAAAGAAATTAAAAAAAAGGATAATTTTAAAAAGGATTATAAATTAAATTTTAGTGATGTTTAAAGCTAAGAAAAATTACAAATTTTTTTCTCCAATTTCAAGGATATTTATGTCCTTGCAGATAAATCTTCAGCTATCCATTTGCAGAATTAATTAATTAATAATTTAAATTTTAAAAATTTCAAATTTTCAATTAGAAATAGACAGAAATATTTTTCATTTAATCCATTTAAAAAAATAACTAAACAGATATATGTACGTTGGCAGAATATATTATATCAACTCGAGTAAGAAGTTGTATATAATTTAAAGGCAGCTTTGCCAACTTTTCCAAAGCAAACAGCGTACCCTCTAAAAGCACTAAAAGGCGCGAAATTCCAATGAAAGGAAAAAACGCTAAAAACCGGTAGTTTTAATTAGTATTCATTTTAAAAACACGTAATTTTTTTTGTACATTTGAGATTATTTAGTTTACTTTTTATATCAATAAAATAAATATCTGATATAAAGTACTTAAAAATTTTAATGATTGAGTTAGAAATTAATCAAGCTCAAGACCAAATGTGTTTACTTTAAATAAAGCATTTTTTAAAGTAAAAACATTTGATCTTGAGCTTGATTTATTTCTAACCTAATCATTAAATCATAATGTTCGATAATATATTTTATTTTTATATTTGTAATAATAGAAAATAATAAATTAAAAGTCATTGAAATTTATTTTGTTAGAGGCAATAGTCTAAAACGAAAATATTTATTTTTTAAGTTTGAAGTGAAAAATTTGAGGAATTTTATAATTAGCACAACACTAATTATAAGGATTTAAGTTTATATTTTTGTATATAATGCTACATCTAAAATAAAAAGAACTGTTTATCTCTAAAAAGCCTCTAATAAATTACAAAGAAAATATACTTCTGTCCCTAGATTTATATTCATATACCTGAAATGAACATACTAGAAAGAAACATTCGCAAGAAAAAGTATAATCATCTGGACAAATATATAGATTTTCATTTAACATAAACTGTTGTATTTAAAAGTCGCTAAAAGCACTTAAACTGAAAAACGAAAAGCGCCAATTTAGCGCTTTAGGCGCTAAATGCAAAAATACATATTTTTGTCGCTAAAACGTGATATATTTAGCGCAAAAATCGCTAAGTTGCCATTACTGTTTAAAGGAGTTTTACGCTAATAGATTTTGAACACATATTCTCAATATATCGCACCTGTACCTCTAAAGTGAGTCAACTCAAAATTTACAAATTTTCAGTAGAGGCAAAAAACGGCTTTTTTTTAATATTTATTTAAAAACAGTTTTTTATTGTAAAGAATTGCATATAATAAGTATACAACAGTAGTTGTTTTTGCGATTTATTCAGTGATCATCAAAAATAACATGTTTTTTGGGTGGAACTCAAAATATGTCTGTTTAGTGGATTCTAAAGAAGCTACTCTTATAACACAAAAAGGGTTACAACTGTATTTTTTTTTTGCGAAAGACTAGAAAAATCGATTTAAGATTTTTACAGTGGATAGATATGACCATGTATATCGTTTTCTTGCAAAAACTGAAAGTTGAAAAATTTTGAGTTGACTCACTTTAGAGGTACAGGTGTGATATATTATATCTTGTTGTTAGGAAAAATTTGTAAATAACCTTAATCTAAAAAATCTAATTGGAAGTAAAGGTTTATTGATTATTTTCAAAACTAAAAGAGTTTTAAAAGATTTTATGATTATTAGTTCTTTATTGTTCGGGCTGAGATCATGTATACATTTTCTAATAATAGAAAATATAATACTTTTGCAATGTAAGAGATATATGGAGTGGCTAGATGGAGTAGCCACTTTCAAACAATAGGACTTGTTCATCTTCAGCACCCTTCTGCCTATTACTTCAACTCATGCTTAATCAACTATTTAACTCGAATATTTGAGAGAAAAAACCATGAGGAATGTTTTTTGTTTTTATGCGAGAGTTAGTACGAACAAGCTGAGTTTTTTTTTTTAATTTTTAGCTTTCTCTACATTATTTTATGATAATTTATTTTATGATTATTTAAACGACATTTTGTTTTAGAAATGTATTTAACTAAACCATTTTAAAAATTTTTGAAATTCATTACTACATTACTAACTCTTTTACGTGGTTGTAGGAAGAAATACGAAAATCGTAACTAATGACTTCACTTGAAGGTCTGCTTAAGCTTAGACCTGATCCTCCTTCCCGATTGTCTTCAACATGACCTTGAGAATTTTATAGTTGGGCTAAACTAACCATTATATTCTTAATTGTTAAAAAAAATAAGAAAATTATAGTCGACTATACGATACCCTATACCATGCGTTTAGAGACCCTATCTCTTATACCCAACTAACTGGATACAGAAACAAGTAAGGAAATTATAGTCGGTCTAGACCGACTATAGGATACCCTATACCATGCGTTTAGAGACCCTATCTCTCAGGACCAACTAACTGGATATAGAAAATAAGCATAAACCAAATTTGAGTGGGATTTTTATTAATTTTTTCGGCTGCAGATATGAAAAAGTTCATATTGGATGCTATATATATATGGGGACTAGGCCCAAAAATGGACCGATCCTCACCATGTTTGGTAAAGTCTCTTGTATTTTGCAAAAATATATACAAACAAAATTTGAGAAGAATCAGTGCAATGTTTTTGTTTTTTGATAGATTTAAGTGAAGATCGGGAAGCAGCTCTATATGGGGCCTATGACTAAGAGTTGTCCAATAGGGATCATTTTTGGACTACTGATTAATGGATGTAATATATATATACAAACCCAATTTGACTAAGATTTGTATGATAATTTGGATCTTATGGCAATATATGTTGATTTCATAGGGGTCATTTGTATGGGTGCTAGGTCTGAACATGAACCGATTCTCACCAATTTCAATAGCGTTCATCCCGTGGCCGATAAAAGATCAAATACCAAATTTCGTCAAAATATATTCATATTTGCGACCTGCAGTTTGATTACAAGCTTTACATGGACACACAGACGGACGGACGGACGGATGGACGGACATCGTTAAATCGAATCAGATATTGATTCTGATTCGATCGGTATAATAAAAGATGGGTCTAGGTCAAATATTTTTGGTAGTTACAAACAGCAGCACAAAGTCATTATACCTAAACCACATAGTGGTATAGGGTATAAAAACTATTTTCTTATCTTGATGGTATTATTATTAAACCTAGAACTGTTTTAATGTTTTTACTTGTGAATATTGGATAACTTGTTCCTCAATCACTTCCTTTGAACCTAAAGTTTTTCATGTATGCGTTCAGAATTAAAATATGATGCGACGGTTCTATCAATTTTAAAAATAAGCTTAAAATAATGTTTTTCTAGTGGATTAAGACCGGCAATGTTACTCTTAATGGATCTTATTTGCAACACATCATACCAAATTCTGTATACTGGCATTTAGTTACAATGACTGTAACAATTATCCAAAATATCCCCTCCTTCAATAAGTCTTCTGCTCGCTAACTCATCGTTACGTTGTATATTCCATCTGTTATTAATCTAAGTTTTCACCACGCACGGTAGTGGAGCAAGAGTAATACTCCAGTTCCGGGTCTGGTTCTTATATTTAACTCAAGTTATATGAATAAATATATGAATTCAAACTATTTCACAAATGCCATAGCAGTCCTTGGTAAACTTTTGGAGGACTCAACTCAATGTTCGGTTAAGTTCCTTTGACTCCAGCTTATTTCTTGATTCGATATATGGAAATAACAATATATCACAAAATATGTTTTTTATACAATGAGTTTGTGCTGTTATTTGTAACTAACAAAAATATTTAACCCAGAGCCATATTTGATTATATCGATCTACTCGAAAAGACTTTCTGAGTCGATTTAGTGATGTACTACCACCTGTCCATCTATGTGTCCATGTTAACCTTGTAATCAAATTACAAGTCGCAAATATGAATATATTTTAATGAAAAAACCGGTCATAGGACGAATGGCCATAGAACGACCCCTTTGAGATCAGAACAATCTGACCCGACGAGGAAAAATTTTCTTTATTTCTCAACATAATCTCCTTTTAGTTTGCTACACTTTTCCCAGTAATATTGAATAGCTTCGATATCCTGTTCATAGTAAAAAACTGTCTAGCTCCTTCAAATAGCCATCAACCGCAGATTCCACCTCTTCATTGTTGGCATATCTTCTATCATAAGCCAATTTTTTCAAGTTTAGAAATAGAAAATAATCTGAGGGAGCTAAATCTGGCGAATAAAGTGCGTGATGAAGCAATTCGAACTTTAATTCATGGGTTTTGGTCATCGCAATAGTGAATGTGTAAACTGGCGCATTGCCTTTTTCTTTAATTTAACAAATTAAACACTGCTATAAGTTAGCATTACACTCGCCGTTGATTGTTTTCCTTTTTGAAAATAATCAATAAAAATTATTCAATGCACATCGCAAAAAATAGATGCCATAACCCTACATGTAGATGGAACTGTATTCGCCTTCTTTGCATACGATTATCCCATTTCAATCCATTGTTTTGACTATTCCTTTGTCTGAGATGTGATTTGGTAAATCCATATCTCACGTGGTTACGCGGTAAAATATCGCCAAACATGGCACCCATCTTGTGGTCAGCTTTCTCAAAATTTCAAAATATTCGTTCAATATTCACTAACACCATGCTTATTATATTAGCTCTCTCATGTACCTTCAGCCGATTATCATCCAATACCATTTTTAAATTTTCTTAACCGTTTCTAGCGCGGCCACCTCAGTTGATCGACCACTATGGTATCGTCTTGGCCGCTAAAATGGCCTTATTTTATGGTCGTAAACGAAGGTACAGACTCCTCGAAAGTAGAATTTAGCTCGGCTTTAATATTGGTTGCACTGAGACCTTTCAAGTGAAAGTATTGAATTACATAACGGTGACTAATTTTTTCCATGTTTAGATGGCTACAAAAAAAAATATTAAAATCTTTTGTTTTATAAGATTGTCACTTTTAACCAAAGTAGTTTTTTTCAAACAACTGCCGCCATCTCTACGTCTGGTCGGGTTGTTCTGTGACCGCCCTATTATCATTTAGATGGCTGTCAAATTTAGTTTGTGTGTGTGTATTACACCCATTAATCAGTAGTTTAAAAATATACTCTATTGGATATTTTTCCCGATCTCTACTTAAATCTATCGAAAACCAAAAATATTGCACAGATTTTTCTCAAATTTGGTTTGTATATGTATTTGCATAAAATTAGTGATTACCAAATATAGGTAGGATCAGTTCATTTTTAAATATAGCATCCGATAATCACCTTTTCAGATCTCCAATCAAATTTGGTTTATGCTTATTTTCTATATCGAATTAGTTGGAACTAAAGACATGGTATAGGGTATCGTATAGTCTAAACCGACAACAATTTTCTTGTTTTCTTTTTTTTCCTTTTTATCGGAATATAAAGTCAAAACAAGTAAGAAATTATAGTTGGTCTGGACCGACTATACGATACACTATACCATGGTTTAGAGACCCTATCTCTTCGGTGCAACTAATTGGATATGGATATAGAAAATAAGCGTAAACTAAATTTGAGTGGCATTGTTATTAATTTTTTTGGCTGCAGATATGAAAAAGTTCATATCGGATGCTATATTTATATGGGGATTAGGTCAAAATATGGACCGATCCTGACCATATTTGGTAAAGTCACTTTTGAGAAAATTTGAGAAAAATCTGTGCAATATTTTTGTTTTTTGATAGATTTAAGTCAAGATCGGGAAGCAGCTCTATATGGGGCCTACGACTAAGAATTATCCTATAGGGATTATTTTTGGACTACTGATAAATGGATATAATAAACACCTACAAACCCAATTTGACTGAGATATATATGATAATTTGGATCTTACGGCAATTTATGTCGATTTCATAATGGTCATTTGTAAAGGGACTAGGTCTGAACATGGACCAAATTTTACCAATTTCAATAGCGTTCATCCTATGGCTGATGAAAGTTTATATACCAAATTTAATCAAAATATATTGACCTGTTGTTTGATTAGAAGCTTTACATGGACACACAGACGCACGGACGAACAGACGGACAAACGGACATCGCTAAATCGACTCAGAAAGTGATTCTGAGTCGATCGGTATAATAAAAGATTGGTCTAGGTCAAATATTTTTGATAGTTACAAACAGCAGCACAAAGTCATTATACGCAAACCGCATGGTGGTATAGGGTATAAAAAGAAACATTATTGCCACTTTCTTGTCCCAAAAAGCCCATTTTATCACAAGACTGTACTATTAATGTACTTTTAGTCGTTCTAGACCGACTATACGATACCCTATACCATGCGTTTAGAGACCCTATCTCTCAGGCCCAACTAACTGGATATAGAAAATAAGCATAAACCAAATTTGAGTGGGACGGACCGACATCGTTAAATCGAATCAGATAGTGATTCTGATTCGATCGGTATAATTAAATATGGGTGTAGGTTAAATATTTTTGGTTGTTACAAACAGCAGCACAAAGTCATTATACCCAAACCACATAGTGGTATATGATATAAAAAATCATAGAAAAGCATAAGAGCAACATGCTAAATCCCCGACCTCGGAGCCAGTTTAGTTTTTTCTGGCGTATCAAAAATACTTCATTGAAATCACATGCCGTACATAAGGAAGGGAATTAATAATTGAGATTTATAGAAAAGGTAAATTTTCCACTCAATAAGCTCTAAAATGATAACCCACTAAAGACTTGAGCCAGCTCCTTTGCAATTTTGCAATAGTAACATTTCAGCAATAAAAAGAAATTAAGCATTTCCATTAAAAACATTGTTTTCATTTTATATAAATCAAACTTGAGTAAAATTCACTGATGCCACGAACTCACAAGTTTCACTATTTCTTAACTTTATGCATTTTCTACAGAAATGTTAAAAGGTCTGGTTGATAGAAAATACTTTCAGCTAAATGCAATGAAACGACGTCATAGGAACTTTAACTGTTATCATTGTTATCAAAACCACCATCAAGTTGGTATTAGTCAAGAAGATCGATCATAAGATCATCTTAAGTTGATTATACATATTTCAAAAGAACAGGAACGAGTCGATCTTAAACCCATTAAATTACTTAAAGAGCAACGCTTGTACTCATCAAGCTTTTTGAAAGATGCAATAAACTTTCGTTTAAAATGCGTACCAGATCATGTGAAGTTAAGGTTTAATGGTTTGAACATCGCAACCAGAGATTGAGATTAAAAATATTTAATAAAGTTATTAGATTATCATGAAGATTTCAGTTCCAAAATTCTACTTAGAAGTATTTAAGGTCAACAAATGTCAAATTATTCGCTTGTTTTAAAAGTTTCGTTGGAAAATTTAAGATTTTACTAAACAAATTCAATAACTTGTTTAGTTAGATTTATAATATTAATAGGCTAGGCGATTTCTTGTGACTGATGTTTTGTTCTACCGTTTTATCTCGATTTTGACCAAACGTATATTATTTGAAAGGTATTTCTTTTTAGCCGTTTTGCAGATTTACAGATTTTTTAATTTTTTTGCTTTATTTTAAGTAAATTGCATTTAAAGTTGCTACTAACACATACATAAAATTATACAATGCTATGTGTGTGTTTATTATTTCCTATACCACTATGTGGTTTGGGTATAATGACATTGTGCTGGTGTTAGTAACTACCAAAAATATTTGACCTAGACCCATATTTTATTGTACCGATCGAATCAGAATCACTATCTGAATCGATTTAACGATGTCCGTCCGTGTGTCCGTCCGTCCGTCCGTCTGTGTGTCCATGTAAACCTTGTAATCAAACTGCAGGTCGCAAATATGAGTATATTTTGATGAAGCTTTAATCGGCCATAGGAAGAACGCTGTTGAAATTGGTAAAAATCGGTCCATGTTCAGACCTATCCCCCATACAAATGACCCCTATGAAATCGACATAAATTGCCATAAGATCCAAATTATCATATAGATCTTACTCAAATTGGGTTTGTATGCGTTTATTACATCCACTAATAAGTAGTCCAAAAATTATCCCTATGGGACAACCCTTACTCATAGGCCCCATGTAGAGCTGCTTCCCGATCTGCACTTAAATCTATCAAAAAACAAAAATATTGCACTGATTCTTTTCAAATTTCGTTTGTATATATTTTTGCAAAATACGAGAGACTTTACTAAACATGATCAGGATCAGTCCAAATTTAGGCCTAGTGCCCATATAGATATTGCATCCGATATGAACTTTTTCATACCTGCATCCAAAAAAATTAATAAAAATCCCACTCAAATTTGGTTTCTGCTTATTTTCTATATCCAGTTAGTTGGGCCTCAGAGATAGGGTCTCTAAACGCATGGTATAGGGTATCGTATAGTCGATCTAGACCGACTATAATTTTCTTATTTGTTAAATTTGTTAATGTGTTTGTAATAAAAATGAGTTTTTTGTGTTGATTTGTGAATTAACTATAATTGATTAACATACTTTTAGGGTTTTTATTTAATGAAAAAAAATTTCCTAGAATTTGCGCTCGAGTTTCGAGGGCTGGAATCTGCTAGTTACTATTAAACTACTATTACTATATTATAAAAATTTTTATAAAATGTATGTTATATTAAGAGTGAGATGAAAAAAATCTTAACATAAATAAAATGTAATAATAAGGAAACCATTGAAACCTAGAGGTTAGATTTTTTTATTTAATTAAAAATCTATTAAAACTTATAAAAAAAAAAGAAAACTTTTATTTTTTAAAAACCTATTAAAACTTATAAAAAGAAAGAAAACTTTTATAGTTCCAATTACTAATTATGAAGTTATGGGGCTTTTACGTAAACCATTCCATTAGGAGTTTTATAGTGGTTTCTGATACTTTTTGGGAACAAAGAGTCCAATCTTCTACACTTAGTGACAACTTTTATTTTCTCTTCAAATACCTTTTCAATATCGCTTTACTGGCCTAAGCTTCACACCGAATAGTGGATTTGCCTCTCTTTGTACAAAAATCACGTTGTTCTAGTGACAGGATGCCAAATCAGGCCAAAATATATGGACGCATTATGGTGGCTTATGAAAGGAAGTAGTCTTTTTTGTAAACACTCCTTAGTAAAAATTTTGTTATATATATAGAGCCCATGGGAAAAATATTAAAATTGCTTCTTTGCTGCCACTGCATATTGTTTGAGATACCAGGACCTTTTTTGGAAACTTCTTCCGCTTTTTGGACCTAAACTTTTCTTCGACATTACATCGAGCATTGGCAATATAAATATGTTGACCTGAAAGCTGCGAAAAATCTGCCGTTCTGTCGTCCATTATGCAGCAGGATTATTTTTGTATGAAATATTATTTAAATTTTCATGCTCAATTCATTTTTTTGCCTCTCAAGTTTTTACAGTGTTCCTGTCTGGAACTTTTTGAACTTTGTATGTTTTCAAACCTGCATTTGCTTTAACTTTTCGCACCAAATAACCGAACTGCATTTCTATCGGATATGTTGGCAGCTCTTTTCAATATGCTTCCTATTTTCTTTATCTTAAAGACTTCTTTCTTTATCCCGATCTTTCTCTCTTCAAGAACCTTGTTGCCTATCAATACCCAAATTCTCCTTATAGTTCTAATAACATTGGAAGCAGTTAGTTGAACATATTTAATAATTTTAGCAAGTATGTACTTCTATTTCAACACTTATTTTAATCAAACCAACCAAAAATTAACAGGGTTGTCGTTAAGCATAATAATTGACAGATTCTTTAAAGATAACTTGATCCACAAAAAAAATCATATAATGCTTGTGAAAAAAGTTAAGAGGAAAAACGTGTGCTAAGATTTGTTCGATCTCACTCCTTATAATCAATATCAATAAAGCCTAAAATTATGTCGTTTTAATCATTGAAAATGTGAAAACCTGTTACAAGGATTTTTAAAAAATCGTAAATCGTAAAAAATTAAGTTTTTAAAAATTAAAATTTTAATATTACAATTTTAATCTATAATCTTATTAAGGAATTCTTTACAAATTGATTTTAAAATGACATTTTAAAAAAATCGAATAACTAAATCAAATTCTTTATATTCGATATTCGAAACAATGAGAGAGTGCTATGAATAGAGCAAAAATTAACAACAACAATAACATTAAAGAAAATTTTAAAAAGGGGCGTCTAAAATTAAATTACCCTTGCGTTTCGAATGATAAAATGATAATGCTGTGCATTGAACTTCAATTGCACGTTGTGAACATTATAGACAGAAAAACCAACTAATCTAAACTAAACTAAACTGAACTGAACTACATACCAATTAATACATAGCAACACATCTAATGTTTTGATTTTATTATTTTTTTTTTTTTTACTTAATTTTCTTTATTATCAAGAAATGAAAGCACAAATTGTATGTACAAAACCAAAATGAAAGATAAATAACATTTGAAAAGATAAGAACAAATTTTGCATTTCATTTTAACAGTATTTTTATTATTGCAAAAAAAAAAAATAAAACAACTTTTGCAAAAATAAAACGCAGCATTGTTTTTTGCACCGCCGCCACGCATATACGACACAAAATTTTAACGCCACAAAAATTTTGAAAAGGCATGTAAGCAACGTGTTGCTTAAAAGAAGAGATACATGCATCAATTATAAAATGCTACAAAGATTTGTTTTTAGTTTCAAACAAAATTAGAAAATATTTTTGGCCTGGGCCGAAAAAAAAACGTGAAAAACAATGTTTAAAATACGATAATGTTGGCTGCTAAATATCTAAGACAAACAGAAAAACAGGAAATTGTTTTCAATATTCAATTTGCTACGATCCTTAATTTTATATGAAAGGTAAATGTGACAATAATAGAAACACTCGATATGCTTCTTTAAGCACAACATTTGTTTGGCAATACAACAAATTTGACCAGAGAAGAATTAGTGTTAATTAATCAGGAAAAATAACTTAGTAGGAAAATTATAGTCGGTCTAGACCGACTATACGATACCCTATACCATGCGTATAGAGCCCTATCTCTCAGGCCCCACTAATTGGATATAGAAAATAAGCATAAACCAAATTTGAGTGGGATTTTTATTAATTTTTTTGGCTGCAGATATGAAAAAGTTCATATCGGATGCTATATCTATATGGGGACTAGGCCCAAAAATGGACTGATCCTGACCATGTTTGGTAAGGTCTCTTGTATTTTGCAAAAATATATACAAACGAAATTTGAGAAGAATCAGTGCGATATTTTTGTTTTTTGATAGATTTAAGTGAAGATCAGGAAGCAGCTCTATATGGGGCCTATGACTTAGAGTTGTCCCATAGGGATCATTTTTGGACTACTGATTAATGTATGTAATAAACACATACAAACCCAATTTGACTAAGATTTATATGATAATTTGGATCTTATGGCAATTTAAGTCGATTTCATAGAGGTCATTTGTATGGGGGCTAGGTCTGAACATAGACCGATTCTCACCAATTTCAATAGCGTTCATCCTATGGCCGATAAAAGCGTACATACCAAATTTCATTAAAATATATTCATATTGGCGACCTGCAGTTTGATTACAACCTTTACATGGACACACAGACGGACGGACATCGTTAAATCGCATCAGATAGTGATTCTGATTCGATCGGTATAATAAAAGATGGGTCTAGGTCAAATATTTTTGGTAGTTACAAACAGCAGCACAAAGTCATTATACCCAAACCACATAGTGGTATAGGGTATAAAAAATATTGGAAAACTTATAAACCTTTTAAAATATATTTAATATAAACTTTTTGTATGAACCTTATCTACTCGTATATAGGGAGCTTACAATCATCGGAAAAACAGTTGGACTTTATATATTTGCAGCCTACAAAAAACATTTTGAAAATTTAGCTAATTTATAACTTTTTTATATGAAAATTGTTAGTGCCAAAAATCACTTTTTGTATGAGAAAAAACCTCTTATATTGTTCTCTAGAATCAGAACGGAAAAGAGTTAATTTGGCAAAAAAATATAAAAAACGGCTTAGATTTTGATATTTTTATGTTTCAATATTACTACGAAACTTCCAGTTATGAATTTTTAGTGCCCCAATATGCCAATTCAACAAGCAATTAATTAACTGGAGTGAAGTTAAGTATACTTGATATATTTTCAGTTTAATATCACTCATACGTCTATGACTTGATATTATATTCTTAGACCTCTTTTAAAAACAGTGACTTAAGTATGATAGCTGCTTGACAAAAAAGCTAAACAAAAAGCATTTTATCCGGCTTTTCACAATTGAAATTGATAAGACGCCGTAATTAATATTTTCAATCGATTTTGATTTTGCTCTTCAGATTTCATGTGTTTTCATTAATAAATTAATGTTAAAAAGTTATAATGCTTTTAATTACATGAAGATATATACACTTTTTTTTAAGAAAAATTTCTAAAATACATAAATTTTATTTTTTGTTGTAGTTTTAAATTATATTTTACAACAAAATTAAGAACAAAATTAGAACAAAATTAAGCAAACATTAATTCCAATTGACAAAAAAAAATTGTAAAATACGAATTCATTCCACATTTTAAACGGACACTGGATCTGAATCATGCCTGTATGCTGTAAAATTATGATTAAAACAAGTAAGAGTGTTAAATTCAGCTATATTTACTTTGCAGAATATATACCAAGTGTAAACAAAATATTTGAAAAAGTAAACAATTTGATAGAACTTAACACTAAATTATTACAACAAACACACTGAAATTTTAGGGGTTTTGGAGCTGTCTCCATATTTTAGGCCATTTCTTGGCATAATGATGAACGATTTATCCAATTTTAAATACCAACCTGTTCAATATAATGGCAAATAATGCATATCGCACCTGTACCTCTAAAGTGAGTCAACTCAAAATTTTTCAATTTTCTCTTTTTGCAAGAAAACGATGCACAGTGGTCATATCTATCCACTGTAAAAATCTTACATCGATTTTTCTAGTCTTTCGCAAAAACAAATACAGTTGTAACCCTATTAGTGTTATAAGAGTAGCTTCCTTAAAATCCATTTAAAAGACATATTTTGAGTTGCACCCAAAAAAACTTGTTATTTTTGATGATCACTGAAAAAATCGCAAAAACAACTACTGTTATATACTTATTATATACAATTCTTTACAATAAAAAAATTGTTTTTAAATAAAAATTAAAAAAAAACCCGTTTTTTGCCTCTACTGAAAATTTGTAAATTTTGAGTTGACTCACTTTAGAGGTGCAGGTGCGATATGTTTACCCAGGAAAATGGTTTATTTTGTGAATGAGCTTGATTTCAAAGACAGGCCGACAGAGGGATGGACGGACAGACGGACATAATCATCTAGTTGTTAAAAGTATGAAGAATATATATACTTTATGGGGTCGCAAATTCACTTTCGGTGCGTGACAAACGGAGTGTGCTTCCACAAAAAATTAATAATTCCAAAATTAATTTTTTTTATTTTAAGTATAATTAGCAGATTCCAGCGCTCGAAATTCGAGTGCAATTTCTAGGTAATTTTATTTCTCAACTTAGCCAATTCACAAACCAACACTTTTTATACCTTATACCACCATGTGGTTTGGGTATAATGACTTTGTGCTGCTGTTTGTAACAACCAAAAATATTTGACCTAGACCCACCTTTTATTATACCGATCGACTCAGAATCACTTTCTGAGTCGATTTAGCGATGTCCGTCCGTCCGTCCGTCCGTCTGTGTGTCCATGTAAACCTTGTAATCAAACCACAGGTCGCAAATATGAATATGTTTTGATGAAATTTTGTATATAAGCTTTTATTGGCCATAGGATGAACGCTATAGAAATTGGTGAACATCGGTCCATGTTCAGACCTAGTCCCCCTACAAATGACCCTTATGAAATCGATATAAATTGCCATAAGATCCAAATTATCATATAGCTCTCAGTCAAATTGGGTTTGTATGTGTTTACTATATCCATTAATCAGTAGTGCAAAAATAATCCCTATAAGACAATTCTTAATCATAGGCCCCATATAGAGCTGCTTCCCGATCTTCACTTCAATCTATCAAAAAAACAAAAATATTGCACAGATTTTTCCCAAATTTGGTTTGTATAAATGTGTTTATAATATAAGTGACTTTGCCAAATATGGTCAGGATCGGTCCATATTTCGATCCAGTGCCCATATAAATATAGCATCCGCTATGAACTTTTTTATATCTTCCGTCAAAAAAAAGTAATAAAAATCCCACTCAAATTTGGTTTATGCTTATTTTCTATATCCACTTAGTTGGACCGAAGAGAAAGGGTCTCTAAACTATGGTATAGGGTATCGTATAGTCAGTTTAGACCGACTATAATTTCTTACTTGTTTGATTTATTATTATTGTGCATGAAGATAAAAAACCCATTAACAAACACATTAACAAATTTAATAAACACACACACAGCATAAGTATAATTTTATGTATGTGTTAGCAGCAACTTTAAATGCAATTTACTTAAAATGAAGGAAAAAATTAAAAAATCTGTAAATCTGGTGAACAGCTAAAAATAAATGCATTTAAAATAATATACGTTTGGTCCAAATCGGGATAAAATGGTAGAACAAAACATCGGTGACAAGAAATCATCTGGCCTATTAATATTATAGATGTGACTAATCTCCCAAATGATAAAAAAAATAATATTTTTGATATTTGCGTGCCTTGTTAACTTTAAATCGCATCTACAAACTTTATAGAAGTACGAAATGATGCTTAGTGGTAAGATCTAAAAAAGATCTAATTGGCAATTTTAAAATTTTATATCAGCGATATCTCGTGAACTAAAGATGACACAGTAAAAGTCATTTTGGGCATCAGCATACCTGACATACCCAACTTGCAATGAAAAAAAATGTTGGTATATAAGGTCTCAAAAAACGCTAAAAAATAGAGCTGATCCACAAAAACTATAATGGGCAATTCCATGAAACCAGAGACACTTAATAACTTTTTTTTTTCCATTGCACAAAAAATTTTTTTTTACCGATAATGTAAAAACTAGTTAATTTTTATAAAGTTATATTTAAAAAGTTGGCAACACCTTTTTGTAAGTTTGGTGGCCAAAATTAGAGAGTGGGTTTTTGTGGAATATGATGAACAGTTCTATCCAGGCCAAGTTTGAGCCATTGAAAACTCTGAATACTCAGTCAGTGTTATGATTCCAGCAGGAAAATATTGGAAATGGCCTGACAATGTGGATGAAATTTATTATTCGCAAGACAAATTAATAAGAAAACTTAGTACACCATATGTAGTAAATATACGAGAACACTTTTCAGTTTCTGAATTACACTAAAATATCAGTTGTATAACTATATGCCATTTACTATTGTTCATTTTTTATCATTTAAGTAGATATGTATTAATTTGTAAAAAAAAAAGTTAATTTAACTTTGAAGGAGAAACAAATTTAAATATGAACCAATTAATGTCAGTGTAACATCAATCACAAAATATTTGTAACATCAGTCTCGGAAATAAAAACTTCCTACACTTTAAATTTTAAAGTGTTTTAATTGAAACAAAATATTTCATAAAGTTTGAAATCTCTTGACTGGGAAACGATAATTTTAGTATTCGTGGTATTAGTTTAAAGAGGATTTAATATAATATTAAAGTCATTTCTGTTAATGTCTCTTCTATGTAGCATCAGTCACATTTTTGGATTTACCGTAATTACCCACACAAAAAATTCTTCTGTATAAAAATTCGTATGGGTAGTAATTATTGTACTTTATTATGGTATTTAAGATCAATTTAAAAACAAAAAAAAAAGGTTCAAGACAATGCTGAATTTAAAAGTCAAATTGTAACGTCAGTCACAGTGAAATGACCCTTATATAGATTATACAAAACCAGTTAACAGATCTCCGGCAAATCAGCCAGTATTGGCCTGTGTTATTATTTCGAAATGTACCTCAATCTAATGTAATATTTTTTTGACAAGATCGATAATTTTTGATCAGTCCTATTGTTCATCTTTTTTTCCCTGAAGAACTGAATTTGTGGGCTGGTTAGTAATGCGAACAAACTAAATCGGTTCAGGAACAACATCCAAATTACAATTAAAGCATTACTTTGCCTGACGTAATTTGTTTTGATATTTACCAGATATCTAGCGACTAATCTTTATAAATAAAAGCCGTATTACAGCCACATCACAATACCGATTGATTTAATACTCATACTTATGTGAATAGTTTAGGCAGATTACACTGAGAAGTTCCAAATCAGGGTACTTGGCCGGTATAGTTATATTTTATTTGTTTGGTTAGTTTTTCAGCTATAACTCAAGATTGCTGTTGTATGTATGTTTGATTTAATATTATAAAAATATTTCATTCAAAAAATTTATGAAAAAATTCATGGAAAGTTCAAATTTTTTGGAGATTTCATTCGATAAAATTAGTCCAACTTGATTTACTGAAGCTATATACTGTGAAGCTATTTAGAGTAAAATGAAAGTTTGGTTTGAGAACTGCCAAGCCTTGGGCTAGTACTTTCAGTCTGATTTGGAATTTCTCAACCTCCCGGCCCCCCAATATGGGTTATATAACAATGGTCCGATTGAGTCCATAACAGAGTTGTATTGCGAGAAATCTCTTAAACAAAAAAAAAAACAAAACCAATAATCACTCATGAATATAATGCCGTTTTCTTTTCTGACAAAAAATGTCGCCCTTTTTTTGCCCTTTTTTGGAAAAGTATATTTTTTTTTATATTCTGAATAAAGAGCAACTTGATATTATATATCAATCGAAAGGTCTCAAAGTCCTGTATTCATAAATGCAAAAAATTTTTGATTATTATCCAATTGGAAGTCATAGGGTGAAAATATTCAAAAAAGGGGAACAATGGGGAAATATTCTCACACTATGACCTGCAGGAAGTCAATGGCTGAAATTTTTTGTGATTTCCGAGGGCTCGACTTTGAGACCTTTCGATTGATGTATAAGATAAGGTTGTTCTTAATTCAGAATATATAAAAAAATACACTTTTTGAAAAAAGGGCAAAAAAGGGCGACATTTTTTGTCAGAAAAGAAAACGGCATAAGATAGGCTAAACAACATTTTCTGGGTTCAACTATGATTTTAAATATATATAAACCTTAAAATATTTCTTCTTATAATTTTTCTACAAATCCATTTCGCCTTAAATTATTCATTTTTTTCTAAATTTGAAATCATTTTTAATTTATTTTTCATACGCTTATTTATTTCCTGGTAAATCTTGTTGATTTTACGCTCAGAAATTATAAACCTCTCTTCAAATTAACAATTTCAAATGCTCATTCATGTTCCTGATTTTTAAATGACTTTTATTTAAAGCCTTCTTAAAATATTTTCTTCGGAATCCAATATTTTCTTAAATCTACAATATTAATAGCATAGGCGGTTTCTTGTGGCTGATGTTTTCTTCTACCGTTTTATCCCAATTTTTCTCAGACATATATTATTTGAAAGGTATTTCTTTTTAGCCGTTATGCAGATTTACAGATTTTCAATTTTTTTCCCTTTATTTTGAGTAAATTGCATTTAAAGTTGCTACTAACACATACATAAAATTATACAATACTATGTGTGAGTTTGTTTTTGTGTTGATTTGTGAATTGGCTATAATTTATTATCATACTTTTAGGGTCTTTATTTAATGAAAAAAAAAATCCTAGAATTTGCGCTCGAATTTCGAGGGCTGGAGTCTGCTAGTGTATTATAATTGCTCTTTAAAGGAAAATTTCCTTATACAATTGCATGTGTTTTAAAGGTTCCAATTGATATTTTTTAATTACTTAGGGTGATGTTTAAGATCTCTAAGTTTGCCAAAATCTGGGCCTCTTAGGTTCAATTTAGATTTGTTATTTTCTCGCAATATTTTGAATGTATGAATGCGTAATATCTGAAATGACCAAGTGTTAAAAACTTTTTATATGAACTAATTTTATTTAAGACCGTATTCGTAATATTTACAAATTTTATTAATACTAGTATGAAAAAAAATAAGGGAAATTTGTTGATCAAAAAAGTCCTACAATTGCAAATATTTGTTAATTAAAGAAATTATTTATACACATATCCATAGAGAAAATCATAAGAAATCCAACATCCTGACATCTTAGAACATTTTAAAAGGTAGATTCGGTTTCTACAAGCCACAGTACGTCATAATGCTAAGTACTGTTTTAAGCATTTAAAAAAATTGAGATGAATAGACAGTTAGTTGAAAAACGACTAAAAAAAAATTTGAACAATTAATAAAACTAGCAGATTCCAGCCCTCGAAATTCGAGTGCAAATTCTAGGAAAATTTATTTTTTCATTTAATAAAAACCCTAAAGGTATGCTAATCAATTAAAGCCACTTCACAAATCAACACAAAAAAAAATCATTTTATTACAAACACATTAACAAATTTAATAAACACACACATAGCAATGTATAGTTGTATGTATGTGTTAGTAGCAACTTTAAATGCAATTTACTCAAAATAAAGGAAAAAAATTTTAAAATATGTAAATCTGCAAAATGGCTAAAAGGAAATACCTTTCAAATAATATACGTTTGGTCAAAATCGGTATAAAACGGTAGAACTAAACATCGTTCACAAGAAATTGCCTAGCCTGTTAATAATATAGATTAAATTTATCAACTATTTTTCATAAATTCTTTAAAACAATTGATATTGTTACAAACTCACCAGTTTATCTAACTGTAGTTGTAGTAGATAATATCTGCAACATTTTTTTAGTGTATTGGGTGGTCCACTTTCCTCAAGCCAAAAACAGGCCAGCCGGGTCAATTAATAAAAAATTCATTCACAATTATTCAATGTAAAAGTTAGATTGAAAAAAGGTGATTTCAAAAAAATATATTTCATATTGATACACCGCTTTAAGAAAAATAATTGAAACCTGAGACCTTTAGTATGATTTTAAATAAAAAATTGATTACCTACAAGAATAAAGTGTTTATTTAAATTGTTATAATTAGTCTTGGCCGATTCTATGATATCCTATACAATGAGTGTCGGAAAAGTGTTTAGGGCCCAACCCTACTGGGTAAGGTTATAAATCAAATTTTAGTCAGATTATTATACATTTTTAGTCTGCAAATGTGTTAAAGTTCATAGCAGATGTAATGGGAGCCTGGTCCCAAAATTGTCTGAATATATCACCTATATCATAGGTGGCTAGTCGCCATACGAATGCCACCTATGATACATGTCACAATATGTACTAATTATTTTTTAAATTCGTGCTTGAGCCTATCAAAAAAATATGCGAACAGCTCTGACCTGTAGCTGGTGTATAAATAAGGTTCGTTCAAATATTAAGATTGAAGAATTAATCTTTATAATTAACTAACAGATTTTGTCAAACGTTGTTTCGCCCTAGCCTACATTAATAAGTAGTATTTTGCATGGATTCAAAATATTTCGTTGACATAAACACCAACATTTTCGCTATAATATTTGTTATATATGGACTCCAGACAGTTGATATTAAGTATTTACTTTGTATGGGAGATGTCACGCCCTCTTGTCCAATACCATTAATTTTTGGGTCGACTACACAAAGTTGCAAGATCCTCGCTATCTTAGTACTATAAATAGTTATATTACTTTGTACAGAAGGTAAAACGATCATTATTTGATATCGGTCATTTTTTGAAACTAAATTCACACAAAGTTTCACGGTTCACGCTATGACACTACTTTAGACAAATACAGCCCAATTACGAATATTCTCAAGGAATTTCTTTCTCACGGAAAATATTTTTCTCGAGAAAAAAATCCTCCAATTATAAATTCCGCGTGAACAAAAAAAAATGAATAAGTGGCATCATCAAATTTCGATGATGTGCAAACGAAAATAAATTTATTTTAAAGAAAAATTAAATAAAAATGAATAGCATAGCTATGATGCGAGCAATCTTGGAGGATATTGGTGTTGTAGAACAACTACAACGAACTAGCTAAAAAGGATTGATAGAAGTCAATTGCGGGCTGAATCTATGGAAAACGCAATCAATGCCTGAATTGGCTCTCATTAAAGTTAAAAAAGTTGAAGTTTGGCTTTATTTGTGGTCTTCAGCCTACAAGATTAATAAAATATTAATTTTTTTTATTTAAATTTTGTTTTATCAAAATACTTCTTACATTTTTATGTAAACTCCCTTCTGTTTTCCAAGCGAAATTTTTTGAGGAAAAAAAACAAATTCAAGTGCATTGAGAATAACTACTTTTTTCCCATCGAATTTTTTTCCAAACGAATTTTTATTCATAATAGGGGAAAAGGGAGAAGTGAGAAATTTCATGCGGAATTTTTGTTTAGAATTGGGCTGATTATGATAAATATTTATATTGTATGGGGTCAAAAATATTAAAAAAAAAAAAAACAAGTAAGAAAATTATCGTCGGTTTAGACCGACTACGAGGGCGGATTGATAATGGAGCTACCTGTGTAGGAAAAAAAACATTTTTTATTTTCAAAAACCATTTATTTCTCAACATAGTCTCCTTTTACTTCGACACACTTAGTAAGACGATATTCCAACTTGTTTATACCATCTGAATAATACGATTTCGGGAACATCTCAAAATACGCGTTAATTTCGGTAATCACTTCTTCGTTTGAGATGAATCTTTTCCCTGCGAGCCATTTTTTCAAGTTTGGAAACAGGAAAAAGTCACTAGGAGCTAAATCTGGACTATAAGGTGGATGATCAACCAATTCGAAGTGTATTTCACGTAATTTTAGCATCGTATCTAATGCTGTATGAACCGGTGCGTTGTCTTGAAGAAAGAGCACTTTTTTCTTCTTTAAATGTGATCGTTTTTCCTTGATTGCATCAATCAATTGATCCAATAATGCACGATAATACTTTTCTGTGATTATGGATCCTTTTTCAAGATAATCGATGAGCACTATTCCGTGTGCATCCCAAAATACAGTGGCCATAACCTTGCCAGCCGATTTCACTGACTTCGCCTTCTTCGGAGCACTTCCACCAGCTTCCACCCATTGTTTCGATTGATTTTTGGTTTCAGGTGTGTAGTGGTGGACCCACGTTTCATCAGCAGTTATTAATCGATACCAAAAATCAACAGGATTACACTTTATCACGTCCAAACACCACTGTGAAGTGGTCTGTCGAACTCGTTCTTGTTCGACACTGAGCAAACGCGGCACCCATCTTGCCGATAGCTTTTTCATACGCTAATATTCATGCAAAATGTTGAACACGCATTCATATGATATGTTTACGATTTCAACAATTTCACGCAACTCGACTCGGCGATTATTCATAACGATATCGAGGATTTTCTTGATATTTTCTTCAGTAAACACCTCTTTTGGCCTTCCTGTTGATGGTATATTTGCAGTGCTTGTTGGGCCGCGTTTAAATTCAGCAATCCAATATTTTACCATGTAATCTGACGGAGCCGACTCACCGTAATGTTTATCGAGCTTTTCTTTTGTCTCTTTCGCCGTTTTCCCTTTCAAATAATAGTGTTTAATCACTGCACGAAATTCGCTTTTTTCCATTTTTCAAGAAACACAAAAGTTGCTTACTTCAAACGAATACAACAAATAAACTAATCGATGAATTTGGGTGACATTTTAACAGCTGACGTTTGACAGATCGTAATTTAAAAAAAAAAAGTTTTTGTATTTGTGCTGCCATCTAGGCCTAGGTAGCTTCAATATCAATCCGCCCTCGTATATGATAAACTATACCATGCGTTTAGAGATCCTATCTCTACAGCCCAACTAATTGGATATAGAAAATAAGCATAAACCAAATTTGAGTAGCTTTGTTATTAATTGTATAGCCTTCGAATATGAAAAAATTATATCGGATGCTATATTTATATGGGGAATAGGTCAAAAAGTAGACCGACCATATTTGGTAAGGTCACTTATTTTAACAAAAATATATAAATACCAAATTTGAGAAAAATCTGTGCAACATTTTGTTTTTTGATAGATTTAAGTGAAGATCAGGCAGCAGCTTTATATGGGCTATGACTAAGAATTATCCTATAGGGTTTATTTTTGAATTATTGATTACTGGGAGTAATAAATACACACAAACCCAATTTGAGTGAGCTCTATATGATAATGTGAATTTTATGGCAATTTAAGTCGATTTCATAGGGGTCATTTGTTGGGGGAGTAGGTCTGATCATGAACCTATTATTATTAATTTCAATAGCGTTCATGCTATGGCCGATAGAAGCTTATATACCAAACTTCATCAAAATAAATTCATCCTGATTACAAGGTTTACATGGATACACAGACGGACGGACGGACGGACATCGCTAAATCGACTCAAGTGATTCTGAGGCGATCGGTATAATTAAAGATGGGTCTAGGTCAAATATTTTTGATAGATACAAACAGCAGCACAAAATAGAAGAGCTCAGACTGAAAATATGTTGTAAATCTTAGCTAGATTAGTCTTGGTAGGGTAGGGAAAATTATTCGCTACAAAAAAACGTACCAACGATTTTATATATAAACATGTTGGCGGTTTGGCCAAATATTTTTGGAAATGACAGCCATTAGCAAAGTTTCATAAAAACTTATAAAAAAAAATAAAACATAATGCTTATTATCTAAATATGAAATATTCGAAATCAAGAAATCTTTGGAAAGTGATGACGACTAATTTAAGTCAGATGGTGATGAAATCAATTTCCATGATAATAAATTGGCAAAGATCCAATTTTTCTTATTCCATTGTATGCTGAGAGAGACAAGTTTATGATTCCATCAATGACCTACTTTTCTTCGCAAGCCATAAATTTTAAGTTGAATGTTAGCCAGATCACCAGTTTTCAGTCAAATTGGCATTCTTATAGAAATTTTCACAGAACAAACCAATTTTTATGGCTGGCAGAAATTTAAAAGTACTAGAATCGAAAAACCCCTTCCACCTAAAAATTGTTTTTCAATATTTTACACTAATAACAAAGTGCAATTGTCATTCTGGGGGGGGGGGGGGTTAAAAATCTTCAAGTCAGCGTGAAAGTTTTATTTCTATTTTTAGTCAAACTGAGCAAACAAACATCAAGATAAGGAAAAAAAATGTAAAAGGTCATAAGAAAGATGTGGCCTGAGCATGCCAAACCCTTTAGAGGTTTTATTATACTGGCCTATTAATTTCACCTTGGAATTGATCACCCCTCAGACAATGATCCCGAAAAAATGTTACACAGTGCAATTGTAATAATAATATCATTTTTTTTTTCATCAAATTAAATTTCAATAACATGTCTACACTTTTTTTCTTGTCATCCTTTAACTGACAAGACCATCTAAAGGTGAGTCCATCTCATCTGGATGGAAAAACCTTATACTCGTACAAAAATTAATTTGGAAATAATTTTTTAATTGCGCAAAATAATTTGGCCGATTAGAGGGTTAAAACACAAAGATATCATAATTAGGAAAATTATTCATAACCAGTAAAATCTTCTTGTAACAGATGTTTGTAATCTACATTTATATATAGCGGAGAGTTCTGAAATGTAATTGAAAAAAAAAAGACTGAAATGGCTACATAAATAATTCTTTTTATACATATATAAATTATTTTGAAAATCCGTGAGTTGCAATGACTCACTAAACTACATATTAAAATGTTTGCCATGTGTCAGAGATTTATTTATAAGCAAATAATAATAAAAAATATTTTTATTTTCTTTTAGAATCATATTATTCATACATATGTGTTTCATCTTTTTTTAACATTAAAATGTATAAAAAATGGCACAATATAAATGAAAATAGAAAGATCTCTGGCTCATATGAATTTTAGTTCTTAGAGCACACACGAGGAAATAATCAAATTTTAAAATGGATGTTTTTTAGTCAACTGCTCAAAAGTAAAGAAATATAGAAAACCACACTTTAAACATTTATAAACTATACAACAATTATTCATACTAATAAAAAAAAAAGAAAACCTTAACACATGTTGCGGCATAATAACAAAGAAAACTAAAACATTTTTATTGCTAAAAATTTTTCTGGGAAATTCTACCTATAAACTCTTTGCAATTTATAGGAAATCATTTTGCATTATTGTTAGTTTTCTGGTTAATAAAAATGAAATGCCAAAATTTTTAATGTTTTTGGATGTCTATTTGGTTTTGTGCTACCTTATTTTAATGCTAAACACTAAATTCCTTAATTTATTTAGGCCATTTCATTCGAATGTGATTAAAATTTCATTCTTTTTTACTTTTAATTAGCAAATATATGTTGCAGCTTCAATTTTCGATATCTTGGCCATGCAAAATTGCAAAATGCGAAAATTTTCTTTTGGAAATTGTAGTTCAGTTGTTGATTTTTATGTTCTGTTTAATGTATTTTTTTTTTTTGGCATTTTGCCTTTTGTGCTGTCATTCCAAGTGATGCGTTAAAAATGTTCTTTTGAAATAAGAAAAAAATTTGTATCTATGATTTATATCTGCGAATATATGCAGCGTTCTGGTCTATTTGAATCAATAAACAAATTTATTAATTTTTTCTTTTTAATATATAATGATTTCTAAATTGATTTGTATAGTTAGAGGACTATTAGAAGTCATTGGAATTAAATTTTGAGATGTTTAAATTGAAAATGTGATAAGTTGTTTTTGAAATTATTTGATGTTGCAGCTCTAGAATTTTAAAATAATATTATTTATGTATATATTTATATATATTTAAGAGATTTTCATTTTGTTTGTTATTTTTAATTTTTTAAGTCGGTCTAGATAACAAAAAAGTAATTGTTATTTATAAAAGAACTAGCTGAGTCCGGTCCGCGTTGCTGGCCCGAAGAAAACATCTGGATTTTATATTGCATCTAAATTTTAATACCGAGTGTCGGGCAAAAGTAAAGCACGATTTAATAATATTATGAATATGACTGAAAAAAAATATACGTTTTCTTGAATATTTTAACACCAGCGCCACCTACAGGTGAAAAACTTTGTCAGCAACTTTAGTTTTATGTACATAATATATGTTGCAAATTTGAGCTAAATTGGACCGTAAATAATTTTTTTTGGGAAAATCTCGACCCCAGCGCCACCTATCAGGTACAAAAAAAAGTTATGCAAATCGGAGAGCCAAAGGAACATATGGTATGAATACGAAGTCGCTAGCATTAGTGGTTCAACAGTTATTAGAGTACCAACATACGCACCAACGTTTTTATATATTAAGATATCATCAGCAATATATTTTTTTTAATTTAAATTTAGTAAATTAAAATATAACGATTAAATGTAATCTATAATATTAATAGGCTATGCGATTTCTTGATACCGATTTTTTGTTCTACCGTTTTATCCCGATTTTGACCAGACATTTATCATTTGAAAGGTATTTTTTTTTCAGCTGTTCACCAGATTTACAGATTTTTAAATTTTTTCCGTTGTTTTGAGTAAATTGCATTTGAAGTTGCTACTAACACATACATAAAATTATACATGTTTGTTAATGAGTTTGGTTTCTTCATTCACAATAATAATAAACCAAAAAAGTGTTGGTTTGTGAATTGGCTAAGTTGAAACATAAAGCTGCCTAGAAATGGCACTCGAATTTCGAGCGCTGGAATCTGCTAGTTTACATAAAAGCTCTGTTGAGATGTAACATTTTTTATGAAATAAACAATTATTCTTTAATTTTTAGTTTTTTTATTTTTTTTTTAATCCTAAAAAACGGCTGGGTTGGTCACATTTAACAATACAAGCTAATGTTTACAATTTTACCCGACTTTTCGAAACTTATATGGCCTCTTCTTCAGGTTTTTTATACCCTATAAAACTATGTAGTTTGGGTATAATGACTTTGTGCTGCTGTTTGTAATTACCAAAAATATTTGACCTAGACCCATCTTTTATTATACCGATCGAATCAGAATCACTATCTGATTCGATTCAACGATGTCCGTCCGTCTGTGTGTCCATGTAAACCTTGTAATCAAACTACAGCTCGCAAATATGAATATATTTTGACGAAATTTGTTATATAAACTTTTATCGGCCATAAGATGAACGCTATTGAAATTGGTGAAAGTCGGTCCATGTTCAGACCTAGTCCCCATACAAATGACCCCTATGAAATCGACATAAATTGCCATAAGATCCAAATTATCATATAGATCTTAGTAAAATTGCGTTTGTATATGTTTATTGTATCTATTAATCAGTGGTCCAAAAATTATTCCTATTGGACAATTCTTGGTCATAGGCCCCATATAGAGCTGCTTCCCAATCTTCACTTAAATCTATCAAAAAAAAAAAAAAAATATTGCACAGATTTTTTTCAAATTTGGTTTGTGTACATTTTTTCAAAATATAAGTGATTTTACCAAATATGGTCAGGATCGGTCCATTTTTTGACCTATCCACATATAAATATAGCACCCGATATGAACTTTTTCATATCTGCAGCCAAAAAAATTAATAACAATGCCACTCAAATTTGGTTTTTGCTTATTTTCTATATCCAGTTAGTTGGACCGAAGGGATTGAGTTTCTAAACCATGGTATAGGGTATCGTATGGTCGGTCTGGACCGACAATAATTTTCTTACTTCTTATACCCTATACCACTATGTGGTTTGGGTATAATGACTTTGTGCTGCTATTTGTAACTACCAAAAATATTTGACCTAGACCCATCTTTTATTATACCGATCGAATCAGAATCACTATCTGATTCGATTTAACGATGTCCGTCCGTCAGTGTGTCCATGTAAAACTTGTAATCAAACTGCAGGTCGCAAATATGAATATATTTTGATGAAATTTGTTATATAAACTTTTATCGGCCATAGGATGAACGCTATTGAAATTGGTGAGAATCGGTCCATGTTTAGACCTAGCCCCCATACAAATGACCCCTATGAAATCGACATAAATTGCCATAAGATCCAAATTATCATATAAATCTTAGTCAAATTGGGTTTGTGTGTGTTTATTACATCCATTAATCAGTAGGCCAAAAATGATGCCTATGGGACAACTCTTAGTCATAGGCCCCATATAGAGCTGCTTCCCGATCTTCACTTAAATCTATCAAAAAACAAAAATATTGCACTGATTCTTCTCAAATTTTGTTTGTATATATTTTTGCAAAATATAAGAGACTGTACCCAACATGGTCAAGATCGGCCCATTTTTTGGGCATAGTCCTCATATAGGTATAGCATCCGATATGAACTTTTTCATATCTGCAGCCAAAAAATTAATAACAATGCCACTCAAATTTGGTTTTTGCTTATTTTCTATATCCAGTTAGTTGGACCGAAGGGATAGGGTTTCTAAACGCATGGTATAGGGTATCGTATAGTCGGTCTAGACCGACTATAATTTTCTTACTTGTTTTTTATTAGTTTTATTACACGTCCTTTATTATTAATTAAAAGTCCACATGTTTAATTTTTACATTTACAAAAATTATGTAAAAATTGTAAACATGTCCGTCCATTTAAAGAGCAATTTTTCTTTTATGATTTCATGTCATTAGGAAGCATGTTGTAGATATATAATCAGTCCTTTGTTGTTACTTTTGGAAGTCTCAATTTCTTAGCGGTCCTTAGTTGATAAGGTTGTATTTCTTCGACATAATTAAGTTGTTCCATTAGATATTCCGGTGCGTTGTCCATTTTCATTTTTTGTATAAATTGAGGTGTCTCTGCTTAATATTAAGTCATTTTAATATGTCATTTTATATGCTACATTTTGCCTTATTTTGTAGTTTCTCTAGTCTTTCTATCTGTGATACCATGCAGCATATGTATAAAATTGTTGACCCGTATTCGAAATCTGGTTTTACCATATTGATATAAATATTTATAGCTGTTATTAAAGATATTTTATTATGTGTTCGTTTCAAAATTTGCTTTTTACCAATTTTCCTGCATATAACATAATTTTCATATCTTCTTTAAATTTCAAATGTTTATTAATTTTGAAACAAAGATATTTGATATTAATTACTTTTCCTATCTGTTCGTTATTAATTACAAATATTGATTCATTGTCAATATTTATTTCCATTAGTTTTGCATGATTTTCATTTAAAAATTACCTTAATCGCTCCATTCGTTAAAAAGAATGTTTTAACAAAAACTCTTTTTTTATTTTTGCATTTCCCAAAGCGGAATCTATAATATTAATAGGCAAGGCGATTTCTTGTGACCGATATAAAAATTTTAGTAAAGAACCGATTTTTAACAGACTTGTACCACCTGGAACATTTTTTTTTTTTTGAGTAAAATGCATTTAAATTTGCTACTAGCACATACATAAAAGACATATTTAAGCTTCAAATAAAAAACTATACAATGTTGTGTGTTTGTGTTTATTAAATTTTTATTGTATTGTGGCTCCTATCAAATTTTTTATTAACAAACTATATATCTTTTGTGTGTTCAACAAATATTTATAATTGAATAGAATTTGCACTCGAATGTCGAGGGCTGGGCTCTGCTAGTTAATAATTATGATCTAAAAGAGTTTTGGGATTTTTAAAATTTTTTCAAGACCCATAAACGAGTTCGCTGCAATCGATCTAATACAAATATAAGTAAGAGTGTTAAATTCGGTTAAGCTGAATCTTTGATACCCTCACCCTTGGTATTACGTTAATATTAATATCTGGACTTAATGCACTATTAATGACAAATTTTAACAAAATTTTTGAAAAAGTAAATAATTTAATAAAATTTATACTAAATTATTACAACAAACACAATGCATTTTTAAGATTTTTGCAGGTATTTTTTTTTTTTTTTTATTTACCTCAATTTTAATACTTAGATATTCGATATAATGACAAACAATATTATCCTAAGTTTATTCAGGTAAATGGTTTATTTTGAGAATGAGCGTGATTTAAATAGATAGACGGACATACGGACGGCGGAGCATCATTATAACGACTCGAGTTGTTTAAGGATCAAGAGTATATATAATTTATGGGATCGCACATAAATTTTTTGATGCGTTACAAATGGAAAGTGGAGCATAATTTTTTTTTAATTTTCCTTTCTAATGCTTTATTTCTACAAATATATTTTTTAAGGGACACTTTGATGAACCTAGAAGTAATAAAATTAACTATTTCTTAAGTTCAAACAGCAACTACTCTGGAAATAGAAAAATTAAATTCATTAGAGAGAGGTCTTCACAATACTTTTAATTTGAACCACATTATGAAATTCTCATATTGTGGTACAAATCTCATATTTTGGGAGAATATAAGGAGTAAAAAATTATTTTGTTTTAGATTTTTTATTCGTTTTTAGTATTTCTCATAAAGTAATAAGATAGAGAAATGAAAGGTATTTTGAAAGCATTTCCGACGTACTTAACTTGGGAAATACTGAATTTTAAGTTTTAAGCTGATCAAAATGCCCCTTAAAGAGCTGTACGCAGCTTGTTAAGGAATCTTAACAGAAAATTTTCATATATTTCTTAAAGAAAAAAAAAGCACAAAAGTACCTTTCAGTGCAACGCTAGCAATCAGCTGTTTTCTGTCAATTATTAAGAATTATGAAATTGAAAACAAATCAATTCTTCGGTTCTGCTATATTTGGCCTGCTAAACACTTTTTAAGCTCAGTATCAAAATTACCCATCCGCTTCTTGTTTTTCTTTGTCGAATTTTGTTCGTTTTTTTCCATGTTTGCAACTGAAAAATAACTTTTAATTTTTTTAGCATATTACATTTTGTTTATGCTTACCTCTCCTGTCAAAATTCCGTTCAGAAAGAACGAAAAATTTGGTATTACTGCTCAAAGCCTGGGTTGCCTAACTTAATTTACGTCAAAAAAAAAGTAGTAAAAACAATACTACTTTTTTAAAAAGCTGCAGAATATCAACAGAAATTTTTTGACAGAAAAATTCCTTAAGCATTTCTGAAGCGTTTTTTTATATGGAGTTTTTGATTCCTTAGCAAGCTGCATACAGGCCTTAAACAAATAAGTTTCACCACAGATAATTTTTTTTTAGTAGGCTGGCACACTTCAGAAGTGATTTACTACTTTGTTAAAATGAAAAGGTAACTTTTGTTGTAAAATGAAAAATCTGAATTTTAATTCGCCTTCAAAATAATTCCCCTCCGATACGTTTTTTCCAATCCTCGAAAAAGTTTTCAAAGTCGATTTCCGGTATGGCCTTCAAAGCAACCAGCAATTCCACTCTTATCTCCGCAATGAAATCAAAACGCTTTCGCCGGAGTGATCTTTTGAGTTTATTGAATGGCAAGAAGTCACACAGTGCTAATTGGGGTGAATACGGTAACTGCTGAATTATTTCAATCGAATTTTGTTGGATATGTTTATTCTAGAACCAATTGTGAGACGGTGTATTATCTTGATGCAAAAACCAAAAATTATCTGCCCATAATTCTAACGTCTCTTTACAAATAGCTTCATGCCAACGGCGCATAATTTAGGATATTGTCAAAAATTTGGCCCGGATGAAGGAATTCATAATGCACCATTCTACGATAATCGTAGAAAACTATTAACATGACCTTGTTTTTTTAATGAGATTACATTTAAATTTTTTAGTTCTTGCTTCAGCTGTTGCACGATATTCGCTTGTTTGCTTGGTTGTTTCGGGGTGCGTTTCATTTCATTTTGGTAGTCAGAGATATAAATGTGAAGTTCTTTTGGAAAAAAAAAAAAAACAATTAAGAAAATTACAGTCGGTCTATACCGACTATACGATACCCTATACCATGCGTTTAGAGATCCTTTCTCTTAGGTCCCTATCTTTAATTGGATATAGAAAGAATCATAACAGAAATAGGGGTGGCATCTATTATATTTATTGGCTAGGCGATTTCTTGTGACAGATGTTTTGTTCTACCATTTTATCCCAATTTTGACCAAACGTATATTATTTGAAAGATATTTATTTTTAGTCGTTTTGCAGATTTACATATTTTAAAATTTTTTCCTTTATTTTGAGTAAATTGCATTTAAAGATGCTACTAAAGTTATTAAATCTGTTAATGTGTTTGTAATAAAATGAGTTTGTTTTTTGTGTTGATATGTGAATTGGCTATAATTGATGAGCATACTTTTAGGTTCTTTTTTTAATAAAAGAATAAAATTTCCTAGAATTTGCGCTCGAATTTCGAGGGCTGGAATCTGCTAGTTGTTATAAATTTGTTTGCCTTCTTTCATGAAAAAGTTCATATCGGATGCTATATATATAAGGGGACTAGGTCGAAAATAATATATTTAAAATAAAATTATCATAGAAAAAAAATCATGCAAGTCCGATCACAGGGGGGATGTGTAAATATCTAGTAATTAAAGATTTTTTTATGGCACTTTTTTAAATCAAACAGAAAGCGTCATCTATGTATCACTTATAGCAAACAGATGCAGGGGCTCTGCTAATATAAAAATATTTCTTATTATTTATTATTTCAAATGGTTAATTTTTAATTTTGCACTTTTTAATTTTTCGTTTTTCATTTTTTATTTTTCATTTTTCAAATCGTGCCTTCACTTTATCTCCAAACACTTCCTAATCTTTTCACCAATATAATCGTACCTCACACCGTTTTTGTCTTACTCTGTTTTTGTGATTGCATTGTAAAATAGATTTTTACCCCCCTGATCGTATAGATGTTTATACATCAAAAACATATCTGGATGTCAACAAGTAGAAGTTGATAAAACACTCATTGCTCTGCCAGCTTTAACTTTTAAAGTCCTTTGGTCGATTTCAGTCATTTGGTATATAAAAATTTGCTAGGGCATTGCAACTTCTCTTACATATTTTCTTACTCTTTCTGACCGTTTTAACGTCACAAAATCTTATTAAAGTTTTGAAAGAAAACCTTTCAAAGTAGAACCTAAGTCATACGAGTATATATTCATAAGCTGATAATTTGCGAAAAGAATTATATAATCCAAAAATTAGAATTTAAAAATTTTCAGTCAATGTTTGTCAAAATTTATAAACGTGTTCACTCAGGAAGAAACATCAAACTTTTTTAAAATCAAAAATAATCCTTACAACTCGTACATATCCAACTGATTTTTTAAATTTTCTTACCTTTATTTAAAAAAAATGTATATATATATTTAAAAAATATATATATATATATTTTAATTTAAATTTTTCATTTAATATTTTTTTCCTCCTTATTTCAGATCGAACGCGAGAAAGCCGACCTCAGTGTCCAAGTCATTCAAATGTCTGAACGTCTTGAAGAAGCTGAAGGTGGTGCTGAACATCAGGTAAAAAACTATATTTTACTTATTTTTGAACATATTAATAATATTCATATGGTTTTAATTTTTCGCTAATATATATATATATATATATATATAAATAACATAGTTTGAAGCCAATCGTAAACGTGATAGTGAATTGTTGAAAATGCGTAAAATGCTTGAAGATGTCCATTTGGAATCCGAAGAAACCGCTATGTTGCTTAAGAAGAAGCACAACGAAATTGTTGCTGATTTCCAGGATCAACTCGAAATAATGGTTAAATCCAAGAGCAGGTAATGGAAAATATTTTCAAATAAGTTAGCAGCAAAAAAAAAGCTTAAGCATTACTTTTAAAAGCTTCGACATTTCATGCTGTCACATGGTAGGCATTCTTTTAAAACTTAACTAAAGCTTTTGTGATAAATAAGATAAGGCTCGTTTTCCAATGCTTATCTATAGAAATAAAAACAAATTGATATCTGTTGGCTTAAAACTAATATTTTCCTATATTTTCCAATTAAAATTTCTATTGACTGCCTAAATCATATTTTTTTTTTAATTCTTTTGTTTTTATAAATATTTAAGTCGTTAATGACATGATTGGTTTTGCATTTCATTAAATTTAATATTACTATATACGTGCGTGTTGGGACATGATAAACCGAACAATTTAACTTGTGTATTATTCTCTAGTTAAACCTAACTAAATTTAACTAAACTCACATTTTAAAACTCTAATAACTTTCATTCTATTTAAATGAAGCTTTAATGGACGTGAGTTTAGCCAAATCAAGTTTAACTGACAACCCAAACACTAGGTCTTATAACTTTAACCTATTTGAATAAATAGATTCAAATTTTAGTTTAACAAAACTAAGTTTAACTGTCATCCCATAAACTCGATGTAAATTAAATATGTTTTATTTAAAATATATTATAAATTAAATTAAAAATTTCAGAATTTTTAAAGAGCTTTCTTCAAAAACTTAACCTAAAAACTATCATTTCTAAAATACTCTCATCTTACTTAATTCATATTTGTGGAACTATTAAGATTCTTAACATAAAGATTAACAAAAGTTTAACCAATGTTTAACCAAGAATATAACATATGGTTTATTTAATGTGTAATCATTAGTTAAATCAATCAGTTAAATTAATTATTTTAAAAAAAAATTTAATTCTATCAAAACATTTGTTTAATATCGAATTTGTCCTCTAGAAAATTGTTAGGAAATTTCCCTTCGTAGTCAGGTTAAACTGAGTTTGTGTTTATATTTTTAACTAGCACCAAAAAACTAACCTATTATTGAAAAAAATTAAATTCTATCAAAACATTTGTTTAATGTCGAATTTGTTCTCTAGAAAATTTTTAGGAAATTTCCCTTCGTAGTCAGGTTAAACTGAGTTTATGTTTATATTTTTAATTAGCACCAAAAAATTAATCTAGACCCACCTTTTGCTTCCCAATCAACTTCGAATCATATTGACTGTCGATTTAACGATGTCCGTCCGTCTTACCGTCCGTCTGTCCATTTTTGTGCTCAAACTATAGGTAGAGTAAGTAGGTCTATGTTCAGCCCTAGCCTCCATACAAATAATACCTATGTTTTTGTGTTACAATAGACTAAATTTTGCACTGATTCTTCACAAATTTTGTTTGTATATATTTTTGCAAGATACAAGAGACTTTACCAACCATGGTCAGGATCGGTCCATTTTTGGACCTAGTTCCCATATAGATATAGCATCCGATATGAACTTTTTCATATTTGCAGCCAAAAAAATTAATAAAAATGCCACTCAAATTTGGTTTATGCTTATTTTCTATATCCAATTAGTTGGGCTTAAATATAGGGTCTCTAAACGCATGGTATAGGGTATCGTATAATTTTCTAACTTGTTTTAAATATAAACCTGCTCAAAATAATGACAGGCAATGTTATCCTAATATTTCCTAGGTTAATGGTTTATTTTTTGAATGACTGACAGACAGACGAACGGACAGATGGACGCGAGACCCTCGAACATCGCTATATCGACTCCAGTTGTAAGGATCAAGAATATATATAATTTATGGGGTATAAAAAGAAAAATATTAAAATCACACGTCATAATAAAAGGGCCTTTAAGATTTGTAAAATTTAATAATTTTCATGAAAAATAAAAAAAAAAAATTTTTATTTCTTAATATACTTATTATTATTTTATTGTTTCTTTTTTATATAAATAAATTATTTCGTATTACATTCTTATCAAATACATATTATCTTAATTGTTCAGAAAATCTCGACATTTTTATTATTATTCAAAATAAAAGTTTCTATCTTTCGTGAGTCACTTTTCGACAATAATTTAATTAAAATACCAATTAAATGGGCCAATGTTATATATAACTCATATACAATATATGAACGAGTATATATATACAAGTATATACTTGTTTATTTATTTAAAAATACATATTTCGCTCAATATGCCATCGACAACAACAACAACAACAAAAATAAATAACAATATGGCAACAACCTGTCAGGAATAGTGTTTTTGAAAAAGAAAACTAAATACAAATGCAGCTAAAATTATTTCAGCTATTCATATTAAAGATTCATATTTCCATAAAGACAAAAATAGATTCAACAAAAAAAAATTGTAATAGTAAAGCAAAATTCAAGGCCATAAATCTATACAAAAAAAAAAAACACTTGAGATAATGTTTTTTTTATTTTTTTCAATAAAAATTTTCATGTGAACAAAATTTAAAGATTTATTATGGATTTAATACAAATTTTTAAATCTTGTTCATATTCAGTTTACACCCAATTTTTATTTTTTTTTTCGGAAACTTTTTATATTCTTTAAGAATTTTAATGTTTCGTTATTTGTATATAATTTTAAAAATTTAGAGTATGCGCATTGTTTGTTGGAAAATATTAAAAAATATTAGTGAATATTGTATTCACTCTAATTAATACCCACACCCAATAAATTTTGATCTTCATCTTTCGTAATGCAAAGTCAAAAGCTTCTTTGAAAAAGCTTTTAACACTCACGCAAAAGCTTAATAGAGTGAAAATATTTGAAAATCTTTAGCATTTTTGGATGATATTTTTAGTTTATTTTCACTAGTTAAATGTTGAAATATGTTTATAAAATTTTTATTTTATTTTCTATTTAAATACGTTTCGTTTATATGTATCTACCTTCAAATTCTATGTTTTTTTTTTTAACGAAAAGATTTAAATTAATTCTTTCAAAATTATTTGCTACTGTTTGCTTATTTTTCATTATTTTACTCCGTTAAATTCCCCAAATATGTCGTGAATGTATAACAATTTTTTTTTTCTTGTTTTCTTGAAAATTATTATATTGTTGTCTCTTTTTGTTTTGTATTTACCTTTATGGAAATTCGATACTTTTTTTTAGTTTTCATATGTATATTCATATATTTTCCACGTAGAAAAGCCAAAAAAAAAAAAAATAAAACATTTATAGAAATATATGTAAATTTTTAGAATTTTTTCATGTGTATGCAATTATTAGTGTATGAATTTTTGAGTTAAAAAAAAATCAAAATGTTTTTCGTTAGTATTGGTTGAATGAAAGAAAAAAAGAACTCATTTTCGTTGTTTATCGTATTATGGGTTACCAGGGCGTAATCCTCAATAGTGACGTACATTTTTTTTTTCTATATTTTGTTAAGATTTTCTAAAGATTCTTTATATATTTATTAAATGTTATTTTTAAACATGTTCATTTGATTTTTTCCATCATTTATATATGATATGCTTAATAAATCTAGCATTTTTAATCTTATGACCATTCATTAAAATATATTTTTTTATACTTGAGTATTTTGAAATGGAAAATTCTAGAAAGGCAAAATTGTCTTTTGTGATTTTAGTCAATTAAACTAATGACCTAATTTCACAGTGCTTTGCTAAGAATTTATATGGAATTTGTATATAAAATTTGAATACATTTCTTTTGCCAGGATAGCGATTTAGAACTCTAAATACCTTAAAGAATTAATGCTAATGCTAATGCTATTAATGCTATTGAAAGAGGACTAAAAAATCTGTAACCCCATTTTGGACCTAAAAAATATACCAAATAGGAGAAAAGCGGGGGGCGTTACTTTGACAAAGTTCTTCATTTGCTTGTTAAAGTGCCTAGTGTGTTACTCAAAGGCAATTGATACAAAAATTTTAAATTTAAATAAAGACTTTAAAATTTTATTTAACCTTTACTGTTGGATTCATTCTATTATTAACAACTAAGAAAATATTTCTTCGATTAAAAAGTCCAAAACCGGTAACTTTTTATGAAAATCCACAACGTTTTTCTTAACTTTGGTCTCAAGTACACTTGGGCTTATATAATTAAGTCATACCTACAATATGTAAATAAAAGTTTATTTTTCAAAGAAACTATAGACTAAATACTAAATATATATACACTTTTTTAAGTTTAGTACTATAAAATAACAAAAAGGCACTTTCGAAACCATTTTACCGTTCTCATATAATGAAGTACTCTAAAAAAAAAAACCACGTGAGTCCGATCACAGGGGAGATGTCTAAACATCTAGTAATTAAAGATTTTTTTATGTCACTTTTTTAAAATCAAACAGAAAGCGTCATCTATGTATCACTTATAGAAAAAACTGTTTCAGCTAATTCAACAACCCTTTGCTGTAAAACGTTAAAAATATCCTCATATAAACGTATATAAGTGATACATAGATGACGCTTTTAAAAAAGTGGCATAAAAAACAATGTTATATCATAATTTTTTCGCCAATACAATCATAAGTCACACAGCGTTATGTGTCAGCTCTCACCTATTACGTGTTACACTGTTTTTGTGATTGTATTGTTAAATAGAAATTTACCCCCCTGCGCGTATAGATGTTTACACATCAAAAATCATGTGACTCCGATCACAGGGGAGATGTGTAACCATCTCGTAATTAAATATTTTTTTATGTCACTTTTTTAAAATCAAACAGAAAGCGTCATCTATGTATCACTTATAGCAAACAACTGCAGGGACTCTGGTTATACTTGTGGGGTTGTTGAATTATGTATATGTTATACGTTTATATGTTGAAATTTTTGTCGTTTACAGCAAAGGGTTGTTGAATTAACTGAAACAATTTTATATCATAACTTTTTTCACCAATACAATCATAAGTCACACCGATTTGTCTTACGACTCACAGCGTAACATGTGAACTCACATGTGAACTCACATGTAAACTCACATATTACGCTGTTTTTGTGATTATATTGTGGAATAGAAATTTACCCCCCTGCGCGTATAGATGTTTACACATCAGAAATTGTAAATTTGACAGTATATATTTTTTTGGTAATATTTTCTCATATGAATTTAGTATTTGGTTGGAAATCCTTTGTGTAGTATAACTTCTCCACACCTCTTACTCATTGAATGAACCAGAGTTGCACACTGATCAGGAGTGATTTTCTGTCTCTATTTCTATATTATTTTTCACAATGACGCTTTAATTACAGGCTTTTTTTTGCCGAAAGTGATGTTTTTGTAATGGTCCATAAGTTTTCAATAGTGTTAAGGTCTGGGCTTTGGCCAGGCCACTCATGAATTCTTGTATTATTCATCCAGTCGTTAACAACCCGGGAGCAGTGCTTGGGATGGTTGTTCTATTGAAAAATCCAAAGTAGAAGTAAATTGTTAGCGTGATCACACATTAAATTTATCTCCAGCATGCCTTTGTACATACTGTCCGTCATTACACCCTATACCACTATGTGGTTTGGGTATAATGACTTTGTGCTGCTGTTTGTAACTACCAAAAATATTTGACATAGTCCCATCTTTTATTATACCGATCGAATCAGAATCACCATCTGATTCGATTTAACGATGTCCGTCCGTCCGTCTGTGTATCCATGTAAACCTTGTAATCAAACTGCAGGTCGCAAATATTAATATATTTTGACGAAATTTGGTATATAAGCTTTCATCGGCCACAGGATGAACGCTATTGAAAGTGGTGAGAATCGGTCCATGTTCAGACCTAGCCCCCATACAAATGACCCCTATGAAATCGACATAAATTGCCATACGATCCAAATTGTCATATAGATCTTAGTCAAATTGGGTTTGTATGCGTTTATTACATCCATTAATGAGTAGTCCAAAAATGATCCCTATGGGACAACTCTTACTCATAGGCCCCATATAGAGCTGCTTCCCGATCTTCACTTAAATCTATCAAAAAACAAAAATATTGCACTGATTCTTCTCAAATTTTGTTTGTATATATTTTTGCAAAATACAAGAGACTTTACCAAACATGATCAGGATCGGTCCAATTTTGGGCCTAGTCCCCATATATATATAGCATCCAATATGATTTTTTTCATATCTGCAGCCAAAAAAATTAATAAAAATCCCACTCAAATTTGGTTTATGCTTATTTTCTATGTCCAGTGAGTTTGGCCTAAGAGATAGGGTCTCTAAACGCATGGTAAAGGGTATCGTATAGTTGGTCTAGACCGACTATAATCTTCTTACTTGTTTTACATTCAACTAGTACAATTGAACCAACTTCAGATGAGGTAAAATATTCCCACAAAATAACCGTTAAGCCTACATGCTTAACCGTTATCTTTGTGTATCTTGGGTTCAGTACTTGCATCGTACGTATGGTTTTCCATAATTTTCAAAGATGTTAACATGGATTCTTTATTCCAAAGAACCAGATTCCAAAATTTTGGTTACTTTTAAATGACATATTTGGTATACATCGTTCAATTCTTCCATTCAACGATTTTTCTTAGAGGCGTCGACGGACAGTTTAATCCATTTTTTTATATCAAAATCGATTTCCATTTGGGTTCGCATTGTGGTAGAAGGTGAAGCTTTTTTGGCTTTTTAAGGGGTAAATTGTTGAAATTGAAAGTCTGTTTTTTTATAATACTGGATGGCATTATTAACCTTTCCTCTAGAAAAACTCAAAAGTCCATAACTTCTGCAATGCTTTTAGATTTAGTGAAACAGTCCCATATCACTTTTCATTCGCATGTATTTGAACTGCTGTTCTTACCCATGATGGCAAATGATACAGATATTTGTTAAAAATAAGTTTATATCTTCTTAACAAACAAATTTAAATACAACTTTTTTTACCATCGCCATTTGAACTGATAATTTGCCGTTTTCAAATGCAATGACTTAAAAACGCTTACGTTAAGGGTTTGCGAGAAAGAAGTGCAATACTGATCGCAAGAAAACATTCATTAACTTTACCACATTATTAGAAGAATGGTTCATAAAAAAATCAAGTGCAAAGCAAAACAGATAATTAAATTTTTTTGTTTCATATTGAGTATTAGGATGACTTAAATATATGACCACAAGTGTACATTTATTTTGAAAATTTAAACTTTGCTGGTTTATCGATTTGAACAAATCTAAGATAGTAGTACTATTTACAACATCTGTGCAAAATTTTATATCAATATCTTCATTGGTTTAATAGTGATGCAGATTTTTGTAAACAACTAAAAGTAAATTTGGCGATTTTAACAATTTCGGATTTAATTGAAGAAGAAAGTTCCATTAAATTTTGTTTTTGGAATGAAAATTCTGCTAAGGAAACTTAAAGGACGTTGCGGAAGTCTTCGATGGCCAGGCTTTATCGAGAAAATAAATGTTTGCTAGTGGTAGTATATACAGTTCCAAGAAGGCAGAGAAAGCTTTGAAGACAAAGGGCGCCCCGAGAAAAAAAACATAAAGTAATGAGCAATTCTCGAAGGAAATCAAAGATTTGATTTTATTGATACTGCTGCCATTTCAAAAGAATCAGTAAACACTATTCTAATATTGGTTCCAAAAACACAAAAAAATATATTTGATGTATAAACATCTATACGCGCAGGGGGGTAAATTTATATTTCACAATACAATCACATGTTACGCTATGAGCCGTAAGACAAATCGGTGTGACTTATAATTGTATTGGTGAAAAAATTATGATACAAAATTGTTTCAGCTAATTCAACAACCCATTGCTGTAAAACGTTAAAAATTTCACAATAAAAACGTATGACATATACATAATTCATCAACCCCACAAGTATAACCAGAGACCCTGCAGTTGTTTGCTATAAGTGATACATAGATGACGCTTTCTGTTTGATTTTAAAAAAGTGACATAAAAAAATCTTTAATTAGTAGATGTTTATACAGGGTGGCCCAAAATTAACGAATGGGTTTGAATTCGTTATTACTTTTTATTTAAGAAATAATTATTAAATTTTTTTTTTTAATACATTATATAAATGGGGAATATTTTTAGTTTAGTTATGAAAAATAATATCTCGCAAGTGGTGGCCATTTTCTGCTTCGCAAATTCGTGCTCTTTCCAACACATTTTCCATAACCTTTCGCAAAACTTCAGGTGTTACGTTGTTTATTTCGTCGCATATATTGCTTTTTAATTGCTGGATGGTTCTAGGCTTATTAATGTAGATTTTTCTTTTCAAATAACCCCAAAGAAAACAGTCTGGAGCGGTTAAATCCGGTGAACGCGGAGGCCAATTAAAATCACTTGTACGCGAAATAATTCGTTCACCAAAGATGTACCGTAAAAGAGCCATTGTGTCCCTTGCAGTGTGCACTGTGACTCCATCTTGTTGGAACCATACTTGCGGATGGTTTTCCACGGCTGGCTTTAAAAAATTTTCCAACATTGTCCGATATCTGACACCATTGACGGAAACGGCGACCCCGTGTTCATTTTCAAAAAAAAAATAAGGACCAATTATCCTTTCCGATGAAACACGGCACCAAACCGTACACTTAGGTGGGTGTAATTCTCGCTGTTGAACTACTCTCGAATTTTCCGTAGCCCATATCCTGCAGTTTTGCTTATTAACGAACCCACTTAATTGGAAATGGGCTTCGTCGCTCATAATTAAATTATGAATAAAATTATGATTTTCTTCTGCTTTTTGCCGGAAAAAAACTGCATAATCAAGTCGTTGCTGGTAATCTGTCGGTTTCAATTGTTGGACAAGCCGAATCTTGTATGGAAACATTCCTATTGTGTGCAAAATTCTCTGCAGCGACGCTCATGAGAGGCCAAGTTGTGTCGAACGTCTCCTGGTTGATGTTTCTCCTTCTTCCCGAATATTCCTCCGTACCAGTTCAATATTGTCATCCGTGTGCACCTTTCGTCCTCTGCCAGCACCAGGAAGGTTCCTTACTGCCCCTTGTTGTCGAAAATTTGCAACCAGACGGTTTATTGTTGACTCTGAGGGTCCAACCCGCACATTAAAATAACGACGATATGCACGCTAAGTGAAAACAATGGATCGTTGATTTGAAAAATAAAGTACGTTGTTCAATTGAGTACTGCTCCATTTTAAATTCCCCAAGTCTTCTTTACAAAATACTGAAAAGAAAAGATAACAGAATTATAATAAAAAAATTATAAGCAATTCAAACCCCTTCGTTAATTTTGGGCCACCATGTACATCTCCCATGTGATCAGACTCACATGATTTTTTAATTAGCGTCACATTAATGTCTCTGAAGCAATGTTTTCTAAATACGAGAATGAAATGAAACACAACCGAAACAATCGACCAATCCAGCGACTATTGTGCAAAAGGTGCTAAAAGATCACGTCAAAGTCGTTCAAAAATCAAGGTTATGTTAACAGTTTTCTTCGATTATCGTGTCGATTTCTTTCCCCTGGGCCAAACGGTTAACAAGGAAGGAATATCATTTAAGTATTATGTGTCATTTTCGTGAGACTGTGAGCTAAAAGATGCCAGGAATATGGATAAGTAACTCTTGGTTATTGCATCACGATAATGCATTGGTTCTTTGAGACCAGTTTGCGCAAAATTCGATTCATGTCCTCCCACAACCACCGTATTCGCCTGGTTTAGCAGGATGTTACTTCTAGCTATTCAATAATCTCAAAAGAATAGGTGCGCGGTTTGAAGGCCTTTCTGGAAAATGACTTTTACAACTACTTCGAAGATTGGAGTGTATTGATTGGAAGCGAATTACTTTGAAGACGATGAAATTGAGAAATTGAACACAATATATATTCAATATACTATACCAATTGGTGCAAATTGATGTATAATCCAAGGCAAATTTATACATTTAAATATACGCAACTTTAACAGAAATAAAAGTGTAAACTTGCCCAAACCCTTTAATACCAAAATCTCACTATTATATGTACATTCTAAGCTACATATATTATAGTACTTTTCTAGTCAAAAATATCCAGTACTGAAATATGTGAGACTAAGAAAGTAATTGCTCTTAAAATAAAAATTATCTTAAAGTACACCTATAGAAAATTGTTAGCAGCTGATTGTAAGAAGCTCATAGTAAACAGCTGTTTATAAACACAATATAATAAAACAAGTAAGAGTGTTAAATGCGGCCATGCCGAATCTTTGATACCCTCCAGCCGAGTTTAACGTTTACATTAGTATTTGGACTTATTGCACTTTTTATAATTAATGTAAACAAAATATTTGAAAAAGTAAACAATTTCATAAACTCAATACCAAATTATTACAACAAAAATACTGAATTTTTAAAATTTTTAGAGATATCCCTATATTTTAGGCCATATTTTGGTACAGTGATGGCCGATTTACCCCATTTTAAATGTCAATCTGCTCGAAATAATGAAAAGCAATATTATTCTAAGTTTACCCAGGTAAATGCTTTATTTTGTGAATGAGAATAATTTCAACAGACAGACAGAAGGACATCGCTATATCGACATAAGTTGTTATAAGGATAATTTTTTGATGCTTTACAAACGGAATGACAAACTGATATATTCCCTCTGCATAGTGCTGTGTAGGGTATAAAAAATTCAGTAAACAGTTAACGTGAAAAATTTAAGAAATATGATACATGTAAACCAATACATCTTCTTGATGTGTAAACATCTATACGCGCAGGGGGGTAAATTTCTATTTCACAATACAATCATAAAAACAGCGTAACACAAATCGGTGAGAGCTGTAACACAAATCGGTGTGTGACTTATTATTGTATTGGTGGAAAAATTATGATATAAAATTGTTTTTTATGCCACTTTTTTAAAGGCGTCATCTATGTATCACTTATATAAATTTATATTGGGATATTTTTAACGTTTTACAGCAAAGGGTTGTTGAATTAGCTGAAACAGTTTTTGCTATAAGTGATACAGAGATGACGCTTTCTGTTTGATTTTAAAAAATGACATAAAAAATCTTTAATTACTAGATGTTTACACATCTCCCCTGTGATCGGACTCATATGATTTTTTTTATATTGTTACATCTTTAATTCACTGATATTTATTATTTTAAATTTATCTACAATAAACAATTGTGGATTTTTGTTTTCTCTTACTAACAAAAGTTTTTTTATTGAAAAATTACTAAGAAAATTTCCAGTAAAAACTTTAAATTCTCTATAAGAAAACTGTAACTTTACTCTTTCATCGTTACAAGATTTTTGATGTAATCGAAAGAGTTTCACTAAACATGTGTACATATTCATACTTGAACGAACCATATAGCTCATTCATAGAAAATTTTTATTTAAACGTATTAAAAAAAAATATTTTATTGAAATGTAGTCACTAGATTGATGCTAGATTTAGTCATGCATATACTCGTAAAACTCACACTACCAGGCTAAATGAAAAAACATCTTAAAAACACTTTTCCTAATCAGGTATAAGAAGCATCAATCCAGCAAAGCTTTAAAGCTATGACATCGCTACATTTAAAAGCACGCTAAGTATCTGGCTTCATGCTATATATAATTTTATTTCATAAACTATATATCAAACTAATATTGAACATTTTTTCCCCCCCAATTTTACCTCGTTAATATATAGAGCCGAAAAGGAAAAATCCAAATTCCAGGCTGAAGTTTATGAATTGCTTAGCCAAATCGAATCCTACAATAAGGAAAAACTCATTAGCAGCAAACATATTGAAAAGTTGGAAGTCAGCATTACCGAAATGAATGTTAAGATTGAGGAACTTAACCGCACTGTTATTGATATTACATCTCATAAGACTCGCCTCTCACAGGAGAACATTGAATTGATCAAGGATGTCCAAGATCTCAAAGTTCAACTTGACACAGTCTCATATTCCAAGAGCCAGGTTATCTCCCAATTGGAAGATGCCCGCCGCCGTTTGGAAGATGAAGACCGTCGTCGTTCAATGTTGGAATCTTCCCTTCATCAAGTTGAAAGCGAATTGGAATCGATTCGCATTCAACTCGAAGAAGAGTCTGAAGCTCGTATTGACTTGGAACGTCAGTTGGTTAAGTCCAATGCTGATTGCATTTCATGGCAAAATAAATACAATGCCGAAGCTGCAGCTCGTGCTGAAGAGTGCGAGGAGATCCGTCGCAAATATCAATGCCGCATCACTGAATTGGAAGAACATGTTGAGGTTTGCGTTGTCAAGATCAACAATTTGGAGAAACAAAAGACTCGTTTGGCCTCTGAAGTTGAAGTACTCATTATCGATTTGGAGAAGGCCAACAACACATGCCGCGAATTGAATAAGTCTGTCACCACCTTGGAGAAACACAATGTTGAATTGAAGAGCCGTTTGGAGGAGACCATCATCTTGTACGAGAACAGCCAACGTGATTTGAAGAACAAGCAAGTCGATTTGCAACGTACCATCCACGAATTGGAAAAGGTTAAGGATGCCAACAACAATTTGGCTCGTGAGAACAAAAAAATGGGAGGTGAGTTAACATACATACATAGAACAAAACTAATTCATTCAATTAATATTAACATTTACTTTTCTTTATTATAACCAGATGATCTCCATGATGCTAAGAGCACAATTAACGAAATGAACCGTCGTTTGCATGAATTGGAATTGGAATTGCGCCGTTTGGAAAATGAACGTGATGAATTAACTGCTGCCTACAAGGAAGCTGAAGCTGTAAGTTACTTGTCGACACACCTCGTCATTTCAACTTTTACTAAATTTGACCTTCTCTATTAATTTAACAGGGTCGCAAGGCTGAGGAACAACGTTCTCAACGTTTGAATGCTGAATACAACCAATATCGTCACGACGCTGAACGTCGTCTTGCTGAAAAGGATGAAGAAATCGAATGCATTCGGTAAGTTCATATAAAATTTCTCCAAAATTTTAATTTATTGAAAACAAAAAGAAATTGATTTGATTGGCATTTAAAATATTAATATATTTAAAATTTTATTTTCTAACATGTTGTTAATTTAACAGAGAGTAATTGAAAAGTCGCTCTCTCTCTTAAATTGACTATAAGTATTTAATTTACGTCTTATGGATGATTTTAAAATTTACCAAACAAATTTCAAACGTCTCGTATGGTTTTATAAATTAAGCGGATTAATTTAAATGAATCAAGAATTAAACCTAGGTCCTTCTACTTTTTGAAACAGCAAAGAAAAGCAACATATTTAACATTTAAATAAACCAACAAAATTAATTATGACAAATCATAGTTTTGATATTTTATTTTATAAATTTTATACATATTAATTAATTATTTCCCATATCCAGAGTGGACTTTAATTATTTAATTTATTGTATATTCCAATTACTGTTCGTTACGTTATCGTTAAAGATTCTTAAGTTATTACTTGAATTTTCGGATACGTTTGAATAATGTTTGCCATCTAGATAATAAAAGCGATGTTGAGCCGATAACCTTGGCAGCTAGTGCTCACATTTTCCTCATTAGTTCTGGAATTTATTCTTAGCTAATAAAAAAATATGAAATTATTTTACATTTGCTTTAAATCAGAAATTTTTTAAAAAGATAATTTTTTATAGATTTACTTATTCGTTGTTAGTATTCTTCTTATGTTTTTGGTGCCTACTAATTATACTCGTATGTATAAAATTTGCAATTTATGTTCGGGGTAGTGATATACGAAATAATAACTTGAACATTTTGAAAGTTTTTTTAATCAATTGAACAATATCATTGCACTAAACTATTACCTTCAGATGCTGGGGGCAAATCGTCGCATTCGATATCGAGTAAAATCAATCGAAATTCCATATTTTGGTTTATTATTTAAAGAAGGCGAATAATCGTCAGACCTCGTTTCACTTTTACTATTAACTATGGATCATAACTCGTTAGCTGTGACAGAGTAAAATGACTCTTAGTATTTTATTTTGGAAAATAAAAAAATAATTTCGATCGAAAAATTTTGAAAAAGCAAAGCTTCATTAAAAAACAAGTAAGAAAATTATAGTCGGTCTAGACCGACTATACGATACCCTATACCATGCGTTTAGAAACCCTATCTCTTAGGCCCAACTAACTGGACATAGAAAATAAGCAAAAACCAAATTTGAGTGGGATTTTTCTTAATTTTTTTGGCTGCAGATATGAAAAAGTTCATATCGGATGCTATATCTATATGGGGACTAAGTCCAAAAATGGACCGATCCTGATCATGTTTGGTAAAGTCTCTTGTATTTTGCAAAAATATATACAAACAAAATTTGAGAAGACTCAGTGCAATATTTTTGTTTTTTAATAGATTTAAATGAAGATCGGGAAGCAGCTCTATATGGGGTCAAAGGGATCATTTTTGGACTACTCATGGATGGATGTAATGAACGCATACAAACCCAATTTGAGTAAGATCTATATGACAATTTGGATCTTATGGCAATTTATGTCGATTTCATAGGGGTAATTTGTATGGGGGCTAGGTCTGAACATGGACCGATTCTCACCAATTTCAATAGCGTTCATCCCATGGCCGATAGAAGCTTATATGCCAAATTTAATCAAAATATATTCATATTTGCGACCTGCAGTTTGATTACAAGGTTTACATGGACACACAGACGGACGGACGGACGGACGGACATTGTTAAATCAACTCAGAAAGTGATTCTGATTCGATCGGTATAATTAAAGATGGGTCTAGGTCAAATATTTTTGGTTGTTACAAACAGCAGCACAAAGTCATTATACCCAAACCACATAGTGGTATAGGGTATAAATAGAGATGATAAAATATCGATTGACAACCAAATACAGATGTGAGTTCAACAAAGGTTTATGATGATACTTTTACTATAATTTCATTATCAAAACACAGAGAGATTTGTGTTACCAAATGAGAGTATGTAATCCCATTAATTGGAAAACTATAGGAAAACCCGAACCTACAATTTTTTTTTTTTTTGTTCTATTTAAAATTTTCAGAAAAACCGGATGTAAAATATTCCCTCAAAAACATTAGCAAATAAAACAACAAAACATCATTTGACAAAGACCTAAAATAAGTCAATACATGTCTTCGAATTGTATTCTAAAATGGAACGGGAAAACAATTAAAATGAAAGTTCATTGCATTATTTATTGGCACCCAATCGCAAATAACAGAACACAATAACTGAGAGCTAAAAAAAAATATACACTGAGCAAAATTATATGTTTCCTTTTCGTTTTAATATAAATTGCAAAATATCGGGCTTCAATATAAAATTTAATTAATTTTTAAAGTAAAATTTAAGTCATCTTGCAATTGGAATGACATGTATATATGAAAATATTAAAAATTATTTGATATTTATCCTCAATTTTGTAATTTTAAATAATACTTAAATAACAACGCCTCTGTTGTCATCGAAAATTTCAGGGACAAAATACATTTTCATTTAACATTGATAAATAGTTCCTCTATCTTGTTTATCACGTTTATATTGAAAATCTATTTTAACAATTGATTGTAAAAAAAAGAAAAATCGATCAAGAAAATAGTTTATAGAACTAATTAGAATTTCGCCTGGCAGTCTATTATATATAGTTAATGCAGCAGGAAGTTAATAGTTTTTTCTAACAAAAAGATTTTTCTTAAGTAATAAGGATTTATAAATTAAATTTAAATTTTAAAACGAAACATAATCAAAATATTAAGGATGTTCTAAAAACTGAATGGTATGCGTTTAAAATTTTATAAAATAAAATAAACGAATAATGAAAAATTTATAATATAAATTTTAGAAAAGCAGTGTTATACAATCACTTTATTTCTGAGACGGATTAACAGAAAGCTCAAGTGAAGTTTTATAAACTTACAACATATTTGGAGTTTTCAATTGATAAACGTTTGAGTGGGAAAGGTCAGTTGTTTAATACTAATAAAAGTGAAAAAATTATTTGATAATTTTCTTTAAGAGAAAAACTTCTATATACTGTTGGTTTATATTTCATAAGTATGGAGAAGTTTTATGTATATGTCAAAGGAAATCCATCAAATTGTTGTTTTCGTCAAGTCTTTTTGGATATATAACTTAAGTGTTTCTGTGGTGAGAAAATTGATGAATTCTTTTTATAGATCAATATCTGAAACAGTTGAATATATAATTCACTGCCAACAACAAGCGATAAATAACGACAAATAATACCATTGGACGTCAAAGATTGAAGAATTATATTGAGAATAAACCACATATCCCAACACCAGCTGCTGCATAACAATAGAATTCTTGAAATTTTTAATTTGGCTATAGCAGATATTTTTCAAACTACAACAATTGTAGCAGCAATTTCTATTTTGTAGTTTTTAAGCATACAATTGTTCCCAACTACACTCGAATTGAATTGAACACATACCCTAACGTTAACGAAATAACTACATTCTTTTACCTATACACTCACGACCAGAGACTCACACATACACTTAATATTTATACATTGTACTAACTAACCCCTTTTCTAAGTTAAACAGACATGGCTCTTACCTATAGTTTGCGTCCCCCGCGTATACGTCATATGACACACACCTATGAAGACAACTATGGCTACACTATGAACTTCTATCAGCCAATGATGGACTACTTGGATGCAAAAACCAAACATTTGCAGGTAACACCGCCACATTTACCGTGGACAAGTGAACGCGGCCTTAAGCAATACAGAGCCTCAAACGCTGTACGCCGTTACAATACTGACGAGGTTCTACGACTATCGCGTGCATGTGCGGCTAGGGCTGATGAGATTTTATTAGATTTTCGCGTTAAGAAACGTTCACCATTCAGTGTTATTAAGTTAGCCGACGCATCGCGTGTTAACAAGCATATTGCACCGGATACAATTGTAGATAGATCGCGCGAACGTCGTCAACGTCGCCAAAGAGAATTAGAGGATATTATACGTCAAGACACCATAAAGTTACTCCATCGTATTAAAAAAATGGAGTTGGATACCGGAGAAATGACGCAAGAATTCAAACGTCAAATACGTGGTAAATCCGCGAGTGCTATTGCTCAAGCTTTACTTTCCGAGTCCGAACGTAGTATGAAACAATCAAAGAAGCAAGAGGAAGATTTCATGTCTCAAGCCATGGTACGTTCAAGCCGTGCTTGCTCACGTATACGGTCTTCTTCGCCGGACGGTACTCGTATTTCACAACACACCTATCATTTGGAGTTAATGGACGATCGTATGGTTGATAAACTCGATCACAGAGTATCATCTTCGTTGCACAATGTCAAACGTCAATTGAATACATTGAATCAAAAAACAGTTGAATTCTATGCTGATTCCAGGTGCGATTTAGTTGATAAGTGTTGGATCTGTCGTAAAGTAATGCGTAATCATCCTAAATTAAAGGATTATAGTTACATATCTTGGCATTAAAGTCACTCTTGAAAAAAAAAAACCAAAATATAATAGGGGGATTATATGTAGGATCCATTAAAGGCTGTGTAGCCCATATACTCATGTAGGTGTTTAAAAGTTTCCTTGAACCATCATGTTATAAATGTGCCAATTTAAAAAAATATTCTTCTGCCACATCGTCTCTAAAATACCCATTTCCTTCTTCCTACAACACAACATTATTAAATACACAACATTTTTTTTCACAATTATCAGAAAAATCAAATTTTTGTAAACGATAAAAAAGATATTCTTAACAGTTGTTAATGTTTTCAATTAAATTTATATATTTTTGAATGAAGAATTTGGTTTTAGTTAAAAAAAAAAAATAATCTACACAAAAATGTTGTTCTTTTATGCAGGCGTCTTTCTTTTCTTTGGGTTCCTCTTGGTTATTTTTAAATTGCATGCTTAGTAGTAGCAAAATGTTTTTGTCGTTTTTGTGTTTTTTTTTTTTTTTGCTTTTTTACATTTAGACTCATTTATTTTCGTAAAACTGAAATATACAAAATTTTTGTGAACAGGCATGGTCATTGCAATTAACTCATAATTACAAACAGTTTCCAATGGGACATATAGTTTTGATAAATATTGTACATACTAGGAAATATGATTTTATATAGAATTTTATAATCTATAAATATGAAAAAAAATTTTAAACAGTTCTTAAAATCATTTTTTCAATATATTGCTCATATATCGGCTGAGGGAAAAATTTATTGCTCGAAGTTCACAAGTAAAGACATTTTGATCTGCTCGTATTATAATATTTGCCAGCTTTATAACTAAAAAAAATTTATTTACAAATATTTTAGATCAATAAACCATATTATAGCAAAATTTTTACCTAAAAATCCTTAACTACTATACATATGTAAAAGACATAAGATTTGCAAAAAGCAAAGCGAATAGTAGAATTTAACAAAAGTTCAATTTTAACTTTCAAAAATTTTATCTTAAAGTCAAAGTTTTTATCTTAAAAAGTTGCTTTAATATATTTAAACAAAAACTTACCAATTTTTTTTTACTGACTTTTAGTATATATTTTCTTTTTATTCGATTTTACTCTTCGTACAAATAAAATGGAGTTTAAGACACACCAACCAACGAACTCAATGACGTTTATACATATTTTACCAGTTTTTTTTTAAACTAGACATACATATTTTCACTAATATCACTTATTATTTTTTAAATTTATCGTTTACGGTCTTTTACATATGCTGACAAAAACAATACTGTCGTTTTAAGCATGTTGTTAGAGATGGTAAAAACCAAACTGTTATTTAAGTAAGTGTTACGATGGAGATGGTAAAATAGCGATATTTTTATTTACATGCAATTAAACCAAATCGAAAGTTACTAATTAAAAAAAAGGAGAATACACAAAATATAAAAAAATATAAGTAAAGTAATTATATTGCTGTTTAAAATGTTAGTTTTAGTATAGGCTTTTTTCAGTTTCAACACATTATTTACACTTACAAACTATCTTAGAGTAAATTGAAATTTCATACATATCCAATTGATGTGTTGCTTATTTAAATGTCAGGTCCGTATAACAGAAATAGTTTTCAATAGCAAATATTACTCTTGATAGTTAAAAACTGCAAGTTAATAGTTGCGGCTGTTTAAAAAGTTTTATTTTCTTTGAATATTTTTTAAGGTCAATGCAGCTAGTTTTGAAACGTGTTTCTCAGTCCACTCTTTGGATTGCAAACTTTGTCCAAATTTTCTAGATTATTAGCCGAACTATTAAATTATATAAATAATAGAGACTACACAACATAAACAAAACTATCAAAAGATTTATCAAATCTCTATCATATCGGAGTTATCCGTAAAAATAAATATCTACTTAATGAAAGTTTAGTAAAAATTTTTTTTTATAGAAACTTATATAAATTATGTAAAGAGTTCTAAATTTTCATTATTAATTCAAATTGTAACTTCTGTATAGCTACTTCTGTAACTAATTACAAAAGAGCTAACAGTCATTTCAACGAGAAACTTTATCAAATAGGATATGATATATTTTTTTCTGTAAACTTTGAAAGAACTACTAAGTTATAGAAAGTTATAAAATAATAAATTATATTATAAATTACATATATAATAAATTATATTCTTTTATCGAAATAGTGAAAATATATGTATATAAAGGAGTTTCATAACAAAATTCGTCCGTGAATTTTAAATTTGTTATTAAAATCTAATTTCATTTAATTAAATTAAACAATAAATAATTAAAATATATGACCATCTGGTGGCAATAAATTTATCATTAAACATATTTATAAAATCAAACAACATATATTTTAATTTAGCAAATTAATAGAGCATTAAAGACATTAAACAATGAAAATACATTTGCGAATAAACTTGACAAATCTCTTCAAGGTTTAGACAAAAGAATGAAAATTATCTAATTTATATGCTAAGGCAATGTTTCATTGAAACTTACGAATTTTTTAAAGTTTGCAAGAAAATAATTGATATTATTGTTCTATAATGTCCTTCAAAAAAAAAATATTAAATAATTCTTAAAAAAAAGAGCTACACAAATATTTAAATTCAAAAACAATTGAAAACATTCAAGTAAAAAATCGCTAGAAATAATATGACGGGCAACATATCTTTGCGTAAACATATTCCTACGAAATATGAAGGAAAACCTATATTGCTGCCAAGTTTTTTTCTTTTTTTTTTGTTAAGATTAAGTATTTTAAAACAGACAGCTAACAAATATTGTTAGAAACAGAAAATAATTTTAAATATTATGCAAAAAAAAAAAATTGTACTGAAATTGTTTACAAATGTTAAAAAATTGCTTGCTAGCAGAATGTATTACTAGTGGTTTGTTTTAAAATTTAGTATGAACATTTAGTATTTGTTAGGCTAAAATTAGCCATAAATTTTATATAACCTGAATATATCAAATACCTTACTTTTTTTGAATAGGTTTTGGATGATTCGAAAATAAGAGAATTTTTAGCAACAATATGCAAACATACATAATTGCATACCGTAAACAAACCCGAAATGCAATTAGTCATTTTGTCAAATATTTGAAATGTTTAAACATATGAGTCATAAAAATAGTACATGGTAGTTGTAAATTTTAATTGCATGTATTTTGTTAATCAGTGGTTATTTTTAGAACCATTGCTAAAGATCAATACAATTTGTTTTTGCTATGTTAATTGTGACAGGTCCCTGTCACTTGACTTGAAATGCAAATAAATCACTTTCTTGTTTGGAAAGTTGTAATTAATGCTAAAAATGCAGAAAACTAATAAATGGCGTTTAAAAGATAAGATTTTATAGAAAAAAAAAAACAATGAAGGATATTATTTGAAATATACATTTTAAATAATAAATTTATCGATAACAACCTTTTGCGCATATAATTCAATATTTTAAGGCTTAAGTCTGCAGTTGAAGTTTTTTAGAGACTCAATTTTAAATCGAAAAGATAAGTCTTTCATGAACTCACTCAATAAATTCCACATTGTATGAGTTCAGGAATTCAATTGATATGCAAACGTGGTTAATTGAATTCCCCAAATATAATTAACTTTGTCAAAAAAATTCAATAATTGCATCATTTTTTAAGAAATTCATTCAAAGTAAATTAGGTTTCTATAGAAATTTAGAATTAACTCAAATGTATGAAACAAAAACAAACTAAAACGTTTTAAAAAATTAGAGATGGTAAATTATAAACAGAGATGACAAAACATATGCAAACTTCTGTATCAAATGGTACCATGAATAAATTAAAACATAATTATCTTAAATTTCCAGGTAATTTATTTAAAACTAAATCAATCAATTTCTTATTGTTCACAATATATATAATTTATATATTTATCTTAATATGAAACTAATTGTATCTGTTTTTTTTTTCTTAAATATTAAAAAAACTATAGCAAGCAAACTGCCATCGAAATCGAACAATTGAATGCTCGTGTTGTTGAAGCCGAAACCCGCTTGAAGACCGAAGTTTTACGTATCAAGAAGAAGTTGCAAATCCAAATCACCGAATTGGAAATGTCCTTGGATGTTGCCAACAAGACCAACATTGACTTGCAAAAGGTTATTAAGAAGCAATCCTTGCAATTGACTGAATTGCAAGCCCACTACGAAGATGTTCAACGCCAATTGCAATCTACTTTGGATCAATACGGTATTGCTCAACGCCGTTTGGCTGGTTTGAACGGTGAATTGGATGAAGCCCGTTCCCAATTGGATAGCTCCTTGCGCGCTAAACGTACCGTTGAATTGCAATACGAAGAAGCCCAAACCCGCATCAATGAATTGCATGTCACCAATGTCAACTTGGTTTCCATTAAATCTAAATTGGAACAAGAATTGTCTGTTGTTGCTTCCGATTACGAAGAAGTTACCAAGGAATTGCGCATCAGTGACGAACGTTACCAAAAGGTTCAAGTAAGTAGCGAGTGTTCATCTTCTAAGGCATTGGAATTTTTCTTAAAAATTATACATATATAATTTCGTTATAGGTTGAACTTAAACACACCATTGAAGTTGTCCATGAAGAACAAGAACGTATTGTTAAATTGGAAACCATCAAGAAATCTTTGGAAGTTGAAGTCAAGGTAAATTTAATAAAAAAACTAGTTTAATGATGATGTCATTAACTACATAATTTTCTTAGAACTTGTCCATTCGCTTGGAAGAAGTTGAATTGAACGCTGTTGCTGGTAGCAAACGCATCATCAGCAAATTGGAAGCCCGCATTCGTGATTTGGAACTTGAGTTGGAAGAAGAAAAGAGAAGACATGCCGAAACCATCAAGATCTTGAGAAAGAAGGAACGTACCGTCAAGGAAGTTATTGTACAATGCGAAGAAGATCAAAAGAACATTATTTTGTTGCAAGAAGCTTTGGACAAAGCCACTTCCAAGGTCAATCTTTACAAACGTCAATTGTCTGAACATGTAAGTTATAAACTTAAAACCAACCAAGCCCCACAAATCGTTAATAAATTCTTATTTTACGCTTACAGGAGGGTGTGTCTCAACAATCTGTTACCCGCGTACGTCGTTTCCAACGTGAATTGGAAGCTGCTGAAGATCGTGCTGACTGTGCTGAAACCAACTTGAACATGATCCGTGCCAAGCACCGCACTTTCGTTACAACCTCCACTGTTCCCGGCTCCCAAGTTTACATTCAAGAAACAACAAGAACGATCACCGAATAATTTTTTTTTTAACGCAAGAGAATTTTTAAATCCTTAAAAAGTCAATTTATCATAAAACTCTATATAGTTTTTGCATAATGTATTTATTTTTATAAAAAAAAAAAAATATTCAAACATCCACAAAAAACACTTCATTTACCATCTGAAGTTATGAAATCAATTGTATTTTAATTTAATTTTAATCAAAAAAAAAAAATGAACAACAAATAAACTTTTAAATTTAAGAAGAATAATAAATAAACAACCACTGAGAATCATACACAGTTTTGTTAACGTTTAATTCAAACAAATAAAAACATTTCTTAATTCTAACAACGCTTCCGAAAACATCAGTAAGCGTTTAAAGAAAACACCACAAAAATTTATCATTTTTAGTTTTATTTTTAAGGTTTTTATACACGATTCAAAATTTTTGGGATTACACATTTTAAGGTATTTTTACTTTGTATTTTCCAAATTATAAATAAAAAGAAAACAAAATCGACAATATTATATTATTGAAAACGTTTTAACTTTTTAGGAAAAAAAAACAAAGTTTTCAATTTGTTCATTTTAAAAGCCCTTATCATCATATTACGTCTCTCTATATTCTCTACTATATAAAATTTATATTGTGTAGTTTTTAAATAATTAAACAAATTTATTTATTATTAACTCGAAATAATGAAATCGTTATCTTTTTTACTAATGTTATTTTTAATCATTGTATTTTTTTTTCTTTCTTTCTCTATCTATCTCTTTCTCTCTTAGTAATATTGTTTTGCTTTAGCTTTTAACATATGTTCATATCATATTCGAATTAATTATACAATTTTAATAAAATAATAAAACATTATCATGTAACATATAACATAAATTCATTTTCTTATCATATTTACTTTACGATAGAAAGTAAAAAAAAGTCCTTCACAAGTATAATATCTGCTATTGTTATATTTGAAATCTCTACTAGAGATTCTTTAGTATTAATCGAGTAATAGCATGTTCAGATGGTAAAATGAACCACTTGGTTCGTTATCTGAATCACTATTGCGAACCTTGGTGTTCAGACGATTGTTCTTGTTTCATTTTGACGTTTATATATTTTGTGCAAATATTTGAAGACATCCTTCTACACTTTACGTTTCACTATTACAGTGCTCGTAATTCAAGTGCAATTTCTAGGCAGTTTTATTTTTCAACTTAACCAATTCACAAACCAACACTTTTATGGTTTATTATTATTGTGAATGAATATAACAAACACATTAACAAATTTAATGAAACACACATATCATATGTATAATTTTATATATGTGTTAGAAGCAAATTTTCATAATGCAATTACTAAATTTACTAAAAATAAAAAAAAAAAACATTTAAAAATCTGTAAATCTGCAAAACGGCTAAAAAGAAATACCTTTCAAATAATATACGTTTGGTCAAAATCGGGACAAAACGGTACGACAAAACATCGGTCACAAGAAATCGCATAGCCTATTAATATTATAGATATATGTAAATATATACTTTTTATTTGTTAAATGTTTCTATTTATTTTATTGCACACGTTATTTTTTTGTTTTTTCTTTGTATATGTATATAATTTTGACAGCTAGTTCAGATAAACTAGCGATAACTTTTGATACAAAATTGGAGATGATAGTAAATTCTTCGTGGTTCGCAACTAGATGCAAAATTAACCAAGTTGGTTCGCTCTCAAAATTTTGTGTGGCGAATCATGTAGATTCAATCATGATTGGGGCGCGAACCGTGAATGAGAGAGCGAACCTCGAATCTTGCTGTCCGTCTGAACATATCCATAAGCATTGCTTCTTTTATTTTCAAAAAGAGAAACTAATGTTTTTCTTCTTGGCTTTTTGGTCCTCTTGGTTTCTGCTCAGTATGCCGTTAAACGCAATCGTGTGACTGATTCAGTAGCTGGTTTAGAATTTTTCCTCCGAGGTAATGGTAAATTCTTCGCCCACATAAGCGTTAATGGAACATGGATTCACCATTATACACCAGAAATTGAAGTCAAAGAATGAATTTACCAGGTGAATCCGCCCAACAAAAGCAAAGATAATGAAATCGGCTGAAAATTTTTGAAATTTTCATGGAGTTATCGACAATGATTGCTGGAAAAAGGAAAAACAATAAATGGAGAATCTTATTCATCATTACTGGACCAATTAACCGAAGAAATCAAGAAAAAAACATCCAATTTAGCCAAAAAAAAAGTGATCTTCCTTTAAGCTTATACTTGGGTGCAAACTTGTGCAGTTGTGATGGCAAAAATACACGAGTTAAGATTCGAATTTTTGCCGCATCCTCCTTATTCTCCAGATTCTGATCCGAGCGATTTTTTCCTGTTTCAAAATTTAAAGAAATGGTGGTTTTTGCTTAGATAGTACTTACGAAAGGTTTAGCTGTCAAACTAACTATCACACTGCACTCACTTTTTGACATTTATGATCAGTATAGTTTGGCATTATGAATATATTCACGTTTAAACAACGCTACCAAATTATCCAAATCAGTCATCGATTCGCGCAACTTTCGCGTTGAGGCTCATTTTTTGCTTAACGGGTTTGTTGTGAATAAACAATATTGCCACATATGGAGTGACACCCTATAGATACCATTACATCTAAATACCACGCTGTTACAGTGAAAATATACTTTTGATGTTAAGTAAAATATTTTGAAATAAATCTTGAACCGATTTTAACAGTTTTAGAAATTTTCAAATTTGGCGCCTAATTTGTCGAAATCGGTTCTTGCTTGCCATTTTTTAATTGGTAATTTATACGCCACGTGAAGAAGACATTCATAAAAACGTATCCAACCATGCAGTATAGAAAGACTGGTGGTCTTTGCTAGAGTGACTATTTACACAATTAATTTAATTAAAAAATTTCGCGCAAAAACGCGCAACATGTTATTACTGAATATGAAAGCCTAGGAACTGTAGTTTCTTAAAAAATTAATATTCCAACGCCAACTTACACCATTCATATTTAAATATCCACGAATATCTTGAAAATAGCCAAAATTTAGACACATTTTAAAAAAAATTTTAAAAATAGTTCTACACAACTTTTGTTAATACAATTATTTTTAGAACAACGTTAAAATACCTGAGTTTGAAGATTCCATAGTAAAAGAATTACTTTTGACTTGCGAAAAACTATATATTTAGCGTCGAAATATATCGAATTTCAATTAACACTATTGTACGCGAATAGCTCAAAAATTACTTAACTTTAATACAATGCAGCTTGACAAGTAAATAACATATGACATTGAAATTTTCAGTAGTGATGTAGAATTTAATATACTTTAATCGGTTACTAAATATTTTTAAAAAAAAATTTTTAATTTTTCAATTAATATCCTTTTGTGTGACGGCTTAATCTTTAGTTTTATCATTCTTGTTTGATACCCTCCACTTGTGTCTTAAAGTTACCATTTTAATACAGTTACCGATTCTTAACCTTTAAATTATAATACCATTCAAATTTAAAGTAAATTTATTTTCATTTTTAACCAATACTTATTATAACTAGCAGAGCCCAGCCCTCGAAATTCGAGTGCAAATTCTAGGAAATTTTATTTTTTCAATCATAAATAATTTTATAAGAGCCAAAATTTGTGCATCACTGCGGCAGTTATGCCAAGTTCTGTTGCTGATGCGTGATCAGCTGCTGCAGGTGCTTTGTTTCTGCTCAACAATTGCAAGAGTTTGCTTTTTAGAACATTTTGCAAAAGACGAAAAAACGTGTTCTCCACGATAACATTAACAAATGTTATTGAAAATCTTGATTCTAAAAATGACAACTTTTTATTAACTTATAATAAAAACAGAATTAAAAGAAGGATTAAACGACTTTTGGTTATTAAAAATCAATTAAAATGAAAATGAAGGCAGATTCCTAAAATAAAAAATTTCTTCCATTCTGCACCAATGTTTAATTTCTTTTTTAAGCTTCGCGCTCTATTGCATCAGTAATTAAAATGATGTCATAGTTGAAAAAATTTTCGGCAGCACTGTCAATTGCTTTTTTGAACGTTTTACTTTTACTTTGAAGCTTAAATATGTGTTTTATGTATGTGTTAGTAGCAACTTTAAATGAATTTTACTCAAAAGAAATGTACTAGATGATGCTCATCTATAAATATGGTGATACATGCAAAGAAATACCTTTCAAATGCTATATTATTTGTCAAAATCGGTTGGCAATTGAAGGTGTAGAATATGTCACAAGAAATCGCCTTCCCTATTAAAATTATAAATTTCTTATTAATTGTTTTTTATAAAAAAAAATTTTTGGTTTTTTATAGTTAGCTATTTTACAATTTTAAAGATATAATAGTTTAAAATAAATATTAACAGAAAGTAGGAGAGAATATGCGACTATGACGGTATTTGCAAATATAACTTATTTACATTAATTAATTTGTTTTATATATTAATAATTAAATTCTATTTTAAGTCCTTTGTATAATCTAATGCAGCTATAATGCATCGACTCAATTATCTATAAATTATACTGACATTGTTTAAAATGTTAATAAGTTCTGGCTCTGTTAAATCGTATGGGCCGAAGTATACGGCATTTGGCTAAGAAATGAAATATATTTTCAGGCTCATTAAATTTACATAAAGAGCATATTCTAAGTCTTTATTGTTGAAGGCGGGTGGCTTTCAAATCGTTTCCAAATAAAGTTGTTCACTTTCATAGTTCAACTTTTTATTGAACCGTCCTTTCTTTGATTTTCAAATGTGTTATAACACCTTCTCTTAGTGCTTCCAGTCTAGAAACAAGTAAATAAAATAAAGTAAGTTTTACTTGTAAAAGTCCTGTGAACTCGACTTATTTTTTTATGTCACTATTAAAGTTGAAAACAAACTGGGACGAACGACGAATTTTTCGTTCCGAATATTCGTCGTCAGAAATAAAATACATTTGTGTACATGAAAATGCACACAATCAGTGCGTCGAACGAAATACGTAGTGCGTAACGAACTCTGCGATAGGTTTATTTCTATTTCTAACGCCGACGAACGACGAATAAATTGGTGTAGAGTGACCGTATTTTATTTTAGTTTTTCAAATGTTTTAGTAAATAAAGTAATTTTTATCTTTAAGAATTGTTTTATATATTATTTATAACTTATAAGATAAATAAAATCTATTTTTAATTATATAATTTTCTTTCACATAGTTTTTTGTTAATATTTATTCTTTTTCGTTTAGTGCTTCTTTTTTTTTATATGGTCACACTATCAGCTACAACATGTCAACAAAAATGACATAAAATTAATTTATTAATGAAAATTTGTGTAATTTTTTCAGAATTAAAAATTAAACGCTGCCGTACAAAAATTAAGGCTTTTACCGTCGTGAACATGATGTTTACAATTGTAATAACTCGTACCAAGTTAAAAATTCTTTTATTCTTATTTTTCCAATATTTATTTATACATATACATTAGGGTTATGATTTTTTTATTTTGTTTGTAAATAAAAATTGTACATGCCCTAGCCAAAAATGCTATTAAAAAATATTAAGAAACGCAATCTTAGTTCTTCGCTGCTCTCAAAAAAGTTTCCGCACCAAACGCGTTGAAATTTGGTCTATATTTTTTTTATTTGATTTAAAATATTTCTTCTACGTTTTAAAGACATTTGTGTATTTTAGGTGCGATGCCCCGAATGGTTTAAAATTTTCACCACTTATAAAACATTTTGTTGCGATTCTAGCAAAAAATTTTTTTTTCGACGGTCGAGATATTTTCCGAGATATGGACCTCCAAAGTTTGGACATTGACTTGTATATAATTTTTTAGTATCGGAATTGAGTAATATATATATCATTTTGAAGCTCACATGAGTGCCTTTTATTTGATATTTTTAAATTTGATATCCAAATGTTGATATCTACAACAACTGAATATGGTACGACGTATGGTTTTCAGACCATTGTTTCCGCGAAGACAATTTTGAATTATTAAATTTAAAAAAGGTAATGAGTGTTTTATAAGGCGTGGGGTTATGCAGGTCGTAAATAATAAATCAGCAGCGTAGTAATATTTGCGCAGAACGTGCTATAAAAGTTGTTCAGGACATTTTCCTTTCCGCAAAAATAGTCGCACTTTTTTACTATGTTATATACATTAAATTAAAAAAATATAAAAATTAAAAAAAAAAATTCAGTGAGTTTTTCGAAATTGTATTTGTTGCGGAAGGTTTTTCCGGCAAAATGACCTGCAACACGATTTTATTATTAGTTTAGTATTGCCTATCACGTGGTGATAGGTAAAAATTTTGTAAAAAATTAGTCATAACCCTAATGTACATATTATCAAATAAAAACAATTTCAAATGACGTTACAGCTGTTATGTGAATTCGTCGTAATTGTATTTCATTCGACGAAATTACGCAACGTATTGTTGCCGACTAATTCGTCGAGCTGTGCGAAATTCGTCATTCATCCCAGTTGTGTCCACCTTAATGGTGTCAAACCTGAAAATATAAAAATATAATCAATGAAATAAATCCCAGATTTATTTTGTATTCAACAGAGCTTTATTTTATTCAGTTTTTATTACAATTTTTAATTTTAACAATATATTTTGGAAATATTTTTTAAACTCTGCTTTAAGATTTTCAATATGCATTACAATACTAATATTTATTTAAATATACTGTTTAGTAATTTCTAATACATTCATATTATTTTGTTCACTATTTTTTATGGTTTTCTATAAAGAAGACTTTCTTGCAATATATTACGTTAATTTTGTTTGTATCCAAAGATTTTGTCGAAATTGTGTTTTTTTTTTCTTCTTTTTTTAAGTTATACAAAAAACATTGTAAATAATCTAAAAAACAGATAAAATAATTATATTTTTATGATTAATATATTTAGCAAAAAAAGGCATTTATAGTGTAGTTATTTATTTATGTTCTTCTGTTTTCTATGTAAAAAAATAATGTATTGTTTTAAACATTTATTCTCGGTTAGAATACACTCCATACAATAACGGTACGTATTGCATGAGTGTATTAAATAAATCACAAAAGTTCTTGGATTTTTTTATGGGGAAAAATAATTAAAATGAGATTTACAAGTAAAGTAGATTACTAAATAATGAGATTTTGTTAAGAGACACACGGCAGGAGTATAAACGTCTTTGGGAAAAGGAAAATTGCAATTAATTAAGTTTACTAAAAAATTGACGAATTTTAAAAAAATTTCTATATTTTTTTTTTCAAATTTTCTTATCTCAAAAAAAAAAAATTTCAAACCGATGATTACGAAATTTCCTTTAAAAAAAATGCATATTACTAACTTGATATTGGTCCTCCAAGCCGAGTTACAAATCACATTGAAGAATTATTTAATAATAATTATTGGATTTGGCTGTTTTGGATTAAAAAATTTCTTATGTATCTGCAAAGTTATTATTTTAATATATTGCTTACTAGCCAGGAAAAGAAGATATTAACAAAACCCACTGAAATATCCACAACTATGAGTTGGGAGTTGTTCTGATTTGATGGAATCACTAATGAAGTGAACACTAGGTTGTCATAGGATGTAGGTACTATAAATTGAGTTTCTATAAAACCATTAACATTTTTGAATATTGTTCCTTCATATACATACAATGAAATAACATATTTAGAAATACTTTACATTTTTGTGGCTGGGTAGAAATAAAAATGTGCCACCACCATCGTCATTCCATAATATTTGATTTATATATAAACTAAAGTTAATGAACTTTGGTCCTTCGAACCGGGTAATCAGGAACTGAAAATAGCAATTATTTTGACATTGTTGCACAAGAAAAGCATATAGAAGTAAATGTCGGAAAACTGATTCAAGTATACAATTTTTATTTTTTCGAGCAGAAATAAACGTATTTTTTTGATTAATTGAGTTAGAAATTTATGAAGCTCAAAATAAATAATGCAAAAAACATTGGCAGATTTGTATCAAAAATTGGATCACACCGAATCACCAACCCTCACCAGTAACCAAAATCAGTAGATGGTTTGAAACTAACCTCATGAGAATCCAAGCAAAGAGTTATACTAAGAGTTATTAAAGCTTTTTCTAATATAACAAACTATGAAAGAAATACGTTTTTGCTAAACTTAACTTTAATTTGTTACAATCGAAAAAGTTTTTTTACAATATAGCATTTTGCTTGGATTCTTATTAGGTTGGTTTCAGCAAATGTATATGAATTTAATCTTTTATCAAACAAACTGCTTTTGGTTACTGATGAGGGTTGGTGACTCGACCCGAAACAGCTCTATAAGCTGTCTTGGAGAATACAGATCAATTTTTGAAATAAATGTGCCAATGTTTTTTGCTTTATTTAAAGTGAAAACATTTAATTTGAGCTTGATGAATTTTTAACTTTATCATTAATATATCATATATATCAAGATCGAAAATAAGATATAAATAAAAAATAATAAGATGTTTTTTGATTTTGATTTTTTCGAGCAAAAAATAACAGGTCTGTTTTATTAAAAAAAATTTGAGATACGTGCGAAAAAATCATGTTGTAAATTTTTGTCATTTAATATTAATTCCCATCAAAAATTCCAACGAAGCTACTTTCTTGAGGGAATTTCGCACTTTTTGCCAATATTTGATTTTTATATTTGCTCGAACAATAAAATTCAAAAAATAACTGTTATTTCTGCTCGATGAAATCAAAACCAAAATATCACTTTTATTTTGCTACTTTTATAATAAAAGTTATAACTGTTACGGCCCCTGTAATTCGCCATGGTAGCGAAACCATTACGTATATTTGGTGTTAAAAAAAACTTTCATATGAATGTGAATTACAGAACATGGACGTACACTTCTGCTCATTTTTAAAGATCTATAATTTTTTTAATAATTCCATTACATGGTTTTTGTTAATATTATTACTATCGTAACTTTTTGAAATAATTAAAATCATTTTTGTCATAAAATGACAAACTATGTGTGGTGTGGAGATTATTTCTCTACCATACTCTACTATATATTAGCGCTCATATTTCTAAGTCATTGCAATTTTTAACGGTAATATTTGTCTTTATACAATCAAATTCTAAAATAAATTATTAAGAACACTTGTATCATTACCAAAAAAGATTTTTTAAATAAATAAAATAATTTTGATTTGTAAACATCTATACGCGCAGGGGGGTAAATTTATATCTCACAATACAATCACAAAAATAGCGTAACATGTTAGCTCACATATTACGCTGTGAGACGTAAGACAAAATCGGTGTGACTTATGATTGTATTGGTGAAAAAATTAAAAATGAAAAATTAAAAATGAAAAGTAAAAAGTAAAAAATTAAGAAATAAAAAATAAAAAATGAAAAAGAAAAATGAAAAATAAATTATGAAGAATGAAAAATAAAAAATGAAAAATAAAAACTGCAAAAGGAAAAATAAAACGTGAAAAATAAAAAATACAAAATGAAAAATAAAACATAAAAAATAAAAAATAGAAAATGAAAAATAAAAAAAAAATTAAAAATAAAACCTGCAAAATTAAAAATAAAACATGAAAAATAAAAAATAGAAAATTAAAAATAAAACATGACAAATAGAAAATGAAAAATGGAAAATGAACAACGAAAAATTAAAAATGAAAAATTAAAAATAAAAATTAAAAATCAAAAATAAAAAATGAATGAAAATGAAAAATAAAAAACGAAAAATTAAAAATTAACTGGTTGAAATAACAAAAATAAATATTTTTATATTAGCAGAGCCGTTGCAGTTGATTGCTATAAGTGATACATAGATGACGCTTTCTGTTTGATTTTAAAAAAGTGCCATAAAAAATCTTTAACTACTAGATGTTTACACATCTTCCCTGTGATCAACTCACATGAATTTTTTTTATTAACACCTCACAAAAATGGGCACGAGGATAATATGGGAATGCTTTAGAAACACCGAAGCGTTCCCAAAGTGACCAAATATTTGAACTTTTCAAGAAGAAAAACAAATGCAATTCAATATTATAAAAAAAAATCAATATGAGTCGGATCACAGGGGAGATGTGTAAAGATCTTTTATAATTGTATTTCAGAAAGTATCAAATGTATTTCAGAAAACATCAATGGTATTTCAGAAAGTATCAAATATATTTCAGAAAACATCAAATGTATTTCAGAAATTATCAAATGTATTTCAGAAAATATCAATTGAATTTCAGAAAATATCTATTGAAATTCAGAATTAAAAGTAGATTACCCTACAATACCGAAAAGTTATTATTGTTTCTATTAGTGATTTGGAGTCGCAGAAAATGTTTAGCAATATTTTGACTTATTTGTTATGCACTGGAAAATAAACTATCAAGGGCGCCCTTTTAATCGAAGGAAGATGAGGACTTCATTTGTTAATCAGCTACAATATAAACACCAGGATAGAATTTTGACCGATTTTGAAATCATCATTTTGAAAAATACGTTTATATCGTCACCTAAAATGCAAAAGGCCGTAACTAACAAAAAGTTCTAAATAGACTTTGTATTGTAGTTACCGCCTTTTACTTAAAAACTACTATTTTACCAAAAATTTGTTTTCATAAATAAAAATCCATCTTTATATTTCAGCTTGATTCTAACATTTAGGTATTAAGTTTAAAGTAGTTTTTGTTTTATGATGTTTTTGCTTCTTCTGTAAAAAAAATAAAAATACTAGTTTCGGCCTTTTGCATTTTAGCTGACGATATGTAGTTTTCAAGAAATATTACAAACCCAGTGTAATACTTGAAAAAATATATTTTTATATAGCGTTCTGACTATTTTTCACAGACTCAATTGATGTTTTCTAAGATACATTTGATATTTTCTGAAATACATTTGATAATTTCAGAAATACATTTTGTTTTCTGAAATAAATTTGATGTTTTCTGAAATACATTAGACATTTGCTGTTTTCTGAAATACATTTAAAATTTTCTGAAATACATTTGATGGTTTCTGAAACACATTTTTTCTGAAATACAATTGATACTTTCTGAAACACAATTGATATTTTCTGAAAATCAATTGATGTTTTCTGAAACACAATTGATACTTTCTGAAACTCAATTGATGTTTTCTTAAATTCAATTGATAATTTCTGAAAATCAATTGATGTTTTCTGAAATACAATTGATACTTTCTGAAATACAATTAATATTTTCTGTAAATCAATTAATGTTTTCTGAAACACAATTGATACTTCCTGGAAGTCAATTGATGTTTTCTGTAATACAATTGGAAAAGGTTTAGTAATTAAAAAAACACCTAAGTTTATTTTCGACTTCTTCAAAGTTTTCCTAGTATTTAGCTTTTTAAACTCACAGCACACCTAGCGGTTCTGCTTACAAGTTTGTGAACATGTTAAGCTCACAGTACACCTAGCGGTCAATAGCTTGAGTATTTAAAATTAACGAAAAAGATTTGTGATTTTGCTAAACAGACAACGAACTCGGCGGTTCTACTTACTAAATACACCAATACACTTACATATACCACACAACGTTTTTCCCTTACGGTGTTTTTGTGATTGTGTTGTGAAATTGGATTTTACCCCCCCCCCCCCCCCCCCCTGAGCGCATGGATGTTTACACATAAAAAAAAACTTAATAACTTGACTCGGAATAAGCCAAGAAAAACGACACTTACTAAGGATAGGAAATTGGTCCGATTGTGTAAGGCCGACCCTTTCTTGACCTGTACCAAAACTAATTGAAGAGTAACATTGCGTAAAAATATCAGCACAAATTCAGGAAAATTCTTTGTATGTAAGTGCCAAACGTAAGCCTAATGTGTCCAAAAAAAACATTAGAAATAGATTGCAGTTTGCAAAAAACATTTGCAAAATGACCTAAAATTTTGGAATATGATTGCTTGTAGCGATGAATCGAAATTTAAAGTGTTTGGAAATGGTGGTACGTCTTACGTTAGAGTCCATCGTTACAAGAATTGAACTCATGCTACATAAAAAAAAACCGTAAAACATGGTATGGGGCTGTTTTACATCATCTAGCGTTGGTCCAATTGTCCATATCGAAGGACAAATGACAAGCGCTATGTACAGACACATACTGGAAAAAAAACTTGATTGGTGTCTATGTAGATAATATGCCATTAGCTTGGGTATTTCAACAGGACAACGGGTCGTAAAGGACTAGATAAAGGCAAATTTTATAAAGATGCTCGAATGGCCAGCCCAAAGTACAGACCTCAATCTCATAGAAAATATATGAGGAATCATAAAAAGAGCAGTAGCCTGCAAAAAAGCAGATGGAAAATAATTAAAGTGGTAAAAAATTAAACCAGCCCAATATGCCCCGTTGTTCATTCAAGGTTAAGAGATGCGGAGAAGTCATTCGTTCAACTAAATATTAGTCATACATATGATAATACTGATAATTTTTAAATTTTTAATTTTAAAATTATGAGCAGTATAAATGTAGTTTTTAATAAATACTGTTAATCCTAAAAAAAGTGTGAAGCAATGTTTTGTTTTCTTTTCTTTAAAAAAGTGTTTTTATGAACTTTTCTTATTATTTAGCTTAGTGACTTAACTGTCAAATTTTTGCCAAAAAAAATACCTCGCACTTTTAGTTTAAAAAAAACTAATGCAAAATTAATAGCCATGTCACAGAGCCAAATAACGTGATTAAGTAGAATTGAATCCATATTTTTCTTTATCAGAAAACGTAAAGCGAGAATTCTTTAGAAATGAAGCAACTTTAAATTTTCTGCGTGGAATTGATGACGAGTACTTAAAGAGCTTATAAAAAAAAGATTATTTCATATATATAAAAAAATTTTATCGAAAAAAAGATAATTTTTAAAAATTTGTCCATATTAATTTGTTAAACTTTTGTTTATTAAGAAAAACAACGGATCCTATGATTCAAGGACTTAAAAGTACAAAGAAACTTATTAGACTAAGCTATTTCGATACAAATCTTAGAGGGTCAAAACTACGATGCGCTGAAATTTAGATACAAAAATTAAACGGGATACAAAAGCGGATCCCTTTTTCTCATTATCAGTGCTATTTTAATTTAAGATCTGTGGTTTTCTGTAATACGCGGTGTCCATTTTTGTCAGTTTTGAGTTAACGATGCCAAATATATTAATTTTTAACGCTCTTTACATGTGTAAAATTAAAAAAAAAAATATTGACCATTTCTGAGTTTTTTCTTTAAATAACGATGTAACTTAAATGTTTATGAAATTTATTTGCAGCACTATCGACGTATGTCAACATACGTTTGATCGTTGACAAATTATTTTCTCAGAAAACGACACATAGCAACATACGTTGTTATTAATGAAAAAAAAAATGCAAAATAATTTTGGATTAGTTTTCAGTGTATAACCACTTATAAAAACTTGTGTGTTTATTTCTGTTATTTTTTGTCACTATTATTCTTGATACGTTGTTATATTCTCATACTAAGTCCCGTTAACTTTTTGTTGACGAACAAACAAATCCGTTTTTCAAGCAATAACAACTTATGTCTACATGGGTGGTTGCGTTGGTAGTTTTCTTTTTCAAAGAAAACGACGTTTGTCGACAAAAGTTGTTTTATCTGCACACACTTTATTTTTTGTCACTATTATTCTTGATACGTTGTTATATTCTCATACTAAGTCCCGTTAACTTTTTGTTGACGAACAAACAAATCCATTTTTCAAGCAATAACAACTTATGTATACATGGGTGGTTGCGTTGGTAGTTTTCTTTTTCAAAGAAAACGACGTTTGTCGACAAAAGTTGTTTTATCTGCACCCACTTTATTTTTTGTCACTATTATTCTTGATACGTTGTTATATTCTCATACTAAGTCCCGTTAACTTTTTGTTGACGAACAAACAAATCCTTTTTTCAAGCAATAACAACTTATGTCTACATGGGTGGTTGCGTTGGTAGTTTTCTTTTTCAAAGAAAACGACGTTTGTCGACAAAAGTTGTTTTATCTGCACACACTTTAAGTGTTATTTACATATTGTTTTTTTCGTTCTTCTCTAGGATCTATTCCTCTGAAGATTTTTGACTCAAAATTTGTTATAAAGTATTTATTGCCCATATCTACAGGACTGTTAAATAAAAAGCTCTAAAAACTTTACATCGAGCCCATAATTTCAAATATAACGTTTTTTTGGCTCCCCTGAATATTTTAATTTTATGACATACGCGGTTATTCTAGAAAACCACAGATATATGTTACATATGAAGTTAGGCATTCAAAATAACTTTCATTCATTGTTGGGTTCTTTATAAGAAATACGAAAAATGTGGAAAAAATATTTCTAAGGTTTTTATCCTCTCATTAGGGGGATAAGCTGGAAAATACTCAGGAAATTTGCTGATGAGACCGAATTTCTAAGTTAATAAGAGGGGTAGATAACCGGAAAGTAGAGATGTAGAGCGCACAACAAGCCGACCTACTGGCTTAGGTGTATATCCAGACATAACGGATATGAGCTATGTGTATACATAGCTCCTCTTATCAACCTAACCTAACCTAACCTTTATCCTCTCAGAAAAAATCTAAGAAGTTTTTCAAGAAACAAATATCGGTTGACTGCAAAGAAAACTTTAATAACCTATGGTTTTTATTTAAAATGATTTCAGTTATTCTCCAACTAGTTTTATATGTTTAAAATTTTTTATATTATAAAAATTTCAAGTCCTAAGGTCATATAAGCTTAGTACGTTATTCACTTCTTTTTTTTTTTTAACAATATTTTTTTTTGAAATAAGAAACCCTTTAGTGATTATTTCAAATTTTGCAACAAATTGTAATTAGGAACAACCCAGAAAAACGATTATCTTAAGAATTGAAAGAGATGTAATTCTTCGCATGTTGCGAAAATTTGGATAACAAACAATAAATTTAACTTGGGCTTATCATAGGATGGATGCTGTCTTTTATAGATCCTGTGAATTACATTTTTGCTAGCGCTTAGTAAGTCATGGTAAATTGCTAATTCTGAATAGATATTTTTTAAAGCCATTGTTATGAGGACTTTATTTTAGTTTTTTCAAATTTAAACTTTTTGTTTTCAATATTAAATTTATTTTAAATTTTCTTTTCCTAACATAATTTTTTTTTTAACTCAGTATCAGTTCTTCCTATTATAACATCAATTAACCTTTTCCCAATTTCAATTAAATTTTTTTTATATCAGTTTTATATTTCATTTTATTTTTTTGATTCCTCGATATAAATTTGTAATTCCCAATATTATACTGCCAATTTCTATACTACTTAGATTTGAGTGTATAGTTTTTTCATAACAGCTGTATTTAACATCTCTGGAAGTTCTTTAAAATCACAACCAAGAAGTTCTTCCATTGGAAGCAATGCAAATATGATTTTTTAAGAATGACTTCCCTATTTTTTGGCTGGGTTGTCTGACAAATACAACATTTTGGAAATTCTCAACGTACAAATAAATGTTTTGGAAAATTGGTGCTGAAGAAAATACTCAAAAATAGTTCGAAATTAAAAAATATATATATATATGAATTTGTTTTTAATAAAACTAATGCTGGAAATTTACAAATACAGTGCTGTTCAAAGGTATTCGTACAAGTAAATTCCATTAAATACATCAAATGAGGTCAGCCCGAAAATAGTTTTATCAAATTTTATTAAGGAACATTAAGAAATACTATTTCTAAAGGAAACAAATAAAATATAATCAAAATTACGAGCCCCCTAAATAATCGTAGTAAAAACCTTCACCGAAAGTTTAAAACATCATTTTTGCCTGTGCATAAGTTTCAAACATTAGTTATTTTGTAACAAATTTTGTGTAAAAAAAATTATTCGTGAAATTTATCTGACAAAACTTTTATATTATAAAAAGAACAGGAAATGGGGTGAAACCAATCCTGCAGAGATGAAAATTATTGTACACCCGCACAATCGAGGAAAAGCAGCTTTATGAAATTGTACAAAGAAGTGGATCAAGCATAATGTATATCATTCGAATTTCCAAATTGGTAAACGTACTGGTAGACCCCGCAAAAAACTGAAAAAATATCGAAAATTACATCCAACACTTGATATTAAAGAAGAGTTTGGAAAGGAAGTTATGCGTCAACGTGCCCACTAAGCAAAAGTTGCGCGGAGAATACCTGAGACAAATAATAAATAGAGATGTACCTTTGCCTTTTAGGACTTTGTACTCTTCTCGGATGAAAGTAAATTTAACATTTTCCAATCGGACAGACGTATTTTAGTGTGGCAGAAATCCAATATGGAAATTGAAAAGAATTTATGTAGTTCCCACAGCAAAACAAGGCGCCGTAGGGGGGTCATGGTTTGGACCTTATAGCACCATCGGAAGTGGGACGTCTTGTATTCATTATTGGTAACATTATGTGAAAATTTTAAATACTTAAAAGAAAACTTTGGACTAAATTTAGGCCCACAATTCTACTTTGAACACGATAATGATCACATTACATACGGAACACATACTCTACCGTCCAAAAGTATTTACCATTCCTAAAATATGTGGTTTTTCACTAATAGTTTCCGTTTAAAAGTCATAAATTTATTACAAATAGAATTTTTCATTCATTATTGAGTAAATATTTTATTATATGCAATACAAAAATGTTTTTTTTTTTTATCAGGTAACAGAAAATAGCGACTTTTTTTTAAATTTCCTTATTGTGTAAAGGATTACCGTGAGCTTTTTACAAAACAACAGGTAGTGGCAGGTGTTTTAATTTTTTTGACAAGTTATTACGTCAAAACTAAGACCTAACACGTGAAAGTGAAAATTTTAAAAATTTGATTGAAAGAATTATGGCAAAAATTGCGGAGATTTTCAATTGAAACTCGTCACCATATTATTTCCCTACACAAAATAGGGAAAAGCTATCAAGCAGTCCCAAAGGAGCTCAAGGTATCGCGTCGAATCGTGAACTATAGTATATTGTGAAAAAATTCAAAGAGGATGATACAATTGCGAATAAACTGCGAAGCGATCGTCCCAGAGTAAAAACAAAACATGAGGATCATATAATAACAACGACAAGTAAGCGAAATCGTAGCCTGACAGCTCCAGAAAAAGCCGGCCACATAACCAGCAGCCGAACGAATGTAGTGAGCGTATAGCGGTTGCCTTAAACGGCAGAATCGCCATAAAAAATCTCATCTTCTTCCACAATATAAAAGAAAAAGATTGGAGTGGGAAAAAATATGAAAACTGGGCTTTCAGCGGTTGGTGCAAGTTCCTTTGGTCCTGTAAATCGAAGTTTGAAGTGTTCTGCTCTTTAATGTGCTCTGCTGGAGAACGTGCGTCGGATGCATGCCTAGTGCCAACAGCCAAACATGGGGAGGTTCCGTAATGGTTTGAGGTTTCTTTACTGGCGAAAATGTTGGAGAGTTATACAGAATTGAAGGAATACTTGATAAAGCCCAGTACAAAACTATCCTGAATGTACAAAACTATCCAGAAGTTCATATTTTTTAGCAAGATAATGACCCAAAACATACAGCAAAAATTTTGTAAGCAGAATTTGAGACCCATGAAACAGCTGGAACCTGTAAAGTTATGGAATGGGCACCACAGTCACCTGACCTCAACCCTATAGAGTTACTGTAGGATAAACTGGACAGGAAGGTTCGAACTACCTGTCCGACATCTAAAGCAGACCTGTGGAATAAACTTCAGGAAGCATGGAACCAGATCACACCTGAAATTTTGAAAAAAAATTTTAAAAAGATGCCAAGACTATCTTGTGAAATTATACGAAATGGAGGTGGTCACATTGACAAATTTAAAATTTAAGAATAGAGTGAAGTTTCAAAATATGTATATCTATGTAAATAGTAAAAGTAAATAATAAAGAATATATGTTTTAAATTTAAATTTTTTATTGAAAAATTAAGGAGATATGGACATTTGAGATTTAAGAAGGATTGCAAATACTTTTGGACGGTAGTGTAAGTGTTTATGTTCTTCAATAAAATATTTCAAAACTATCCTCATTTGTCATTAATTTTTTTTTTACGAATACTTTTGCCCTACACTGTATATAAATGTTTATTACGTTACATAGATTTATGAATATCATTTCAATTTCTATAAAACTAAATTAAACGTTATTCAAATATAATTAATGTTTTTTATGCAATAGGTTTTCAAAATTTGAGAAAAATTTCACTGGAAGGAATATTAAACATTTTTTAAGTTCTTGTCGTAAAACTAATATTTGTACAATAATTAAAGAGGAATAAGCTTAAATTCTTAATAAGTAAAAATAATCGTTTTTGTTATTTTTCAATAAAAATAAAAAAGGCATCGAAAAAATATTTTTATTAAAAAAAAAATACATTCATTTTATGATAGTCAGAGTAGAAAAATAAATTAACGACTAAATTCTTTTGAAGTTCTTCTCTTGTGGCAAGATATTGGAAATATTAAATGAAATGATTGAAGTTTTATACAGTTTACCTCTTCAATAGTTTCTCTTGTTTACAAATTCAAAATACAGAGAGAGAGAGAGACTACAACAAAATTCGGTTTCGCAGAGGCACACATCCTGATGTTAGTTTCAGCATTTAAAATAAAAATTAAATTTGTTTTTATTCTGTTATTGTACGCTTTTTACATTTTGGATTTTTGTTACGTCGAGATTTTTCATCTTATGTATAAATACATTTTTGTAAGTTAATTATTTGTATAATTTAACAATAAATATGTTTGTTTGTCTGTTTTGTGTTTTGCATGTTTGTCAACATAAATTAAATATTTTCATCACAGGATCAAATAAATTTATAGTGTAAATATTTTGAATATTTCATTCGTTTTTCATAAGTTTAAATAGTTGTTAAGGGAGCTATAGTTGCTGCTGCAATTAAATTTGTAGTTGCCTGTTGTAGTAAGTCTCCATTATCATCATTCTCATCTGTATTTTTCACATCATAAATGTCGTCCACTTCTGGTTTTAATAATGAATATTGTGTTGCTGTGCAGCAACTGTGAGTTTGATGTCATTGACGCGGTTGCATAACTGGTCCTTGTTCTCGGTAGGTTTTCAATTTTGTTTCTATTGCCTGAAAAATGTCCACAAGAAAAAAAATAGAAAAAAAAACAAAGCAATTTATTGCAAAATACAAATAAAATGTTAAATTATGAAAATAGTTATAATTGTTGGCAATTTTTATTGGTGCTTAACATTTTACCGAAGAGGTTTATTTTTTAAATTATTCTATAAGCATATTAGCATATTTGTCTTCTGTATTAGGGGTTTTTTTTTGTATATCACCTGAAATGTACTTCTAACGGGTGATTTTTTTGAGGTTAGGATTTTCATGCATTAGTATTTGACAGATCACGTGGGATTTCAGACATGGTGTCAAAGAGAAAGATGCTCAGTATGCTTTGACATTTCATCATGAATAGACTTACTAACGAGCAACGCTTGCAAATCATTGAATTTTATTACCAAAATCAGTGTTCGGTTCGAAATGTGTTTCGCGCTTTACGTCCGATTTATGGTCTACATAATCGACCAAGTGAGCAAACAATTAATGCGATTGTGACCAAGTTTCGCACTCAGTTTACTTTATTGGACATTAAACCAACCACACGAATGCGTACAGTGCGTACAGAAGAGAATATTGCGTCTGTTTCTGAGAGTGTTACTGAAGACCGTGAAATGTCGATTCGTCGCCGTTCGCAGCAATTGGGTTTGTGTTATTCGACCACATGGAAGATTTTACGCAAAGATCTTGGTGTAAAACCGTATAAAATACAGCTCGTGCAAGAACTGAAGCCGAACGATCTGCCACAACGTCTAATTTTCAGTGAATGGGCCCTAGAAAAGTTGGCAGAAAATCCGCTTTTTTATCGACAAATTTTGTTCAGCGATGAGGCTCATTTCTGGTTGAATGGCTTCGTAAATAAGCAAAATTGCCGTATTTGGAGTGAAGAGCAACCAGAAGCCGTTCAAGAACTGCCCATGCATCCCGAAAAATGCACTGTTTGGTGTGGTTTGTACGCTGGTGGAATCATTGGACCGTATTTTTTCAAAGATGCTGTTGGACGCAACGTTACGGTGAATGGCGATCGCTATCGTTCGATGCTAACAAACTTTTTGTTGCCAAAAATGGAAGAACTGAACTTGGTTGACATGTGGTTTCAACAAGATGGCGCTACATGCCACACAGCTCGCGATTCTATGGCCATTTTGAGGGAAAATTTCGGAGAACAATTCATCTCAAGAAATGGACCGGTAAGTTGGCCACCAAGATCATGCGATTTGACGCCTTTAGACTATTTTTTGTGGGGCTACGTCAAGTCTAAAGTCTACAGAAATAAGCCAGCAACTATTCCAGCTTTGGAAGACAACATTTCCGAAGAAATTCGGGCTATTCCGGCCGAAATGCTCGAAAAAGTTGCCCAAAATTGGACTTTCCGAATGGACCACCTAAGACGCAGCCGCGGTCAACATTTAAATGAAATTATCTTCAAAAAGTAAATGTCATGGACCAATCTAACGTTTCAAATAAAGAACCGATGAGATTTTGCAAATTTTATGCGTTTTTTTTTAAAAAAAAGTTATCAAGCTCTTAAAAAATCACCCGTTATAATTTTTTTAGGTAAGTTTTTTAGTTTAATAAATAACCTTATATATTTTTTTTTATAAAATTTAAAATTAAACAAGCAACATTGTTGAAATCGGCTATGCCGTGTTCTAAACACAACAAAAAATCTATAATGTGATTTGCTAGATTTTACAATGATTTGCTAAGAAAATTAACAAAAGTTGTTGATATTTTCGTGTTTATTTTAATTGAAAGCAATTATTAAATGCAATCAGCATAAATATAAATACATACAATTACATTTTCGTTGTTTAAAGAGAATAAGAGTATAATCACTTTGGTTATTTTCTTACTCTAATCGATAAACATTCGTTCACATGTACAAAAAAAAAAAAAAAACAAAAGCAAGCAAATAAACATGTGTATGCACCGCTAATACATATCTATATGCACATGTTCTGTTACGTATAAACATTTTTCATTATTTTTTAGTTTTTTATATGAAATTTTATCGTAGTATCTTTTAGTATCTTTATATTTTCGTACGTTATTCCTTGGCTATTAGGCCTAGTGGCACCAAATTCAATACCTCGAAATGATGAAAAACAGTATTATTACCCATGAAATGGTTTATTTTGTAAATGACAGACAGACGGACTTCGCTATATCCACTCGAGTTGTTATAAGGAGCAAGATATATACTTTCCGGTGGCGCAAATAAATTTTTCGATGCGTTATAATCGAAATGACAAGCTGATATATAGCTTCTGGTGTGGAGGGTATAATATAATAGAGGTTCGAAAAAAATTTAAAAAAAAATTATTAATATTACACAATTTGTAATAAATAACGGTTTTTTACATAGAAATTATTAAAAAATATTTTAAGTTTGAAAGTATAATTTAAAAAAAAAAAACTTTTTGTTAAAAAAATAATTTAAAACAAGTAAGATAATTATAGTCGGTCTAGACCGACTATACGATACCCTATACCATGGTTAGAGACCTTATCTCTTCGGTCCAACTAACTGGATATAGAAAAAAAGCATAAACCAAATTTGAGTGGCAATGTTATTAATTTTTTTGGCTGCATATATGAAAAAGTTTATATCGAGTAATATATTTATAAGGAGACTAGGTCGGAAAATGGACCGATCCTGACCATACTTGGTAAAGTCATTTATATTTTGAAAAATATATACAAACCAAATTTGGAAAAAATATGTGCAATATTTTTGTTTTTTTATAGATTTAAGTGAAGATCGGGAAGCAGTTCTATATGGGGCCTATGACTAAGAATTATCCTGTAGGGATTATTATTGGACTAGTGATTAATGGATATAATAAATAAACATATACAAACCCAATTTGACTGAGATCTATATGATAATTTGGATCTTATGGCAATTTATGTCGATTTCATAGGGGTCATTTGTATGGGGACTAGGTCTGAACATGGACCGAATGTCACCAATTTCAATAGCGTTCATCCTATGGCCGATAAAAGCTTATATACCAAAATTCATCAAAATATATTCATAATTGCGACCTGCAGTTTGATTACAAGGTTTACATGGACACACAGACGGACGGACGGACGGACATCGCGAAATCGACTCAGAAAAGTGATTCTGAGTCGATCGGTATAATAAAAGATGGGTCTAGGTCAAATATTTTTGGTAGTTACAAACAGCAGCACAAAGTCATTATACCCAAACCACATAGTGGTGTAGGGTATAAAAATCTATTCATTTCTGAAATAAATTTTTAAATAGGTTACTTTTTATTTTCTGTTTATTGAACTGAAATACTGAAAATTAAAGATTTGCGATTGCGACTCATACATAAATTGGTATTTACTTAGAGTATCTATATAAAGGGTCCGCCGTCTAACGTTTTTTTTTTTTTGTTTTTCAACTAGTGCTTATTTCGTGAATGGTAACACTTAGCTCCTGTCTGATTTGACAGATAATTAGTTTTATCCTTCCGCTGAACGAATATGGTTGTGTATACGCTTGAACAACATTGGGAAATATTGCGACATTACTTTGAAAATCATGGTAATGTTGCAGAATGTGTGCGAAAATTGCGTACGGATTTTGGAAGAAGAGAAGCACCGTCTGCTCCGTATGTTCGTTATCTTGTGAAAAAAGTGAAAGAAACTGGCATCCTCATCGATAAAACCAAAGCGTGAAAAGCCAAAAACAGTGCGTACACCCGAGAATATTGCTGCTGCGGCAGAAAGTGTGCGTGAAGCGCCATCAACATCAATTCATCGTCGTTCTCAAGAATTGAACATTTCGGAGGCATCATTGAGACGAATTTTGCATAAAGACCTTGGTATGACGCCATACAAAGTCCAATTGGTTCAGGAGTTGAAGCCAACTGACCATCCAATGCGTTTTCGCTTCGCTAAGTGGGCCTGCGATCGACTTACAGAAGATGCCGATTTTGCCAAAAAAAAATCATCTTTTCAGATGAAGCTCATTTTGATCTTGGCGGGTATGTAAACAAGCAAAATTGTCGCATTTGTGGCACAGAAAACCCGCAGGCATACATAGAAAAGCCGATACACCCAAAACGAGTCACTGTTTGGTGCGGATTTTGGTCCAGAGGCATAATTGGGCCATTTTTCTTCGAAAATGAGCAAGGAGTGGCCGTTACAGTCAATGGCGATCGTTATCGGGCCATGTTGAACGAATTTTTGTTCACAAAAATTGAAGAGGATATTGGCAACATTTGATTTCAACAGGACGGCGCTACGTGCCACACAGCCGAAGCTACACTCGATGTTTTGCGCCCTGTTCTGAAGATCGCATTATCAGCCGCAGAGCTGATGTCGTTTGGCCACCTCGGAGCTGCGATTTGACACCGTTGGACTATTATTTGTGGGGTGCCCTCAAAGATAAGGGTTACGCCAACAAGCCAGAGACAATTGACGCTTTAAAGGACAATATTCGTGAAGCCATTGGTGAAATACAGCTGCACACAATCGATAATGTGCTTAAAAATTGGACCGATCGTGTAGGCTACTGCATGGACAGCCGAGGCAGCCATTTGAATGAAATTATTTCATTATTAACCGGAAGGATTGTACTTTCAAATAAAAAAAGAAATTTGAGATAATTGAAAAACGAAGAAAACTATGATCACGCTTTATAACTGAATATTCCTAAAAATTTAACCGTGTCCCTGACAATTATTAGCTTCGGTTTCATTAGTTGCTAAAAACTTGAAACTTTAGTAGTTATTCAAAGTACATCTTCAGGATGTGGTGTTGGCCGATCAGAGAATGAAAGTGCGCCATATAGCTCGGTGATTTCGATTTTAAATGATCAATTGGGTTGGTTTAAGAAAGGTGTCCGAAAGAAAGGTAGGTGCCGCATTGCTCACAATTGACCATAATCGTCAACGTGTGACAACTACAAAAGAAGTGTTTTGAATTGTTCAACCGCCAAACGGATGAGATTATAATGGTGGATTAAATATACAGCCATTACAAGACAACAGCGAGCGAGCAGCAGGCCAAGGTGGGCTTATCAGCCCACAAGATCATGGCGACAGTTTTTTTTTTTTAATGACGAAGCATAATCCACAATAACTACCTTAAAAAGGAAAAAACAATAAACGCTTGATATTATGCCAACTTATTGAACTGATTTAGCGACTAGAAGACCGATAATATCGATGATTTTAGAGAATGGGTATTAGATCCAACTAATTGGATATTGAATAAACCAAATTTGAGAAGCATTGATATAAATTGTTTGCTGTCGACATGAAAAAGATCATATCTGATGCCATTTTTTCAATGGGGACAAGTTCGAAAAATGATCGGGTCCATGACCATGTTTGGTAAAGTCAATTATTTTTCGCAAAAACATATACAAACCAAATTTGAAAAAAATCTGTGTAATATTTTTGTTTTTTGATAGATTTAAGTGAAGGTCGGGAAACAGCTTTACATGGGGGTTATTTCTTAGAATGACTCAAAAGTGTTAAGTTTTGAACTACTGATTAATGGATGTAACACAAACCAAATTTTCCGAGATCTATATGATTATTTGGTTCGATCAATAGCGATCCTCGTATGGCCGACAAAAGTTTATAAACCAAATTTCATCAACATATTTTTATATTTTATTTTATATTTGCAACCTGTAGTTTGATTACAAGGTTCACATGTGCACACAGTCAGACAGACATACAGACATTTGGACGCTCGGACATCGCCATTTTCATCAATACATATTTATATTTACGACCTGTAGTTTGATTACATGGTTTACATGGACACACAGAAAGACAGACGGAAATCGCTAAATCGACTCCGAAAGTGATTCTGAGTCGATCGGTACAATAAAAGGTAAGTTTTGGCTAAATCTTTATAATAGTCACAAACATTAGCACAAACTCATTTTACCCTGATCACAGAGGGTGTAGGATAAAAAATGGAGACCGCGAAGAAAAAGTGCTTTTTCATTAAGACAATGCACGGTTGAACATGTGTGCCAAATTTCATGAATCCTCATCCGCCATATTCTCCGGATTTAGCCTCCCAGTTACTATTACTTATTTTTAAACCTGAAGAAACAGCTCGGCGAAATGCGATTTAGCTCCACCGATAGAAATCCTTTGAGGACCTTGAGAAATCATATTATTTGTAAGGAATTAAAAATTTAAATAAACGTTGGACAAAGTGTGTATTGAGCCAGGGAAATCTTTTTACTCCTTTTCAAAAAAACTTTTGTATTTAAAAATTCACAGATTTTTTTATCCATCATCGTACAATGCCTGAGGATATGTATGGATTAAAATATCAGATTAATGATCATCCTTTTGAAGAGATTTTCAATTAAATAGTCGGCTATATTTAATCAATTTCTTGTGGTTATCAGCGTTTGAATCGTTATTGGAGAATTATTTTCACCGATCGTTAAAGACCATTAGAAGGTTAAGGCTTTTCGTCCTAGCCCAACCATACAATACCCTATACAATGCGAATCTGGAATTAGTTTTAGGTCTGTGCATGCCGGGTCTGTGAAGGCCGGAGATTGTCATGTATTTTTTGTAGGCAGACATTTTTTAAATTGATATCGGATATGAATATTATATGCTGCGACTAGATCCAAAATTGATCTAAAATCGTATACTAATCAAATTTGAGTAAAATCTGTGGTGTTTGAATGTCTTTAGGAAAATTTAGCAGCTTTATATGGGGACTATAACTAAAAATGGTTTATTATTCGACTATTAATTAATCAGGTATGTGATGGAAATCGATTTAGACACTAAAACGATTTAAATTCAATTAAAGTTGTGATGCGTTTATATATTTCATTTTATAGTGTGGATTTCATATTCCATTTTGTTCTGTGGATCCGAGTTGTTACATAAATGTTTCCTCTTTATGTTTTCGTTTATGTTATCCTCTTCTTATAACAATTAGGATGCTGCCAAAATAATCGACATTTTATGATTTTGTAAATAATTACTTATAAATTTCATAAATGTTTGTTATTTCACAATTTGTACTACAACTTGTCAATACATTGTTGTATTTTTCAAAAGAAATGATACGGAATTAAACAAAATTGGAAAATGAAATCGATCGAAATTCATCACACCGTTGTAGATTTTAAGATCGTTTTCACTTTTGAAATCGATCGATTTCCATCACATACCTGAATAGGTGAAATAAACACATATAAACGAAATCTAAACCAGGTCTTTAACAATCTCATAGGAGTCATTGTATGGGACTAGGTCTGAACACGCACCGATTTTCTCCAATTTCAATCGCGATCATCCCTTGGCCGATCTTAGATACCAGAAAATCAGGTGTGTGATGGATATCGATCGATTTCAAAAGTGAAAACGATTTTAAAATCGACAACGGTGTGATGAATTTCGATCGATTTCATTTTCCACTTTTGTATCATTCCGTATCATTTCTTTTGAAAAATACAACAAAATTGTTAAATAGCAATCAAACATTTATGAAATTTATAAGTAAATATTTGCAAAATCATAAAATTTCGATTATTTTGGCAGCATCCTAGTTGTTATTAGAAGAGGATAATAAAAAAGAAAACATAAAGAGGAAACATTTACGTGACAACTCGGATCCACAGAACAAAATGGAATTTGAAATCGACACTATAAAATGAAAAATATAAACGCAGCACAACTTTAATTGAATTTAAATCGTTTTAGTGTCTAAATCGATTTCCATCACATACCTGAATATATTTATATTTGCGGCCTGTAGTTTAATTCGAAAAATAAACAAGTAACAATCACACCGAATTTTTAAAATTTTTTAGAGGTGTCTCCATATTTTAGGTCATATCTTGGCACAATGATTCTCGACTTATTCCATTTTAAATACCAACCTGCTCGAAATAATGACAAACAATATTATTCTGAGCTTGCCAAGATAACTGGTTTATTTTGTGAGCGTGATGTCAACAAACAAACGGAGAGATGGACATCGCGATATCGACTCGAGTTGTTATGGGGTCACAAATTCATTTTTCGATGCGTTACAAATGGAATGACAAACAGATATATACCCTCTGCAGTGGTGTGGAGGTGACAAATTACAGTTATTTAAATTATGAAAATTACAATAAAAATCATCAAGTCCATGTGGAGATTTTCATAATGTTTTGAAGTTAAATCGAAAAATTATTGAATCTTTTTTAATTAAAAAAAAAAGTACGTTTTATAGAATAAAACACTTATGCCCGTTTTCTCAATAGGCGATTATCTTTTATCCCAACGAGAAACTGCCGATTAAAGAAATTTGATTTTCTCAATGTCTGGTTTGCTTCTATTTTGTCGCAAAACTAACCGGCACTCATCTGCCAGTTATTTATTTATCGTACAGATAAATTATTCTCCCAAATTTCATACCAATTTTGAGAGGCATTGCCAACTGAAAATAATTCTCCCAACTTTCATACGTATTTTGAGAGGCATTGCCAACTGAAAATAATGTTTTTGTCGGTACATTGAGAAAACCAAAATTGTTAACCGGCAGTTTATCGATCCAATAAATTTATGTCCTGGTTAAGTAACAGGCAGTTTGACGATACATTGAGAAAACCGGCATTAATATTTTAAAATATGTTAAATTTTCGAAAAATCAGATATGACTTTATTTATCAGATATGATAAATCGTTGAAGTAATAAGAAATTTACAAACAACAACAAACCATATCGGTGCAGCTTCATAACTTTAAGCCCATCATGAAGGTACCAAACAAATTGTTAACAAAAAATATACCCCTATATACACAGTATTTGGAGACCAACAAGGATATTAACAGGATATTAAAATAGAAAACATAAGGTTAACATAAAATAACAAATAAATTAGACATATAAGTTATTACATTTATTTTAAAAAAATAAATAAATACAAAAAAGAAATGTACATTCAGAAACTTCTGAATGTATTAAATAAAATATTAAACATAAATTATTAGGAAACACATTAAATTCCAATCTAAACTACGACTTAAACACGAACACTAGCATAATATTTTTGATTGTTTGTAAATTCATCAGTCCTGTCATATTAAAAAAAATATATATATCAAAATATACAAAAAACTAAAAATAATCTCAAAAAACATTTCACTATGTCTTTTCATTTCGCAAATCGTTATTTGATGAAGCCGCTGACGTTGTTCGCAAACTAGATGATGACAAAAACTTACTACTATTTGAACTCAAGCGTTCGGCGAAACGTTTAAAAATGTTGGTGCCAAAATTTAAACTTGTATTACTTTGACTAGTGCCCGATCGACGTAACGGAACATTATTGTTGTCTGTAGAATCGTCAGCCACCGCCGACGATTTGCTAGGATTTTCAATATTCGTAGACGTTCTGGAGGAGGTGGTTGAAAGTTCGCAGATACAACTAAACCGTTGACATTGATTGCATAAAAGTGCTTTATCCAACTGAAAGATAATTTATTTAGGAGATAGAGTAGAAAATGTTGTTGAATTGGGATGTGTTTACTTTTAGTTGTTGTGTTTTTATTTATTTTTTTTTATTATGTTCACTTAATCGTACAACCGTTATGTTAATAAGATGATTATTTCAAAGTTAAATGTGAAAATATATAAATGAATGCAGTAAAAATAGAGCAAATTTTGGTATTCAAATGCAAGGAAAGTTATGACTTTAGAAAGATGTCAGAGGGATAAAGAATAGTGTATTAATGTAAAATCAAGTGCAGTAGTACTGATGTTAGTGTAGTTTGTTGAAATTTAAAAAAATAACTGTAAGTAACGTGTATTCTTGTCCAAACTAAGATATGCGGAGACAGAATAAACTAACATTTCAATATAAATCATTAAATTTTGGTAATCGCTACTTTTTATGATATCCTACCGAAGTGTAAAGGGTTTATTTTAAATAGGAAAAGCATAAAGAGGTAAATGTTAGAGAACTGATTGAAGTATACAATACTTATCCTGGTGAACTAATCTTTTTATTTAACAAAATATTAATTTGTATACCCTCCACGTTCCGTTTGTAACACATCGAAAAGATTATTTGCGACCCCAGAAAGTATATATATATCCTTGATTCTTATAACAACTCGATTCGATATAGCGATGTGCGTCTCTGTCTGCCTGTCAGTCTGTTGAAATCAAGCTCATTCACCAAATTAACCATTTACCTGGGTAAAATGAGGATAATGTTGTATGTACAATAGGGTAATAACTTTTCGCAATTTTTGCAAATATCAAATATCTTCATCGCATAGCCGTATAGACCATGAAAAATATTAAGAAAAAATTACTTTACGCGATCGTTAAAAACGTTCACGCATCAAATGCGATGAAGTTATGACGCTATAGGTGACCATAAGACAGGAAAATGGAACTTTCCTTTATATCAACTTCAAGTCTTTACCACCAATAAGCAACGCTAGATGGAACTCAAGGAAATATTACAACCTACATATATGTGAATTTATATGTGATGCATGGTGAATTTTTTGAAATTTCTGATCACTGTTTCAACGAAAATATTTTTTCAATTTTGAACAACTCTTTAGTAAATTACAAAAAGGTCCATAAATGTTTTCTTAAGCACTGGGTGAAAGAATCATCTGCACATCCGGATCAGCAGCGCAGTAATATATGCGCGGAATGCGCTATCAAAGTTGGGCAAAATATTTTTCCGTTATGTAAAACAACTCGTACTTTAAATTTAAGATTTATTTCATTTAACCCAAAAACTTAGTTATTCATCATTGTTATATTGTTATTTTTTAATATAATATATAAAATATATAGCATATATCTGTGGTTTTCTGGAATAACAGCGTATGTCCATTTTTGTCAGTTTTGAGATAACGATGCCAAATTTATTAATTTTTAAAGCTCTTTAGATGTGTTAAATTTTTTTAAAGAAATATTGACCATTTCTGAGTTTTTTCATTAAATAACGACGTAACTTAAATGTTTATTACATTAATTTGCAGCACTATCGACGTATGTCAACCTACGTGTGATCGCTGATAAATTATTTTCTCAGAAAACGACACATAGCGACATACGTTGTTATTAATGAAAAAAATGGAAAATTTATTGTGGATTATTTTTCAGTTTATAACCGCTTATAAAAACTTGTGTGTTTATTTCTGTTATTTTTTGTCACTATTATTCTTGATACGTTGTTATATTCTCATCCTAAGTCCCGTTAACTTTTTGTTGACGAACAAAAAAATCCATTTTTCAAGCAACAACAACTTATCTCTACATGGATGGTTGCATTGGTAGTTTTCTTTTTCAAAGAAAACGACGTTTGTCGACATAAGTTGTTTTATCTGCACACACTTTAAGTGTTATTTACATATTGTTTTTTTCGTCCTTCTCTAGGATATATTCTTTGAAGATTTTTGACTCAAAATTTTATATAAAGTATTTATTGCCCATATCTACTGGACTGCTAAATAAAAAGCTCTAAAAACTTTATATCGAGACCATAATTTCAAATATAACGTTTTTTGGTTCCCCTGAACATTTTGATTTTATGACATACGCGGTTATTCTAGAAAACCACAGATATATAACATTAATGTACCATATATATGTACAATGTATATTGTAAACAATTAAATAGTTAAAAACAATAAATAAAACAAAATCTTAAAGGAGTTTTAGAAATTGCATTCGGTGCGTGAACTTTTTTCACCAAAATGACCCAAAAAAATTATTTTTATTATCAATGCAACATTGCCCATAGCGTGGTGCGATGAAGAAATATTGTCAAAAAAAATTATTAACCTAATGTACATGTGAACAAATGTTTATCGATAAGAGTAATAGAGTAACCAAAATGGTTATACTCTTACTCTCTTTAAATAAACAAAAATGTAATTAAATGTATTTACATTTATACTGATGCATTTAATAATTGCCTTCAATTAAAACATGTAAAAGTGTTAAGTTCGACTGTGCCAAATCTTTGATATACTCCACCCGTGCTTCTAAACACAATATTATAACCAATATTATTACCCAACACTAAAAAGCTATATTGATTCCGAATTGATTCCTTTAAATTTCTAACACGATTATTAAAAATCGCATTACAGATAAATCACATATCACGCACTTTCACTCTCCGATCGGCCAACATCATATCGTGAATTGTTTTGTCATTTTCATTTGTAGTGACCTCAATTGGACGTTTAGAACGTTCGGCTTCACCAGTGCTTCTGCGACCACAACGAAACTAAATAACTTTTCGAGCATTGAAATTGATAGTGGAGAGTCCCCATATATATATATGTTCCTTTTACTCCTGCAAGGATCATGGGGCCGTGGAGAATCCCCATAGTATTTATCAAACTTTTTCTTGCTTGGAGTAGTGCATTCTTTCCCCAAAAAGTTATGTTTTAGGAGCACTCGAAATTCACTTCTTACCATTTTTGACAAAATTTTAAAGGTTGTATGGTTTTAATGGCTTGATCAAATTTTGACAGTAGTGTATTACCAGATGGTAGTTGAGTTGAAGGAAGCTGTGTTGATTTTTAATTAACTACGAGGGAAGTTCACAGAGTCCGTTTGTCCGTCCGTCTGTCTGTCTGTCTGTCTAACCATGTTAACTTTGTAATTAAACTGCAGTTCGCAAATAAGAATATATTTTGAAGAAATTTTATCGGCCATAGGTCGAACGCTACTATAATTGTTAAAACTCGGTGCATGTTCCGACATAGCCCCCTTACAAATAACCCCCATCAGACCGACTAAAATTGTCGAGGGACCATATTATCATATCATACCTTATTAGTAGTCTAAAAAAAAAACATTTTTAGTCATAGTCCCCTTATAAAGCGTATTCCCTATCTTCACTTAAATCTATCAAAAACAAGTAAGAAAATTATAGTCGGTCTAGACCGACTATACGATACCCTATACCATGCGTTTAGAGACCCTATCTCTGAGGCCCAACTAACTGGATATAGAAAATAAGCATAAACCAAATTTTAGTGGGATTTTTATTAATTTTTTTGGCTGCAGATATGAAAAAGTTCATATCGGATGCTATATCTATATGGGGACTAGGCCCAAAAATGGACCGATCCTGACCATGTTTGGTAAAGTCTCTTGTATTTTGCAAAAATATATACGAACAAAATTTGAAAAGAATCCGTGCAATATTTTTGTTTTTTGATAGATTTAAGTGAAGATCGGGAAGCAGCTCTATATGGGGCCTATGACTAAGAGTTGTCCCATCGGGATCATTTTTGGACTACTAATTAATGGATGTAATAAACACATACAAACCCAATTTGACTAAGATTTATATGATAATTTGGATCTTATGGCAATTTATGTTGATTTCATAGGGGTAATTTGTATGGGGGCTAGATCTGAACATGGACCGATTCTCACCAATTTCAATAGCGTTCATCCCATGGCGATAAAAGCTTATATACCAAATTTCATCAAAATATATTTATATTTGCGACCTGCAGTTTGATTACAAGCTTCACATGGACACACAGACGGACGGACGGACGGACGGACGCACGGACGGACGGACGGACATCGTTAAATCGAATCAGATAGTGATTCTGATTGATCGGTATAATAAAGGATGGGTCTAGGTCAAATATTTTTGATAGTTACAAACAGCAGCACAAAGTCATTATACCCAAACCACATAGTGGTATAGGGTATAAAAACAAAAATATTGCGTACAGTTTTTAAAATTTGGTTTATATATGTTTTTGAGAAAAGTGAGTTGAAAAAAACATCAAATATGAAGTTTTTTATATCTACCCGTCACAAATTAATAACAAACCCAATAAAATTTGGTTTATGCTTATTTCTTATATCCAGTTATTGCCTCATCAAAGTAGGATCCAAGACCCTCTCTGGAAACGCTTTATATTGTACAATCGGTCTAGACCAACTATAATTTCCTTACTTTTTTTTTGACAACATACTTAAAAAAAAGTTTGTTTAGTATTCAGATCGTCTATACGTATCGGTATTACTGCAAAGTATTTTGGACGAGACACGCTAATGTACATATGTAAGTAAATCGTATATATCTATCAATCTTAGAATGACTTAGATTTCTATTCATCGTAATTTCTATCAATTGTGGATTTCTGTCAACTGTACATTTCTATAATTCGCTTATTTATATTAATTGTAATTTAAATTTATCAGGGATTTATATCTATTATTAATTTACTAGTATAACCCAGCACTCAAAATTCGAGTGTAAATTCCAGAAAATATTATTTTTTCATTCAAGGTATGCTAATCAATTTAAGCAATTCACAATTCAACATAGGGCGTGTCATATACAATTTAAATCATTCTCATTAACAGGGTGTAACGAATTATTAGAAATATTTTATTTTATTTTATTTAATATATTTTTAAGACAGATTAAACATAAATTTTATCATTCTCAGCTTCTCCTCCATATGAGCTATAACTATACCAATTTTCACACTCCTCCGTGCCCGCATATTGCTTAAAAAGGGAACTAAAAATTTACCTTCACGTATTAATATATAGATATCACTCTTAAACTTCTATTCCTATCGTATGTCGATTTCTATCAATCATAGATATATTTTCACTGATCATAAAATGCTATCAATCTTAGATTATCAATTATAAAGTGCTATCAATATTATATTTCTATGAATCTAGGATTTCTTTCTATCGAAAATTTTCAATCTTTGATTTACTTCTTTCTAGTTACATCAATCTTAGAATTCTATCTAACGTAGGAAACTATCAATCTTAGATATATATCCATGTTGGATATATGTATGTCTATCTTCTACAATGTTAGATTTATAGCAATCTTGGAATTCTGTCTATAGTAAGAAACTATCAATCTATTTGCGATTTCTTCGTAGATTTCTATCGATCATGGATTTTTCGATTAATCATGGACTTCTATACATTTAAGTTTTTATATCAATTATGGATTTATAACGAACGTTGATTTCTATTAGTATTAACAACTTTAATCTTATCTTATCTCCGTAGATCTTTATAAATCTTATATTTATATCAGTCAAAGATTTCCCTAAGACTCTTTAAAATCTTGATTTTAAGCCAAAAATAGATTTTTCGCAATATGACATTTCTTTCGTTCGTAGTTAGCTATTAAAATATAAATTACGGCCCTATGCTCCTTACAGGAGTAAAAGGAACAAATATAGATATATATATATATATTAATTTTACATTTCCGCCTTCGTAGATTTCTATCAATCTGAGAATTATATCAATCTCCGTTTCTTGTCTTTTGTTACAATCAATCATTGAATTTTTATCGATCGTAAATATTCAGACTTTTATGGAGCATATTTTTCTATCAATCTTGAATTTTTATCGATCTTATATATCTAGAATTTTATTAAACATATTTTTCTGTCAATCATGAATCTTTATGGATGTAAATATCGAAACTTTTTTAACCACATTTTTCTATCAATCTTAACAATTGATTAAAGGTTTCTATTAATCGTAAATTTCTTCAGTCAAACGTAGATAACTAAATATCTTAGTTTTCTATCAATCATGAATGTCTAACGATCGTAGATTTTTTTTAATCCAAGAATATTATAAATATTGTTTTTCTGGATTAGTTCAAATATAAATTAGTTTAAGATAACATAAAATCAGTATCCTTATTCCAATCAACTGAAATTCAGTTAGCGGTATAGCAACTAAAATGTTTTGCCTTGTAGTTTTCTATAAAACTTTGTCATTCGCAAGTAATAGGATTAATTCCAAAATTTTCAGCAGACAACAAAAACGTAATTCTTATCTATAATATTAATAGGCTAGGCGATTTCTTGTGACTGATGTTTTGTTCTACCGTTTTATCCCGATTTTGACCAAACTTATATTATTTGAAAGGTATTTCTTTTCAGCCGATTTGCAAATTTACAGATTTTTAAATTTTTTCCCTTATTTTGAGTAAATTGCATTTAAAGTTGCTACTACACATACATAATATTATACAATGTTATGTGTGTGTTTATTAAATTTGTTAATTTGTTTGTAATAAAAATGAGTTTATTTTTTTGTGTTGATTTGTGAATTGGCTATAATTGATTAGCATACCTTTAGGGTCTTTATTTAATGAAAAAATAAAATTTCCTAGATTTTGCACTCGAAGTTCGAGAGCTGCAATCTGCTAGTAAAATTTTTGAAATGTTTATGATAACATTTAAAATTCAAAAATGACAAAATGGGGATCATAGTTTTCGTCCTCACACAAAAATGTCTATTAAATATAATTAAAAAGGATTTGATATAATTGGTGATACAAATTCAAATAGTCAGTAAGGTTTGCAAATTTTTTTTTTGGTATGGCAATAAAGTATAGAACAAGACAACAGATGGAATATAGATTTTACAATAAATTACTTTCTTATTATGGATAAAACACTTTTGGGTTAGCACAAAAAAAAACAATAATAATGATTACAATACATGCATAACTATAGCTTTGAAAACTTTCAAGTTTTCACAAATTTCCAAACACCATTTTCAGAATACTTATTCAAAAAAAAAACTGTACTTACATTTAATTTTCTGAGCATATCAGTGACAATGTTAAATGCTGTCGTACGCGAACTAGCAGTCATTGCATTACCATTAAGTAAATTATCCGGATCGGCATATGGTCTTCCTAGATAAACAACGAAAACAAAAAACATACAAAACAATTAAAATTAATACAAGGAAAACATTCAAAATTAAGACAAAACGAGAATTTTCTATGTTACAGTAAACATAATTTTATAAAGATTAGGCTAGGTAATATACACAATTAACACACACACATATATATATATATATATATTATTTTACTGTTTCTAGAATGAAAGTTGTTAAAAATTTTGTTTTTTTTTTTAGGATGTTTGCTATAAAATTTATTGTTCCTTTAAATAATTTTAAATTAAAACTTAACATATACATTTTATACAAAAAAAAATATTGGATTTTAAAACATAAAAGTACATATATATAAATAACTATAGACAATATTATAATGAAAATAAGAACTTTTTTTTAAATTCCTTTCGGCCCTAAGATTCTATGAATCTTATTATTGTTGAGCATTTCTTTAGAAACCGAAAATTATAAAAAATTATTAGAATTGCTAGACTTTTTAACAAAATTTAAAAATTAATTTTTAAATTTATGTAAAGAATGGTTTTGAGATTAAATAAAAAGAAAAAGGGGTTCTAACTAAAAAAAATTATGAAAAGGTTTGGTTTATAAAATTGACAACTACATAATTAATGATATTAACGAATAAAAAAATTATTGTAAAGCACATGTACAAACACATATATATATGTACCGATAAAAAAAACTCCACAATTTTTAAATATAAGAGTTCAAAATAATAAAAGTAATAATAATGAAATAGCATATGAATTTAAATACATATAAAAATTTACAAATAAAATGACAAACATATGAAAATTGAAGGCACAATTGTTAATAAATAAAATAATACTACAGTTTTTCTTTTTCATACATGTGCAAAATTATGAAATGTAATAAATTATGAATTATTCTCGTTTGCGATGCTTTTTAGTAAATTTTAAAACACATTTTGTGCGTTTCAACGAACGACATATCTTACTTTTTAATGAACGTTGATAATCATTAATGTTTGCTGTGGTATTTGCTGTTGTGATATTATTTGTGCCTGTTGTATTGGTATTATTTAAAGCGGCCGTAGTTGTATCGATTTGTTGCGACATTATGTCACCATTAGTAATACCATTGGATGTGGTGATATCTGAACCCATGCCAAGACCATTTTGTGAACCGTTTGTTGTGGTATAACGCGTTTTCACATTTAGTTCTTGTTTAAGATCTATGAAGAAAAGATCGAAATGTTTTTATTATCAAATAGATATTTTTAGTTTCTTCGTTTTATTTGTACAATACTAACCTCTCGTTTCATCCATTAATCTTTGTAGTTTCTCCTGTAAAACTTCTTTCTCGTCTACTTCCATTTCGAGCAATGCATTCTTTTCATATGCTTTGTCTAGCATTCGCTCAAAATCAACAATACTTTCGTTTAGTATACGATGCGCTCTCTCTAAATCATCATTTTTCTGTTCCAACTGACGCAGGTAATCTTTCATTGAATCTCGTTCTTTTTTCATATTTTCCAATTGTTTTTCAACATTATTTAACTCCATACTATGTGATTCGAGTTTGATCTATAAAAAATATTTTAAAAACTGTTACATTCAAGAAATATCCAAAGAGTATTAAGAAGTGAAATGGTGGGGGAATAAATTTTCATCCATAGATAAAAAGATTCAACGTTCTTAGTTTAGTGGTTATTCCTCCTGCACTACGACCTAGTAGATCAATATTGTATTGAGGAACTTAATAATCCAAATTCAAATATAATTCAGTTAACTTTAACATTCATTAACTCTACTAGATTCGTCCGAATGAAGACTGATACGAATGTTCTTAATAGTTTACCCAGTTACAGAAAATTTAAAATGCTCTACTAAGGAAGTTGTGCAATATAAAACGGAAAAAAAATTACCTATAATGTTTGAACAGTGAAATCAAAGCTGAGGCAAAGTATACCTTTATTTTCAATTAAAAAAAAATTATCGAGGATGTTTTTTTAATCCAGATAGAACTTAAAATTGTAAAAAATAACACAAAAATTAAATTTTAATAAAAAAAAAAATTTTTTGTTCGAAAGATCAATACATGGCATTAACATTTGAAAATAATTTCGAGAATATGGCCAGCGCATTCTGGACGTCCAATTTTAGGCCACTTTTTCGAGCACTGTTGGCCGTATGTCACGAATAACATGAACAATGTTGGCCTCCAAGGCATCAATTGTTGCTGGTTTATCAGCATAAACCAGTGACTTCACTTAGCCCCTCAGGATGTAATCGAGAGGTATCAGATCACACGACCTTGAAGGCCAATTGACAGGTCAAAATTTTGATTTCAATGATTGCTGTACCCGTATAGCACGTAACGCCATCCTGTTGAAACCACATCTCGCCCGAATCAATGTTATCCATATTTTCAAATAAAAAATCATTCATCATAGTGCGGTAACGATCTCCATTGAAAGTAACGCGAGTTCTGCATAATTTTTTCAAACGGTGCATTTTTCGGAATGTAATGTAGTCTATAGTCTCACTTCATATGCGACAATTGTATTTATTAACAAACCCGTTAAGCCAAAACTGAGCCTCATCGCTGAACACAATTTTGCGATAAAACATTGGGTCAGTTTCCAACTGCTCTATACGCCAATCGACACCAGCTGGATCTTATACGGGCTGGCCAAGATCTGCGACCGGCGACAAATCGATATATTTATAGCAGCGATATTCTCTTCAGTACGCACATTCCTTCGGCGTCTTGGTGTTATGTTGTATGAAATCTATCTAAAGTTCGACGAATCGCTTTCGCGATTATGTGCGTCATAAAAATCGCGAAGTCGTCTATAAGTTACGCGAATCGATGACTAAATTTCAAAGTTATTTCGAATAATTTGGTAGCGCTGTTCAAGCGTGTATCCATTCAAGATGATTTGTCAGAGTACACTACTGACTATAAATGTCATAAAGTGAACACAGTATGACAGTTCGTCTGAAAGCCAACATTTCGTTAGTTCTATCTAAGATAAAACAAGTAAGAAATTATAGTCGGTCTAGACCGACTATACGATACCCTATACCATGCTTTAGAGACCCTATCTCTTCGGTCCAACTAATTAGATATAGAAAATGAGCAGAAACCAAATTTAAGTGACATTAATTTTTTTGGCTGCAGATATGAAAAAGTTCATATCGGGTGCTATATTTATATGGGGACTAGGTCGAAAAATGGACCGATCCTGACCATATTTGGTAAAGTCATTTATATTTTGAAAAAATATATACAAACCAAATTTGAGAAAAATCTGTTCAATATTTTTGTTTTTTAATAGATTTAAGTGAAAATCGAGAAGCAGCTCTATATGGGGCCTATGACGAAGATTTGTCCTATAGGGATTATTTTTGGACTACTGATTGGTGGATATAATAAACATATATAAACCCAATTTGACTGAGATCTATATGATAATTTGTATCTTACGTCAATTTATGCCGATTTCATAGGGGTCATTTGTATGGTCATAGACCGAATTTCACCAATTTCAATAGCGTTCATCCTATGGCCGATAGAAGCTCACATACCAAATTTCATCAAAATATATTCATATTTGCGACCTGTAGTTTGATTACAAGCTTTACATGGACACACAGACGGACGGACGGACGGACGGATATCGCTAAGTGATTCTGAGTCGATCGGTATAATAAAAGATGGGTCTAGGTCAAATATTTTTGGTAGTTACAAACAGCCGCACAAAGTCATTATACCCAAACCACATAGTGGTATAGGGTATAAAAACACCTTTTACTGATACAGTGTAACTTCAATATAACGTACTTCCTTATAACGAAAAACACAATATAACAAAGTTTTTACTGAATCCCCTGAAAAACCTCTTCATATATAATAAAAAAACTTCTATAACGAAGAACTTCTTAGCTATAAAGCCTGTATATAGTGAAGTATGTATTTATTCAAAATCCTCTATATAACGAAGTCAGAAAAAAGCAAAATAAAATTTTAAGCAAAACGATAAAGTCACGATAAGTGCATTAAAGCGTAAAACAATTTCTATTTGTGAAAATATTTCTATAATTGATGCCGTGGATCGTGCTGACAAAACTAAACAATTTAATAATATCGCAGAGAAGTCTTTCTACAATTTAAAAAAATTGAGAGTTTATGTGCAACGCCAATAAAAGAATATTGCTGAATATGAAGACGTTGAGCAATGTTTACCTAAGTAGTTTACACAATGTCAAATTCAAAGCATTCCTTTGAACGATGGCAAAAATCAAAGCTGAACAGTTGGCAGCACGTTTGGGACACAAAGATATTAAAGCTAGTAACGGTTGGCTTGATCATTTTGAAAAGCGTCATAATATCGGACTTCGAAATGTGAGTGGAGAAAGTGCCAGTGTAAATGATCAAGTTTGTTCTGATTGGAAAACAGAACAAACATTTCTTGAGGCACATGATTCTGCATCGCAAAATACATTCGATATATTAGCACCTGTCGAAAAAATATTGATGATTCGAAACTAACGTAAACAAATAAAAATATCACATTACTTTATTTAAACCTAATAAAAAAAATCGTGTGTTAAATTTTTTATTTACCTCCTGAATAGTACATTTTTATTAGCATTTTCGTGTAAATATAATTTGGATAAAAAAAACTATATTTATAATGAATATTTTTCGTATTTCTTCAAATTTCGTTAAACAAAGTTTCACTGATAGATATGTACATATGTATAATGAATCAATTGCTATAACGAAAAATTGATCGGTCCCATTCAAAATCGTTGTAACGAAGTTTCACTGTATAATAAAAGATTAAATCCGTAAAGTGGATCCATTATAAAATCAGTAAAAAAAAAATTACAAAAAGTTAATGAAAATAAATTTTAATCAAAAATTTTATAAAATTTCATAAATTTTAATCAAAAATATTTTTATGAGTCAAAAGTTAAAAAAAAAATTCAAACCGCATTAAACCGTGATTTAAAATTTTAAAATGGATCGGCAACGGGAACAAACTTCGATAGACATTCGTGAGCTTATAATAAGCCTCTAGAAAAGAGGAAAATCGATAATAGAAATTCTAAAGCCCTTAACACATAACCGCGAGTTGCGAGTGCGAGTAAAAACTAAGCTTTTTGCACGCGAGAATTTGCGCTTTTGTGCTTTTACAAAATCATCAAAATGCTTTCGAGCAGCTGATTGTCCTACTGTCAAACATAATTCAATTGTCAATTGTATACAAAGCTGTTCATATAAAAAAACAATAAATATAAAAAAACAAGTAAGAAAATTATAGTCGGTCTAGACCGACTATACGATACCCTATACCATGCCCTATCTCTTAGGCCCAACTAACTGGACATAGAAAATAAGCAAAAACCAAATTTGAGTCTGATTTTTATTAATTTTTTTGGCTGAAGATATGAAAAAGTTCATATCGGATGCTATATCTATATGGGGACTAGGTCCAAAAATGGACTGATCCTGATTATGTTTGTTAAAGTCTCCTGTATTTTGCAAAAATATATACAAACAAAATCTGAGAAGAATCAGTGCAATATTTTTGTTTTTTAATAGATTTAAGTGAAGATCGGGAAGCAGCTCTATATGGGGCCAAAGGTATCATTTTTGGACTACTCATTAATGGACGTAATGAACGCATAAAAAACCCAATTTGAGTAAGATCTATATGACAATTTGGATCTTATGGCAATTTATGTCGATTTCATAGGGGTAATTTGTATGGGGGCTAGGTCTGAACATGGACCGATTCTCACCGATTTCAATAGCGTTCATCCCATGGTAGATAAAAGCTTATATACCAAATTTCATCAAAATATATTCATATTTGCGACATGCAGTTTGATTACAAGCTTTACATGGACACACAGACGGACGGACGGACGGACGGACATTGTTAAATCAACTCGGAAAGTGATTCTGATCCGATCGGTATAATTAAAGATGGGTCTAGGTCAAATATTTTTGGTTGTTACAAACAGCAGCACAAAGTCATTATACCCTATACCACTATGTGGTTTGGGGTATAATGAATAAAATCGAAATTATTAACGGGTTAAATAAAGTAATTACTATAGTAGGCATCGCGTTTAATGCCTATCAGCTGATTCTCCTGTCATCAGATTTTTCTCGCACAGAAAAAAGAATCAATTCTATTTCCCTTGCGAGTGTTTTTACAACGTAAGTTGGCAACGCCACACAAAAAAGCTTTACTACCGATCTCGCTTCCACGTACAGAAAAAATCATGCTGCCTCACTCTCGTCTTTTCTCGCACTCGCAACTCGCAGTTATGTGTTTAGGGCTTAAGACTGGTAAACAGAACACATTCCATCGTTCATAATATCGTTAAACGTTACAAAAAGATTCAAGATGTTGCAAACAGAGCAAAAAAGCAACAACTTAAAAATTTTTTTTTAAATAAAACCAATTCTAGGTTGACCAAATTTGGCAGAAATAGCTAAGAGATATAAACCCATTGTTTCCACCATTCGAAATAAGCTAATAAAATACAAGTAAGAAAATTATAGTCGGTCTAGACCGACTATACGATACCCTATACCATGCGTTTAGAAACCCTATCTCTTAGGCCCAACTAACTGGACATTGAAAATAAACAGAAACCAAATTTGAGTGGGATTTTTATTAATTTTTTTGGCTGCAGATATGAAAAAGTTCATATCGGATGCTATATCTATAAAGGGACTATATCTATAAAGGGACTAGGTCCAAAAATGGACCGATCCTTATCATGTTTGGTAAAGTCTCTTGTATTTTGCAAAAATATATACAAACAAAATTTGAGAAGAATCAGTGCAACATTTTTGTATTTTAATAGATTTAAGTGAAGATCGGGAAGCAGCTCTATATGGGGTCAAAGGGACCATTATTGGACTACTCATTAGTGGATGTAATGAACGCATACAAACCCAATTTGAGTAAGATCTATATGACAATTTGGATCTTATGGAAATTTATGTCGATTTCATATGGGTAATTTGTATGGGGGCTAGGTCTGAACATGGACCGATTCTCACCAATTTCAATAGCGTTCATCCCATGGCCGATAAAAGCTTATATACCAAATTTCATCAAAATATATTCATATTTGCGACCTGCAGTTTGATTACAAGCTTTACATGGACACACAGACGGACGGACGGACGGACGGAAATTGTTAAATCAACTCAGAAAGTGATTCTGATTCGATCGGTAGAATTAAAGATGGGTCTAGGTCAAATATTTTTGGTTGTTACAAACAGCAGCACAAAGTCATTATACCCAAACCACATAGTGGTATAGGGTATAAAAATTTGCGATGAATAAGCTGCAGAAAAAAAACCATTAATACGTAAGGCTGCTAAGGAAAAACGTTTGCAGTTCCCTAAAAACCACAACAGACTCGGTTCTTGCAAAAGGTTTTATTAACTGAGGTAAATAAGTTTAACCTCTTCGGGTTGGATGGTAGTATTTGCATGTGGAGAAAGCTCCAAAAAGCGCTGTTGCCTTAAAATCTTAAACCAGCTATTAACCCATTTTGCCCGGTGTGCCAATATTGACACAACTTCATTTCTTTTCTTAAAAATCCATGCACTCATTTTTTATTTTGCTTCCACTTTGAGAGACTTACTGTTATATTGTAAACAAAAGAATTTGAACATTATTATTGTAATTAAGTCATTGTATAGTGTTCTATAAGCTTTTGAAAAACTCTTCTAAGAAAATGCGGTCAAAAATGTTAAAAAAACGTTAGTATATTTTAGTTTATTTCAACGATTAAATAATTAAATTTGACAACTACTTATGTGTTTTTAAGTGGATGTTTCTGGATAAAAAAAAATGATCAGTTTTCGGAAAATGATGAATTTTTCCGTCATTAACGATATTCACAACAGCGATTATTTCTCAATAAAAAAATAACCGTAAACTGTCAGAGCATAACACTGATCCTATAAAAATAAGTAAATTTTTAAAACATTTAGCAGATTTCTCAAAATACTCTCTGAAAGCAGAACAGGAAATCACCAATAGAACTCTCACGGCAGCGAGCAACAGGGATGCAACAATAATAATTAAATCGATACAAACTACAGCCAATTTACACATCCCCCAAAGGATACTGCAATTCAAACAAATAGACACACTTTCAATATTACGAGCTAGAACAAGTAAGAAATTTATAGTCGCTTATAAAACAACACCTACCATTGCCGCAAAAAGTTTTAAGCTCATTAAATCTGCAATAACCCAACCTTTAGAACTAGCTCTAAAAACGGACGTTCCTATCAAAACCTCCAAAATAACAATAAACAAACTACCACGGAAGTTCAATAAGATCTTCTATGATACCTCACTTTCAAAACTCAAAAAAAAACGAAACCTCCAAAGAGTAATTTCGAAGTCTTCTGGCTGAAAAGCAATAGCTCTTAAAAAACAAAGGGTGGCGATTCATCTACACAGACGGCACCAAGCCCCTGGGTATTTCTCCAGCCTATGCCGTGGTAATGGCGAGGGCAACTACTTAATCCTTGGCACCCTTCAGTTGCACTCATCGATACTCACAGCACTCGAACTATTGGATTGGCAATAACTGAGAGAAAACAACATCATCTTTACAGACACTCTTTCAGTCTTAAAGGCTATTTCCAATCCCTACAACAACAAATGGACTACAATAATCAAAATCAGACACACCCTTATTTGCAATGAAGAAAAAATCCGAATACATTGGATCCCAAACCACGTTGGCATTATTGGCAACGAAAAAGCTGACATTGCAGCAACATATGCCTCTTATGCACAGTTCTCCTGGATCCTATTACACTGTGGAACAAATTCAGGTTAGCAAAAGTTAGGTCGATTCTGAGAGTGAGGGGTGAAAATAGATGCTAAATTAGAAGACTCGTGTCGGGGCGTTTGTTTATGGTAGTTCGAATTTTTTTTTAATCGACCTTCAAACTTTGCAGTCAAATGCCGATTTTCAGCATATTGTTTATATGGTTTTTTGGCTATAACTCCTCGATTAATTGATATTTTTTCAATCTGTAAAAGCCAAATTATTGCTAGAGACCTGTGCAACAATTAAAAATTTTAAAAAAAATTGATTTAGAAAATTTTTGCGGTGCTTATGAAGCAAAATGTTGGAAAAATTATTTTTTTTTTCATGCTTTTTGAAAATATTTTCCACAAAACTAAGTCTTTTTTGCCTTCTGTTTGATCTATAATATGCTTCTCAGTTTCTTCAATAAATTTCATTTGAAAAGAAAATGGTCTTAGTCGATAATTTGCGTTAAAAATCCCAAAACCATTAAATAAATAGCGATTTAGGTAGAAGTAATTAAAAAGGGAAGTTCCAAGAATTATGAATTAGTAAAACAACTTTTTTGTTTTCAACGATTTTTTTTATTTCGTACAAGCGAACTAATTTCAAAAATGAAGATTCAGTTAAGACTCGAAACTCAGCCGAAGCTGATATCTTTTAGTTTTCCCTCGGTCGTGATAAAATTCGCTATTAATTTTTTTTGGAACTTATTTCATTTTGTGAGTGATTTAAGTTAAGTGCATCGGTTTCATAAAAATAACAAAAAAAACATTGTATAATATATATTGTATTAAAAATGTCGGAACCAAAATGTAAAATGGACAATTTTTGTAATGTTTGTGGACGTTTCATAGCAAGCGATGAAAAATGTGGCAATGCGAGTGATTTTTTTTGGAAGCCTATAAACAATATTTCTCGCAAGAGTTTATCACTGACGTAAACTATGCCCCTAAAAGGGTTTGCTTTAATTGCTATTCAACTCTTATGCAATGGAAAAGTGAAAAGAAGAAGGCTATGCCTTTTGGTACACCAATGATATGGTTAGACAACAGCCCACATCAAGAAGAAAATTGCTATGGAAGTATCAACTACCATAAAACTTTGAATAGAAGGAAAGCAAAGAATAAAACTTATGTAGCAGTGCCAAGTGTCCAATTACCATTACCGCTCTCAGAATTCGTTCCAGTACTAACATACCGAAGTATTGATCTTCAAACAGATATCAGTACTACAACCGCCGCTGCTACATCCATGGATTTCTTCTCAGAATACGACCCTGGTGAAGGTAAATCCTATGAAACATCAAAGGACCCAATCCTAGTCACACAAAACCAATTGGATGGAATTGTTGCAAATTTGTGTTTGACTCAGAAAAAATCAGAACTACTGGCTTCATTTTTGAAAGGAAATAATTTGCTGGCGAAATGTACCAAAGTTACAGCATATCGAAAACGCCAAAAAGAGTTAGAAAAGTTCTTCAATGTGAATGATGCAAAATTTCGCTTATTGCAACGATATTGAAAAGTTAATGGAGACGATAGGGTTAACCTATAAAAAAGATGATTGGCGTTTATTCATTGATAGTTCACTAATCAGCTTAAAAGTTGTGCTTTTGCACAAGACAAATAGAATGCGTTCTGTTCCGATTGCGTATAGCACTGACACTAGTGAAAATTTCGATAATTTGAAACACATTCTGGAAGTAGTCAAATATAACGAACACCAGTGGCGCATTTGCTGCGACCTCAAAATAGTTTAATTGATTACAGGCTTAACAGCATCTGGCCGTCCAAAATATCCGTGTTTTTTGTGCGATTGGGATTCACGATAGGAGAAGGTATTAAAGGAAGAAACCAGTACAAACAGCATAACTGGAATAGTCGCATTGGACGGAAATGGCCTAAAGACAATAGGCTACACGAAAGTCTTGTTCCTGAAATTTTGTTGCCGTTGCTAGACATTAAACTTGGCATTGCTAAAAACTTTTTGAAATGCATCGGAAAAAGACCAGCAGTATTCAACCGCTTAAAAGACATTTTCCCAAGACTAAGTACCGCCAAAATTCAGGAAGGGGTTGTTAATGGTCCCGACATACGGAAACTAATGAGTCGTCAAGATTTTGACCAAGTTCTGATAGACCGAGATTTAAATGCATGGCTCGCATTGAAAGCAGTTCTTAAAGGACTTTTGGGTAAAGAACGCAATGACAACTACAGGCAATGTGTTGCAAACATGTTGGCAGCTTTCGATGAAATTGGGGTTAATATGTCGTACAAAATTCAGCTCTTGCATCAGCATCTTGATCAACTCGCTCAACAGTTGCTAACTGAATCTGATTAGCAAGGCGAACGTTATCACCAAACTGCGCTTCCATTTGAAATAAGGTAACTATAGAGTGTGCATATTTTGAATTCCTAGATTTTTCTAATATCTTTGTCAGAGAGCACAATTTAAACATGTTAACGATTGAAAACTATTTTCGTTTCAGGTACAGAGGAAAGAAATCTCCAGATGCAATACTCGCTGAAATTTGTTGGTGGTATAAAAACACCTTTGAAGAAGAGGAAGACGAGGAAAAAGAGAAAGAAGGGGAAGACAAAGATGAAATTCCAGAATATCTGTTGGACGAAATTATCGACCTTTCTGATGATTATGACGATGACCAAGATATTAGAGAGAGCAGTGATGTTGATCCACAGCCGCCTGCTAAACGGCAACTGGCCAAATCAATTATTTAATTTATTTAATTTTTTTACTTAAAACTTTTCATAACTAATGCCTTTTCTGGAAAAGTGTATTTTTTTATATATTCTGAATTAAGAGCAACCTTGTATTATATATCAATCGAAAGGTCTCAAAGTGATGTGTTCATAAATACAAAAAAATTGATTATTATCCTCTTGGAAGTCATAGGGTGAAAATATTCAAAAAAGGGGAACAATGAGGAAATATTCTCCCACTATGACCTGAAAGAAGTCAATGGCTCGAATTTTTTAGTGATTTATGAGGGCTCGACTTTGAGACCTTTCGATTGATATATAAGATAAGGTTGCTCTTAGTTCAGAATATATAAAAAATACACTTTTCGAAAAAAGGGCAAGAAAAGGGCAACATTCTTTGTCAGAAAAGAAAACGGCATAAGATTTCAAAAATATATTTTTTTCCATATTTTCATAATTTCTTTTTCAATGTTTCTTCAAAACCAACACTGAACAAAATTGGTACATAAAAAATGAGAAGTAAATTAATATTAAGCTGGAAAACGCAAGTTTTGTATTATGATTGTTTTCTTTTCAAATGAAATTTATTGAAGAAACTGAGAAGCATATTATAGATCAAACAGAAAGCAAAAAAACTTAGTTTTGTGGAAAATATTTTCAAAAAGCATGAAAAAAAAAATAATTTTTCCAACATTTTGCTTCATAAGCACCACAAAAATTTTCTAAATCAATTTTTTTTTAATTTTAATTGTTGCACAGGTCTCTAGCAATACTTTGGCTTTTACAGATTGCAAAAATATCAATTAGTCGACGAGTTATAGCCAAAAAACCATATAAACAATATGCTGAAAATCGGCATTTGACTGCAAAGTTTGAAGGTCGATTAAAAAAAAAATCGAACTAACATAAACAAACGCCGCGATACGGGTCTTCTAATTTAGCCTCTATTTTCACCCCTCACTTATTGAAAAAAAAAATGATATGCGTCGTCATACCGCCAATTATATAAAAAAAAACGTTAAAGAAACCCCGAACGATCACCATCACTACTCAAACATTAATCTAAATCACACAAGTCCCATATACCCAACATCAATCGATAAGGATAAAATAATAGTTTTTTCCAGACTCCGACTTGGTCACGCAATTTTCTCTTCTCATGGACACTTAATAAAGAAAACAACTACCCCAACTTGTCATATATGTAATAGAACCCTCTCTATCAAACACGTTCTAAATGAGTGTTCGTCTTTATCCAATATTAGGAAAATTCACCTCAACAACAAGCCAGCATTTAGTCTCCTTCAACCGTCCATAAACAAAAATCACTTACTTTACTAAAGAAACTAAACTAAGAATTTAAAAATCTGAACTATTGTACTAATTTACATCATTGAATATTATAACGAGCCGATAGCCTTGACAGCTAGTGCTCACAAATTCCTTAGTAGTCCTAGAATTTATTCTTACGGTTAGCGAGAAGGTCCCTGGGGACCTTTTTCATTTTCAAACTGAAATTACTCCTATTTCGGCCAGGACAAGGTACCCCAAAAGTTACCCTGTTTTCCAAGAGAATTTTGTCAAAAATCGAAAATTCAAGGTGATACGCCCAATAGTTTATTGAGGTTTAAAGGTGAGTAGTACGGGACCGCATGACAAGGTCCGTAGGGACCTTGTACTGAAATTACAAGAAATCATTAAGACATAAACTTTATTTTGGCTTCTTTTTAGCTGTTTTATTGTTTGAACACATTTTAAACGAGTTATTCGAATTTAACATTTGTTTTATTACCTTCTAATACTAATCTCTATTTGTAGATATACGCGGATGTTCAAGCTAGAACACAAGTAGGCAACGAAAAGGGTATAAATGCGGTTATAGTTTCGTAAGCAGCTGTTTTATTGTTTGAACACATTTCAAACGTGTTCTTCGCATTTACCATTTGTTTTATTACCTGCTAATACTAATCCCTATTTGTACATATACGCGGATGTTCAAGCGAGAACACAAGTAGGCAACGGAAAGGGTATAAAAGCGGCTCTAGTTTCGTAAACTAAATCATACACAGTTTAGACACTGAAGACTCAACATCTAGTTTGAAATTTTAAAGTGATTGTACGAAGGAAACTAAAAGCGATAAAATAATATGGCAGAATCAAACATTGAAATTGCTGAAATGGTGATGCGTCGTAGCACACGCTACCAACAAATGTCTGTTTGCTGATTTTATGAATGCAGAGGATCATGACGAGGAACTTGATATTCCGGCATTTGATGCTGAAGATGATGGCGACTTGCCCTTTCTACCAAATTTATCTGCTGTGGACTCCGATGCTGAAAGTGAGGTAGATATAGAAATCAATGAGGAGGTTTACGATGACGATGACGACGATTATGAAGAAGAAGAAACACCTACAAGCGAAAGTTATTTTATTGCGAAAGATGGCACCCAATGGAGTAAAAATGCACCACCAACTTCCCGTATTCGTGCTCATAACGTGGTCAACTACACAAGGAGGAAACCAGGACCAGTAGGAACCACATATGATCCCTTTACCATATTCCGCTCGCTCTTCACTGAAGACATGGCGTATATAATAATACGCGAATCTAACCGCAAAGGTAGGGAAATAACAGATGCATATAATTTGGCAAATCAACAAACAAAAAGGAATTTAAAACCATCACACTAAAGGAGTTTGATGCCTTCTTGGCTATACTCTTGTATTCTGGACTCAATAAATCAAATAATGAGCCTTCTGCACAGTTATGGGCCCCAACGCGTTGTCCAATATACAAAGCAGCATTGTCGTATAATCGCTTTATGTCCATAAAACAATGCCTTAGATTCGACAATGAAAATACGCGACAGCAGCGACTAATCAACAGCAAAACTGCGGCAATTGATAATATTTGGCAAATGTTGCAGTCTAACTTAGCAACAGCTTACACTCCGCATGATTCACTGACAGTTATTGAGCAGTTATTCCCATACAGAGGCCGTACCCGCTTCACACAATATATTCCGTCGAAGCCAGCCAAGTATGGTATAAAGACATGGTGGTTGTGTGACTCAAAATCATTCTATCCTGTCAAAGGAATGATTTATTCTGGTAAATTGCCTGACCAGGAGCGTGAAATAAATCAAGTGCAGAACGTTGTACTTGCTCTAGCGGATAAATATTTGTATTCTGGCCGCACAATTTATGCTGACAATTTCTTCAGTACATTGAACTTGGCGCGTATTTTGATGAGAAAGAAAACTGCATATGTTGGAACAGTACGCTCTAACAAAACATTTGTGCCACGGGAGTTACATAAAATTCGTACGCGGCCAATCAACAGCACATTGTTTGGGTTCAACGAAGGCAATATAGCACTATGCTCATATGTGCCCAGGAATAATAAATCAGTAATTTTGCTATCTACACAACATTACACTTGCGATGTGAACATGGAAACTGAAAAGAAAAAGCCCTTAGCCATTCTTGATTACAATGCCAACAAATCCGGCGTTGATACTATGGACCAGATGCTTGGTACGTATACATGCAAGCGCTCAACAAAGCGCTGGCCGCTTGCCATGTTTTACAATATGCTCGACATCGCATTAGCTGCATTCATAATATTCAACGAGATGAAGCCAGTGAAGAGAAGTAACAGACAGCGCTCATTCCTCCTTATGCTTACTAAGCAATTGGCATTACCCAACATTGAAGAACATGCCCTGAATACTCGCATAACTGCATATCCAAGGATACGGAATGCAATGGAGGAATTTGATGTCATGGTAAGAATTAAGAATTCTAAAGATCAAAAGCCGAATGATTAAATATATTTTTTCATTTTAGATAGTACCAAGACCAACAGAAGCAGCTGCACCGTCGTTTGCGCTAAGGACAAACAGGCCATCATGTCGACTATGCCGTTCAGAGTACGGTCGTCAACGCAAAACATGGGCCTATTGCTGTTCCTGCAACAATGCAGTTTGTGCAAAGCATTCAAGATTAATGCATCGGTGCTTAACCTGCACTCTAAATGAGGAACAACCATCGCAACAATAGTTTTTTTTAAGTTTTATTCATTGTAAAACTAAATTTTCATAATAAAATTCATAAAAATTAATTATGTTAGTATAAAAAAAAATATATATATATTTTAATTTATTTATCAACACTTTAATTAATAAACAATAATAAAATAACAAAACAAAAATTTTAAAATGTCTTTTTCATAGAAAATGTCATATCAACAAAAATAGGTCCCTACGGACCTTGTCATGGGTTTAAGGGTACCAGAAGTGTTGCTAGACGGAGAGTTAATAACTCCTCCTGAAAATGGCTAGTGAGGAAGATAGCGCAGATAAAGAAGACGATACAGATATAAATCATCTCAGTGAACGGCAGTTAGAAGCCGAAGCTATAATTATTTTGGTGAAGAAGTGATGAAACCTATGAAGATGACATTCCACTTTCTCAGCTTCAAAAACAAATATACAGTCGCAGAAGAATTTACAAAATTTAGGACAAAGAAATTGATTTGGAGCATAGAATAGGACCGTTTATACCCTCTGAAACATTACTCGTAGAAAACATATCTTCAGATCCAGTTAAATGTTTTGACTTATTTTTTGAAGAAGAAGTATGCGAAAATTTAAAAAGCATGTTTATAAAATATGCCAGGTTTAAATGTGACCACAGATTTAATATTATAATCGGGATAAATGATAAACGAAGGTGGGAATGTGATACAGACACATATAATTGGGCGGTAGCTGTAATAGGTTTAAACCAGGGTTTCGAACCGAACCCGAACCCGGAACCCGTTCCGGTTCAAGCTTTTTTAAAAAAATTTTTAACCCTGAACCTGAACCCGTTCCTGTCTGAAAATGGGTTCAGGTTCAATATTTGATTTTTTTTTCAGCGAAAAAAAAATATTGCAGTTTCTCTTTCTTGATATTTCATTTTATTCGCTGAAAATTTTTTTTGTTCATTAACATAACGTGAGAAAATTCTAATTCATGAATGGACAAGATAATGTTTGTTTTCTTTGTTTTTTCTAGTAATTTGTATTTTTGTATTTCCCCATTATAGTTTCATTTGGTTTTTAGTTTTCTTAAGTGATGCAAGCAAAATTTTTTAATAAGTAATATAGGTACTTAAATATTTTCATAAGTAACCAGGTAGTAAAACGTAGTTTAATTTGGGTGAACATTCCAAACGAAAGCATCCAGATGAATATCGAATTATTAGTGAGGAGACAAATATTCAAATTCAACTTCTCTGGGAAATTATTTTGGATTAATCAAAATTAATATGACAGCAAATTGTTTCACGGAAGCTTGCGTTAAATTAGTTACTATTAATGGTCGCCCGTTTACCATTTTTAAAGATTCAGAGATGCGTGATATTATAGAACCTATAATGAAATCACTGCACCTTACTGTAAATTCAGAAAATATTAAGAATTTAATAAATGATAAGGCAAATGAAGTGAAAAATATTATTAAAGGTGAAATTCGAAAAAAATTTGTATCTCTAAAAATTGATTCAGCATCTCGGCTTGGTAGAAGCGTAATTGGAATAAATGTTCAGTATATTTGTAGTGAAAAAATTTATTTAAGAACATTAGCAATGTACGAGATTGATGATCGACAAACAGCTAATTATATAAAAAATGTCATAATTGAAGTGATCCAATCTTATAACATAAATATAAATCAAGTTTACTCAGTTACGTCTGATAATGGTAGAAACTTGCTAAAAGCTGCCGAATTGCTACGAAATGAATTTGAAGTTTCTGACCTTGAAGAAGTAGAAGAAGAAGACGAAAGAAACGAATTAATAACTAAAAACAATGAAGATGAAGGACTAGAAATGTTATCCAATATACATGGTAATATCATTCATTTCAGATGTGTAGCTCATACTGCCTAATTGGCAGTTTATGATACCATAAATTCAGTTAAACAAAAGATTGATAAATGCAGAAATATTTGTAAAAAGTTGAGGGTGCCTAATAGAGACTCTTTAGCAAAAAAATTAGGAATAAAAAATGCAATCCTTGATTGTCCAACTCGGTGGAATTCTACTTTTGATATGCTCCATCGCTTGTTGGATTTCAAAACGTTTTGCTCAGAACTAAGAATGGATGAACTAAGTATGGATGATAAAATGTGGGATTTTGTTTCAGCTTTCATTAAGAATTTCGAGCCAGTTAAAAAGTTAACATTAAAATTTCAAAATGAACAGATGAATTTAGGAGATTTTTACGGACTATGGTTGAAATTTAAATTAGATTTAGAGAGAAATACCAATAAACAATTAGGAGCTGACTTGTACTCACATATCCTTAAACGTGAAAGCTATTTTATTGAAAATGAACTTTTAAATGCTGCCGTGTATTTGGATCCTAGATTTAGACTAATGTTAAGTAATGAAAATACTGCCAAAGCTCAAAACCAAATTTAAACAACAATAAAAAACTTAAAAAATTTACATCTATATATGGAAAAGCAAACACAAACTAGCACAGAAACAAACTAGCAACTAAATTAATATCTAGTTCTTCGGATGACGAAGACAGCCTGGAAGAATTGTTAAAGAATAAGGAAAAAAAAGTCAATTGCAGATGCTGCATTCAAAACAAAAAATAGTAACAATAAATGCACTGTTGATGTTTCGATTAAAAATGAATTCGAAGTTTATGAAGCCTATCCCAGGATTTCTAAAGGAAACAATATTTTAAAATTTTGGGAACAAAAAAAAACTTGAAACTCCGCTACTTTATGAGGCCGCTCAAGTCGTATTAGCTGTCTCTACAACACAAGTCAGTGTTGATCGAGCTTTTTCACCACTGAATTTTGTTTCATCGCCACAAAGAGTGCATTTTATTTGTTAGATTAAATGAAAATCTTTTTCGAAAAATAAATAACTAATAATAACAATAAATAATATACTTTTATTTACTTTTCTATAATATATTTTTTTATGCCGTTTTCTTTTCTAACAAAAAATGTCACACTTTATTTGCACTTTTTTTGAAAAGTGTATTTTTTTGTATATTCTGAATTAAGAGCAACCTTATCTTATACATCAGTTGAAAGGTCTCGAGGTCGAACCCTTATAAGTCGCAAAAAATTGGAGTCGTTGACTTCTTTCAGGTCATAGTATGAGAATATTTCCCCATTGTCTCCCATTTTTTTAAATATTTTCGCCCTATGACTTCAAAGTGTATAATAATAATTTTTTTTGCCGTTTATGAACGCAGCACTTTGAGACCTTTCGATTGATGTATAAGATAAGGTTGCTCTTAATTTAGAATATACCAAAAAATAAACTTTTTGAAAAAACTGCAAATAAAGTGCGACATTTTTTATCAGAAAAGAAAACGACATTAGTTTACCAGAAGCATTACAAGATGACATTAATCACTAAAAATTCGATTTTTTTTGGAAACCTTTTGAATCCGAACCCGGACCCGAACCCGAACCTGAACCCACCAAATTTAAATTTGTTGAACCCGTACCCGTACCCGAACCCGAAATTTTCGGGGTTCGAAACCCTGGTTTAAACCAATTAAAAAGTACACAATTGTTCCGACAATCATAATTTTGCAGATAACGACAAATTTGCCAAGCATCGTCCTACATTCGATTGACTGTGAAAAATGTGTGGTTAATTTGCGTGAAAAACATGTTTTAAAAATTTTCATCCAAAATAATAAATAGCAAAACAAATCTTTAAATTTTTAATTACAAGTAATAAATATTTAATGCAATAAATGAATTTTTAAAATTAAATATATACATTTTTTATTTTTATTTATATTATTTAAATTTTTTTTTATAAACAAAAATTGCGATTTTTATTTTGTCCATTGAAATGTGTCTGGAAGCCTGATGTTCCAAAATTGGAGCATGCTAAGTTTTTTTTTGAACATTCTTTCTGAAACTATTATTTTAGAGCAGTGATCGGCAAAACCACAATGCGTTTTTCTCTCACACATTACACAAAATGATAAAAATCAATGCGAGACGCATGAGCATTCGAACGAAGAGGTTGATTCGACGCTCCGTGTTTGAGATGTACTGAGAGAATGAATGTAAAATCTTGTTTAGCGAGAATTTTTTCGGTAAACCCAGCTGCAGGGTAAAAATAAAGCCATTAATGAACTAGTTTTCGCAGTTCAACAATTTATACAAACTATTAACTATTAATAATGCATCAAAAGGGAAAAATTTTATTAAATTAACAAGAACTTCTGAAGTTTTTAATATACATATTTCCATATAATTTGAGAAAATAAAATGAATATGTTAATATTTATATTGGAGACTTTACTAGTAAAGTACAATATGCGTTTTAAAGTATTTGATCAAATAGAAAACATAATTGAATTACATAATGTAATTCGAGTATTGTTATGTAATATCGAAAAAAAATTTATGTGAGTCCGATCACATGGGAGATGTGTAAACATCTAGTAATTAAAGATTTTTTATGTCACTTTTTTAAAATCAAACAGAAAGCGTCATCTATGTATCACTTATAGCAAACAACTGCAGGGTCTCTGGTTATACTTGTGGGATTGTTGAATTATGTATATGTTATACATTTATATTGTGAAATTTTTAACGTTTTACAGCAAAGGGTTGTTGAATTAGCTGAAAAAATTTTATATCATAATTTTTTCACCAATACGAGTCCCACCGATTTGTCTTACGGCTCACATGTTACGTTGTTTTTGTGATTGTATTGTGAAATAGAAGTTTACCCCCCTGCGCGTATAGATGTTTACACATGAAAAAGTGTTGATATCAAAGAAGAACTTTTAAAAATGAGAAATGACTTGAATCTACCGCTTATAACTGGTATTGAGTTTTCAAAAAATTTAAATAAAGCTTCTTATCCGAAATCGAAGAATGAAAAACTTAAGTTAAATTCGATGCTTGGGTCAACATATAACGGGTGATTTTTTTGAGGTTAGGATTTTCATGCATTAGTATTTGACAGATCACGTGGGATTTCAGACATGGTGTCAAAGAGAAAGATGCTCAGTATGCTTTGACATTTCATCATGAATAGACTTACTAACGAGCAACGCTTGCAAATCATTGAATTTTATTACCAAAATCAGTGTTCGGTTCGAAATGTGTTTCGCGCTTTACGTCCGATTTATGGTCTACATAATCGACCAAGTGAGCAAACAATTAATGCGATTGTGACCAAGTTTCGCACTCAGTTTACTTTATTGGACATTAAACCAACCACACGAATGCGTACAGTGCGTACAGAAGAGAATATTGCGTCTGTTTCTGAGAGTGTTACTGAAGACCGTGAAATGTCGATTCGTCGCCGTTCGCAGCAATTGGGTTTGTGTTATTCGACCACATGGAAGATTTTACGCAAAGATCTTGGTGTAAAACCGTATAAAATACAGCTCGTGCAAGAACTGAAGCCGAACGATCTGCCACAACGTCTAATTTTCAGTGAATGGGCCCTAGAAAAGTTGGCAGAAAATCCGCTTTTTTATCGACAAATTTTGTTCAGCGATGAGGCTCATTTCTGGTTGAATGGCTTCGTAAATAAGCAAAATTGCCGTATTTGGAGTGAAGAGCAACCAGAAGCCGTTCAAGAACTGCCCATGCATCCCGAAAAATGCACTGTTTGGTGTGGTTTGTACGCTGGTGGAATCATTGGACCGTATTTTTTCAAAGATGCTGTTGGACGCAACGTTACGGTGAATGGCGATCGCTATCGTTCGATGCTAACAAACTTTTTGTTGCCAAAAATGGAAGAACTGAACTTGGTTGACATGTGGTTTCAACAAGATGGCGCTACATGCCACACAGCTCGCGATTCTATGGCCATTTTGAGGGAAAACTTCGGAGAACAATTCATCTCAAGAAATGGACCGGTAAGTTGGCCACCAAGATCATGCGATTTGACGCCTTTAGACTATTTTTTGTGGGGCTACGTCAAGTCTAAAGTCTACAGAAATAAGCCAGCAACTATTCCAGCTTTGGAAGACAACATTTCCGAAGAAATTCGGGCTATTCCGGCCGAAATGCTCGAAAAAGTTGCCCAAAATTGGACTTTCCGAATGGACCACCTAAGACGCAGCCGCGGTCAACATTTAAATGAAATTATCTTCAAAAAGTAAATGTCATGGACCAATCTAACGTTTCAAATAAAGAACCGATGAGATTTTGCAAATTTTATGCGTTTTTTTTTAAAAAAAAGTTATCAAGCTCTTAAAAAATCACCCGTTATTTGTGAGGCTTCATTCGTTAAAATTGATTAAAAATAACAATCAACAAAAATTAAAAATAACAGATGCACATATTGAGGATCTTGTTAGCATAAAATGTTGCCCATATGATATTGATATTGATGGTGTAATACAACATGAACCTTGAAATAGATTAATTAATTTTCTTATATTTATGTACAATTTCTTAATTAACTATAAGTTTCTCTAAGTGCATTGAGTAAGAGAGAGATTGCAGCTCACTCACACAAAGCAAAATATGATGGTATGTGATTGTCGACTACTGTTTAAGAGCATTTTAGTGGAAAAAACATAAAAGCTTGCATATTTGAAAAAAAAAAATTAATTCGGGCAAAAATGAAGGAGGCTCAGTGAAGGTTTTGTGACACCAGGACCTGCCCTTCTCTATTTTGTTAATGAAATTATGGATCAAAAGGCATATCTTAATAACAAAAAAATGGATAGATCGGTTGAAGGACGTTTCGTATTTTTAGCTAGAAAACTATGGCAAGCACAATGCTTACAATTTAAGGTCTTTGTAGTTGTACAATTATCCACACATTTTGGTGACGCTTCCTTAAAGACCTGATTTTAACCCAATTTAGAATTCATGGGAATGTTTGAGTCAACGGCTCAAAAATACACCATTTCCAAAAAAGCAAATCTAAAAAACGCTTTACTTGAAGAATGGCTGAATATCGGTCTTGAATAATGCAAAAAAATAAGGATAATCAATGCAAAAACGTTTTGAGATGGTGATCCTTTATAATGGAATACACACAAATTACTAAAATTAGCTGGAAGTATCTTAAAATATCTTGTCCCAGTTTGGTTTGTACCATTCTTAGTTATTAAGTTTTTAATATTTTTACTTCTTTATATTAATAAAAAGGCATTAAAATAATCCACAATATTTTCTTAGTTGAAAATACACTTATGCCTTGTCCGAGTTTGGATTACACCTACTATATATTGTTGTAGTATTTCAACAAGATAATATAAAATTTTGTCCACTACACTCGTCATGATTTTGACTTTCTTATTGGATATTTGTGAAAAGGGCATTTTCGGGTGCCCCTGTAAAACCATTGATAGCACTACTCAAGAATTTTAAACTCTCTATCTTTGTAATCCATCTTTTCTAATAGATTTAGGTAAACTGAATTCAAATCTTCTCAAGTGCAGTTTTTTAAATATAGCGGTTTATTTATTTACACTACAAACCCCATATCTATAACATTAATAGGAAGGCGATTTCTTGTGACATATTCTGCACCTCCAATTACCAACCGATTTTGACAAAAAAAATATACCATTTGAAAGGTATTTCTTAGCAGATGTTCACCATATTTACAGATGTGCACCATCTGTTACATATTTAAGCTTCACATAACAACTATACAATGCTGTGTGTTTGTTTATTAAATTTGCGTTGAATTATGAATTGGCTAAAATTGATTAGCATACCTTTAGGCTGTTATAAAATTATTTATGAATGAAAAAATTAAATTTCCTAGAATTTGCACTCGAGGGCTGGGCTCTGCTACTTTTATCTTATTGGCTTAATTTAATTTAACTTCAAACTCGAATTTATAATCATGACTATTTTCTAAAAATCATAAGTCTTAATAAAAATATCTTCCGTTTGAGTATACTCATATATAAATTATTTTAAATAATTACAATTACCGGCATCGTTCTTTATGTAAATGTTATATGGCGATAACTTTTTATAAGTTTCATTGAATTCAAACTTATATTCTTAGCAACTTTCACAAAATTCTGAAATTGCCATTTTTTTATAATAATTTCGCGTCCTAAAATTATGTTTTGTTTTTTTTGTTTTTATCGTCAGATAACAAATTTGTTACAAAAAATGCAATTAAAAACGAGTAAGAAAATTATAGTCGGTCTAGACCCTATACCATGCGTTTAGAGACCCTATCTCTCAGGCCCAACTAACTGGATATAGAAAATAAGCATAAACCAAATTTGAGTGGGATTTTTATTATTTTTTTCGGCTACAGATATGAAAAAGTTCATATCGGATGCTATATCTATATAGGGACTAGGTCCAAAAACGGACCAATCCTGACCATGTTTGGTAAAGTCTCTTGTATCTTGCAAAAATATATACAAACAAAATTTGAGAAGAATCAGTGCAATATTTTTGTTTTTTGATAGATTAAAGTGAAGATCGGGAAGCAGCTCTATATTGGACCTATGACTAAAAGTTGTCCAATAGGGATCATTTTTGGACTACTGATTAATGGATGTAATATATACATACAAACCCAATTTGAATAAGATTTGTACGATAGTTTGGATCTTATGGCAATATATGTTGATTTCATAGGGGTCATTTGTATGGGGGCTAGGACTCAACATAAGACCGATTCTCACCAATTTCAATAGCGTTCATCCCATGGCCGACAAAAGATTAAATACCAAATTTCATCAAAATATATTCATATTTGTGACCTGCAGTTTGATTACAAGCGTTACATGGACACACAGACGGACGGACGGACGGACGGACATCGTTAAATCGAATCAGATAGTGATTCTGATTCGATCGGTATAATTAAAGATGGGTGTAGGTCAAATATTTTTGGTTGTTACAAATAGCAACACAAAGTCATTATACCCAAACCAGATAGTGGTATAGGGTATAAGAAGTAAGAACATTATAGTCGGTCTAGACCGACTATACGATACCCTTTACAATGCGTTTAGAGACCCTATCTCTTAGGTCCTACTATTTGGATATTTACGTTGTTATTAATTTTTTGGCTGCAGATATGAAATAGTTTATATCGGATGCTATATTTGTATGGGGACTAGGTTGAAAATGGACCGATCCTGACTATATTTGGTAAAGTCACTTATATTTTTGCAAAAAACAAAATACAAACCAAATTTGAGAAAAATCTGTGCAACATTTCTTCTGGGAAAAATACGTTTTTTTTTATTTTGATCCTTTGTAACTTTTTTCCTGAGAAACAATTGAATATGGGCGGTATGCCAATAGATTCTACTCCCATGGGGCTTTCACCTGATATATGACAACCTTCATTCAGGTCGGCTATGCAATTAGAATCTACTCCCATGGGGCTTTCACCTGTTATATGACAACCCTCTTTCAGGTCGGCTAGAAATAACCGTTTTGGCTACTTAAACATTACATGCTGTTATATGCGAATATACATTATTTTTTATATGAAATTAAAAAATAATAACAAAATAAATTTATTATTTGTCAGATACGTGTTTATAGTCTAAATTTAATTATTAAAATATTTAGATAATTTTCTTTTATTTCAAAATAAGCTAATACGGCCTAAGATTTTTAATGTAAATAAAACTGCATTTGAATTACATTTCTTTCCGACGCACAGTGGACCATATTTTGAGAAGGCGGCCAAAAATCATTTTTTTTTTGTTACCGATTTTAAAGTTATGTTATTCATTTGAAAGTAAATACTAGTAAACCTCGGGAGCCAAAAAATTGCAACTCTATCTCAACTATATCACAGCGAACAGGGTCTTCGAAAATGGGCTTTCTCAGTATTTTGCTAAAATTCAAAATTTATTTGTAAATTTTTCTTTTTGAATGACTGTAACTTTTTTGGTTTAAAAGATTTTGAAGTGAAATACATTTTGTATAATTTTGCGGCTTCCATACTATTAATGTTAAAAATGTAAAATCACTGAGTCATTCCGAAATTAAAAAAAAAATTTTTTTTTAAAAGTTCCAAATTTTCCGAAAATCTCCTACTTAATAGAGCATAACTCCTGCCAGTCAAGAGCAGTCAGAAAAAATCGTGCACTCTTCTATAGTCCGAACGCTCCCCTATACTCCTATACCCCATTATACACCCGCCAGTTTCCGCCCGTGTCCACCAGAACAATTTTTCTGACCCAAGGTTAGATATTTTCTCCAAAATTTATGAATACAAAAGTTGTCCACTATGTGGTTAGGATATATTAAGTTTGAGGTGATGTTTGTAACTGCCAAAAATATTGGACCTTTATCCATCTTTTATTATACGGATCGACTCAAAAACACTTTCTGAGTCGATTAAACGATGTCCGTCCGTCCGTCTGAGTGTTATGAATACAAAAGTTGGTCGTACCGGTGCACCGCGGTGTATTTTTTGCGTGTCGGTAGAGTTGTCAGGAGTTGTTATATACTTATATAAAAAAGGGTTGAGATATAATGCGCTTAATTGTTACAGGTACATTTACATAGTTATCTTTCAAAAACATTAATAGTCTGAATTAGAGTTATAAAGTTTAAATACCTGACAAAATGGGAAAACAATTTAAATAACAGGTAAATGGTAAAAAAAAAACTATTGCGACATAGCCCTTTAAAATATGAGCAGGTATGCTTCACCTTTTAAAAGGGGTTAGGGTGTGGGTTTTTTATGCTTCTAAAAGTGGTAATAAAAGATAAAAATTTGTAAATGGTAAAAAAAAACTATTGCGACATAGCTCTTTAAGTTATGAGTAGGTATGCTTCACCTTTTAAAAGGGGTTAAGGTGTGGGTTTTTTATGCATCTAAAAGTGGTAGATAAAAATTTTTATTTTACATAATTGCAAGAAAGAGTATTTATAATAATGTTTCCACAATTATTATTCATTACAATTTGTGCAATGGCTAAGTACTGTTACAGAGATCTGGCAGATATTTATTTTCAACGAAATGATGTAGACGATGTAATTGTGCACATAGTAAGCAACGACTTCTTTAAGAATTGTAACCTAGAAGACATTGAAATGCACAAAGGAAAAATTACTAATTTTTCATCGAATATGAAAAGACGGTACATTGAATGCTCTCATAGCAAGGCAAAGATGTACAAATGTTACCAAGACTGGTTAATAAAGGAACTTATTTTTGAGAGTGCATCTACAATTGCCAACAAAAGTGGAAAAAGGGTCGACCAGCAAAACCAATTGACGGATGTAGTGAAAGATCTCGAAGGCACAAGCTGGAGAATATCAATGAAGAAATTTCTCAAAGAATTATTAAGGATTCATTTTTGCACCAAATTCAACCAACCCAAAATAAAAAAAAAATAAAATTGAAATAATTGAAAAAATAGTAGAAGCGAGCCCAAGGCGCACAAAGAGGATTTTGAAAAGCATTCCTACACCAATTGAAGATAAGAAATTTACGCCGGAAGAAGCGTTCGCCCTATTTTTGGATTTGAAATTGACCAAAAATCAATATAAGGAATTGCGGAAGCGAACCAATGAAAAGAATTGTGGGATTTTTCCAGAGTATCGAGATTTAGTTACTGGCAAAAAAGAATGCTTACCTTCACAATCTGCTATAAGTGTCACTTCAACATCAGCAGAAATAAAATTGCAAGATCTCCTTGAACAGACTGCAGAACGATTGCTAAATACGCTTGATACTGATCATTTAAAAAAAAATTGGTAATGGCAGCATTACTTTAATTTCTAAATGGGGATGTGATGGATCCTCTGGTCAGAAACAATACAAGCAATTTAATGCCGAAAATTCATCAGATGCTAATTTATTTATGGTATCTTTCGTTCCATTGCGCTTAACAAAAAGGTATAGCGTCTTAAAGCCGTCAACTAGTAGAGCAACAGAAATTGATATATGGAAAAATTAAATTCCTTCTTCAACAAAGTATTGCAGACCAATAAAATTTGCATTCAAAAAGGAAACCAAAGAAGACATAACTGAAGAAGTTCAAAAAATAAAAGATCAAATTAAGGAACTTCAACCAGGAACATTTAAATTTGATGACCAAGACATTGAAGTACATTTTAAAATGTGTCTCACAATGATTGATGGAAAAGTTGCCCAAGCTTTAACTGGAACAAAGTCAACGTCAATCTGCATTATATGCCAAAAGACATCAAGTCAATGAAGCCAACCCCCACCAGAAGACGATAGTTTTAAGGAAGCCTACGAATTTGGAATGTCCCCTCTTCATGCTAGAATACGTTTCATGGAGCATATTCTTAAATTGGGATGTGATTTGGAATTTGGTCCGTTAGGCGAAACAGTGAGAGAAAACAAAGAAAATGAAGAAAAAACAAGTAAGAAAATTATAGTCGGTCTAGACCGACTATACGATACCCTATACCATGCGTTTAGAAACCCTATCTCTTAGGCCCAACTAACTGGACATTGAAAATAAGCAAAAACCAAATTTGAGTGGGATTTTTATTAATTTTTTTGGCTGCAGATATGAAAAAGTTCATATCGGATGCTATATCTATAAAGGGACTAGGTCCAAAAATGGACCGATCCTGATCATGTTTGGTAAAGTCTCTTGTATTTTGCACAAATATGTACAAACAAAATTTGAGAAGAATCAGTGCAATATTTTTGTTTTTTAATAGATTTAAGTGAAGATCGGGAAGCAGCTCTATATGGGGTCAAAGGGATCATTTTTGGACTACCCATTAATGGATGTAATGAACGCATACAAACCCAATTTGAGTAAGATCTATATGACAATTTGGATCTTATGGCAATTTATGTCGATTTCATAGGGGTAATTTGTATGGGGGCTAGGTCTGAACATGGACCGATTCTCACCAATTTCAATAGCGTTCATCCCATGGCCGATAAAAGCTTATATACCAAATTTCATCAAAATATATTTATATTTCCGACCTGCAGTTTGATTACAAGCTTTACATGGACACACAGACGGACGGACGGACGGACGGACATTGTTAAATCAACTCAGAAAGTGATTCTGATTCGATCGGTATAATTAAAGATGGGTCTAGGTCAAATATTTTTGGTTGTTACAAACAGCAGCACAAAGTCATTATACCCAAACCACATAGTGGTATAGGGTATAAAAAAAGAAAGCAAAAAAAAAACCAAAAAAAACAAGTAAGAAAATTATAGTCGGTCTAGACCGACTATACGATACCCTATACCATGCGTTTAGAAACCCTATCTCTTAGGCCCAACTAACTGGACATAGAAAATAAGCAAAAACCAAATATGAGTGGGATTTTTATTAATTTTTTTGGCTGCAGATATAAAAAAGTTCATATCGGATGCTATATCTATAAAGGGGCTAAGTCCAAAAATGGACCGATCCTGATCATGTTTGGTAAAGTCTCTTGTATTTTGCAAAAATATGTACAAACAGAATTTGAGAAGAATCAGTGCAATATTTTTGTTTTTTAATAGATTTAACTGAAGATCGGGAAGAAGCTCTATATGGGGTCAAAGGGATCATTTTTGGACTACTCATTAGTGGATGTAATGAACGCATACAAACCCAATTTGAGTAAGATCTATATGACAATTTGGATCTTATGGCAATTTATGTCGATTTCATATGGGTAATTTGTATGGGGGCTAGGTCTGAACATGGACCGATTCTCACCAATTTCAATAGCGTTCATCCCATGGCCGATAAAAGCTTATATACCAAATTTCATCAAAATATATTCATATTTGCGACCTGCAGTTTGATTACAAGCTTTACATGGACACACAGACGGACGGACGGACGGACGGACATTGTTAAATCAACTCAGAAAGTGATTCTGATTCGATCGGTATAATTAAAGATGGGTCTAGGTCAAATATTTTTGGTTGTTACAAACAGCAGCACAAAGTCATTATACCCAAACCACATAGTGGTATAGGGTATAACTACCTCTATTGAATTAGACGAAGAAGCTAAACAACTTCTAGAAAATGAAAATCAATTCTATTTAGAAGAAATTTTTACTAAAATTGGTTGATTTAAAGTACTTTTTCATTACACTAACAATAAGTTACACTTTTTTTTATATAGTTAAAAAAATTTCTTGATTTAAAAATTTATATATTTTGTAACTTTACAATAAAAATAATATTTCATAAACTTACCATAAAAATTGATATAGAAATATTTAAAAAGACAATAAAAAAAAATTTAACTAAAGCAAAAACATACGAGTTTTTCATTGAAACTTCTCTCTCTTGAACCAATATAAGGTAACTTTTACGTTCGCTGCTTAATAAATTATATTTTAACTCGGGATCTTTCAAAAAAAAAAAAAAAAAAAAAACAACCTTTGGCCATTGTGCACATTAGGACTAAAAAGTTTACGGGGGCCAAAGTTTGGCATTTTCTGAAAAAATTAACTTAAAAAATTGTTAAAAAGTATTAGTTGTAAAATTGACTAAAAAAATAAGACATTATATTAAAAAAAACCTTTTTTTACCTTTTAACACTTCACTTTGGTACTAAAATTCAACTACAAATGAAAATGTATTTTAAACCCTCCGTAACTTTTTTATTTTCGGTCGAGAATTAGCAAAACTTAAAGGCTAAAGTCTCACCTACCAAACAAAAAATAAAAACGCATATCAAAATTCCAATCCAATCAAAAGTTATAGATTTTTGACCGCCTTCTCGTCAAATGGTCCACTGTGCGACGTTTCGTCAATTCTTTTAATTGTTTTTTACTTTCGTTTGCTGAAGTAAAGTACTTAACAGAAAACGTTAACATTAACATTATCTGTTAAAATTCTTAACAGGAGCCAAATCACCATTCGTTATCGAAATTTTTCGATCGAAATGATTTTTTTATTTCCCAAAACAAAATGCTGAGAATAATTTTTATTTTTCACAGTTGAAGAATTTTGGCCTCTGATTAAGAAGAAAAGCGAATCGTGGTCGAGCGTTTGTCCGACTCCTTCAAATAATCTGCAAGGATGTTCCCGTTGAATAGTTTCTTGTATTTTGAAATAAATGCTGTTCATTTTTGAAATTCTCTGATATTAATCTTGACTTAATCATGTTAAGGGTCATTTGATCTTCAGACAAATTTTCTAAAGCGGTCACAATAGCATCATAGGATTCGGGCGATATTAAAAATAATTACGAAACCACGTCAGCATTTTCAAATTTAGTACCAGCGGTTTTTAGTTGACGAATAAGCGAGTCAAATTTAAGTAAATGTGCACTTAAATCCTTACCTACTTTTAAACCTAAGCTTGTCAAAATTTTACGTATTAACGTTTGGTTCATACATGATTATTTAGCGAATGTTGCCACCAAAGAATCCATGTAGCTATAGTTTTATCACGAATGTATTCCAAATAGCCATCGTGAATATATGAAGTTATTATATCTTGATCCTTAAAATCCTTTTTATTCCAAACTGCTCTATTAGCAGCTGAATCTCCAGCTTCGGAAATTGGAGCTGATCTTTTCATAGCTTTCAAGCCATCGGCTGACGCTAGATGACGTTGTACTCGGAAACCCCAATTTTTCAAATGTTGTCTACCTAATTGTGGTATTCCTGTTGCTTTCTCTGAATAACCCATACATAACCTATTGTAATTTTATACAGTTTCAATACAAAATCTCGGGAATAAGCACACAATTATATAAATTGAACAAAACTAATAATTAGATGTTTATTGTGTCAATAATTTTCTTCGAGTGACAAAATCATTTTCTTTTTGAAAAATAAATTTAATATAAATTATTTGAAATAATTATAAAGGAAAATTTGACAGTCATAATATAAAAATAAGAATATTGTCTTAAGAATATTATCTTACTGAATTTTTTCTGAGTAAGAAGAAAACTATTTTACTTCGCTTCTAAAGAAGTATACATTACTATTCACTGTTATGGATACTGAGTCACCTGACCTTGGAGAGCCGATACCATCTTCTAATAAAGTGCCACCGGATAAAATTGGTCGGAACAGCAATGTTATAGTTGATTTAATGCAGCAAATTGGGATTCCTACACAGTTGGAGAGCGATATGGAAATTTACAGCAGCAACGAAGACTTGTTTTGAGATCAAATCAAAAAAAGCAAACAGGAACGTAGATGGCTTAGCTGTCCCGCACAATCAGAAAAGAACATTAAAGAAGAATGTAAATTTCGCATAACCGATTTGCGATACTGGGGAGTATAAATGTAGAAGTAAATGAAGGTGCCACGACAAGCAAAGGATCCCCAAATTTGAATGTAAATAATGGAAAGAATGTTGAGAAAGAATCTGGTAGGTCTGGTAGGAAAAAATTGTGTTCTCCAATAATTTTGCATGGCGTCAATGTTAAAAAGCTTGTAGACCAACTAAATGAGAGAACACCCAAAGTTGTTTAAAAAATTGTTAATTCGTCTCAGAATAAAAGTAAACTCCATTTTGAGGATCTATCTGCACATCTGGAAATGACGGATATTTTAAGAAATCAAAATATTAGGTCATACTCATTTACTCCTCCCGAGTTAAGAAGAGTAACGGTTATTTTAAGAGGTTTGTACCACTTAACGGAAATGTCTGAAATTAAAACAGCTCTTGATGAGCCTTTACCAAAAACAGTTGAAAAAGTTAATAAAGTAGTTAAAAATTTTTCCACTAAAAATGGTTTTGACACCGGCTTGTTTATTGTAACCTTGGCACAGGGTAAGAAAGTAAATGACATAAATAAATTACAATTTATTTTGAACCAGTGTGTTAAATGGGAGTCTCCAAGATCGAAGAGAAGAGAGATTCAATGTTTTAGATGTCAGCTATTGGGACACTCAGCCCGAAACTGTAATTCTAGTTTCAAGTATGTGAAATGTAATGGGAAACATGACCCCTACGTGATTAAATTTTAATGAAAGGGAATTAGTAGCCAAAGCTAGGAGCAAAAGGCAGGAAATTAAAGATAATGTTAAATTTGCTATAGGGAAAACCCAAGCGGTTAAAGATAGAAGTCTTTTGTTTCATTCTGAGCTTAATTATAAAGCTAATAGTGAACAAAAATTGCCCCCAGTAGTAGAGGAATTTATTAAGCTAGGCGAATATTTTAGAGAATCTGAAATCCAAACTTTAGAATCGAAAATTTCAAATTTTCTATCTGCATATAAAACATTGTCATTAGAGATGGCGAGAAAAGAGTACGTCATTTTATTACAAAAAGTCCTTTCCAATTATGGCCCGAAATAATTTAAATTTTATCACTTTTAATACAAGATCGTTAGTTGAATTAAGTAGACGTATATAATTAATTAAAATACTTAACTTTCAGAAAATCGATGTTTGTTTCCTACAGGAAACTCGATTTCATAGAAATTCCAAAATTATCTTTCAAAACTATAATGTAATCAGAGATTTTTGTAGCCAAGGCAAGGCAATACTCTTCAGTAAAAGTATTAAGGTATAATACTGTACCGTCCAACTGCAATCTGCTCTGCGCTCTCAAAGGTGATGGAGAGCATGATCAATTTTCACCTTGTGAACTACCTAGAGGCCAACTCACTTCTTAATGATCGACAGTATGGCTTCCGTAGAAATCGTTCCACGGGAGACCTGTTAGCTCTACTTTCTGAGCACTGGAGTCGATCCATTCGCAATTTTGGCGAAAGTAAAGTGGTTGCTCTGGATATTTCCAAGGCATTCGACCGTGTATGGCACGGTGCATTGATATCAAAGCTTATTGCATTTTGACTTCTCTCGATTTATATCGAGTTTTCTCAGAGACTGAACAATACGTGTTGTTATTGATGGGGTCTCATCCAATGAGTTTCAGATTAATTCAGGGGTACTCCAAGGTTCCGTTCTTTCTCCTTCTCTTTTCCTTATCTTTCTGAATGACCTTCTTGGCCAAACTTTTAACTCTATATACTCTTTCGCAGATGACAGCAGCATTTGTCATTCATTTTCCTTTAATTGTAGGCCAAGCCTCTTGGAGGTTGGGGGCAAAAGGCCGACAATGAATGATACACTCAATCAAGACCTCTTAACAATCTCCGAGTAGGGTAAAGCGAATAGGGTTGATTTTAATGCGCTGAAGACTCAATGTTGTATGTTGACCCATAGGGCCATGGAATCAACAAGGTCATCTGTATATATGGGTGGTAAAGGTATTGAGGAATCGGATACTCTTGATGTTCTGGGCATGAGAATTCAATGTGGTGTTCGTTGGAACGAGCATGTTTTTCAAGTGTCGAAAGAAGCATTCAAGTGTCTTGGTTTTCTAAAACGGTGTAGAAATTACTTCACTCCTACTGATCTCCTTAAAATCTATACCACTTACATCCGACCGAAAATGGAATACAATTCCCATATATGGGCAGGGGCTTCGAAGTCTATTTTGGAGCTACTGGACCGTGTGCAAAGGAGGGCGTTGGCGCTCATCAATGACAGTAGGGTATCCAATTCTATTGATTCATTGGAACACCGTCGGAATGTGGGTTGTGTAGCACTGTTCTATAGATATTACCATGGGAAATGTTCTTCTGAGATTAGCGAACTTATTCCAAGTGCCCGAGTTTCGGTTCGCTCTACCCGCTTCTCTAGTAGATCACATCCGTTTGTAGTCTATTGTCCAGTTGACCGCACAACGCATTACAGAGAGAATTCGTTTATCAGTCGAACTAGCCGTATGTGGAATAAACTCCCCGCAGAGGTCTTTCCTGACAGTTATAATCTAATAAAATTTAAGTCAAATATCCATAAACACTACTCCCTCTCTCCTCCTTCCCATAACCTATTTTCCTTAAATCAACACAATGCACTGCATTTGTAGGGGGCATCCCCTGAGTGTTGGTTAACAAAAAAAAAAAAAAATGTTCAAAATTTGAAATTTCCAAACAGTTTTATTGAAATTAAATAATCGTTTGCAGGTCAAGTCAAAAAGTACTTACTAGGCAGTGTTTATATTGCCTCAAATTTCTTCAATAATCTTATGTGCTCTAGTCTTGACTCGATTCAAAGCTATTCTATGTCATACGATGGTGTCTTCATTGGAGGGGTCTTTAACTCCAGAAATGTTCACTGGGGCGATTTAATCGATAATCTAAACGGTCAAAGTTTCAATGACTGGTTAAACTTATTTGGTACAAACTTTAAGAGATTTTGTGATGCAACTCCGTCCTTTCCAGGAGGCCCATCTTTTTTGGACCATTTTCTAATCAGTACAAATCTGGTTGACTTAGCTAATGGGAATGTCCACGTAATAAGCCTACCAACGTTTTCGGATCATTACCCTCTGAAATTGACATTTAAATTTTCAGACGTTGATTTAATTCTTTCTCCCCCAAGATTTTATAGATCTTTTGAGAGGACAAACTGGGAAGACTTTCGTAATGATGTTCAATGTAATATTTTAAGTCTGAATACACCTAGTGACAGAAACTTAGTTAACGGTGAAATTGGTGAAAGCATCATACGTTTTAACACTGTATAAATTCTGAAGTGAATAGATACTGCGATGAAATTGAAATTTAGATCAGGCGTTTTGTGGTACCGGAACATATTAAAAAGCTTTTTAAAGTCAAGTATACCTGGCAAAAGTAACGGGAACAGAAGTTCAGACGAATACAGACGGATTAGTGGTCAAATTCAACTACTTAAAACTATTATCAAAGAACTTGTTGAAATACATCAAACAAAAGAGGGCATCAGACCTGGTCCTAGGGCTTTTAAGGACATTTTTAAATTCACCGGCATGGAAAATTCAAAAATTTTCGATAAAGTAATCGTAGACGGGAACATTTATACCGAAGACTCCGAAAATGCTGAACATTTCAGACATTGAATCCAATAAATACAATTTAAAGACTAAATTAAAGAAAAAGCGAGCACTAACTGCGTAGACTATCGGCTCAGATCTTATATGTACATATATGTACATTTATACAGTAATATTTACAACATTTTATTACCCTATACCACTATGTGGTTTGGGTATAATGACTTTGTGCTGCTGTTTGTAACTACCAAAAATATTTGACCTAGACCCATCTTTTATTATACCGATCGAATCAGAATCACTATATGATTCGATTTAACGATGTCCGTCCGTGTGTCCGTCCGTCTGTCTGTGTGTCCATGTAAACCTTGTAATCAAACTGCAGGTCGCAAATATGAGTCTATTTTGATAAAATTTGGTATAGGCTGAACGCTATTGGTGAAAATCGGTCCATGTTCAGACCTAGCCCCCATACAAATGACCCTATGAAATCGACATAAATTGCCATAAGATACAAAATATCATATAGATCTTACTCAAATTGAGTTTGTATGCGTTTATTACATCCATTAATGAGTAGTCCAAAAATTATCCCTATGGGACAACCCTTACTCATAGGCCCCATGAAGAGCTGCTTCCCGATCTGTACTTAAATCTATCAAAAAACAAATATATTGCACTGATTCTTTTCAAATTTTGTTTGTATATATTTTTGCAAAATACAAGAGACATTACCAAACGTGATCAGGATCGGTCCAATTTTAGGCCTAGTGCCCATATAGATATAGCATATCTGCAGCCAAAAAAATTAATAAAAATCCCACTCAAACCAAATTTATTTTCTATGTCCCGTTAGTTTGGCCTAAGGGATAGGGTCTCTAAACGCATGGTATAGGGTATCGTATAGTCGGCCTAGACCGACTATAATTTTTTTACTTGTTTAATATACATTAAACTCTAAGTTTAGTATGATAAATGAAATTATAAATCTTGTTAATATTTGTTACGGACGGAGTCTTGAGCAGGTCAAATGGTGGTGTATTATCAAATATATTAGCTCTTATTTGGGAATAAGATCAGCAATCATTAAGAAGGTGGTTGATAAAGAGTTGGCAGTTGCATCTATGACAAGTTGGATTATTAGACTTTTTTAAGATCCATTCATGTGGGAAAATGGAGTGTCCAAGGCGCAATCTCGAAAAAGTCTTTATTTTAAATTTTTCACGTTCCGTTGGATAAACTGGTAGAGTGAGCTGTGGGTTTATTCGTTTACTTTTATTTTAGTGTAGTTGACTATGTGACGGCGAATATCCTGTCTTTCTAACAAAGCATCTAATAAAATTGGTGCGTATGATGCATATTTAGCTGCAATGTCTGCTTTTTCGTTACCAGTAATGTCAATGTGGCTCTGAATCCAATGTATTCTTATTTTATCTTCGTTGCCAATAAGGGCATCTCTAATTTTTGTTATTAGATGCCATTTGTTATTAAAAGGATTGCTTATGGCCTTTATCACCGAATAACTGTCAGTAAAAATTATAGTTTTCTTTTTATCCGTTTTTATCATGCGTATAGCTTGAAAAATAGCACTGACCTCGGCAGTAAAGACAGACGAGTGTTCGAGAAGTGTTCTGAGAATGAGGTGTTTTCCTTCTTGATATACTACTGCGTAAGCTGTAATGTTCTCATGAGACTTAGTACCGTCTGTACTATAGTTATAGTTTGTTCTACAAAAAATCTTAAAAAGCAGCTGATTGGTGTATCACTTTTTTTTTAAACTTGGCTAAGGAGATGTCGAGAGAGTAGCTATTGGTTTGCTTATAGTTTTTTTGGAAATCATTAATGGGATGCTTAGTTCTGAAGATAATCCTAACGATTCAGCTATTGCAGATTTCATGCGTTTTGTTTGTTTTGCACTTACAGAAGAGGAAATATCTTTATCTATAATTGAGTTAGAACTTGTTAGAAGTTTCGGAAATAATGAAGCTTTTTTTTCATATATTCTGTTTTCTATAGATGGAAGGCCAGCCTCCTGAAGAATATTGTTGATGGGCGTAGTTCTGTAAGCGTAAATACATGCTCTTGCGGCTTGGTGATATACAGGCTTAATGGTTTTGTTGATTGTTGTTTTAGAGCTATTTTCATATAGGAATAATCCGTAGTCTATTTTGCTCAGTAGCAGAGTTTTTGTGAGGTATGTTAGTGTATTAATGTGAACAAAGCTTTTCATTGATAGGTAACGTATGATATTGACTCTAGAGAGTAGAGAATTTTTTCGTAGGGTACAGTGATCTCTCCAGTTGTATTTGTGTGAAAACGTTACACCTAAAATTTTTAATATATTTACGTTCTGTACTGCTGAATAAGAAAGTTGTATAATATGATTATCACAGTCGCAATTGTGTTTTCTGCAGATGTGAAATTTTTTTGTTTTTTGCAAAGAAATTTTGGCAGCTGAGTAATTCGCCCAGTTATTAATGCTTATCGGGCCTAGATAATTTGTCTAACTACTTAATAAAAAAATTTTTTTTAATAATTGTATAAATAATGGTTATTTCCCTAAGACATGGAAAATTGCGAAAATATATCCCATCAAAAAAAAAAAAAGCTAAACGACTTTCAAATTAACAATTCTCGTCCAATTTCAAAATTATCGAACATTGGAAAATTACTCGAAAGACTAATTAAAGGGAAACTAGAATGTTCTCACATTTATGATTCAATACCTAAGTATCAATTTGGTTTCAAACGAGGCCATTCATCTGTTGACGGCTCGGCTTACCTACAAAACGAAGTTGTCAGTTATTTGCGAAATAGAAAAAGTACCGTCGCAGTGTCGTTGGACATCGAGAAGGGTTTGATCGAGCCTATCACTATTATTTTTAAACTCATTGATCTGGAATGTGAACCATTTATAGTTAAAATGTTGTTTAGCAATTTTAAGGATAGACAATTCGTAGTTGAAATGAATAATACTAGATCAAATACAGGTGGTATTTGGGTCCGCCAAATAACTTTTTTTTTTTTGAAAATGCTATAAAAAAAACTACTGAATATTATCTCAAATTCCTTTTTTTTATTTGAAAGTACAATCCTTCCGGTTAATAATTGAAAATAGTTTCATTCAAATGGCTGCCTCGGCTGGCCATGCAGTAGCCTACACGATCCGAGCAATTTTTAAGCACATTATATTGCGTGCAGCTGTATTTCACCAATGGCTTCACGAATATTGTCCTTTAAAGCGTCAATTGTCTCTGGCTTGTTGGCGTAACACTTATCTTTGAGGGCACCCCACAAATAATAGTCCAACGGTGTCAAATCGCAGCTCCGAGGTGGCCAAACGACATCAGCTCTGCGGCTGATATTGCGATCTTCAAAAACAGGGCGCAAAACATCGAGTGTAGCTTCGGCTGTGTGGCACGTAGCGCCGTCCTGTTGAAACCAAATGTTGCCAATATCCTCCTCTTCAATTTTTGTGAACAAAAATTCGTTCAAAATGGCCCTATAACGATCGACATGACTGTAACGGCCACTCCTTGCTCATTTTCGAAGAAAAATGGCCCAATTATGCCTCTGGACCAAAATCCGCACCAAACAGTGACTCGTTTTGGGTGCATCGGCTTTTCAATGTATGCGTGCGGGTTTTCTGTGCCCCAAATGCGACAATTTTGCTTGTTTACATACCCGCCAAGATCAAAATGAGCTTCATCTGAAAAGATGATTTTTTTTTTGGCAAAATCGGCATCTTCTGTAAGTCGATCGCAGGCCCACTTAGCGAAGCGAAAACGCATTGGATGGTCAGTTGGCTTCAACTCCTGAACCAATTGGACTTTGTATGGCGTCATACCAAGGCCTTTATGCAAAATTCGTCTCAATGATGCCTCCGAAATGTTCAATTCTTGAGAACGACGGTGAATTGATGTTGATGGCGCTTCACGCACACTTTCTGCCACAGCAGCAATATTCTCGGGTGTACGCACTGTTTTTGGCTTTTCACGCTTTGGTTTATCGATGAGGATGCCAGTTTCTTTCACTTTTTTCACAAGATAACGAACATACGGAGCTGACGGTGCTTCTCTTCTTCCAAAATCCGTACGCAATTTTCGCACACATTCTGCAACATTACCATGATTTTCAAAGTAATGTCGCAATATTTCCCAGCGTTGTTCAAGCGTATACACAACCATATTCGTTCAGCGGAAGGATAAAACTAATTATCTGTCAAATCAGACATGAGCTAAATGTTACCATTCACGAAATAAGCACTAGTTGAAAAAAAAAACGTTAGATGGCGGACCCTTTAGTATCTTAGATTATGATTTTCCCCACATCTACAATTCAAAGAGTAACTTTACACGGATGATTCGCTAGTCTATGCACATGATACTGATCCGCAGATTGCTTTAGTGAAAGTTCAAAATCATCTTCTTTTAATTGATGATTTTTATAGAAATTGGGGTATTAAAATTAATACCCTTAAATCCGCAATGCCTCGGGCAGTTGTCTCCGTGATGTAGTGAGGAAAAGTAGAATATTGAATCTTTCTTTGAATGGTTAACAAGCTGTTTAAATTTAATGAGCATGAAAGATTTGCAAAGAATAAAGGACTACGCATCAAGGGTATGTTCTCAAAACTTTTGATAAACAGACACCTGAGTCAAAGGGCCAAATTGCTTATTTACAAGGTTTGCATTCGTTCTGCGATGCTTTATGGTTTTCCCATATGGTTTTCAATATCGCCAACAGCCATGGCGGAGTTGGAGATTTTGGAAAGAAACTGTTTTTTGAGACTCTGTGTTAATGAATTTTGAAAGTTTTGTAAAGAGATATTCGAACTCCGTTATCTATGATAAGGCCAAAATTCAACCACTTGCTTCGTATTCGCTAAATTTAACTGAAAAGTTTGTAAATCGCCTTAAGAACCACGGGAACAGTTTATTGAGAGACGTTTTCAGTTCTCAAAAAGATTTTAGTTGGCCCAATAGCCTGTATATGTTCCCTATTGGAGTTGTACATAAAAACATTAGAATTTTAACATCCCTGAGAGAATACCACCTACCAGAGTTTTACTCTCATTCAGTTCAAGGGTCCAACAGGGGCTAATTGTAGACTCATAAACCCAGGTTCGGGCGGGGTGTTTTCCATGAGTCCTAACCTTGATACCAAATTTTGGTTAAGGGTGTGGGAATCATTCCAAACACCACCGGGCGATCGTGGGGTTATTTATAGTTATAGTGGAAACCTTTTTCCGTCCCTATATATTTATTGTCTTAGTTTTAGTCTAGTTTTAATTGTTCTCATAAACAGTTAATGTAAATTTTTATTATACTTTGAGCAATATAATTTTATGTTTTATCATTAGACGTAAGAACTCATACTCTCTGATTATATAAGCCTGTAGCGTTATAAAACAGATCTCATTAATGTCTATTAGAACAATACGATATAGATTTAAGTTATGTACATTCCTGTTAACTTTACTCGACCTTTTTGTGATCTAAACGTTTAAGTCTCAATAAAAACTCAAATTGAAAATTGAAATTGAAAACTTTAAAAACGATTTTCACAAAATTTCAACAAAGTATGTACATAAAACAAACAAATAATCCAACAGGCTCACCCCACCCAAAGTGCAGATATAAATTCAATTAAACATTTGTGGTCACTTATTAACACAAAATTTAAAGAATATAACATTTCTAGTAAAGAAACTGATAGAGATATGGATCAAATTCCTTTAAACTACACAACAAAACTACACAAACGCTACACAAAATATTTTTTTTTTTTTTTTTTTGGTATTTATTATTTTTTTATATATTTTTGTTGTCCTGCAAGTTTTTTTTTTCTATGAAAATTAGATTGTTTTAATTTTTCGTTTTTTTTTTTTTAATATTATGGATTTTCTTTCAACTAACAATTTATCTGCTTTAATTAATTTCAGATTTTTTTAAACTGTAGACCGTTGTATTTCATATTTACCAAATTCTCATAACACATGTCCAATTCTTAAACTCTATTTTTTCATTACAACTTTTTAAACAGTAATCACTACAATGAGCATTGACTAAGAACAATTCCACTTTGGAGAATGGCATGTTTTTACTACACCTTCATTAATAAGAAATTCGTTAAATTATGTACAATTTTACCTTAAGTGTTTCATTTTCATTTTCCACTGAAGATAATTTAAATCTGAGATCTTTAATTGTAGCCTGTTTTTGATCAATAGTAGCATCCATTTCGGCTTCCATTTCACGTGATTGTTCAACGTATTCGTCGTACTCTTGCTTAACATCTGTCCACCTGTTTCAAATTCAAATTATAAATAAATTGTCACAATTCAATTAAATACGTATGTATGTATATTTAAAACTTACTCTTTGTGATAAAGTTTAGCCCTTTCTTTCCAATAACGACATTCGTCTTCCACACTGTTAAATAGTGGCGGTGATTCCATCATTGTTAATGTTTATGTATGTGTGTTTAGTTTAAAGGACTGTAGGACTCTTGAAAGAGTACAGCGAGCAAAAGTTTCGTTTAACCAAGGAACCAAACTTTCTTTTTTCCTGGTATATGTAAGTTTGTTTGTATCGCGAGCGATAAAAGTCTTTTGAAATCAATTTTTTATTTATTACATTTATTTTAAAAGTTTAAAAACACAAAATTGTTTAAAAGATTTTTCGCTGGTGTCTGCTGATTTTCCCTGTTTATTGTGTTTTATTAAAATTCGTCGTTTCGTTCTATTTTTTCAATATTTTCCCAATATTTTATTTTCCTATAAAAAAAAAATAAAAGGGAATACAAAAATCACATCTTAATATTATTACTGCAGATGAAAACTTAAATTTTTCTGTGAAAAATCAATTAATTAACAAGTGTTTGTCTAAAGAAAATCCCACACTGCCACATTTTCTCTTTTTTCTTCTCAGGTTTTGTTAAAACGATTTTCTACGTTGTTTTTTATGATTGTTTTTGTTTTTTTTTTTCTAAATTTGTTTTTATTTTTACAATTGGTTTTTTTCGTATTGTTTCACTCCCGCTGCTGTCACTTTAACTTCTCTGCGTCGACGAAAACTTGTCTACGTCGACTGCGGCGAAGTACGGAAGCAACAAAAAAAGACAAAAAAAATTAGTAGTTTTATTATTCGTTGCTTCTTCTTCCTCAAGGCAAAATGAAATCATCGCTACGTTTTCTCTTTTTTAGTTAACAATTGCTACCTTTTCAGAAGACAGAATATTCTACACTTAGATTTTATGCTTACACTTACTTTGTTGTTAAATCTATTTAATTATATTTTTTAACATTGTTTAACGTTTGCAAAAACAAAATTAGAACGAAACTATTGTGTGTTTGGTATAAAAAACACTGTTGATAAATAGCGTACTAATATAATGCCTTCAGGGTTCCAATTAACACATTTTTAAAAAAGGTGCATTTATGGTGCTATTACATGATGTGTTTTTTACATATGTACTGTCACTTTTTTTATCCATATGAAATTCCTCATGTCTGTCAAAATTGTCTTTTACATACGATTCATAATTTTTGCTATCACACGTGCATGTATTTCCGTATGACATAACCTCTAAATGTAAACAACAGCTGATTTAATTTGTGAATTTACAAAAATTTATTGCGAAAAAAAATTTATATATATTTTAATTGTTAATTAATATTGAACAATTTATATTTCTTTCAATATTAATCTTTATAATTTACTCTGTTTTTCTTTCGCCACAAGCAGTGTTGTATTTTCATATGTTTGTCATGCAAAAATAGAACCTGTTCTAATTGAAAAATGTACATGTGACTTTCCTCATGCATTGTACATAAACAATGTTTCATATGTATCAAACGATGTGTACAACTTTTGTTGTGGGAAAATTTGACAGTACATATGTAAAAAACACATCATGTAATAGCACCTTTAATGTGTGTTTACGTATGTGTATTTTCCATATGTAAATTCAGTTTTACGATCCATAATTCCGTGTGTGTGTCAAAATTGGCGTTTTACATACGATTCATAATTTTTGCGTTCAAACGTACATGTATTTCCGTATGACATAACCTCTAAATGTAAACAACAGCTGATTTAATTTGTGAATTTACAAACATTTATTGTTAAAAAAAAATTAAATATTTTATTTAATTGTTAATTAATATAAAACAATTATAATATTAAACAATTTATTTTTCTTTCAATATTAATCTTTATAATTTACTCTGTTTTTCTTTCGCCACAAGCAGTGTTGTATTTTCATATGTTTGTCATGCCAAAATAGAACCTGCTCTAATTGAAAAATTTACATATGTCTTGCAAAATGTATTGTTCATAAACAATGTTTGAAAGGGTTCACACTATGTGTACAAATTGCACGTGCTAAAAAAAAATAAGAAAAAACAAGCAAAACACATAGTGTGAACGCAGTTTTATTAATTTGGACAAAAAACAGGTATCAATCAAATAAAATTTCGAGAGCATTTTTTTTGTTGATTTATAACAAAATGTTTAAAATTGATTAAGTCTAAGAATCGAAAAATTATATTAGTTAACTTACTTAAGTTCTTTTAATATTGGTTTCCCAATCTGGTTTACCATTTCTCCTACTGTAGTGAGAGAAATGAAATTATTTGAGAGGAAAGTAATCAAAAAATGCATTGTTATGAATTTTTCCGTGAATCCATCTGCACATATGCGCTATAACATGATAACAGCCATTTAGAAGATATTATTGAATCCGAAAAATATATTAACTGGTCTAGTTCAAACTAACTTATTCCCCATTTGTATCTTAGGGGAATCCCTGGACCACGACGTCTCCCGGGTCATGCCGGAACTTTATTTGAGGTCTAGTCCACCTCTCATAGAAGAAGGGAAATCTGTGATAATCATTATTTTAAAATTTCAATTATATATTCTTCCTTTATTTACATATTTTAACAAATTTGATATTCACATATGAGATCTTATCTTTACATACAGATATTGCAACAAATAATATATAGGATCTAAAGATATTAAATAGTTTTTATTATATTTTTTTTAATGATTTTTAAAGGAAAATGGGAGGAAAAAACCTTAATATGATTTAATAAATTCAAATACTATCTGAAAATATTTATGTGCTTATAGGAGGTTTATTAGAAATAATAGACCTCTATAAGCATATAATTTTCAATTTGGTGATTTCTTTTTAAGAGAACCATATATACACACACTTATCTGTACAATTTCACGTTTCGACCCGATTTATGCAAGTGGGGCTAAATAATTTGAAATTTAATTTCATATTTAATGTTTAATATATGCATATGAAAACTATAGTTACACTTATTTATTTTTTTCAATATACCTGTGATTATTTATTGTTTACATGTTATATGGCGTTGTTTTGTTATTGGTTTAAATAGACAAGTAGAAAGTGAAATTGCCAAAGAACGAGCATTGTATAAAATAAAATAAAAATTTTGAAGTCAAAAAGAATTTTTTTAAATTGTTAATTTTTTTTTAATTTTTTGTCTACAGTTGAAAAAGCACTGCACTTGCAATCAATAAAAATATTTTGTTTACAGTAGAGAAAGCACAGCACTTGCAATCAATATAATGTAATAACGTCCAGTGATACTAAAAATTACAACTCTGCAGTACCAAAAATGTCATTTTGCCGTTTTATTATAATCGGTGATTTTTTCTTTTCATTCAGAAGAAGAACAGGCAATTCTGCAGTTTCCTTGAAATCGACGCGATTTTTTTTTTGCAATTATTTATTAATAATAATAACAAAAGGTACAAAAACTATTCCAGGCTAAAGATTATCAAAAAAAATACAATAATTTAAGAACAATTAGCAACAATATATGTTTTGGTTAGGGATGGATGTTAATTGAACTATGAAAAATAAGATGAAAAGGGAAGAAATGAAAAACGCAGTAAAAATTAAAAGGAAAATGCAGTCGTCCATCGTGATTGAAAGAGAGATAATTGAGAAAAATCTAAATTGTTAATATACTTAAATTATTGCTACATTCTTTAAATTTTTTTTTTATTGCTATTTAAACAATTTGTGAAATATGATATAAAAAATAAAAAAAAATAGTTCATTATTAAACAAGAGACCCGCATATAACTACAGAAGACAAAGAAAAAATGTGATTTATGTTTTGCCAGTAGGAAGTAGAAGGAAAATTTAAAATTAAATTTTTTTTATTCTTACAGGTCTTCTCCGTTAAAAAAAACAACAAAAAGTGTTATTTAAACAACAGAAATAAAAATCAAAGGAAAGTAAATAGACAAGTAGAAAGTGAAAATATATTGCCAAAGAACATTGAAATAATTGAAAACAACACTAAAAATTTTTATAAGATATATTTGTTTAGTTTGGTTTGCCTGTTTTTTCTATCAACCAAGTATTATTTGGTAATCTTTTTGAAGCAACATGAGTGATAACGAGAGACAAAGCCTTTTGAAAAATGAAGATACTTCAATGCAGACTTCGATTCCCAAAGTTCGGGGTGTTGCCACCGTCTTTCCTTCTGCACCAATCAGTGAAGAGGATCTTGGAATAGTTGCTCAACAGCAGTCTCAACCACAAACGGAAGGTGAGTTCAGGCACATTTACCTCTTGTTAAGTTGTAGGCTCTGATTATTTAAAAAACTATCACGATTTTTCTAATTTTTACTATTGATATCGCAATTGCGATGAATGTGTGTGGTTGAAACCTGACAAGTGTTGTTTAACTACAATTAATGTTGCAATCTGCTCATATTGTCTATGTAAAGTAATACCAACAATTTTGTTTTTATTATTAATTATTGAACTATTTTTTATGTTTTAACACATTTTATGTTGTTTTACTATTTCACAAATAGTGATATATTCAAGTATCACATATCATTGAGTCATACAACTGTTACTGTGTCACTATCTGTTATTTTTTCCATTCAATACATTTTAAAGTAGACATTGATGCTGTTACAATTTCTTATCTTATTCGATTGGACGAAAAAGAAAATCTTGATATCTTGGAATGTGAGTGATCCAATAAGTTTAAATAAATATTTGTTCATATATTGGAAGTTTTTTACATAAGTTTCAATTTAAGAACTGCAGTTTGCATTAGGACCAACTATCAGATTCCAAACATATACATATATATATTTTTTTCAGTCAACAACATTTGCAATCAAAGAAATTAATTCAGTTGACATTTTCAAAATTTTAAGCCATCGAATTAAAGATCAATTTTTTGGGTGACTGTTTAGTTAAACTGAAGTTTTAAACTTTAGGGTAAATAGTTTAAAGGTATAGGACCGAGTAAATATAGTTTAATTGACTAGCTAGAGCTATGTATTTAAGCATTTAAAAAAATAGATGACAACTAGGGGATCCTAACGGGTATGCATTTAAAAAAAAAGGCCCAGGATTTATTTTTATTATATTATCAAATCTAACTAATTCTTTATCCCTATTGAAACAAATATATTAATTTCTTTATCTATGCAAGATTTAATGTCATATATTGCGGAGTTGAAAAACTTGACGGTTATACAATTTATTTTCTCACAAAATTGTTTCTAATTTTCACTGATTTCTTTAAGTGATGAATTATATAAATCATTATTTTTAAAACGTATTACTTTTAATCAAGGTTCAGAAAATACACACACGAAACACACAATGTTCTGTTCAAAAGCAGCCAACACATATCTTTATTTTCATATCAATTATGTGCGTTTCAAAATTTTCTACGGTACCCAACACAACCATGACTGTGTTCGTTTTAATATTTCGTTATTTACACGAACATTTTTGTATCACATTCTTTTTGCTTCAATCACACATAAAGCACACATTTTTGAGTGTTGCTTTATTTGAAGTTGATGTTCTGGTACGTGTAGTGAAAAAAAACACAGAACATGTAAAATAAACAGGTTCGAGTTCAGTTATATTTTAAGTCGTGTTGTGGCTCGTGTAGTAAGAAACAACAGAACATGTACAGTAAACAGGTTCGAGTTCAGTTATATTTTAAGTCGTGTTTAAAATATAACTGAACTCGAACCTGTTTATTGTACATGTTGTGTTTTTTCTTACTACACGAGCCACAACACGACTTAAAATATAACTGAACTCGAACCTGTTTATTTTACATGTTCTGTGTTTTTTTTCACTACACGTACCAGAACATCAACTTCAAATAAAGCAACACTCAAAAATGTGTGCTTTATGTGTGATTGAAAAAAAAAGTACGTGATAGAAAAATGTTCGTGTAAATAACGAAATATTAAAACGAACACAGTCGTGGTTGTGTTGGGCACCGAAGAAAATTTAAAAACAAACATAATTGATATGAAAATAAAAATATGTGTGTGTTGGTCTAAGTTATGTTTGTTTACATATATGTACGAGTTTTTTATTCAGTGTGTGTTTTTTTCTGAACTCTGCTTTTAATACAAGGAATTAATCTTGTTAATTAAAAAGATCCCAGAGTCCCGGAGTTAATATTGAAAGAAAAATAAATTGTTCAATATTAAATAACAATTAAAAAATATATAACTTTTTTTTTTCGCAATAAATTTTTGTAAATTCACAAATTAAATCAGCTGTTGTTTACATTTAGAGGTTATGTCATACGGAAATACATATGCATGTGTGATAGCAAAAATTATGAATCGTATGTAAAAGACAATTTTGACAGACATGAGGAATTTCATATGGATAAAAAAAAGTGACAGTACATATGTAAAAAACACATCATGTAATAGCACCTTAATTGAAAAATGTACATGTGACTTTCCTCATGTATTGTACATAAACAATGCTTCGTATGTATCACACGATGTGTAAACCTTTTGTTGTGGGAAAATTTGACAGTACATATGTAAAAAACACATCATGTAATAGCACCTTAAGATACAAAATTATATGATAACGGTACAATATAAGAAATTAAAGCAAAATAATTGCACATTTGGGATTTTGTTTTTTCTTTTGAATATTGGTTGTTTTTAATTATTATACCACGAATTACATATTTTTTCTTTCGATAGTTTTAATTCTTTTAAATCCTTAAAGTCAGGAATTTGCCATATTTTCACTTTCCGAAAATTAAAAATAAAACACCAATTCTATTAAAAACTAATTAACAACTTCTAACGCAAAAATATTGCATATTTCTCGAGTTATTGAGTTTTTAACTGGGGAAATACTAAATTTTTAATTTGAAGGTAAGCAAAGTTTACCTTGAACTAATAATTTTTACCGCGGATTATTTTCTTTAGTAGCATAGTACTCGTCAGAGTGATTTATATTTTGAGACAGTAAAGCACAACATAAAAAAGATTAAAAAAATTCTGTTTAGTGGCCACATTTTTTGGATAAAATCGATTTCAGCGAACCCTTCAAAAATTTTGAACAACATTTCAAAACTCTTTTGTGCGATAAGAATACATAAAAAATTTTTTGTGAAACGCCCTGGTATACATATGTATATTTAAATTAAGTTATATAACTTTCATCAAAAATACACAATTTTTATAAAAGAATAGTGGGCATTAAAAAGTCACAATTTCGAAAGTAAATTGTGACGTACGGAATGTCTTATTGTTTCCTCCAAGTACTTAATGGTAGTTTAAATTTACTTCATTATTTTTTAATATTCTATGCATGGTGATTTCCATTTGTAATTACATTCTGCAAAAAATATTTTTCATAAATTAATATGTATTATATTGCAAACGGGTTATTTTGTAATTCCCTTATGGTCCTACTTTCTTCATTTTAGTTATTTGTCTATTGTTTGTATAATCAATTAAATATTTAAGTAAACAAATTTTTGACGTTTTTAAAAGTCAGTCGTTCAATCCAATGTTCCCGTTTCGAACTTTCAATATAAAAAAGTTTTGGGAATCGTGTATTAACTCCGTTGTGATAATTTAAAAGATAATTTTAAATGATCGTATTATATTAACTCTTGATTTTGTTTTTTTAATGTTTTTTTTTTTTGTTTATTACTCCCAAAACATTTGTTGTAATATCAAAACAATTCAATGACTCATGTTGTTAAGTTATCACATTGTTTATATAAATTTTTGTATGTATGTGTATATAGCGGCATATTTTACCACCCCAACAACCAACTACTCTATGCATTTGCATTTCTGTTTTGCTTTTCGTTATTGTTTGTTTGCCTTAACACAAACGCTATTTTTTAAAAGATTGAACTCTATTTAAATGTTTTTTTTTTGTTGTTTATGGTTTTCTTGCTATGAAATTTCATTTACATTTATCTCTTTGAACAAGAATGTTGCGTTTTCAGAATTAATAAGGTCTAACGCAGACACCAAAATTGAGCGAAACTTATGTATACTTACATTAAGATGTCTACGCATCCCGATGATGTGTCACATGTGGCACCTTTCCATTAAGGGGGGTAAGGTTTTAAAACTTTTTTTTGCCCATTTTTTTTAATTTTATTTTTCTGAACGTACATGTGTTGACTATATTTGATAAGGTCACTTATTTTTTGCAAAAACATACAAACCAAATTTGAGAAAAATCTGTGCAATATTTTTGTTTTTTTTATAGATTTAAGTGAAGATCGAGAATTAGCTTCATATGGGGTATATGAATAAGAATTGTCCTATACGGTTTATTTTAGGACCACTGATAAATGGACGTAATAAACATACACAAACCCAATTTGACCGAGATGTATATTATAATTTGGATATTATAGCATTTTAAGTCGATCTCTAGGGGTCATTTGTATGGAACATGAACATGAACCGATTTTCACCAATTTCAATAGCGTTCGTCCTGTGGCCAATAGAAACTTATATACTAAATTTCATCAAAATAAATTAACATTTGCGACATTTAGTTTTATTACAAGGTTTACTGAAGGACGGACGGACATCACTAAATCGACTCAGAAAGTGATTCTGAGTCGATCGGTATTATAAGATATGGGTTTAGGTCAAACATTCTAGGTAGTTACAAACATTAGCACGAATTCAATATACCCTGACCACATAGTGGTATAGGGTATAACAGTATTTTAGATGACCCTATATTTTTGTCAGTAACTGTATATATGTATATATATAGTGGCGACATTTTAAATAGCACGTTTTATAAAAAACCACGAACACACTTATGCCGTTTTCTTTTCTGACAAAAAATGTCGCATTTTATTTGCACTTTTTTCGAAAAGTGTATTTTTTTTATATATCCTGAATTAAGAGCAACCTTATCTTATACATCAATCGAAAGGTCTCAAAGTGCTCTGTTCATAAAATGCAAAAAATTTTGATTTTTATCCTCTTTGAAGTCATATGGTGAAAATATTCAAAAAAGGGGAACAATGGGGATATATTCTCACACTATGACCTGAAAGAAGTCAATGGAGGCAATTTTTTGCGATTTTCAATTGGTGTATAAGATAAGGTTACTCTTAATTCAGAATATATGTATAAAACATACATTTTTCGAAAAAAGTGCGAATGACATGCGATATTTTTTGTCAGAAAAGAAAACGGCATTAATTTTTTTCCTTTTCACTATTTCATAGACCCTTTAATATATATATATTTTTGTTAACCACGATGACTATTTATCAAATGGAACCAAAATGTTTCAAATATTCTCAAACTTTTATTTTTAATTTTTTCGGACTTACGCATTTGATCGACAAATTAAATAGCACACATTAGTTAAACTTAAATATAGTTTTATTTCCTTAAAAAAAAAATAGTGAATTTCATGTATTTAGTTAATTTGACTAGTGCTTTTTTGGATAACCTTCTTAATAACGACAGTGCATCGCCGCTGCATTTCTTTCCATAATAGATTTAAATTTGTTGTTTTGGTACAGTGGTCGGCAAAAACATACCATCTTATTTTCTTTGTGTGAGCTGCAATCTCTCACTTACTGCTTAGTTAAAATAAGAAAACGTACGAAATAGAAAAAATAATTAACCTATTTTAAGGTTTATGTTGTATAACACAATCAATATCAATATCATATGGGCAACATTTTATGCTAACAAGATCCTCATCATGTGCATCTGTTAGACGAATTCTATTTTTATTTTTAATCAATTTTAGCGAGGCAAATGAAGACACAGATATATGTTTATATATATAAAATATACATATATAACATATATACAATATATATATATATAACATATATATATATATAACATATATGTTGACCCAAACATCGAATATAATTTAAGTATTTCATTTTTATACCCTCCACACCTCAGTGGCAGAGGGTATATATAGGTTTGTCATTCCGTTTGTAACGCATCGAAATAAATTCTGGAGACCCCAAAATCATATAATTTCTTGATCATTATAACAAGGGAAGTTGATTTAGCGATGACCGTCTGTCCGTCACGATCACGCCGTCAATATTTAAGCAAGACCGTTCGTTTTTGTATAAAGTTGTTTATTAACATCCCAAAGGAGTTGGTCAAAGTGGTCACGAGTTATGAATGAAACTTTGAAAAAACTCTTGAAAAAAATAAAGTTTTTCAGTGCGTTTGTTGTTTTTCTTAAGATATGTTGTATATGTTGTAATTCTTCGTATTGTTAAAGTCATTACAGTGTATATTAATACTGCACGTGTCACATTGGCCTAAGCAAGTTGTACCACATATTTTTTATCATTAAAATTAAATATTAAAAATTAAAAACTAAAAGAGAAAAATGGAAAATGAAAAATGGAAAATGGAAAATTAAAAATTAAAAATTAAAAATTTAAAATTAAAAATTAAAAATGAAAAATTAAAACTGAAAAATGATAAATTAAAAATTGAAAAATAAAAATTAAAAATTAAAAATGGAAAATGAAAAATGGATAACGAAAAATTAAAAATGAAAAATGAAAATGAAAATTGAAAAATGGCAAATGAAAAATGAAAATGAAAAATGAAAAACGAAAAATGGAAAATGGGAAATGAAATATTAAAAATGAAAAATGGAAAATGGTAAATGGAAAATGAAAATGAAAATGAAAATTAAAAATTAAAATTGAAAAATGAGTAATAAAAAATGAAAAATGAAAATTGAAAACTGAAAATTTAAAATTTAAAAATTAAAGATTAAAAATTTCAAATAAAAAATTAAAAATTTAAAATTAAAAACTAAAAATTAAAAAATTATTATTAAAAATTAAAAATTAGAAATTAAAAATTAAAAATGGAAAATGGAAAATGAAAAACTAAAAATGAAAAACGAAGAATGAAAATTGAAAAATGAAAAACGGAAAATGGAAAATGGAAAATGAAAATTGAAAAATAAAAAATGACAAATGGAAAATGAAAAATTGTAAATTAAAAATGAAAAATGGAAAATGAAAAATGAGAAATTAAAAATTGAAAAATAAAAATTAAAAATTAAAAATGGAAAATGAAAAATGGATAATGAAAAATTAAAAATTAAAAATGAAAAATGAAAATTAAAAATTGAAAAATGGCAAATGAAAATGAAAAATGGAAAATGAAAAACGAAAAATGGAAAATGGGAAATGAAATATTAAAAAGGAAAAATGGTAAATGGAAAATGAAAATTAAAAATTAAAATTGAAAAATGAATAATAAAAAATGAAAATTGAAAACTGAAAATTTAAAATTTAAAAATTAAAGATTAAAAATTAAAAATTTCAAATAAAAAATTAAGAATTAAAAATTTAAAATTAAAAATTAACTAAAAATTAAAAAATTAAAATTAAAAATTAAAAATTAAATATTAAAAATTAAAAACTAAAAAAACTAAAAATTAAAAACCAAAAACTAAAAATTAAAATTAAAAATTTTAGATTCTTTCTTTAGTTTCTTACCTGTTTTTATTATTTTTGTTTTTTTGTATTAAATACAATTATTTTAAAGTTTCCTTTTTTAATATTAATAATTTGTAGCCAATAATCATTCGAATTTTTTTTAATTATCGTGTGACTTCTAAGGTCTCAAAACAGGCTTATAGGGATCAAACTTTGGGTATTATTATGATGCCGGCTGTGCTAAATAATGAATTGGCGTTCTATGAAGTACTTATGTGTTTTCTACTCTAGTAAAAAAATAATGAAAATTTTCAAATAGTAATTAATTCTTTTTAAGCATCATTGTTTTTTATAATAGAAATTAGCCACCAAGAAAACCAATTAACTTTAAATTTAATTGGTATTTATTTTATTTTTTTTTTATTTTATTTATTTCAAATTAGTTTCGTAATATAAAAAGCCATCCAGGCCAAAAAAATATATATTACACAGCAAATAAATAAAACCTGAGCTAATTAACTAACCAATACATTACACCTCGGATTTAATGTTTCAGTATCGGCAACAGTTTCAAAGTGGTAGCCGTACCTAATATTGCGTGGAGGGTATCAAAAATTCGGCACAGCCGAATTTAACACTCCTACTTGTTTGATTTCGGATATGAAACTTCATTAATATATTTCCAAAACTCACTACCAGTTTTAAGTGGTAGATTCAAGTCATTTCTCATTTTTAAAAGTTTTTTGATATCAACACTGCTTCTTAATATTACATAACAAAGGATTATTATGTAATTAAATTATGTTTCCTATTTTATCAAAATTTTTAAAACGCATATTGTACTTTCAAGTAAAGTTGCCAATATATTAACATATATATTTAATTTGCTCAAATTTTATGGAAATATATTAAAAACTTCTGAAGATCTTGTTAAATTAATAAAAAATTTTTTCCTAAGATGTATTATTAAGAGTTTAATTTTTCGTATAATTGATGAACTACGAATAATGGTTTTATTTTTACCTTGCAACTGGTTTTACTGAAAAATTCTCGTAAACAAGAATTCATTCTCTCAGTGCATCTCAAACACAAAGCGTCGAATCAACCTCTTCGTTCGAATGCTCATGCGAGTCTGCTTTTGCCGACCACTGCTTTAGTATGATTAGTTTGTATGTTTACGTCGCTCCACAGATTCTCTACTCGATCGGTTTTAGATCCGGGGATTGTGCGGCCCAAATTACAAGATCAGTTTTGTTGTCATTAAGCCATTTTTGTACAGACTGCAGTATAATTAGGATCGTTATCTTGTACCAACTTCCATTTAGGAGACATTTCTTCCTCTGCATAATTCATCATAAAGTCTGTTAAAATGTTTTTGAATTCTAATTGATCCCTACCAGGAGAAGCTTTCCCAGACTAATACACATCCTTCCCCATGTTTCTTTGTTTTTAATGTGTGTATAGGGTCAAATTTTGTGTTTGGATTACGTCTCACATACCTTTTTACGTCTCATCCGAAGCGATTAACGTTGATTCATCCGTAAATGAATATTGTTCCATATTGTGCTTGTGGATAAATTAATGTACAATTTTTTCTGAATTGGTTCCCAAATTCTGGGTGCAGGCGAATAGAGATTCGCCTTGCACATTATAACTATAGCGTGGTTTGTTCTCTCAGTCGTCTCTCTACGATTTGTTTTAATGAAGCTGTCTGTGGTTTTAGTTTTTTCATAGTGTTTGATAGCATTATAAACTTTCTGCCTGGATCATTTCATTTAGTGGACTATTTCGGTGTAAGTGAGATATTCAAGCTCAAATCTTCCAAATGCAGGATTTGAGTGCTTTGCTCGTTCGATCATTGAAAAAAAATATATAATTAATTTCTTATCTTTTGAAATAAAAAATTTTAAAAATATAATTTTTTTTTTATTTTTATGTAGTGAATATTCCACATGTACCATTTTAATTTACTGTACCATTTTAATATCTGTTTCTTACTGATGATCTGTATATAGTGCTGAATTATTCCTTGATCAAGAGGCTGGATAATAGCTGTAGTATTAGGAGGAAGATACTAAACCGTAATATTTGTCAAAGTTACTGTCGTCTTATGGCATGACGCATTGTCAACAAATATAATTATTTTCTTTTTTATTTTTTTCCTCCAATATAGAAAGTATATCATTCGAGATAAGAACTGTCATCCAACTATTTTTATTTGAAAAATAAGTAATGGGAATGTTTTATTTTTGTAGCTGCGAGGCTTCTCAGGCTTTCTAAACACAAACACACTTTTATAAGAACCCGTTACGAATGAAGAGAAGTGTTAAGCGGCTTTTTTGCATTTTCCATTCTTTTGCATTTCATGTCTTTGTTGAAGTATGTTTTGTTTGGTAATGCTTTATAGTATAAACTACTTTTGTCCGCATTAAAACACACTGTCGTTCGATTCCCCACTGATATTTCTTACCACAGATTATGTTGCGTTTTTTCCAGCGGAATAGCCATGATGTATTTCGCTCAAGATCCTTTTGTAAATTTACTGCTTTATTTAAAAGCAGTTACCACTTCATTGAACCATATAAGAAGCACCATGTCAATATCAGGGTGATCCCCTTTTCTTTGGCGTAATGTTTTTAAATTACAGGAATTCGACACTTTTTTGATTTTGGCACTATTTTTTATTACTTTATAAACAGTGAATTTGTCCACTTTATATTTAGCGCTTAGTTGTCTACATTTCATCAAATTTTGTTTTTAATCTTTTAATAATTTTGGCTTAAGTCTCGTTTAGGTGCACCTCTCCGATCCGTTCCAAATTTTCACCACTCGTTCCACTTTTTAATGCGATTGTCGGAAGCCCATATTTCCCGAGTTATAGACTTCCAAAGTTTTGACATTGATTTCGATATAACTTGAACAATTCTAATCGGACTTTAGCAATATATATATCATATGAAAGCTTATTAAAGTACCTTTAATTTATAATAAAAAGTTCGAAATCCATTAACCCATTATGTACCAAAATAATTTTCTTTTTAAGATGCAGTTTTTTGTAAATAACTCATTTTATTTCAATAAAACGCTATTACAACAACAAAATATATGTTAATTAGTACATTCATAGGATTAACAGCATTTATTTAAGATATAGTTTGACCTTTTAACCCTTTGTAATCCGGATATATTAGGGGGACAACTTTGTTTTTTCTTTATTGCACAAATAACAAAAACCCATAACACTAAAAACAACACTTTCTTAAAAAATTCGACTTAACAATTCTAACTAGAAATGGAAATTTTTTTAAAAAAATTTCTTGTATATTTGGGAAAGTTTTTTTTCGCAAACGTGGCATTATCTCATAAAATGATCTATAAAATTTTTGTATTTACAGCAACTGAATGAAAGCTGGGCCCACTAGCTACATATATATTTTGTCCTCTTAACCCTTCCAGGACCGGAGATATTATTGACTTTTAATGAGACTATTATGAAAATTTTGTTGGGAAATTCGCTTGTAAAGTACGCAGGAAAACTTATTCAGCGAAGCCACCTGCCGTGTCCTACTGGAGGAGAAAACCCTTAAGCGCGGCCGCAGGCAGCCACGCAGAAAAACTTTAGTAGGCGAAGCCAGATTTCAATACTTAACTTTAGTGTCTCCGGGAAGACATAAGACAAGATAAAGCCATCATGGCCTTATCTCACATGGTATTAAAGCATCCCCTCATTTCTTCTCCGTCCTATTATGAAAATTTTGTTTTAAAAATCACGCGATTTTCATAACCCCCAAATCAATATTAACACAACAATAAAAAAAAATTACAACTTGCTAAGCTAAAATTACAATTAGCTAAGCTACACTGAAACGAGTAAATCGCGAAAAAAAATAATATCCAACTTTAACTCCTAATATATCCAGCACTTTAAGAGTCAAAAAGTCATAATAGACACCAAAAAATAGCTTGTGACCCCTACTTTTATTGTAAATGTGCAAATACATACCTTATATACGTAATTTCGTCTGATAATTACAGCTTTTCACAAAAACTCTTTATCAAAAATGCACAATCTTGAATAGGTTCACAATGGGTTAAAGTATTTCGAATAAGCTTTCAAATGATACATATATTGCTCAAATCCGATAAGAATTGTTCAAGTTATATCGAAATCAATGTCAAAACTTTCGAGGTCCATAACTCGGAAAATATGGGTGGGTTTCCGACAAAAAAAAAATTTTTTTCCTAAATCACCTCCAAAAAAAAAAAAATCGTGGTGGTGCAAATAAACGAGACTTGTTCCATAATTTTAATTTTTTTCGACACTCAATATAATGCGTCTACTCGTTTTCTCAACTTTTAGTTACCAATTTTTACATTTGTAAAAGTTGCTAGAAATGTAAATAAAAAAGGTTTCCAGTTTGTTAAAAAAAAAAAAATAAGAAATAAACAGAGTGGACTATATGCGAATTTTTTTCTATACAATATTAGTTATGCATGCGAAAACAAAACGTGGACTTTAACCAAAAATGGACTAGAAGCAAATTGGACTTTATAACAAATAATTTATATGAAATTCGAAAAAACCTGCAAGTGAATATGACAGTTTTGGCTTGCACCCGTTTTTGGCCTTTAAGCAGAATGGACTATAAGCGAAAACTGCTGTATAAAAATGAGAACAACACTGAAGTTATTTTAACACTGTAAAAAGAATTATATGGCAAAAAGAAAATAACAATTTAACTTTATGTACAAAATGAAGCACAAATATTAATTAAAATGTTAAATTATTAATTTTTGTTTACTATTGCGTATAAAAAACGTATATTTAAATTTCGTTTGGAAATATCAAAACGATTTTGATATTTGTAAAACTGCGTAGCTTATTTGTGTATGTATGGTGAAAAAGCTCAGTTGTGCGCGATTTTTTAAGGGTTAAAAACGAAAAATGAGCGGGAAAAAGTATTTTGGGCAGAATTCCTTGAATTATACAAAGAATCACCTGCATTATGGCGCATAAAAAGCAAAGACTACAGAAATATATTCAAGAAAGTCGAAGCATATTAATAATTAATTATTTTTTTCTTTTTTTTTTCTTTTTAATGCTATAGTAATCAATAATATAGCGCAGAATTTACACATGTTTTCTTCGCTTTTAACTTTAAAATGAAAACTTGCACAGTTTACATGTGTAGTGTGTGTCGCAAGTTTTTTTTACGCAGTGCCAGACTTGAGCACTGAACTTGTGTAGTTATGGCCGGCATAAGAAAAATGAAGTTAAGTTCAAAAATTTTATAAAAAAAAAAAAAAAATGAACGAGCGACGGATCAAAGTGATAAACACGCACTTATCTTATATCATGCTTTACTGGTAACATTTTTATAAAATACAGCTTAAAAATTAAAGCAAAAGATTATTCAGTCTATATTTTCTGGTTGATTGATTTAGACTTCAAATCTCAATTTATGAGATTAAGATTAATATATGGTAATAGAAGATTCCGTTGATGCTAGCGAAAACAATCTTAATAGAATTAAATGAAACAGTTAAAAGCATTCAACTATTGAAAGCAGCAATAATTTAATTAAAGATTATTTTTTAGAAAAAGTAAACAAAAGGTCAAAAAGCAATAAGCAATAGAGTTTGATCAAAGTCAAGTTTTATAAAAACGAAAGAAAGTGATCGCCTTAAGACGAATCATTTAAACTCTATTTATTCTGTTCTTAAAAGCTTATTTCAGAAGATCTGAAAATTTAAGCTAAGTAAAATAAAAAATATCAATTTAAGCATATGAATGTAAAAATATATATATATATATATATTACTTTACTAAAGAAACCAAACTAAGAATTTAAAAATCTGAACTATTGTAATCATTTACATCATTGAATATTTATTATAACGTGCTGATAGCCTTGGCAGCTAGTGCTCACAAATTCCTCATTAGTCCTTGAATTTATTCTTACGATAAACTAACAAATAAATAAATAAAGGAGATAATGGCGGGTGAAGTGGCGATTCCTAACCGAATTCATGAAACTTTGATTTTAACTCATGAGTTAATTAATTAAAAGAATGTGTGTGTTAAACTTCCAAAATTTGCAATTTTTCCCTTTTTATATCATTCAAAAATTAGCAGTAGAAACAATAAATAATAAGAAGTAACGATTAACTAATATACTTGTAAATATCTGGTAAAGAAAATTGTTGATATGTTCTAAAAGAACATATTTCATAATGCAAAAAAGAAAATAGTTAATATATAAAAGATAAATATAGTTGATAAAAAAAGGAAATAGTTATTGTTTACGCTGGTCACTCTAGTTTTTAAGTCAAGTTTATATACTATTTCATACTACCCTGAAGTCATACTACTAATGTAATGAACTAAGTGAATATAAGTTTGATAATAAAACACCCGAAGACCCGATAAGGTATATTTTAATAAAGTGGAATATTTATTTTAGAAAATAAAACTAAACCCCTTTGTGTTGCTTTCTTGCTTATGAAATATTGTGCTGTCCACAACGCCCCTAAACATTTGTTCTACACGAACTGGATAGCACATAAAATATTTCATTAGCATCTTTCGTTTTAGATCGCTTGGTACCACCGTATTCAATTGGTTTTTTTGGTTTGATTATTAAAAAAAAAAATAAGTATATTTCCTTTGTGTGCAAGGTGAGTTGAGTGATTTCTTTTATGTGTGCAGAAAAAAAAGAAGATTATGACAAAACAATATTAAATTAAATTCAATATGTACATACATATAACGGCTTCATACTAATTTAATCTAAAATTTGAGTGTCCACTTGTCAACCCCGTATCAACAAAGTTGTTTATTGGCAACGCGAAACTTAAGTTTCCCGTTTTTCGTTTTTTGGACTACTTGATTTGGGTATTAATTTTAATTAAAATTCAAAAAGCTAATATTCGTTATTTATTTTTAGATTTAATTTTTATTTGTATGTTATGTAAGAAGGTAGTATTTTCACCCGAAGTCAATTAGTTATTCTGGCACACTCGAAAAATTTTGTGTATTTTCTTTTTTTTAATTTAACTTTATATTAATAATACAAGATTATTATTGTTGCTAACAATTTGATTGGAACCCATTTTGTTAAAAAGAAAAAAAATTATATTTAAAATCACTTTGTCTGCTCAATTTCCCTATTTTGCTAACATCAAAACTTTGTCGTTGCCCGTTGAATCTTTTGAAGTATTTCCTTAAATTTATCTCCAATTATGGCAAGTCTCAAATCTTTGATTAAACATGGGGATCGTCTGATCGATTTTGAATGGTTTGTTAGAAGCATTTTTGTTGAAAACCATACTGTACACTCATTGAACACTCACCGTCAATAAATTACTCGCTTGTGGCAAATTTTTCGTGATTGCTATGAGGATCTACTGGACAATGAAGATAGAGATACCCCCATTGCCAAAATAAAGGCCAAGTATTTGTCTTGCTACATCGGGCATCGTTGTACATCGTGCATTGACGGATAAGTTGATAAAATGATTAAGAAGGCGTCAACTTCAAATACGACAATTCCAATTCATCTTCCCCAGTGTGATACTGAAGTATTCTCTGGCGATTATTCGTCTTGGCCAACCTTTAAAGATATGTTCTCGGCTTTGCATGGAATTAACTCCCACATAAGCAACATTCAGAAAATGTATTATTTATTGCAAAAAACTAAAGGTGAAGCTCGTGACGTTATTCGTACCTGCCCGATCATCAACGAAGGATTTGATATGTCCTGGCGGAACTTGGTCGATGGGTATGAAAATAAACGAGTTCTAGTAAATGCGCAACTCAAAACCCTTTTCATTATAGATACTATTGACAAAGAATCTGGCCCGAATATTAATAAACGTTTGCAAAGAACCATTAACGATTGCATAACAAACGTGTCCTCATTGGGAATCGAGCCAAAAAGTTGGGATATTATTTTCTTATTTATTTGTTCTGCCCGGCTGCCAGAAGTCACTCTCGGACTTTGGGAACAATCCCAAGGACCTAGTTCTGATTTGCCCAAGTGGGAAATTATGGACAAATTTTTAACTGCTCGATATCAGACTTGAATCAGTTTTCGATATTAGACGGCCTCATAATCCAGCACCTTCCAATAATAACAATCGAAGTTTTAGTGACAGGAGATATAGGAGTTTCAGTACGGTGAATTTGATTGTGTTGGTTCTACGTTGGCGATTTTTCGTATACATATGTTTTTAATGTCGACATAGTAAAAATGTATAGGCAGATTTTGATAAACCCTGATCAATCCTCATTTCAACGAATTGTGTTCCGCAAAAACTCCAATGATGAAGTTGCAGATTTTGAATTGAACACCGTCACCTTCCTGCGAACTGTGCCCCGTATTTAGCCATTCGAACTTTGAGGAGGCTAGCATAGGATTGAAAATCTTGGTACCCTGCAACTTCTGAGATTTTGTTGAATCAGATGTATGTTGGCGATGTCCTAGCGAGCGCACATACAGTCGAAGAAGCTATTCGTAATCGCAATGAACTGATTGATGTTTTGAGTTCAGCCGGTTTTTCACTCCGTAAGTGAAGAGAGTCTACTCCAAAAGCTACCACCTAAACATCTCTCGGACTCTGAATTTTTGAAGTTGTCTGATGCCTCTACTACTAAAACTCTGGGTTTACGTTGGAATGCTGGCAATGATTCATTTTTCTTCAAGCCGGCCCCGACCCCCGATGTTTCTTCCGTTGGCAAACGTGCTGTCTTGTCTCAAATAGCTAAGTTATTTGACCCCGTTGGGTGGTTAGCACCTAAGATTGTTGTTGCAAAGATTGTTATGCAACAAATATGCAACAAAATGTTTGAAACCCATGACTTTGAAGAGTTGGCTTGCATTCGTCGATGATTACCCTTACATCGAAAGGATTAATATCCCCCGTTGGGTTGATTATAACCCGCAATGCGAAGTTCAACTCATGCGTTTTGTGATGCATCTGAGAAAGCATATGCAGCCACCTTGTATAGTAGAGTCCGAACCCCGTGTGGTGTATTTATTACACATCTGCTCGTTAAAGTTATATCATTACCGCGGCTAGAATTGTGCGGTGCAACATTATTAGCAAAAATGGTAAACTGACTCAGATCCGAGTTGAAGTTGGTCGTGTCGGGAGTCCTTTATTGGACAGATTCGGCTATAGTTCTGTCTTTGCTTCATTTGTTTGATTGGCCTAAACATGTTGCAAATAGAGTCTCGTTAATTTCGGACAAATTTGGCATTGACAATTGGAATCACGTTGATACACGAGATAATCTGGCTGATATGGCAACCCGCGATCTCGTTGGATGTGATATTTGGTGGAATGGCCCTAAATGGCTAAGTCGTCCACAATCTGAATGCTCTAAGAAATGTGCTAGGCTTTCTACTTATAACTTGCATGTGCAAGTGGAAACTCGTTCCCCGATTTCAGAAATAGTACTAAACCGTTACTCAGACTTGTGTACCTCGCGTTCTGAGATTTTTGGCTCATCTTTTTCAGTTTTTTCGACCTATTCACCCAAAATATAAATCTGGGCGTCCTGATTTGTATCTTGACTTAGGTAGAGATGAACTCAATTTCGTTAAGGGTCGCTTGATTTTCGTGTGTTAGAGATCCCATTTTCCCGTATACAATATTTTCATGTCACGAATTCAGCTAGCACGATCGAGTTCTTTGTTAGCTCTTAACCCCTTTATATATGCTAATGGTTTTATGCGTATGAATGGCAGACTGTCACAGTCCCCACCTTTAAGCTATGAGGAAATATTTCCTGAATTGTTACCCTACTCAGGTTACTCTACTCTTTTATACCTTGAATATATACTCTGTTCATGGAGAAAACTCGTTGATGACACGTTTTATGCGACATGAATTTTGGGTCCCTAGATTGACAACGGGTTAGGCACGTCATTCGCCATTATCACAAGTGCATATTGTATAAGAAAAAGCAGAGTAAGCAAATTATGGCAGCTCCGCCACCCGAAATAACGACTCTACCACGCACACATTGTGGCTGTCCCTCAGATCTGTGCTCTGATAATGGGACGTCATTTGGAGGAGCAGCGAACGCTTTAAAAAGGGACCAATATCGATTTCTTCTAGATGTAAAGAAGCAACTCGTTTCGAAAAATGTGTTTCATCAGCTCGAGTGGCATTTTATACACCTGGGTGCACCACACGTGGGGGCCTCTGGGAAGCCGGGGTAAAACTAAACAATGTTGGCTCGAATAGAGGCTTGTCTGAATTCTCGACCCCTTAGACCAATGACAAATAACACGTCTTACTCCAGGTAATTTTCTTATTGGTAGTGCAATTCTTTCTCCACCTGAACCTGACTTGTCTTATGAGTCATTAAGCTATGTCAAGAAATGGCAGAAGCTAAAGGTTTTGTATCATTATTTCGCTCGTCGGTGGAAGCACGAGTATTTGGTTAAACTCCACAAAAGGAACAATTGGAAGTGTCCAGAATGAAACTTTGTTGTTGGTGCCCTTGTGGTCATCCGACAAGATAATTTACTCCCCCCCCCCCACGAATGGAGATTAAGTCGCGTTGATAAAGTTTATGTCGGGTCCGATTCAAGGGTACAAGTGGCTGATGTAAGAACAACTAATGGAATCCTTAAAAGACCAATTGCTAAACTCGTGCTACTGCCTCATCCTGAGCAACCCTTATTCCATTTCTTTGTTTTTTGTTTGTTTTTTGTTTGCAGATGTATACACAACCTCGTCATCTCACCGATGATCGCGACGCCAGAGCTATAGTCGATTTTTTGAATGCAGTTATGGTGCAAAATGTAAAATGTCAGTTGTGCTTAAAAGACCATCCCATTTGGAAGTGTCAGGCTTTCCTTGAAATGAATCCTCATCGCCGTTTAAGCATAGTTAAATGTTTTCAGCTATGTACCAATTGCTTAGGTCACCATATGTGGAAGTACTGCACATGCAGTGACCGTTGCCTTAAGTGTTTGTCCAAGCACCATACCCTGCTCCATTTCAACCGCAGGAACACCCACGATAACCGCAGTAGCAATAAAAGCATTAGAGACAACATCGCCAGTAGCAGTAGCAGCAATCCAAATGAGGGTAAGCATAAGGCCAACAACAATTCTAACCAAATGCCCCAGGTAACTACACCCGATGCACCTTTGGTCACAACAATAATAACAACAACCCTGTACTGGGCCCATCTAGTACGACAACGTCCACTCAAGGTGTTTGTAAGATTTATTACTTACCCATATTATAAGTCTACATATCGAATTATTTTGTTCACCTAGTTCCCGTTCCTCTATGTTTTACATTCCTGCAAGGGGGGCGGGATGTCTACGCTGGTCACCCTAGTTTTTAAGTGAAGTTGATATACTATTTCATACTATCCTGAAGTCATACTACCAATGTAAGCTTTATAATAAAAATCCGGAAGACCCAAGAAGTTATATTTTAATAAAGTGAAATATGTTTTTATTTTAGAAAATAAAACTAAAATAAATAATGGAATATTTTTATGTGGTTTAGGCCGCAATAGTCCAAAAAAAAACTATTGCCATGACCTTGTTGGCTGATAAACACATCTCGGATTTCTTCAGCATAGTTATTTAAACTGTTTCTTGGTCCGTACTGTTGTAATTTTGCTAAATAAAAAAGGTCCGATTAAGAATACAAGTGCAGTTATGAATTTTTGAAATATATGCTTTCTTCTTCTTTACCACGCACCATTTAAACAAAATTAAAATTTGCAATAATTGCAATATGTCTGAAAAATGACTAAATCTAACAAAAAGGTTTTTGTATTCAAAAAGTTGCATTTTATGCCTTGTTTTCACTATGTCATATGCATTTTGGCAATTTTAATTTTAAGTATCAAATGTTGCCATGCATTGCAAATGATACGAATAAAAAGTGAAATGTTTGTTCCCTTAAAATTTTCATTCCCCTTCACGTGAAAATTGGTATCGGGAATTTCCCATGAAATTTTTGTTCCCTTTAAGGAACAAATGTTCAAAATAATGTATGCTAACATGTTCACTGAATGAAAAAATAGAAGTTTGAAAATTAAAGAAATAAACCCTTTTCATCATTACTTCCATTTCCACGTTATGTTTTTGTATGGTATAACCAATATCTGTAATTTTAGAACACAAATTTTGTGCTATAAGTGCAGCTGTAGTAAGTTTGTCTGCTGGATTCACTCTCTTTTCAATGAGTCTCATTTTCTTACTAGAACAAGTGAGTCCTGCATATACGACGGGATCCAATGGCGATGGTGTCAACTGTTTCGGGCAGATGGATTGCTCAGTACACAATTCATTGAAAATATCAAAGGTCAACTGATTAGATGGCTCATTTTTCTTTTTCTTGCCATTGACAGAATCAGTCGTACCAAATTTAGTCCCTCTAGTCCCTCCACAGACTCTTTCATACTTACTAAATCGAGTATACACTACTCGGATACTGACAACTGTTTGCTTTGGTTTGGGCCACCTCCTGTTCCCCGTTGATTTTTTAATGAGCGCTCATAACGTTTTTGGTCTGTCCATACCTAAATTTGCATATGCGAAAAAATTTAGAACAATAATTACTCGTTTGAACAAAAATATCACCTTTTTCCACTCTGTAACATTTTTTATAGGTGGACCAGCATTATTTAATTCTGTCAGAGTTTTCCAAAATTCTACCACCACCTCTTTAGACAGCTTTACAAATCCACAGGCAATGGATCTGTTGCTTTCCATTCTATTAAGAATTATGTCACTTTGAGCTCTATTTACTGATTTGGCACTGAAAAGTATTATTTATTAACTTTAATATTTAATTGATAGAAAAAAAATAAGTACTTACATGATGTATGGATTTATCCAGTTCGCCCGCAAAAATTAAGTGAACAAAACAAGGGAAATATAAAAAATGGCGCGAAAAAATCATTCACGGTAAGGGGAATTTTTTTCCACATCAAATTTGTTCAGGGAAATTGTTCACGATTGAAATATCAGGGAAAGGGAAATCATTTCGAGGGAAAAATATTCACGATAGGGGTGATTAGAACCTGTGTTCATACAACTGACAACAATTGATATTGAAAATGACATGGCGAAAACCAATCATTATCAATATTACTTTATATTTTTTAAAATTTAAATTAAATTTTTCAATGAATTTTAATTTAATCGAATTACTGAAAAAATTAATTTATTCGATTCTTCGATCAATCAAAAAAGAGTCGGAACAATTTGCATACCCTAGACAATACTTCTATCATGTACGAGATGGTGCGACGTGTGTAGTTCGATTAGCAAAATATTATAAATGAAATTATAAATAAATTGGTTGAAAGTGTACAAAAACATATGACAAATATTTTATATAGTAAAGGTCCGGGTACTAAGTATTAAAAAACATGATGCATTGTTTCATTTATTGAAAGGTGCAAATCTGACTACAAGCGAGTAGTCAGCATTGCTTCACTTATTCTCGCCACTATACTTATTTTTTTATATTCCTCTCATTGTTAAATATTTGAAAGTATATATCAGTTGAATTTTTAATTTAACTAAAATATTAAAATATTATCAAGCAATTAATTTTCTTCTAAACAAAAAACTATTTTTGAAAGGTTTTTAAAAATAAAATAAAAATGGAAAAAAATAAAATAATATTTGGTGGAAGAATTGGAAAAAAATCCCCGACTTGCAAAATGATTTCGCAGGGCCACTGTTTCAAACAATTTTAAGAAACATCGGGAAAGTGCATTTGAAACTTTAACCAAACTGTTATTTCCATGACATGTAGAAGAATCTCAGACAGAATCTTGATACGACTGGCTGTGATAGTCCCAGGTTGTGAAATCATTGCCGACACTCAGCTGATACGATCCCTGGGCTAAAATGCGTAAATCTACTATCAATTTGTTGGTGTTCGGAATAAATGTTGACTTGACTCCGCTTTTCAAATGAGGTGCACATGCCTAAATGCTTCTGTGTTCAGCCGAAAATACTTAGCATTCAAAATTTTTAAAATAAAAGACTTCGCAAAGGAGGTTAGCGTGAGCTGTAGGGTATCTACAGCCTGAAATTTGGCACATCATAACTGTACATAAACTACAACGCGACCATTGACTTTACAATGAAAGTATGCAGTTATCTCTACAAGCATGCACGACCACAGCTAAAAACGATTACTCAGTGTATAATATAAGAAAATGGGTCGACATGACCCCAAATATAATAAAACAGAAAACGATTTTGATATTTACTCATGTTTCTACTGCCAAACTTTTGAGCACTGAACTTGTGTAGTGTATGGCCGGCATTAGCCAGTATGATGTGCACTCGACGAGCTCTTGATAGATACTGGAAAATTGGAAATAAAATAAATCAGCTGACGCAAATATTAGATATACACTGTGGTGCAAAAATGAGCCAATGTCTTCAACAAAATACGCAACTCAATTTTTTACAGTTTTTGTTAAATTATTTCCAAAATTTTTGCTAAAATAAAAATATGCATATATAGAAAATATAAAACAATAACAAAAACATTTATTCATAACATAAGTTTATAAAAAACATAACATTTCCTCATTCAGACCATTGGCACACTTTTGCTCCAAGATTTCCCCCATCTAAATTTAATAATTAGTCCAGTATCCTTTTGCTTTCTTTAACTGATCCATCCTTTTTGGCATAGATTGGTAAAGTATAGCCACATAATCTACAGGAATTTTGTCCCATTCATACTGAACCCTCTCCCACAGCTCATTAATACTTTTCGGGGCTTCTTCATATTCTGCTAGCCGGCGCTTTAAATAAGCACACAGGTTTTCTATCGGGTTCAGATCTGGACTCTGCGGTGGCCACTCCATGACCCCAAACACCTGAGAATTAGCCATTTCTTGACAAATTTTGCACTGGATTTGGTGTGGTTGATGGCTTGGCCCAATACCAAACCTCCCCATCTGATTGAAATCTATTTATTTTGGTCTCATCTGACCATATGACCTACAAAATAAACAGAAAAGGTGATATATATTAAAAAAAAGTTAAAACAAATACTAACCATGTGCCAATCTGGTACTGTAAACGACTTGTATTTTTCATAAAAAGACTTTCGTGATTTCACGTTTTTGTGGGATAATTTAGGCTTTTCCCTCTTTATAGAAGCTTTGTATCCCACACTTTTAAGAGCCCTCTGGACAGTCCATCTGCTAACATCGACAGAACAGGCAGACACTGCCTCTTTCGTGCTATTTATTTTGCCTGAAATCAATGAACGTCCAAGGGCTCTGGCTTCAGCGTCAGTAATTTTTTTCGGCCTTCCATTTTTTTTTGAAAACTGATCTGGATTACAGTTTTTGTATTTAGCAATTGTTCTAGCCACTGGCCGCTGTCCTATTTTATAAAAATTTGCGATTTTTCGAGTTGAATCTCCAATTTTAGCCTTTTCTAGAACTGCGTTTTTTAAATTAGTAGATAACGGCTTCATTATATTTTTTATTTTTATTTTTCACTTTAATATGTTCACAATTTTTAAGTTTTCCAAACTGATAATATTAAATGTAAACACCTATCTAGTAAAGCACCGTTAATTGAGTATTTTTTGGCTGGTGCAAAAGTGAGCCAATGCGATTGCGTAAAAGAGATCGATATATTCTGAATAAGAGCACCAAATAAAGTAATGTTTATTAAATTTTTAAGAGAAGAGAAAATGTGGATGTAGAAAATGCAAAAAGTCTTGTTGTTGTAGAACAAACCAAAAAAATAGGATATCATTTAAAAAAAATTTTACTTACATTGGCTCACTTTTGCACCACAGTGTATGTACGTGTTATACTTTTTTTTAAATTATCGATAAACAGTCAACGTCGTCTTAAAACCGTTAGGGAATACCAAATTGGTGTTAACGTTCAGTTAAGTAATGTTGCCTCAAAATTGATGACGATGTTGAAGACTCCAAATAGAATAACCCAGCGACTACACATACCATTGCCACTACAGTTCGAAAAACACAAACACTAATTTTTTTTTCAAGTTTACGCTTCGACAACATTTTGAAATGAACTTCCAATGGCATGTGTAAACAGAAATGATAATGGCAAGAGATTCGACTACTGCGTAAAATTTCATTAATACGTATACAGTAATTGCATGCCACTACTTGCATGCGTAAGGGCGAATATTCAAAATTCTACTTTAATAATGACATTACCATATTTCTTGACGATATAACGTTAATGTGTATGTAGGCTAAACATAAATAAAGCTCATTTATTTTATTTTTTTAAATTAATAATATTAGAGGCAGAATTTATTTCAAATGTGTAATTCAGGTTAATGATTCTTAGTGTAGAATTAACATTGACACGAATTTGCACATTGTTCGAATTAACAAAAGAAGTATTTGATTTATATTTAAAACAAATACACTTTTTTATAAGAAAAATGATAGAAGAAGTTTATTCATTTGGTAATTCAAATGAAATCAACTTTTTCTGTGGTTTCAATATATCAATGTCTCAATTCATTTAACTAGATTGAATTAAAAAAAAATCTATAATATTCGTGTGATGTCAAAATATGATGTTAACTTATTATTATCATTTTGTTTCAGGTGGTGTTCCACAATCGAATGTACCATTTATTGGACCCGATGAAGTACCACCACCTTATCAACAAGGTACAACCGGTGGTGTACCCATGGTAACTTGTAGGGTATGTCAAGGCATGATTGATATTACTTCAAAAAGAGATCAACATGTTGTAAAATGTCTTCAATGTAATGAAGCTACAGTAAGTTTATGTCAAATTCTATACACATATTTTATATATTGTTTTGTTCACTCAATGAATATTTTTTTTAATAATCTTTAACGAAATGTTTGCAGCCTATACGTAATGCACCACCTGGTAAGAAATATGTACGTTGCCCTTGCAATTGTTTGCTTATTTGTAAGAGTTCATCTCAACGTATTGCTTGTCCACGTCCCAATTGCAAGCGTATTATTAATTTAGCTCCCAGTCCCGTTACTCCCCCTGTACCCACTATGCCGGGTATGTGTCGCGTAACATGTGGTCATTGTTCGGATACATTTTTGGTAAGTTTTTTCTTTTTAATAATGGAAGTGCAACTTTTTAATTGTATGTTTTTATTTATTATATAGTTTAATACATTTCACAATTCTTTGGCTCGTTGTCCTCACTGCAGAAAAGTATCATCAGTGGGATCTAGATTTGCCTGTGGTCGTGGAATTATATTTATCATCATCGGTTTAATTGTATTATTTACTGGTATTGGTATTACAGTCGGTACTCGTAGTTATGCACAGGTTAGTATTGAAAAAATTATTAGACCAAAAGTTATTTTACAACCCGGAGACTAATATCAACAAATTCTTATTTTGTAACTTAAAATTTGTTATTGGTTCAAGTCAAACTTTACGATTTTCGGTGAAATTGACTCTTATATATATATATTTCCTTATTTACATAAAATAGTGAGATAAATATGTATTAACTAAATTAGATAAAAGTTCATAATGAACATAGGGCGTCTACAAATTCTCTCCATTTGGAACGATCCTTGGCTAGCGACTTAATTTGATTCCAAGACAAGTTGCAACTTTGACCTTCGTTTCTCACCATCCTCACCCAGGTGTTACGCGGGCGACCAGGATTGCGGTGACCTTGCGGGTTCCATTCAAGAGCCGCTCTGGTGATTTCATTGGTCGGTCGGTATGTGGCCTATCCAAGACCATTTACGGTGTTTGATTTCAATATCAATAGGTTCACAACGGGCTAGATATAAAAGTTGTTCATTAGTTACCCAGCATGGCCAGAAGATACGCAGAATCTGTCTAAGGCAACGATTTACGAATGTCTGCAGCTTTCTTTGGGTGGCCTGTGTTGTACTCCATGTAGTGCAACTGTATAGCAGGACAGACTTAACACTGCAGTTAAATATTCGCAGTTTCGTAGCTTTTGAGATGTTGTTTGCACGCCAGACTTTGTTTAATGAGTGAAATGCGACTCTAGCCTTGTTGATGCGTTCCTCTATATCTTTTCCAGAGCCACCATCTTTTGTTATGCGACTACCCAGGTAGCAAAAAGAGTCAACGTCCTCAATAAGATCTCCGTGCAATATGAGATGTGTTGAGTTGTTTGTACCAATTCTCATTAGTTTTGTCTTATTAACGTTGACTCTAAGACCTACTTTTCTTGCGTTTCTGCCATGACATATGAGCTTCTGTTCGATATCTTCAAACCGATGGGCCATCATGCATAAATCATCTGCGTAGTCAATATCATTAAGACGTTCACGTAGGTTCCAACGTATGCCATTCGGAGCTTCGATGTTTGTGTGCAGAATCTGACTCGACTTATTTTTTATATTCCAAATGTATTTTACATTTAAAAATATTAAATGCGTGTTTCAGAAAAACAAATATTTAAAAATTGTCGAATATAAGGAAAACTGACCGATATGCAAATAATAAAATTAATGTGTTATAAAAACTACTGTACAGAATATAATAGTTAATTATTCGTTTTAAGGGGTTTTGGCTCTACTTATTTGATATTTGATTAATTTAATTTATACAATAATTTTTAATGAATTTTATTATAACTTTCATTGTTGGACCTCACAAACAGCTTACCCATATTAAATTTTTGAAATATTAGATATTCTGTAAATTTCAAAATATAACACTGATGGATTCTATTGTTTTAGAATTTTTGAAACAGCTGTACCATACAGATATCGATTTTTCTATTGTTTCACATGTATAATAATATGATGTTTATAATAAGATTCTTTATATATACATATGTTTATAAACATTGTTTATATATATTACAGACTTAATAATCGATTTTTTTTATGGTACGGCTTTAAAAAATAAACCATTGATGTTCCATCGTGAAAGTTTATAGAATACCGTAAAAAAATTTGTGTGAATTTAACTGTTTTTTTTAATTGTGTATAGGTGGGCTTCATGTGAAGTAAATAAATCAAAGTTATAACTTAAACAAGAGTGTCAAATTCGGCTATGCCTAATCTGGATTTTAAGTTTACAGTAATATCGGGATTTATTGTTCTAACAAATGTAAACAAAATTTTTGAAAAAGTAAAAAATTGAATAAAATTAGTACTAAATGTTTTAAGGCGAAGGTGGTAGAGAAGAAGAAAGCATATATTTCTAAAATGTATAACTACTCTGTATTCTTAATCAGGCCAGTTTCTGGCTTTCATCAGCGATTGTATTAAACAGTGTATAAATAAATATATTTATTTTATTAGGTACTAACGACAGAGGTTTTTGACCCAATTTTTATAAACATGAGAGTTATTTTTATATAAGGTGATATATATTACAATATTTAAGAATGTTTTTTTACTAAATTTATATTTTCTATGTTTACATTGCGTAGCAAATCGGGTAAACATAGTTTACCCAATAGGTTGATTTGGGCTTCATTAATGGAACTGCAGTTGAAAATTAAATGGTTTGAGCTTATGATGTCTGTGTTGCATAGCGGACAAATTTCTGGTCTCGATCCACTGAAAATATGTCGATGTGTTATGTAGGTATGACCTAGCCTTAATCTGGTGTATTTTTGTAAATTCAACCTAGACGTATTATGGGGATATGTTGGTTTTATTTTATTAGGGTTGATGATTTTGTAGTGATGCTGGTAGTTTGCCCATTCATCGATATCCATTTCATTAATGTAATATGAAATAAATTTGTGAATATCTTTTTTGTTTGTAGAACGATATTCTATAATTGGTGCATGTGTAGCGTATTTGGCGGCTTTATCGGCTAATGTGTTTCCCAATATACCAATATGACTAGGAATTCACATGACTTTAAATTTGGTTGGATACTTGATTAGGATGTCTCGAATTTTAGAGATGATTGTATTTTTCTTATTGATATATTGAATTGATGTTACTGTAGATTTAGAGTCCGAGCAAATCAAGTATTTACCAGGAAAACTTTTGTATTTGTTTATAGCATAATAAATAGCTGTTGCTTCCGCTGTGAAAATAGAAGACCTGTGATCGAGAATTGCTAGAAAGTCGGTTTGAAGGTTATCGTTTATAATCGCCATTGCGGTGGAAGTATCTGTTTTTGAACCATCTGTGTAGAGAATTTTCCAATTCTTATTTTTGTATGAAGAAGAAATTTCTTCAAATTGAGATGTATAGTAATGATCGTGTGTAGAGTTTTTTGGTAGAGTCATTAAATCTTCTACAAAGCTGCAGCTTTTTAAATTCGAAGGCGGTTCGGAGGAAAAATAAACTTTTTGTGGTTTTGTGTCAATATCCATATTTTTAGCATGTTTAAGGGCTAGATATATTGTGGACGGAAATCTAAGTGGTAATTGAGTTGGAATGGGTGAAATGCGTTTTAAGAGAAGCTGTTCTGCAGGGAAAATAATTTTCGTGATCAGCTTTGATGTTAGCCAATTACATCTTTGTTCCAATGTGGGTAATCCTGATTCCGCTATTAAATTTTTTATTGGAGTTGTCCTTAGCGCACCAAGGGCAATTCTGATAGAGGAATTGTAAATCGGATATATTTTTTTAAGTTGAGTTTTTGAAGCTTTACCATAGATGACTAAGCCATAATCTAGTTTTGCTAAAACCAGGCTGCGGACGATGTTTAAAATAGTGTCTGGATGAGCGTTACTGTTTTTAGCAGAAGGGAATTAATTATGTTTAAACGGGGTTGAATGGATTTTTTTAAGTAATCGATGTGAGAGGACCATGAAAAGTTTCGATTAAATATAACTCCTAGTATTCTTAGAGATTCAACGATTTCTATTTGGTAACTTTGGATTGTAATATTCTTATTATTACAGTTTTTCTTTTTACATATGTGTAGACATTTAGTTTTGGGGATTGATATTTTACCACCATTTACATTGCACCAATCATTTAATGATATGAAAAGTGTATTAATTTCTTGTTGTATATCAGAATTTTGTCTGTGTTTATATATTATGTATAAATCGTCAGCATATATAACATGTTTAAAGAATCTGTTATTATCTATGATTTTACTAAGTCTATCAGTCGCAATCTGAAATAATACAACCGATAGAGGAGATCCTTGGGGAATCCCATTATGTAAGGGCTTTATAGCTGAGTATACGTTGTTGACTTTAATACTTATTTTTCTATTTGATAGGAACGAGTATACGAATTTAAGAATTTTTGGTCCAAACCTCCATTCTTTTAATTGCATAATTATTGTGTGTTTTCCAATACGGTCAAACGCTTTTTCGAAGTCAATGGATATGATGGATAAATGATTTCTGTGTGATAGGGTGGATGCAGCAATGTGGTCGATGTATGTAAGAGCATAGACTGTACCTTTATTAGGTTTGAAAGCTACTTGATTAGTACTTAGGAGCTTCTTTTTTAATAGAAACCAAGTAATTCTGGTTGCAATAATTATTTCAAGTAGTTTTGAAGCGCA